>CM066031.1:1741877579-1742562809 GCA_033557465.1 Ichthyophis bannanicus | reverse complement strand
TACTCTGGATTGCAAATGTGCTTTGGCCCTTTATCTCCAGAGAACACGGGAGCACAGAAAAGCTTCCCAACTTTTTATCGCTTTTGATTCCAGTCACCTAGGACTTCCAGTATCCAAACGAACTCTCGCCAAATGGATAGCAGATTGTATCTCCTTTGCTTACAACAGTGCAGGACTCTCTCTCGAGGGTCACATCACTGCTCATAATGTTCGAGCCATGGCTGCCTCCATGGCGAATCTCTGCTCTGTGGCAATCGATGAGATATGTAAAGCAGCAACCTGGTCCTCTGTCCCTACTTTTGCTGCTTACTATTGTCTAGACGAGGACTCTCGCCAGGATGCCTCATTTGGCCAAGCTGTTCTCCAGCATCTCTTTCAGCTTAGATCAACTCCTAACCCCCGTCCCGGGTTTTGATACCAGACATCCTTGGAGGATATATGACCTACTTTTTAGGCCTGTGTTCCACAGCTCGCTCTGAGATCATCTCTGGCATCTCCCAGCTAGGGAGTCCCATATGTGCAGACTACATTCTCCAGGAACAAGCAGGAATCAGTCCTCACATATGGGTGACGTCGGCGCCGACGGAGCCCCCACGGAGCAATTTTCCCCAGCTTTCAAAGAAAGCCCCCGGGAATTGCAGCGCGCATGCGCGGTCGTCTTCCCGCCCGAGGGTGCCATCTTAGCCAGTCTTCTTTTTTCCGCGGAGCCCTACAGACGTCCCCGTCTTGTCCCCGCGAAAAAGTCGATTTTCTTCATTATTTTATTCTTTTTCCTTCGGTTCGACGCCGATCGTTTTCCCGCCCGGACTCGCGACGCCGGTCACGAGTCCTCTTACTTTTTTTCGGTTTTTCTGACTTTGTCAGCTTTCGTTTTCGATTTTTCCCTGGCAGCCCGGTCCTTTGACCTCGCAGGGGCCCTTTTTCCCCCGATGGCTGCCAGTGGCTTTAAGCGGTGTGGTCAGTGTGACCGAAATAGTCACTAACTGACACACACGACTTTTGCCTCCGCTGCCTGGGCCCGATCATGAGGAACTGATCTGTGGGCCCTGCGGCAAAATGTCCTCAAAAGCGTTTGAGAAGTCGGCGGCATCAGCGTGATCGAATCTTCGCTGACCCCAGCCGTACCCGGACCTCGTCGGAGGCCTCCGCGTCAAAAGGCTCCAGCTCGGACCGTCGCCGGAGTTCCTCCGACCGGGGTTCTCCCTCCGGGGACCATCGTCGGACGGTGAAAACCCGCGAGGGCGGCGTCGGTGGACGCTCCTGGTTCCGCGAGGGCCAGGTCGCATAGCCCCGATAGCCGCCCCGGGTCCTTGGAGAAGGAACACCTCCCGAAGCGACCTCGCCTGGAGTCGGAGATGCCTGCTCGGGTAAGTCCTGTAGTCCTTCTGGACTCGCCTCCGCGACAGCCGACGTCGGGCCCGACGCCGTCGGGGCCCGAGTCGGGGGCTGCTGGGTCACCTGAGCTCGGACTCAGGTTGACGGCCTTGGAGAGCAGACTGCCTTCATGGACCAGCAGCGGGCACTGCTCGCTGGCCTCGCTGGCGCCGCTGCCCCGACCGCCGGGACGTCGACGTCCAAGTCGACCCCGGAGACCGAGCCGATCCTCGAGTCGATGAGAACTCGAGTCGATCCTCGGTCGAGGTCACCCTCGGCCTCCCGTTCGGGACCGAGGTCGCCGACGCCGACTCCCTCGGCGTCGGGGCGGCAGGCGCCGCGCCCTGCCCGGGCCGACCCCACCGAGTCCTCGTCGGAGTCGGTCTGGGAGTCTGAAGAGGAAGAGTCGCCTGATTCTTTCCGGACTCGGTGTGTCCCCTCGGACTCACCGGAGTCCGAGCCTCGGAAGCAGTCCCCCCCGGAGGATGCCCGGTTCTCGGACTTCGTTAGGGATATGGCCAAGGCTTTGGCCTTCCCTGCGGATCCCGAGGAGGAGCCTCGAGCCGAAGAGCTCGACGCCCTCCAGTATGACTCTCCCGCGAGGGAACACTTTACTGTACCGGTTCCTCCTATGCTGGAACGACTACTCTTCCGCATGTGGGAGAGTCCGGCCTCCTCGCCGGTCCTGAGCAAGCGGGTCGATTCTATCTACCGAGTCCGCAAGAGCCCTGGCTTTCAAAAGGCACAGCTACCACAACCATTCCATGGTAGTGGAATCGGCCATGCATCGTCTTAAGAGCCAGAAGATGCACTCCTCGGTGCCTCCTGGCAGGGAGGCCCGTAACCTGGATGGCCTTGGTAAGAAGTGTTTCCAGGGCTCTATGCTCGCATGTCGTGTCCAGACTTACCAGCTATACATGGGCATGTATCTCCGGGATCTGGCTAAAGAGCTAGCCGGATTCTCCGCTGGTTTGTCCGAGGAACCCTTGCGGAGGTTCCTGGCCTTGTCCACTGGCATTCGGGAATGCTCAAAATTCATGTCCCGAGCAGCCTATGATGGCTTTGAAGCATCGGCTCGAGTGGCCGCAGCCGGCATCGGTGCCCGCCGACAGGCTTGGCTTCAGTCGTCAGACCTTGAGCCCTGGGTGCAGGACAAGTTGGTCGATGTCCCCTGCCGAGGCGAAAACCTCTTTGGCAAGCCCATGGCGGAAAAGGCTGCGCAAATTGAGACTGAGACTCTCACCAGGACCAGGCTTTCTAGGAAGACCTCCGCCCCTTCCCAGAAAAAGAAGGGCTCGGGGAAAAAGTCCTTTTACCCGAGGAAGGCGGCTGCCTACAAACAATACCCCCATTATCAGGCCCCTGCAGCTCCCCAACAGGGCCAGCAGGCCAAGGGACGGGGTAACGGTCCCGTAGGCAGCAAGCCCCCAAGCCTGCACCACCAGCCCCTGCTCCGCAGGGTGGGGGTTTTTGACTCACAAAGCATAGCCTCTCCCACCCCGCTGCTTCCTCCCAGCACCGGAGGCCGGCTGGTTTCATTTCGCCCACAGGTGGTCCAGCATCACCGCAGATGCCTGGGTGCTTCAAGTCGTGCGAGAAGGCTATCTTCTCCACTTCCATCAGGTCCCTCCCTCCTATTTTCCGGGAGAACCTCCGCGACCCCCGCTGCACAGGGAATTACTCCTTCAGGAGTTAGCAGGTCTTCTGCAGGAACAGGCGGTGGAACCGGTGCCACACCACCTGAGAGGTCAAGGCTTTTAGTCCAGGTATTTTCTGATACCAAAGAGAACAGGGGGCCTCAGACCCATCCTGGACTTGCGCAACCTCAACAAGTTCCTTGTGCGGGAGAAGTTCAAAATGCTTACCCTTGGAATCCTTCTGCCCTACCTCCAGCAGGGAGATTGGCTATGCTCCTTGGATCTAAAGGATGCCTACACGCACATCCTCATCCACCCAAGCCACCGCCAATACCTAAGGTTTGTGGTGGCAGGAAATCATTACCAGTACAGAGTACTGCCCTTTGGCCTGTCCTCCGCACCGCGAGTCTTCACAAAATGTCTCGCGATCGTGGCGGCCCATCTCCGGCTTCACGGCCTCTATGTCTTTCCGTACCTCGACGACTGGCTCATCAGAGCAGCGTCCGCTCAGGAGGTCACCAACGCCACGTGCCGCACGGTGACTCTTCTGCAGCACTTGGGCTTTGTTATAAACTTCGCAAAGTCCACTTTGCTCCCCTCACAGGATCTTGAGTTCATCGGCGCGAGGCTGCACACTCCTCAGGCGCGAGCATTCCTACCGCTCGACAGGGCTCAACGGCTCATGGACCTAGCCGACCGCTTTCGCAGCCAGCCCCGGTCTCCGCCAGGCGCTTCCTGAGACTGCTCGGCCATATGGCTTCCACCGTCCATGTGACCCCCAATGCCCGCCTGAATATGCGGTCTGCTCAATGGTGTCTCCGCCAGCAGTGGCGACAAGCCACAGGCGGCCTAGCAGACCTAGTGCGCGTCTCCGAGCCGCTGGTCTCGTCTCTCCGGTCGTGGCTCCGGCAGCCGAACCTGATATTCGGAATGCCTTTCCAGTCACCTCAACCGACCCGGGTGCTGACCACCGATGCATCCCTCCTGGGCTGGGGAGCACATTGCCAAGAGGCACGTACTCAGGGCCTCTGGACCACGTGGGAGTCTGCTCAGCAGATCAACTTCCTGGAGCTCAGGGCGATCCGCCTAGCTCTCAAGGCCTTCTCCCACCTGACTTCCCAACAGTCCGTCCTTGTCCAGACGGACAATCAAGTTGCCATGTTCTACGTGAACAAACAGGGGGGCACGGGCTCCTTCCTCCTCTGCCGGGAGGCACAGAAGCTCTGCTCTTGGGCCGTCAGTCACGGCATTCTCCTCAAGGCAGTTTATCTCCCGGGCCAAGAAAATTGCCTTGCGGACAAACTCAGCAGGGTCCTCCAGCCGCACGAGTGGCGTCTGGATCCCTTGGTAGTTCAGAAGCTCTTCCTCAAGTGGGGCCTCCCCACGGTGGATCTCTTTGCCAGTCCTCACAACCGGCAGCTTCCTCGCTTCTGCTCTCGTCAGCCACATCCCCTTCGGGTTGCGGCGGACGCCTTTCTGATCTCATGGTCGGGGAGCCTTCTGTACGCTTTCCCTCCCATCCCGCTAGTCTCTCGGACTCTTTTCAAGGTTCTCCGAGACAAAGCCTTCATGATCCTGGTGGCCCCTCGCTGGCCCAGGCAGCCGTGGTTTCCGCTCCTGCTGCAACTGGCGGTGGAGGATCCAATCCCTCTGGGGGTACAACCGGATCTCCTCACTCAGGATCAGGGGTCCCTACTGCACCCCAACCTCAGGTCTCTCAACCTCATGGCCTGGCTGCTGAGAGGGTAGTCCTTGCTCCCCTTCTCCTGCCGGCGGAGGTGGAGGAGGTCGTCTTGGCTTCGCGACGGCCTTCTACCCGCAAATGCTACGCCCTTAAATGGCGTCGCTTTGCAGTCTGGTGTACCCAACAGTCTCAGGATCCCTTCTCCTGCCCGGTGTCGGTGATCTTGCAGTACTTGCTGCACCTCTCTAATCTGGGACTTAAGTCCAACTCCGTCAAAGTTCACCTCAGTGCTCTTTCAGCACATCATGTGCCGCGTGGACGGCAGACCTCTCTCCAACGACCCTCTCGTAGCGAGGTTTCTCCGAGGTCTCCTTCTACTTAAACCACCTCTGCGCCCGCCAGCGCCTGACTGGGACCTGAATGTGGTTTTGCAGCGGATCACCTGTCCGCCTTTTGAACCTATGGCTACCTGTTCTCTCCGTTTTCTGTCTTGGAAAACACTGTTCTTGATAGCCCTCACTTCCGCTAGACGCGTAAGTGAATTGCAGGCCCTCGTGTCTGATCCCCCTTACACTAGGTTCTACAAGAATAGGGTAGTCCTACGGACTCACCCAAAATTTCTGCCTAAAGTGGTCTCCCCTTTTCACATCAATCAGGAGGTGGTACTTCCAACCTTCTTTCCCAGACCACACTCCAGCCGAGCTGAAATGGTCCTCCATACCCTGGACTGTAGAAGGGCATTGAACTTCTACCTTGACCGTACGCGGGAGCACCGTAAAGCTGCTCAGCTTTTTGTGTCTTTTGACCCCAATAAATTGGGGCTCCCGGTCTCCAAGCGTACTCTGTCCATCTGGGTTGCGGACTGTATCTCTTGGGCTTATGTGGCAGCCGGACTCTCCTTATAAAGTCGAGTCACGGCTCATTGCGTTCGGGCAAAGGCTACGTCAGTGGCTTACCTCCGCTCTGTTCCGCTGGCAGACATCTGCCGGGCCGCTACTTGGTCTTCGAGCCAGACTTTTGCGGTCCATTACTGTCTCGAGAGGGAGTCCCGTAGGGACAGTGCTTTCGGACAGGCAGTCCTCCGTAATCTCTTTGAGGTCTGAGCAACTCCTGCCCTCCATCCCGGATGTGGGCTACCGGTGGGTGATAATTCAGCGAAGATTCTATCCTTCTGTGCTGCTGAGCTAGAGGGAGCTCATTTTTGTGCTTAGGGTCTCCGGTAGCCTTGAGCTTGGGAGTCCCATAAGTGAGGACTGACTTCCTGCTTGGTCCTGGAGAAAGCGTAGTTACTCACCTGTAACAGGTGTTCTCCAGGAGCAGCAGGAATCAGTCCTCACTACCCTCCCTCCTCCCCTTGGAGTTGCAATCGTCTGCTTATGTTCTTTTTGCAAATTTTTATGCTTTTTTAGCTATGTCATCTGACTGGCTAAGATGGCACCCTCGGGCGGGAAGACGACCGCGCATGCGCGCTGCAATTCCCGGGGGCTTTCTTTGAAAGCTGGGGAAAATTGCTCCGCGGGGGCTCCGTCGGCGCCGACGTCACCCATAAGTGAGGACTGATTCCTGCTGCTCCTGGAGAACACCTGTTACAGGTGAGTAACTACGCTTTCTCCAGGACCAAGCAGGAATCAGTCCTCACATATGGGTGACGTCGGCGCCGACGGAGCCTTCGCGGAGCAATTTTCCCCAGCTTTCAAAGAAAGCCTTTGGGAATTGCAGCGCGCATGCGCGGTCCTCTTCCCGCCCAAGGGTGCCATCTTGCTCAGTCTTCTTTTTTCCGCGGAGCCCTACAGACGTTGTTTGTGAATCCCCGCAGAAAAGTTGATTTATTTCTATTTTTTTCTCTCGGTTTCGACGCCGGTTCTTTTCCCGCCCGGACTCGCGACGCCGGTTGCGAGTCCGTTCTTTATTTTTCGGTTTTTTGTCCTTCGTGACAGATTTCGCGCTTTTTTACTTTTTCACTGGCAGCCCGGTCTTTCGACCTCGCAGGGGCCCTTTTTCCCCCGATGGCTGCCAGCGGGTTTAAAAAGTGTGACCTCTGTAAGAAACTCATGTCTCTTACAGACACACACGACTTCTGCCTCCGCTGCCTCGGACCCGATCATGACCCGATGATCTGTGGTCCGTGTGGCAAAATGTCCTCAAAAGCGTTGAGTCGGCAGCATCAGCGGGAACGTATCTTCTCTGACTCCGGCCGGGCTCGGACCTCGTCAGAGGCTTCGACGTCTCGGGACTCTGGTCCTGAGCATCGTCGAAGTTCCTCTGAAAGGGTTTCTCCTACCCGGGAACATCATCGGAAGAAGAAACCCGCGAGGGCGGGATCGGTGGACGCTCCTGGTTCCTCGAGGGCCAGGTCGCATAGCCCCGATTCCCGTCCCGGGTCCTCGGAGGTGGAGAGACCTTCAAAACATCCTCGTCTCGAGATGGACTTGCCCGCTCACGTGAGTACTGTTGTCCTCGTAGACTCGCCTCCAAAGGAGCCGACATCGGGCCCGACGCCGTCGGGGCCCGAGTCGGGGGCTGCTGGGTCTCCTGAACTCGGACTCAGGTTGACGGCCTTGGAGAGCAGTCTGACTGCCTTCATGGACCTGCAGTGGGCATTGATCGCTGGCCTTGCCAGTGCTTCTGCCCTGACCGCCGGGACGTTGACCTCCAAGTCGACCCCGGAGACCGAGCCGATCCTCGAGTCCATGAGGGCTCGAGTCGATCCTCCGTCGCGGTCTCCTTCGGCCTCCCGTTCGGGACCGAGGTTGTCGACGCCGACTCCCTCAGCGTCGGGGCGGATGGCATCGATGCCCGCCCGACCGGAGCCGCTCGACTCCTCCTTCGAGGAGTCGGCCTGGGAATCCGAGGACGAAGAGTCACCTGGTTCCTTTCGGACTCGGTGTGTCCCATCGGACTCCCCCTAGTCCGAACCTCGGAGACGGTCCCCCCCGGAGGATACCCGGTTCTCGGACTTCGTGCGGGATATGGCCAAGGCCTTGGCCTTCCCCGCGGATCCCGAGGAGGAGCCTCGAGTCGAAGAACTCGATGCCCTCCAATATGACTCTCCCCCGAAGGAGGCCTTTATTGTGCCGGTTCCTCCGATGCTGGAACGACTTCTCTTCCGCATGTGGGAGAGCCCGGCGACGTCGCCGGTATTAAGCAAGCGGGTCGATTCCATTTATCGAGTCCGCAAGAGCCCCGGCTTCCAAAAGGCACAACTACCGCACCATTCCATGGTGGTGGAATCGGCCATGCATAGACTTAAGAGTCAGAAAATGCACTCCTCGGTGCCCCCCGGTAGGGAGGCCCGAAGCCTGGATGCCCTCGGTAGGAAGTGTTTCCAGGGCTCTATGCTTGCTTGTCGAGTCCAGACCTACCTACCAGCTCTACATGGGCATGTATCTCCGGGACCTGGCTAAAGAAATTGCCGGGTTCTCTGCTGGTCTCTCCGACGAACCTTTGCAGAGGTTCCAAACCTTGTCAACTGGTATTCGAGAGTGCTCGAAATTTATCTCTCGAGCAGCCTACGATGGTTTTGAGGCATCGGCTCGGGTAGCCGCAGCCAGTATCGGTGGACGCCGCCAGGCTTGGCTTCAGACGTCCGACCTCGAGCCATTGGTGCAGGACAAGTTGGTCGATGTCCCCTGCCGAGGTGAAAACCTCTTTGGCAAGCCCATGGATGAGAAGGCTGCACAGATCAAGACCGAGACTCTCACCAGGACTCGTCTCTCAAGGAAGACCTCTGCCCCTTCTCAAAAGAAGAAGGACTCGGGGGAAAAAGCCCTTTTACCCGAGGAAGGCAGCTGCCTATAAATACTACCCTCAGTATCAGGCCTCAGCAACTCCCCCACAGGGAAAGCAGGCCAAGGGACAGGGTAATGGGTCCCGTAGGCAGCAAGCCCCCAAGCCTGCACCACCGGCCCCTGCTCAGCAGGGTGGGGTTTTTTGACTTCATCAGCATAGCCTCTCCCCCTCAGCTGGTTTCTCTCAGCACAGGAGGTCGGCTGGTCCACTTTGCCCAAAGGTGGTCCAACATCACCACAGATACCTGGGTACTTCACATAGTTCAGAAGGGCTATCTTCTTCACTTTCACCAGGTACCTCCCTTCTACTTTCCAGGGGAGCCTCCGAGACTCCCTCTGCACAAGGACTTATTCCTTCAGGAGTTAGCAAGTCTCCTTCAGGAACAGGCTGTGGAACCGGTGCCCCATCACCTGAAGGGTCAAGGGTTTTACTCCAGGTACTTTCTGATACCAAAAAGAACAGGAGGCCTCAGACCCATCCTGGACTTGCGAAACCTCAACAAGTTCCTGGCAAAGGAAAAGTTCAAGATGCTTACCCTTGGAATCCTGCTGCCCTCCCTCCAGCAGGGCGATTGGCTATGCTGCTTGGATCTAAAGGATGCGTATACTCATATCCTTATTCATCCAGACCACAGACAATATCTCAGGTTTGTTGTGGGAGGAAATCATTACCAGTACAGAGTACTGCCCTTTGGCCTATCCTCTGCCCCCAGAGTGTTCACCAAATGCCTGGCAGTGGTGGCGGCCTATCTAAGACTTCAAGGCCTTTTTGTGTTTCCCTACCTGGACGACTGGCTCATCAGAGCCCAGTCTTCCCAAGAGGCCACTCAGGCCACTCATCGCACTGTGATTCTACTCCAGCACTTGGGATTTGTCATAAACTTCGCAAAGTCCACTTTGCTCCCCTCTCAAAATCTCGAATTCATCGGCGCCAGGTTGGACACTCTTCAGGCGCGGGCCTTCCTCCCTCTGGAGAGGGCCAAGCGGCTCATGGACCTCGCCAGCCACTTTCACAGCAATGCCCTGGTCTCAGCCAGGCAATTTCTGAGACTGCTCGGCCATATGGCTTCCACGGTCCATGTGACCCCCAATGCCCGCCTGAACATGCGACCTGCTCAATGGTGCCTTCGCACACAATGGCATCAGGCCAATGGGAGCCTAGCGGACTCCGTACAGATATCCGACCAGCTGGTCTCTTCTCTACAATGGTGGCTTCATCTGCCAAACCTAGTACTAGGAGTGACTTTTCAGCCCCCTCCGCATTCTCAGGTCCTGACGACCGATGCTTCTCTCCTGGGTTGGGGAGCACACTGCCAAGGGACATGTACTCAAGGTCTCTGGACTCCTTGGGAGTCTGCTCAGCAGATAAACTTCCTGGAGCTCAGAACCATCCGCCTAGCGCTCAAAGCATTCCATCACCTGATTTCTCACCAGTCGGTGCTGGTACAGGCAGACAATCAGGTTGCAATGTTCTACGTGAACAAACAAGGCGGAACAGGCTCCTTCCTTCTCTGTCAGGAGGCACAGAAACTATGCTCTTGGGCTGTCCACCACGGCATCATCCTCAAAGCTGTCTATCTCCCAGGTCAAGAAAATTACCTGGCCGACAAGCTAAGCAGGATCCTACAGCCACACGAGTGGAGATTGGATCCGATGGTGGTTCAGCGGATCTTTCTCAAGTGGGGCCTCCCCACCATGGATCTGTTTGCCAGTCCTCTGAACCGGCAACTTCCCAGATTCTGCTCTCGACAACCGCATCCTCTCCGAGTAGCGGCGGATGCTTTTCTGATTCCATGGTCCACAGGCCTCTTATATGCCTTTCCTCCCATGCCGCTGGTGTCTCGGACACTCTTCAAGGTTCTCAGAGACAAAGCCTCGATGATCCTAGTTGCTCCCCGGTGGCCGAGACAACCTTGGTTCCCACTTCTGATGCAGCTGGCGGTGGACACCCCTCTTCCACTGGGGTTTCAGCCCGACCTCCTGTCACAGGATCAGGGGACTCTCCTGCACCCCAACCTCCAGTCCCTTCATCTGATGGCCTGGCTGCTGAAAGGGTAGTCCTTGCTCCCCTCTGCCTGCCTCCAGATGTGGAGGAGGTCGTCTTGGCCTCCAGGCGGCCCTCCACCCGGAAGTCCTATGCTCTTAAGTGGCGTCGGTTCTCCGCCTGGTGTGCTCAGCAGTCTCAAGATCCCTTCTCCTGTTCAGCATCAGTGGTCTTGCAGTACTTGCTTTCCCTCTCCAATCTTGGACTTAAGTCCAACTCGGTCAAGGTCCACCTCAGTGCTCTTTCTGCGCATCACATGCCGGTGGATGGCAGACCTCTTTCTAGCCACCCTCTGGTGGCTCGTTTTCTCAGAGGCCTCCTTCTCCCTAAACCACCTTTGCGCCCACCAGCCCCGGACTGGGATCTCAATGTGGTTTTACAACGGATTACCTGTCCGCCTTTTGAACCTATGGCTACCTGTCCTCTTCGTTTTCTTTCTTGGAAAACCTTGTTCTTGGTAGCCCTCACTTCTGCTAGACGCGTTAGTGAGCTGCAGGCCCTGGTGTCTGATCCTCCGTACACTAGGTTCTACAAGAATAGGGTAGTCCTATGGACTCACCCTAAGTTTCTTCCCAAAGTGGTTTCCCCTTTTCACATCAACCAGGAGGTGGTGCTTCCGACCTACTTTCCCAGGCCACACTCCAGCCAAGCTGAAATGGTCTTGCATACCCTGGACTGTAGAAGGGCGTTAACCTTCTACCTTGACCGTACGCGGGAGCACAGAAGGGCTGTTCAGCTCTTCGTCTCTTATGACCCCAATAAGTTGGGGCTCCCTGTCTCCAAGCGTACTCTGTTCATCTGGATTGCTGACTGTATCGCTTGGGCTTACGAGGCAGCCGGCCTCTCGTTGGAAAGTCGAGTCACGGCCCATCGTGTTCGGGCGAAGGCTACGTCAGTGGCTTACCTCCGCTCTGTTCCATTGGCAGACATCTGCCGGGCCGCTACTTGGTCTTCAAGCCAGACTTTTGCGGCCCATTACTGCCTGGAGAGGGAGTCCCGCAGGGACAGTGCTTTCGGTCAGGCAGTCCTCCGTAACCTCTTCGAGGTATAGGCAACTCCTACCCTCCATCCCGGATGTTGGGCTACCGGTTGGAGACGTATTCAGAGAAGATTCCTTCCTTCTGGGCTGCTGAGCTTGAGGGAGCTCCTTTTTGTGCTTAGGGTCTCCGGTAGCCTTAAGCTTGGGAGTCCCATATGTGAGGACTGACTTCCTGCTTGGTCCTGGAGAAAGCGTAGTTACTCACCTGTAACAGGTGTTCTCCAGGAGCAGCAGGAATCAGTCCTCACAACCCTCCCTCCTCCTCTTGGAGTTGCAGTTCTATGCTTTCGTTTTTTTGCTAATTTTTTTGCTGTCTTTTAGCTATGTCATCTGACTGAGCAAGATGGCACCCTTGGGCGGGAAGAGGACCGCGCATGCGCGCTGCAATTCCCAAAGGCTTTCTTTGAAAGCTGGGGAAAATTGCTCCGCGAGGGCTCCGTCGGCGCCGACGTCACCCATATGTGAGGACTGATTCCTGCTGCTCCTGGAGAACACCTGTTACAGGTGAGTAACTACACTTTCTCATCCATCCAAATCACAGAAGATTCCTCTGATTCCTGTTTCAAAGAAAACACTTCCAGTAAGGGATTCTTCCCTTTGGCCTGGCTTCTGCACCAAGAGTATTCACAAAATGCATGGCTGTGGTAGCTGCATTTCTCCGCACTCTAGGAATATTCGTCTTCCCCTACTTAGACGACTGGCTCATTTGAGCCCCTACAGAGCCAAAAGCCAGCTCTGCTTTGTTTCGCATAATGCAAATCCTTCAGTATTTGGGACTAGTCATAAACCTCCCAAAGTCCAATCTTGCTCCCACTCAATCCCTAGAGTTCATAGGAGCTCATCTGGATACCAGACAGACAAAGGCTTTCCTTCCGCAGCCCCGCTGTCTTCGCATAATACAGCTAGCTTCCCAAGCAGTGCTCAAACCTTATCTCACTGCTCGAGAAATGCTACAACTGCTGGGCCACATGGCATCCACCGTGCATGTGGTTCCTTATGCTTGCCTCCACATGCGAGCAGCTCAGTGGACTTTATCCACTCAGTGGACACAGGCCTCAGGTTGCCTGTCGGACAAAATAACAAACTCAGACCGTCTTATTTCATCCCTCCAATGGTGGCAATCATTCAAAAATCTTCTCGTGGGGTCTCCTTTCCAGCAACCTCTATTCCAAGCCACCCTAACAGATGCATCTCAGGTAGGATGGGGAGCCCACCTGCACGATCTCTACCCAGGGTACCTGGACCCCACAGGAGGCCTGTCTTCACATCAACCTCCTGGAACTCAGAGCAATCTTCCTTGCTCTTCGAGTATTTTACGCTGAGCTCAGATACAAGACAGTCCTAGTTCAAACTCATCTGCATATCAATCTCTTAGAGCTCAGAGCAATCTTCCTTGCTCTTCAAGTGTTCCATATCCTGCTCAGCTACAAGACAGTCCTCATTCATACGGACAATCAAGTAGCCATGTTCTATGTGAACAAGCAGGGCGGAACAGGCTCTGTGTCGCTATGCAACGAAGCTTTGCGACTATGGGCCCTCACCAGAGAGCATCAGATTCATCTCCTTGCGGTGTATCTTCCAGACATTCAAAACTCTTGGGCAGACAAGCTCAGTCGAGTTCTGCTACCACACGAATGGTCTCTCCATGCAGACCAGCTTGCCCAAATGTTTCAGATTTGGGGAACCCCGGACATAGACCTCTTTGCAAGTCTGCTGAATGCCAAACTTCCCCGGTTCTTTTCCAGAATCCTGGCTCGATATTGTCAGGCAAGGGACACCTTCCTCCTTCACTGGGGTCAGCACTTCCTATGTGCCTTCCCACCCATTCCCCTCATCCCCAAAACACTATTCAGGCTTCAGAGAGACAGAGGTCATATGATTCTCCTAGCTCCACATTGGCCACGGCAAACGTGGTACCCTCTGTTTCTACATATCTCTCAAGCTCCACCTCTGGAGTTGGGATCTGCTCCAGATCTTCTCTCCCAAGAGAACGGGACGCTGTGGCATCCCAATCCCCAGTCTCTGCATCTCAGGGCCTGGTTGCTGAAGGCCTAGAGCTTCAGGATCTCAACCTTTCTCAACAGGTAAAGGATATCCTTTATGCTTCTAGTAAACCCTCCACAAGACGCTCATACGCCTTTAAGTGGAAAAGGTTTACCATATGGTGCTCTCAGAAGGGTCGTAACCCTCTTGCGATACTTCTGGAATTGATACTGGAGTATCTACTTCATTTGTCAAATGTGGGTCTTAAGACAAATTCAGTAAGAGTCCATCTTAGTGCTATTGCAGCTTCTTACAAGCCTCTAAGTGGACAACCTATTTCCT
Organism: Ichthyophis bannanicus; assembly: GCA_033557465.1. Lineage (NCBI taxonomy): Eukaryota > Metazoa > Chordata > Amphibia > Gymnophiona > Ichthyophiidae > Ichthyophis > Ichthyophis bannanicus. The sequence continues at coordinate 1,742,548,918 of CM066031.1, read as the reverse complement.
CTCATCCTCTCATAGCGAGATTTATGAGAGGTCTTCTTTTAACAAAGCCTCCCATTAAGCCACCACTGGTGGCTAAATCTGGTGCTCGGGCAGCTCATGAAACCACCCTTTGAACCATTAGCCACTACATCTCTGAAATTCCTTTCCTGGAAAGTCACCTTCCTCAATGCAATCACATCAGCACGTCGCATCAGTGCATTGCAAGCATTAGTGGCTGATCCTCCTTACACAAGGTTCCACCATGATAAGGTAGTTCTTAGGACTCATCCACACTTTATGCCAAAGGTGGTTTCACCTTTCCATTTAAAACAAGCGGTTTACCTTCCTGTATTCTTTCCGAGGCCTCATGCCTCCAGTGTAGAAAGGAACCTTCATACTTTGGACTGTAAAAGAGCTTTAGCCTTTTACTTGCAGAGGACACAGCAACATCGAAAATCTTCTCAACTCTTTGTTGCTTTTGATCCTAGTCATTTGGGACTTCCAGTGTCCAAAAGAACTCTGTCTAACTGGATTGCACAATGCATATCCTTTGCCTATGGGAGTAAGAACCTTCCTCTTGAAGGCCATGTCACAGCTCACAATGTGAGCGCCATGGCAGCCTCAATGGCTCATCTTCACTCTGTTTTTCTATCGACGACATCTGTCGAGCAGTTACTTGGGCTTCTGTACATACCTTTCCTGCCCACTACTACTTAGACAAGGACTCCTGCCGGGATGCCTTGTTTGGTCAGGCTGTTCTTCAACACCTTTTTCAGACTTAGTCAACTCCATCATCCCTGGTAGGATGCCAGAAATCCATGGGGGGAAAGCATAGCCCTTTCACAAGGGCTGACAACTTCCTGGGGCCATCTCCCTGGCATCTGCAGCTAGGGTGTCTCCATATGTGAAGACTACATTCCTGCTTGTTCCTGGAGATAGCGTAGTTACTCACCTGTAATAGGTGATCTCCGGGAACAGCAGGAATTTAGTCTTCACAGCCCACCCACCTCCCCTAGGAGTTGTATCTCTCTCTCTCTCTCTCTCTCTCAGCTATAAACTCAACTGGAGAGGGACAGTTGGAAAGACGGGAAGGCAGCACGCAGGTGCTGTGGGATGCTCCCAATAGCTTTCCTATTGGACGCTGGGGAGTGTTCCCACGCAGGCTCCGTCGGTACCAATGATACCCATATGTGAAGACTAAATTCCTGCTGTTCCCGGAGATCACCTGTGACAGGTGAGTAACTACTCTTTCTTGTCCATCCTGTTGCCACATGACTTCTCAAGGTAGAAAGCGCAAACAAAAGGCTAAGCTGTTTCCTACAAACTCGGCTCCTTTGGTGCAGTCCTCGGGGGCATCGACTCCTTCAAAGTCCTCCCATACGTCCAAGTCCTCACCAGCAAAGGAAAAACATTGCTTGGAGTCACCAGTGCTTAAGAAAAAGAGGAAATGTGCCTCGATATAGAGGTCCTCAACTGCTTCAGACACCGAGCATCGGCACCGTCATTCATCGCATTCCGATGCAGGCCATCCATCGAAGCAACAATGGCAGAAGGTGTCACCCTCCAAAGCCATACAGGGGTTCGAGGATGCCCCCGAGGTCCAATCCTCAGTGGAGCCCCCGATACTGGCATCGGGAGTTGTGGCCCACACAGCTGTCTGGAGCCACTCCTCCCCCGGTACTGTCATTGGATGATCGTGTCATGCCATCAAGTGCAGCATCGCTAATCTCTTAGCTGCAATAACACTGATGACATAGAGTGCTTCGCAGCCGGCACTAGTTCCGTCGATGCTGATGGCAGCCACAGAGCTCGGCATGCTTACACAGGCATACGCTGCCTCACATAGCTCTATGGAGCAGCCGATACCTAGGCCCTCGGCACCACCGTGTCTGATACCCTCTGCATCAAAACAGTGGAGCTTTCGGCAGCGAAGGTATTGAACATCTCATAAGGATTATTTTGACCTCCTTCCGGACTCCGATTCTGAAGAGACTTCCTAGGTGGAATCCATTGATTCCGATACTCATAGGGAGTACTGTCGGATCCATCGCCACCTTATGAACGTTGACATTTGCCGCCCGAAGACATGTCCTTTCAGGATTTAATTAAGGACATGGCGGCAGCTCTCTATGTTTCAGTGGCTATGGAAATGGAACCGAGAGCTGAGGAGCTCGATATTCTCCAATACCCATTGGCGCCGAAGGAAGCTCCTACCCTCCTGGTGCATAACATCTTAAAGAATCTAATGGCTCAGATGTGGAGGGTCCCCATGTCAACCCTTGCGGTGAGTAAGAGGCTTGCTACCCTTAATAGGGTCCCCTCCCTTCCCAGATTTACAGAAGCCACAACTCCCCCACCACTCCATGGCTGTGGAGTCTGCCATGAGGAGGATAAAAAGCCAGAAAAAACACTCCTCAGTGCCCCCTGGAAGAGAAGCCAGGACCCTGGATGCATTTGGAAGGAAGGTATTCCAAGCTACCATGCTAACCTCTAGGATAGACTCCTATATGCTGTATATGGCCATGTTTCTCAAAGATGCCTCGGGTCTTGTCAGAGTTTACCATCCTACTGCCCTCAGACAAGCAGGCGGCTCATCGGGTCTTGGTAATACATACCCAGAATACATCAGTTTTTAACAAGAGCAGCGTTCGATGCATTTGAGGTCAATAGCAGATCTGCTGCAATCTGCATTGGAACTAGGAAAATGGCATGAATCCAAGCTTCTGACTTGGAACAGTGGCTCCAGGACAAATTAATCAACATACCTTGTAAATGTGAAAACCTCTTTGGTCAGAGGTGGAGGGAGAAGGCCAGTGAGATAGAAACTGATGACCTCGCCATGAAGAGACTTTCATGGAAGACAGCAGACTCTTCTAAGAAGAAGACTGCCACTAAGAAACCTTTCTTCCCTAAGAAGAAAAGGTTTTATCCTCCATATCATTGCTATTCTATCTACTCTGTCCCACAGCAGCAACAGAGACAGAGCCAGAAACAGGTCAGGAAACCCAAGGTTTCCAAATCACAGCTTGCAGCGACCACTCAACTTCCTCAGAGTTTTTGACTGCTTTAAAAAGAGCATGGCCAATTCTCCCATAATCTTTCCTTTTCCTCCTATGATCCCAGGAAGACTGGTGCATTTTGTACACCGTTGGATCAACATCACTTCTGAGCCCTAGACTTTATATCTAGTCAGTCAGGGCCTACAGCTGAAATTCCAGGATCTTCCTCCCACTCACCTTGTGGGACAACCCCCTCCTTGGATCTCCTTCAATCCTCCTTGCTTCAGCAGGAAATTCTCTCACTGCTGAGACAATGGGACTATAGAGGAAGTTCCCCAATCTCAGCAGGGCCTGGGATTCTACTCCTGATACGTCCTAATTCCAAAAAAGATGGGAGGTCAAAGGTCTGTATTAGATCTCCGAAATCTCAACAGATTTCTCGTCAAAGAGAAATTCATGATGATTTCTCTAGGCACTCTTCTGCCATACCTCCAACAAAATGATTGGCTATGCTCTCTGGATCTAAAAGGTGCTTATACACACATCCTGATCCACCCAGATTACAGAAAGTTTATCGGGTTCGTTTTTGAGAACTACCAGTGCAGAGTCCTCCCATTCTGATTGGCCTCAGAACCCAGAGTCTTCACAAAGTGTTTGGCTGTTGTCTCAGCCTACCTTCAAACTTTGGGTTCTTTCTGTTCCTCTGCTTAGATGACTGGCTGCTAAGGGCAGATACCCCTTCAGCAGTCGCCTCTGCCCTAAATTAAGCCAGTCATGTCCTCCAGGGTTTCGTGATAAATTATCCAAAATCATATCTCACGCCAACCCAGGACTTCAAGTTTATAGGAGCTCGATTAGACACGGTAAGAAGCAGGGCATTTCTTCCAGAGAACAGATACCTCCGTCTCATTGCCTTAGCCACACAGGTCCAGCAAGTGTCATCAGTTACAGCCAGAACATTTCTAGGCTTCTTAGCCCACATGTCATGCCCCACACCTATCTTAACATGAGGATCGGACAGTGGACTCTCTCACAACAATGGAAGCAGTCCACAGGTCGCCTATCTGACCTCATCAACATCACTTTTCAAATGAGAATGGCCCTTCAGTAGTGGTGCACACTACAGAACCTGGGCTTAGGGTCACTTTTTCAGAAGTCTGCACCATGGTATACCCTAACGACCGATGCGTTAAAACTAGGCTGTGGAGCCCATCTCAACGACCTTACAACACAAAGCCCTTGGTCTACTCAAGAAGCGCTTCTCCAGATCAGTTTCCTAGAGCTCAGGACAAACTTCAATGCCTTCAGAATCTTCTCTCCCCAACTCAAGGGACAGTCGCTTCTCGTACAGATGGACAACCAGGTGGTTATGTTTTATATAAAGCTGTAAATTGGTCGTTTTCTATGAATGACTACTTGAATGTAACAAAACTGAACCTCATTCAATAGGTTAACCAAACTTGTTGTTCAGTATTTCTCTATTGTCAGAAACTGAGCCTCAGAATCAACCAATAGCACTTAAAATGCAGGGACCATCAAGGTGTCCTTATTATGTGCTGGTATTACATCAGTGGCTCTAATAAAAAGGATCTAATGACATATCAAGTATAGTGTATCCTTAATTCGAATAAAGAAAAATACTCATCTTGTTATGTAGTAGAATATGCCAAAAGAGTTCCTTTAAAGGCTTGCTATATTCGTTTCTGCTTTTAACTTTCGTTAGTTGCTCTCAGTCTCATTGTTGCTGAAAAAGGGACATATTTTTTTCAGCAACAGTGAGACTGAGAGCAACTAACGAAAGTTAAAAGCAGAAACGAATATAGCAAGCCTTTAAAGGAACTCTTTTGGCATATTCTACTACATAACAAGATGAGTATTTTTCTTTCTCCAGGACCAAGCAGGAAGTCAGTCCTCACTTATGGGTGACGTCGGCGCCGACGGAGCCCTCGCGGAGCAATTTTCCCCAGCTTTCAAAGAAAGCCTTTGGGAATTGCAGCGCGCATGCGCGGTCGTCTTCCCGCCCGAGGGTGCCATCTTAGCCAGTCTTCTTTTTTCCGCGGAGCCCTACAGACGTCCCCGTCTTGTCCCCGCGAAAAAGTTGATTTTCTTCTTTATTTTTTTCTTTCGGTTCGACGCCGATCGTTTTCCCGCCCGGACTTGCGACGCCGGTCTCGAGTCCTCTTACTTTTTTCGGTTTTTCTGACTTAGTCAGCTTTCGTTTTCGTTTTCCCTGGCAGCCCGGTCCTTTGACCTCGCAGGGGCCCTTTTTCCCCCGATGGCTGCCAGTGGGTTTAAGCGGTGTGGTCGGTGTGACCGAAATATGTCACTAACCGACACACACGACTTTTGCCTCCGCTGCCTGGGCCCGGATCATGAGGAACTGATCTGTGGGCCCTGCAGCAAACTGTCCTCAAAGGCGTTGAGAAGTCGGCGGCATCAGCGTGAGAGAATCTTCGCTGACCCCAGCCGTACCCGGACCTCGTCGGAGGCCTCCGTGTCGAAAGGCTCCAGCTCGGACCGTCGCCGGAGCTCCTCCGACCGGGGTTCTCCCTCCGGGGACCATCGTCGGAAGGAAAAACCCGCGAGGGCGGCGTCGGTGGACGCTCCTGGTTCCGCGAGGGCCAGGTCGCATAGCCCCGACAGCCGCCCCGGGTCCTTGGAGAAGGAACACGTCCCGAAGCGACCTCGCCTGGAGTCGGAGATGCCTGCCCGGGTAAGTCCTGTGGTCCTTCTGGACTCGCCTCCGCGACAGCCGACGTCGGGCCCGACGCCGTCGGGGCCCGAGTCGGGGACTTCTGGGTCACCTGAGCTCGGACTCAGGTTGACGGCCTTGGAGAGCAGACTGTCTGCCTTCATGGACCAGCAGAGGGCACTGCTCGCTGGCTTCGCTGGCGTCGCTGCCCCGACCGCCGGGACGTCGACGTCCAAGTCGACCCCGGAGACCGAGCCGATCCTCGAGTCGATGAGAACTCGAGTCGATCCTCGGTCGAGGTCGCCCTCGGCCTCCCGTTCGGGACCGAGGTCGCCGACGCCGACTCCCTCGGCGTCGGGGCGGCTGGCGCCGCACCCTGCCCGGGCCGACCCCACCGAGCCCTCGTCGGAGTCGGTCTGGGAGTCTGAGGAGGAAGAGTCACCTGATTCTTTCCGGACTCGGTGTGTCCCATCGGACTCACCGGAGTCCGAGCCTCGGAAGCAGTCCCCCCCGGAGGATGCCCGGTTCTCGGACTTCGTTAGGTATATGGCCAAGGCTTTGGCCTTCCCTGCGGATCCCGAGGAGGAGCCTCGAGCCGAAGAGCTCGACGCCCTCCAGTATGACTCTCCCGCGAGGGAACACTTTACTGTGCCGGTTCCTCCTATGCTGGAACGACTACTCTTCCGCATGTGGGAGAGTCCGGCCTCCTCGCCGGTCCTGAGCAAGCGGGTCGATTCTATCTATCGAGTCCGCAAGAGCCCTGGCTTTCAAAAGGCACAGCTGCCACACCATTCCATGGTAGTGGAATCGGCCATGCATCGTCTTAAGAGCCAGAAGATGCACTCCTCGGTGCTCCTCTGGCAGGGAGGCCCGTAACCTGGATGGCCTTGGCAAGAAGTGCTTCCAGGGCTCTATGCTCGCATGTCGTGTCCAGACTTACCAGCTATACATGGGCATGTATCTCCGGGATCTGGCTAAAGAGCTAGCCGGATTCTCCGCTGGTCTCTCCGAGGAGCCCTTGCGGAGGTTCCTAGCCTTGTCCACTGGCATTCGGGAATGCTCGAAGTTCATGTCCCGAGCAGCCTATGATGGCTTTGAAGCCTCGGCTCGAGTGGCCGCAGCCGGCATCGGTGCCCGCTGACAGGCTTGGCTTCAGTCGTCAGACCTTGAGCCCTGGGTGCAGGACAAGTTGGTTGATGTCCCCTGCCGAGGCGAAAACCTCTTTGGCAAGCCCATGGCGGAAAAGGCTGCGCAAATTGAGACTGAGACTCTCACCCGGACCAGGCTTTCTAGGAAGACCTCCGCCCCTTCCCAGAAAAAGAAGGGCTCGGGGAAAAAGTCCTTTTACCCGAGGAAGGCGGCTGCCTACAAACAATACCCCCATTATCAGGCCCCTGCAGCTCCCCAACAGGGCCAGCAGGCCAAGGGACGGGGTAACGGGTCCCGTAGGCAGCAAGCCCCAAGCCTGCACCACCAGCCCCTGCTCAGCAGGGTGGGGGCCTTTGACTCGCTCAGCCCAGCCTCTCCCCCCCCGCTGGTTCCTCCCAGCACCGGAGGCCGGCAGGTTCACTTCGCCCACAGGTGGTCCAGCATCACCGCAGATGCCTGGGTGCTTCAGGTCGTGCGAGAAGGCTATCTTCTCCACTTCCATCAGGTCCCTCCCTCCTATTTTCCGGGAGAACCTCCGCGCCCCCCTCTGCACAGGGAGTTGCTCCTTCAGGAGTTAGCAGGTCTTCTGCAGGAACAGGCGGTGGAACCGGTGCCACACCACCTGAGAGGTCAAGGCTTTTATTCAAGGTATTTTCTGATACCAAAGAGAACAGGGGGCCTCAGACCCATCCTGGACTTGCGCAACCTCAACAAGTTCCTTGTGCGGGAGAAGTTCAAAATGCTTACCCTTGGAATCCTTCTGCCCTACCTCCAGCAGGGAGATTGGCTATGCTCCTTGGATCTAAAGGATGCCTACACGCACATCCTCATCCACCCAAGCCACCGCCAATACCTAAGGTTTGTGGTGGCAGGAAATCATTACCAGTACAGAGTACTGCCCTTTGGCCTGTCCTCCGCACCGCGAGTCTTCACAAAATGTCTCGCGGTCGTGGCGGCCCATCTCCGGCTTCACGGCCTCTATGTCTTTCCGTACCTCGACGACTGGCTCATCAGAGCAGCGTCCGCTCAGGAGGTCACCAACGCCACGTGCCGCACGGTGACTCTGCTGCAGCACTTGGGCTTTGTCATAAACTTCGCAAAGTCCACTTTGCTCCCCTCACAGGATCTCGAGTTCATCGGCGCAAGGCTGCACACTCCTCAGGCGCGAGCATTCCTACCGCTCGACAGGGCTCAACGGCTCATGGACCTAGCCGACCGCTTTCGCAGCCAGCCCCTGGTCTCCGCCAGGCGCTTCCTGAGACTGCTCGGCCATATGGCTTCCACCGTCCATGTGACCCCCAATGCCCGCCTGAATATGCGGTCTGCTCAATGGTGTCTCCGCCAGCAGTGGCGACAAGCCACGGGCGGCCTAGCAGACCTAGTGCGCGTTTCCGAGCCGCTGGTCTCGTCTCTCCGGTGGTGGCTCCGGCAGCCGAACCTGATATTCGAATGCCTTTCCAGTCACCCTCAACCGACCCGGGTGCTGACCACCGATGCATCCCTCCTGGGCTGGGGAGCACATTGCCAAGAGGCACGTACTCAGGGCCTCTGGAACACGTGGGAGTCTGCTCAGCAGATCAACTTCCTGGAGCTCAGGGCGATCCGCCTGGCTCTCAAGGCCTTCTCCCACCTGACTTCCCAACAGTCCGTCCTTGTCCAGACGGACAATCAAGTTGCCATGTTCTACGTGAACAAGCAGGGGGGCACGGGCTCCTTCCTCCTCTGCCGGGAGGCACAGAAGCTCTGCTCTTGGGCCGTCAGTCACGGCATTCTCCTCAAGGCAGTTTATCTCCCGGGCCAAGAAAATTGCCTTGCAGACAAACTCAGCAGGGTCCTCCAGCCGCACGAGTGGCGTCTGGATCCCTTGGTAGTTCAGAAGCTCTTCCTCAAGTGGGGTCTCCCCACGGTGGATCTCTTTGCCAGTCCTCACAACCGGCAGCTTCCTCGCTTCTGCTCTCGTCAGCCACACCCCCTTCGGGTTGCGGCGGACGCCTTTCTGATCTCGTGGTCGGGGAGCCTTCTGTACGCTTTCCCTCCCATCCCGCTAGTCTCTCGGACTCTTTTCAAGGTTCTCCGAGACAAAGCCTTCATGATCCTGGTGGCCCCTCGCTGGCCCAGGCAGCCGTGGTTTCCGCTCCTGCTGCAACTGGCGGTGGAGGATCCAGTCCCTCTGGGGGTACAACCGGATCTCCTCACTCAGGATCAGGGGTCCCTCCTGCACCCCAACCTCAGGTCTCTCAACCTCATGGCCTGGCTGCTGAGAGGGTAGTCCTTGCTCCCCTTCTCCTGCCGGCGGAGGTGGAGGAGGTCGTCTTGGCTTCGCGACGGCCTTCTACCCGCAAATGCTACGCCCTTAAATGGCGTCGCTTTGCAGTCTGGTGTACCCAACAGTCTCAGGATCCCTTCTCCTGCCCGGTGTCGGTGATCTTGCAGTACTTGCTGCACCTCTCTAATCTGGGACTTAAGTCCAACTCCGTCAAAGTTCACCTCAGTGCTCTTTCAGCACATCATGTGCCGGTGGACGGCAGACCTCTCTCCAATGACCCTCTCGTAGCGAGGTTTCTCCGAGGTCTCCTTCTACTTAAACCACCTCTGCGCCCGCCAGCGCCTGACTGGGACCTGAATGTGGTTTTGCAGCGGATCACCTGTCCGCCTTTTGAACCTATGGCTACCTGTTCTCTCCGTTTTCTGTCTTGGAAAACACTGTTCTTGATAGCCCTCACTTCCGCTAGACGCGTGAGTGAATTGCAGGCCCTCGTGTCTGATCCCCCTTACACTAGGTTCTACAAGAATAGGGTGGTCCTACGGACTCATCCGAAATTTCTGCCTAAAGTGGTCTCCCCTTTTCACATCAATCAGGAGGTGGTACTTCCAACCTTCTTTCCCAGACCACACTCCAGCCGAGCTGAGACGGTCCTCCATACCCTGGACTGTAGAAGGGCTCTGAACTTCTACCTTGACCGTACGCGGGAGCACCGTAAAGCTGCTCAGCTTTTTGTGTCTTTTGACCCCAATAGATTGGGGCTCCCGGTCTCCAAGCGTACTCTGTCCATCTGGGTTGCGGACTGTATCTCTTGGGCTTATGGGGCAGCCGGACTCTCCTTAGAAAGTCGAGTCACGGCTCATTGCGTTCGGGCAAAGGCCACGTCAGTGGCTTACCTCCGCTCTGTTCCGCTGGCAGACATCTGCCGGGCCGCTACTTGGTCTTCGAGCCAGACTTTTGCGGTCCATTACTGTCTCGAGAGGGAGTCCCGTAGGGACAGTGCTTTCGGACAGGCAGTCCTCCGTAATCTCTTTGAGGTCTGAGCAACTCCTACCCTCCATCCCGGATGTGGGCTACCGGTGGGTGATAATTCAGCGAAGATTCTATCCTTCTGTGCTGCTGAGCTAGAGGGAGCTCATTTTTGTGCTTAGGGTCTCCGGTAGCCTTGAGCTTGGGAGTCCCATAAGTGAGGACTGACTTCCTGCTTGGTCCTGGAGAAAGCGTAGTTACTCACCTGTAACAGGTGTTCTCCAGGAGCAGCAGGAATCAGTCCTCACTACCCTCCCTCCTCCCCTTGGAGTTGCAATCGTCTGCTTATGTTCTTTTTGCAAATTTTCATGCTGTCTTTTTTAGCTATGTCATCTGACTGGCTAAGATGGCACCCTCGGGCGGGAAGACGACCGCGCATGCGCGCTGCAATTCCCAAAGGCTTTCTTTGAAAGCTGGGGAAAATTGCTCCGCGAGGGCTCCGTCGGCGCCGACGTCACCCATAAGTGAGGACTGATTCCTGCTGCTCCTGGAGAACACCTGTTACAGGTGAGTAACTACGCTTTATTCGAATTAAGGATACACTATACTTGATATGTCATTAGATCCTTTTTATTAGAGCCATTGATGTAATACCAGCACATAATAAGGACACCTTGATGGTCCCTGCATTTTAAGTGCTATTGGTTGATTCTGAGGCTCAGTTTCTGACAATAGAGAAATACTGAATAACAAGTTTGGTTAACCTATTGAATGAGGTTCAGTTATGTTTTATATAAACAAGCAAGGGGGAACAGGCTCTCAGGCCCTATGCATGGAAGCCATTTGCCTTTGGAACTGGGCAATTTCTCAAGGAATTCACCTTCATGCAGTATACCTTCCAGGAGCAGAGAATCACTTAGCTGACAGACTAAGCCAGATCCTCCATTCACACGAGTGGATGCTGGAACCTCAAGTAGTGCAATATTTGTTCCACCTCTGGAGGATGCCACTATTTGACCTCTTTGCTTCTCCCCTCAATGCCCAACTACCTCGTTTCTGCTCAAGGATTCCTTACCGTCACAGGGAGATGTCGGATGCGTTCCTCATCCATTGGGGACAGAATCTCCTATATGCTTTTCCTCCCCTTCCACTCATAGAAAAAACACTCTTCAAACTCCAGGCCGACCGGGGACAAATTATTTTCATTGCCCCTTACTGGCCCAGACAACTGTGGTTTCCTCTGCTTCGTCAACTTGCTCAAGCACATCCCCTCAGACTTGATTATTCACCAACTGTACTCTCTCAGGAACAGGGGACCCTTCTACACCGCAGCCTCAGGACACTCCGCTTGATGGCATGGAGCCTGAGCGCTTTGTCCTCTTGCACTTAGGAGCACTTGCAATACGTCCTCTTGGAGTTCTATCTTCAAGAAAAGATTCAACCAGACGTTCTTACACTTTTAAATGGCGCAGGTTTTCCATCTGGTGTTCTCATAAAACACTAGATCCTTTCACATGTCCCATTCTAGACTTACTCCAATACCTGCTCCATTTGTCATCCTCTGGCCTTAAGACCAACTTGGTGCGAGTACATTTATCTGCCATTGTGGCCTCCCACCATACTTTAGATAACCTCTCCATCTCAATGGCACCCTTTACTAGCCAGATTTATGCGTGGTCTTCTCCTGGCCAAGCTGCCTTTCCATCCACCTCCTGCATCATTGGATCTAAATGTTGTTCTTGCACAGCTCATGCGCAGTCCTTTTGAACCAATGGTTTCAGCTCCTTTAAAGTTTGTTACATGGAAGTTTATTTTTCTCATAGCAGTCACTTCAGCTTGAAGAGTCAGTGAACCGCAAGCTTTGGTGAGCTTTGACAAGGTCCCTCATGAGAGACTTTTGGCAAAACTAAAGAGTCATGGGATAGGAGGCAGTGTACTATTGTGGATCAGGAACTGGTTAAAAGATAGAAAGCAGAGGGTAGGGCTAAATGGCCAATTTTCCCAATGGAGAAAGGTGAATAGTGGTGTACCCCAGGGATCGGTACTGGGTCCGCTGCTTTTTGACATATTCATAAATGACCTGGAAAGTGGAATAACGAGTGAGGTTATCAAATTTGCAGATGACACAAAACTATTTAAAGTTGTTAAAACCCAAGAGGATTGTGAAAAATTGCAAGAGGATCTTGATAAATTGGAAGACTGGGCATCAAAATGGCAGATGAAATTTAATGTGGACAAGTGCAAGGTTATGCACCTAGGGAAGAACAACCCAAACTATGGTTACACGATGCAAGGTTCCACATTAGGAACCACCACCCAGGAAAAAGATTTAGGCGTCATTGTGGATACCATGTTAAACCCTCGGCCCAGTGTGCAGCGGCGGCCAAGAGAGCAAATAGAATGCTAGGTATGATAAGGAAAGGAATGGAAAATAAAACAAAAGAGATTATAATGCCTCTGTATCGTTCCATGGTGAGACCGCACCTTGAATATTGTGTGCAATTCTGGTCGCCGTATCTTAAAAAGGATATAGCGATTTTAGAAAAGGTACAGAGAAGAGCCACCAAAATGGTAAAGGGGATGGAAGGATACTCCTATGAAGAAAGGCTAAAAAGGTTAGGGCTCTTTAACCTGGAAAAGAGACGGCTGAGGGGAGATATTATAGAAGTCTATAAATTAATGAACGGAGTGGAACGGGTAAACGTAGATCGATTGTTTACCTTATCAGAATATAGAAAGACTAGGGGACATGCAATGAAGCTACAGGGTAAACTATTTAAGACTAATAAAAGAAAATATTTTTTCACTCAACGTGTAATCAAACTCTGGAATTTGTTACCGGAGGATGTAGTAAAGGCTGTTAGTGTAGCTGGGTTTAAAAAAGGTTTGGACAAGTTCCTGGAGGAAAGGTCCATAAACCATTATTAAGAAGTGACTGAAGATATCAATGCTTGACCCAGTACAAGCATTGTGGAACTTGTGTCTCTTGGGAAACTGCTAGGTACATATGACCTAGATTGGCCACTGTTGGAAACAGAATACTGGGCTTGATGGACCTTGGTCTGACCCAGTATGGCATATCTTATGTTCTTATGTTCTTATGAGCTGTGCTCCCTTGTACCACTTTTCACCATGACAAGGTGGTCCTTCACACACATCCTAAGTTCTTGCTGAAGGTCATCACCTCCTTCCACCTGAACCATTCTGTCTTGCTACCAGCATTTTTTCCAAGGCCTCACATCTCCCTGGCTAAGGCCAGACTTCATACCCTAGATTGCAAGATGGCATTGGTATTTTATCTAGATCGTACTAAGGACTATCACCAGTCATCTCAGTTGTTTGTCTCTTTTGACCAAAGTCATCTAGGGGCACAGGTTTCCAAAAGAACACTTTCGAAATGGCTAGCAGAATGCATATCCTTCGCTTATTCACAGGCTGGGCTGTCTCTTCCACATTGTGTGACAGCTCATAATGTCCAAGCCATGGCTACTACTGTAGCTAATCTCCGGTCTGTCCCTATCTCGGAGATTTATTTATTTATTATTTATTTATTAGAGTCTCTTTTATACCGTGCTATTCAGCATCAGTGCGGTTTACAATGAACAATAAAATACACATTTCTGATGGTACTTTGTGTTTAACATTTCTTATTTAACATTTCTTATATACCGCCTTTCATGATATCAAGGCGGTGTTTACAGTTGAACAGGTAATGCAACTTGGGTAACTATTTACAATTTGATCTGCCAAGAGCACTATTGTCTGGACAAAGATTCCAGAGCTGATGCTCAATTCGGAAAAGCTGTTCTGTGTAACCTTTTTCAAATTTAGACAACTTGCCCACCGCCCATCTGACTACCTCACGAGGAGTACTCTGAACGAGTTGAGTCTGTTGGATCTCTGCGCCATCCTCTAGCTGCACCGGGATTCTTCTCTCGTTCGGTTGTCTTAGGCTAGAAACTCCCATATGTGAAGACTGACTTCCTGCTTGTCCCTGGAGATAGCGTAGTTACTCACCTGTAATGGGTGATCTCCAGGAACAGCAGGAATCAGTCTTCACAACCCACCCACCTCCCCTCAAGTTGTCCCCTTTTTTCTCATTCCTGGTATACAAAGATTTTTATTACTCCGCTATTCACCTGACTGAGGAGACCAAGAGGGAAGGCAGCCATGTTGGATGCTGGGGAGTGTATCCTGCTCTGGGCTCCGTCCGTGCCGATGCTACCCATATGGGAAGACTGATTCTTGCTGTACTGGAAATCACCTGTTACAGGTGAGTAAGTACTCTTTCTCCTAGCTAGGCAGCAGGGACTTTTTTTCAAGCTTCTTGATAGAGCTCCTTTCTTTGGTTGTTGGGTGTAGTTACAATTCTAACATGTTTTCCTCTTACAAGGTCTGAGACTTGTAAGAATTCAGATTGAATATTACACATTCTAAATAGTTCCTAAAAGTTGCTTTACACTCTCAATTGGAGCGTTTAGGATGGAGATTACCCTCTCTCTTGCTGCCTTTTGTGGACTTTGTGTTCCCTAGCAAATTTGTTTATTCTGTTGAATTAGTGCAGGGGTTCTCAAGTCACTCCTTGGGACACATCTAGCCAGTCAGGTTTTCAGAATAACCACAATGAATATGCATGAGAGAGATCTGCATGCACTGCTTCTATTGTATGCAAATCGCTATCATGCATATTCATTGCAGTTCTCATGAAAACCTGACGGGCTGGGTTTGTTCCTAGAACTGGTTTGAGAACCACCGGACTAGCAATTTCATTTACAAAATGTTTCCTTATGCTGATTAATTTTAAAATGCCAGGCAAACCTGGTTAATGCACTCAGTTTACTCTATCTTTTTTCAGCACTGCATCACATCTTCACTTTTCCATAAAACATCCTCACACCTTGTCCTGGGAATATTACAACATGTTCCAGTGCAAAGCCCATCTTGTCATGCGATTGATTGAAAATCGGATCAGTATGGAGTTCATGTTACAGGTAAGTGTTCTGACAAACACAAAACTTTCAGCTCAGAAAAGCCTTTAATCTGTATTATTCTGAAATTGTGCTTAGATCATTTCAGTTATAAAGCACTTCATAGTATAAAATACTTAAAGTAGCACTTTGGTCTTGTTGACTTCAAAAACTGGTTATATTGAAAAGTATCCCCATAGGTGTATGTCATTAAAATATACTGTAGTACAATTGGTCCCCTCATTTCTTAATTGTTTCTGTATACCATTTGAGTAGTTTTGTAAGGCACTTAAATAAAATTTTGCTTGTATTCCATATTTTCACCATACTCAAAGTATTTAAATCTCAGTCTGAAAAAATGCTTGAGATATTAATTTCCTTTGGGCAGACTGTGGCACAGCAAAATAACTTGCGTGAAGTCAGATAGGGAGCCATCTTAAGTTCATAAAAAGCAAGACTGAGGCAGAGTGCACCTTCACTACTAATAGCACATGTAGAAGACGCAGATTTATTGCACTGTAATGGAATTTCCATATCGTCCGGCTAGACAAGACAAGTGGGTTATGTTCCCCTACCAGCAGATTGATGGAGACAAAAAAACACTGAAAAGCCAAGATTTCAATGACATAATTCCCATGCCTCTATGTCTCAGCCACCAGAGGACTCTTCAGTATTACTTTGTCTCCAACAAATGGTGGATGAATTTTCTCCACTCTGAAGAAAATCTGAGCAATTGAGAGGAAAAGATTGAATTTGCTCGTGAACGATCACCTTGAGGCTGACTCTCACTTAAGTGCGATGTGGGAGGCTCCATTAGACTGTGGTCTTTTTTGGTAGCCTTAATAGGAGGGAAAGTTGGTACAGCTGCACACTTTTACCCTGGATAAGAGTCTGTTGAGCACTCAGAAAGTTGGAAGGATCTGGAAGGATGGAAGAAATCAGCAGCCTCGCACAACCTCACCACCCCCTCCTCTGTCCCCCTGCTCTCTCCCGAAGATTGCAGAAGGCTTTCAGAGGAATCTGCCTGCCAGCCACCGTAAATGCTGTGCTACCAAGCCAAAGAAACTGTTTCAGGGGAGTAGAGCTGCGTCTTGCATGGATCCTCTGCCTGGAGCTCTCGGGGAGGGGGTGGGGGTGGTGATTATCAAGGCTTGACCTAGTCATTGTCCTTGTTGGGTGTACCCGATTCTGTCTGTGTGGGATGCAATCCGGGGTGGACTACTGGCAACCATTGCTGTGTGGAGGTTTTTCGCTGTTTGCCCATGCCTAGCTGTCATTGCACACATTCCTGCCCGAGCGGCTCCAACGCGTGCTACTGCCTGAGCGGCTCCAACGCGCTTTCCAATAAAAACACAGTTAAAGCACGCCATCCGTGCTGCCACAACCTTAGTGCTTGTTGTTTTGACACTTGCCAGGAAATGTTGTTTGGCCTGTGGCAAGAGAGTCACCTCATCTCCGGCTTCTGGACTCTGTCATTCTTAAATGGCTGCTTCTGATTCATCCCTGGAGGGCCTACTCCCCTCTTTCAGCTGGGGGGATGTTGTTAGTCCTATCTTGCCTGCCTCAGAGCAGGAGATGGCAGATGGCACTATGGATAAGGATATTCAGCCGACCAGAGGTTCAATCTACTGCACTGTAGTCCTCTCCCCGTCCTATGGGGATCGATGGTGACTATGCCCCCTAGTGTAGGGGGGTCATTTCTGTGGGGTTAGCTTCTGGAGCTTGGATTGTCCTCCCTGGGATTCTTTTCCTTTTACAGCAGGCCTGGTCATTCTGGTGTGGAAATACAGACCCTGCTTCCTCTGGTTTCTCCCGAATGCAGTCTCATGAGGGGCAGGCTGAGAGTGGAAGCCCTGTTTGATTGATGGCTAAGCGTTCCCAGCAAAGGACACCCCCCTGGAGACGTGAAACAGCTGGGATCTGTCTGAAATTTGGACTGTGGCTTGGATTGAGATGTTTGATGTAGATAAAGTACTCTCACCTTCAGAAGATTGTGAAAAAGCCGATGTCTGCCAGTTCCAGATGATATACAGCGCCTTGTGAAACGATTCATCCCCTCGATGTTTGTCTTGTTTTGTCGCGTTACAACCTGGAATTAAAAATAGAGTTGGGGGGGGGGGGGAGGTTAGCACCATGTGATATACACAACATGCCTATGACTTTGAAGGTGCAAAATATCCTTTGTGACACAAACAATAATTAAGGGGAAAAAATGAAATCAGGAGTGTGCATATGTATTCACTCCCCAAATTCAATATGTTGTAGAGCCACCTTTTTGTTGCAATTACAGCTGCAAGTCTCTTCGGGTATGTCTCTATTTATTTATTTATTTAACAGGTTTTTTTTTTTATAATGCTTTATCATTTCAATTATTAGCTCTATTAGCTTAGAACATCTAGCCACTGGGATTTTCACCCATCCCTCAAGGCAAAACTGTTCCAACTCCTTCAAGTTAGATAGGTTGCATTGGTGTACACAATCTTCAAGTCATGTCACAGATTCTCAATTGGATTGAGGTCTGGGCTTTGACTAGGCCAGGGGTCTCAAACTCAAATTGCTTTGAGGGCCAAATGAGGACTTGTAAAGTAACCTGGGGGCCGCATAAGACGCGGGGCCTCATTTGCATAAATATTTGCATAATGTTACCATACACTAACTTTTAGTAAACATGCCTCTTTAATGAGTATGGATAAAGAAAGACTAAAAGATTTAGAAACAAGAAGACAATAATTAAACTGGGAACCCCAAAAGCCAAACTTGGAATGTACAACAACACTGTAGGAATAAAACTATAAATTAATTTCCTCTTGTACTAAACAAAGCGCAAACATTAATGATGCACATTTCCCAGAGCTGACATATTCCAGTTAATAAATTCAAAATAAAGAGATATTTTTCTACCTTTTGTGCATTTTTTTCAGTTGCAATTGTTCCAGCCACTTTCTTCTGGTTTCTTCATGTCTTCTGCTAACTCTCCATCGTCTGCTGTCCATTTGCCCTTTCTTCTCTCCTAGTTTTTTTTTTCCATTCTCTCTCTACATCTGCTTTAACATACTAATCTTTCTCCTTTTTCTCTTTCCTCATTCCTATTTCATCCACTCAAATTTTACCCCTCCATCCTCAATCCCCACTTACTCTCCCAATACCTGGCCAATTGTAGATTTGTCTTCTCTCCCAGACAAAATATTTTTCCCCTCTCCATTTCACTTTCCCAGCTCCATCCCATTCTAATCCTCCCCCAACATCAGCTCCCTTCTAGTTCCAGCCCCACCCAGCATCCATTCCCTTCTAGTCCCTGCATCAGCCCATTTCCAGTCCTAGCCCCCCATCAGCCCATTTCCAATCCTAGCTCCCTCCCCTCACAGCCCATTTCCATTCCAAGCCCCCCTCCCCATCAGCCATTTGCAGTTCAAGCCCCCCTTCCACTCAGCCCATTTCCAGTCCTAGCAACCCCCCCCAGCCCATTACCAGTCCTAGACCCCCCATAGCCCATTACCAGTCCTAACCTCCCCATAGCGCACTTCCAGTTTTACCCCCCATCACCCCATTTTCAGTCTTACCCCCCCCCCATAGCCCATTACCAGTCATAACCCCCCCTGCCAATAGCCCACTTCCAGCCCTAACCCCCATTACCCCATTTCAGTCAGCCCCTCCATAGCACATTACCAGTCCCCCATAAGCCCACGTCCAGTACTTCCTAACCCCCACCTGCCCATTTCCAGTCCTAGCCCCCACCATAGCCCATTACCAATCATAACCCCCCTGCCAATAGCCCATCTCGTCATAACCCCCCCCTGCCAATAGCCCATCTCCAGTCATAACCCCCGCCCCTGCCAATAGCCCATTTCCAGTCATACATACCCCCCCTGCCAATAGCCCATTTCCAGTCATAACCCCCCTGCCAATAGCCCATCTCCAGTCATAACCCCCCCCTGCCAATAGCCCATTTCCAGTCATACCCCCCCTGCCAATAGCCCATTTCCAGTCATACCCCCCCTGCCAATAGGACCATTTCCAGTCATAACCCCCTGCCAATAGCCCATCTCCAGTCATAACCCCCCCCTGCCAATAGCCCATCTCCAGTCATAACCCCCCCTGCCAATAGCCCATTTCCAGTCATAACCCCCCCCCGCCAATAGCCCATTTCCAGTCATACCCCCCCCTGCCAATAGCCCATTTCCAGTCCTACACCCCCCCCCCCCATCAGCCCAGGTAAATTTAAAAAAAACCTGGCTTCTGCTGCTGCAGCAGAAAATCAGCTGTCCCGCGGCCCCTTCCCCTCTGCGCGGAGAGCCCTGAGTGTGCTTCATCTGCGGCGTGCTTTTTAAGCCGCGAAGAGAGTATTTCCCTCTCGCGCGGCTTAAACCTAGTCACTTTTCAAGCCTCGCGAGAGGGAAACACTCTCTTCGCGGCTTGAAAAGCACCCGCTGATGGAGCACTCTCGGGGATCTCCGGGCAGAGAGGAAGGGGCCGCAGGACAGCTGATTTTGCTGCTTGAGCAGCAGAAGCCAGTTTTTTTTTTTTTTAAATTGACTGTCGATTCTGCCGTTGCCACGGCGGCAACAGCAGCAGCAGCAGAAGCCGTCGCGGGCCGCACAACGTTCTCTCGCGGGCCGCATGCGGCCCGTGGGCCGCGTGTTTGAGACCCCTGGACTAGGCCATTCTAAGACATTTAAATGTTTCCCTTTAAACCAGCTTTAGCAATATGTTTAGAGTCATTGTCCTGCTGGAAGGTGACCCTTCGTCCCATTCTCAAATCTCTGGCAGACTGAAACAGGTTTTCTCAAGAATTGCCCTGTATTTAGTGCCATCCATCATTCTTTCAATCCTGACCAATCTGCCTGTTCCTGCTGATGAAAAACATCCCCACAGCATGATGCTGTCACCACCATGTTTCACTGTTGGAATGTTGTTCTTGAGGTGATGGGAGGTGTTGAGTTTGCGCCACACATGGGCATTTCTCAGGATGGTCCGAAAGTTCAGTTTTTGTCACATCTGACCAGAGAACCTTCTTCCATGTGTTTGGGGGGTCTGCCACAATGCTGTTATGCAAACTAAACGTGTTTTCTTATTTCTTTCTTTAAGCAATGGCTTTTTTCTCCAGGAACAAGCAGGAAGTCAGTCCTCACTTATGGGTGACGTCGGCCCGTGCGGAGCAATTCCCCAGCTTTCAAAGGAAAGCCTTTGGGATTGCTACCACGCATGCGTGGTCCTCTTCCCGCCAAGGGTGCCATCTTGCTCAGTCTCCCTTTTTCCGCGGAGCCCTTGGATGCACGTTCTCGCTCCTTGGAAAAAGTTTTGTTTTCCACGCCTTAACAGGTTCTCTTTTTTCCGGTTGCACGGTCCTCTTTCCGCCTTTTCCCCCTTTTCCCCTGCTCTACTTCGAGCACCCGGGGATACACATTTTTTCCTAAATTTTTTGGTTGGGCTTCGCGCCTTTTTTTCTCCAACCGCTGGCCGCGTGGGTCTTCGACATCGCAGGGACCATTTTTGCCCCATGGCCACTGGATTAAAGAAATGCGATAGATGCTCTAGGAACATGTTGCTTACGGACACTTATGACTGTTGTCTGTGGTGCCTTGGAGGCGAACATGACGCAGAGCTGGGTTCGCTCTGTAAGAAAATGTCCTCTAAGGCCCTGCTCAGCCGTAAGCAGAAGTCCAAAGACATTTTCCGGAAGGCCGCCTCGGAGTCCCGGTGCCGCCCTCGGCCATCTCTCCTTCAGCGGGTTCTCCCACTGCGGCCCCGCGTTCTCGGCGGCACTCTGACCAGGGGTCCCCCGAGGTGGAGCGACGCGAAAAGAAGAAACATAGGTCATGTGGTCTTTTTCTGTCATCATTTTTCTATCTAGTCTGTCCTTCCATATCAACCACTAAAACAGTCCCTTTTTTCTTTTAGAGATCCTCTCTGTTTGTCCCATGCTTTTTTGAATTCAGATACTATCCTCATCTCTACCACCTCCACTGGGAGACTATTCCATGGATCCACCACTCTTTCCGTAAAGAAATATTTCCGCATATCACTCCTGAATCTATCCCCTTTCACCCTCATCCCATGTCCCCTCGTAGCAGAACTTGCTTTCAATCAAAAGAGGCTCTCCCCCCTGTGCATTTATGCCATGGAGGTATTTAAACGTCTCAATCATATCACATCTATCCCACCTTTCCTCTAAAGTGTACATATTAAGATCCTTAAGTCTGTCCTCATATTCTTTATAATGAAGACCACTAACCATTTTAGTAGCCACCCTCTGTACTGACTCCATCCTGTTTATATCCTTTTGAAGGTGCGGTCTCCAAAATTGCACATAATTCTCCAAATGAGGCCGCACCAAAGACTTATACAGAGGCACTATCACCTCCTTTTTTCTGTTAGCCATTCCTCTCTGTATGCACCCAAGCATCTTTCTAGCTTTTGCTGTCGCCTTTTCTACCTGTTTAGCCACTTTAAGATCATCAGACACAACCACGCCTAGATCCCGCTCTTCTTTAGTGGACAAAAGTACTTCACCCCCTATACTATACTGCTCCCTTGGATTGCTGCAGCCCAAATTCATGACCTTGCATTTTTAACATTAAAGCCCAGCTGCAATATTCTAGACCATTCTTCAAGCTTAGCTTAGCTAGATCCCTCCTCATGTTATCTACACCTTCCTGGGTGTCTACTGCAGATTTTGGTATCATCTGCAAAGAGGCAAACCTTACCCGACAGCCCTTCCGCTATATCACTAACAAAGATGTTAAAAAGAATCGGACCAAGGACAGATCCCTGGGGCACACCAGTGGTAACTTCCTTCTCCTCAGAGTGAGCTCCATTTACCTGTACTCTTTGTCGCCTCCCACTCAACCAATTTCTAACCCAAACAGTAACTTTAGAGTCCATCCCTAAGGTGCTCAGTTTGTTTATAAGTCACCTGTGAGGAATGGTGTCAAAGGCTTTACTGAAATCTAAATACACTACATCTAGGGCTCTCCTTCAGTCCAACTCCCTGGTCACCCAGTAAAGAAATCAATCCGATTTGTCTGACAAGACGTGCCTCAGATCCTGTAATCCACTGGACTCCAGAAACCTCACTATTTTCTATTTCAGCAGCGTTTCCAATAATTTACTCACCACTGAAGTTAAACTAACCAGCCTGTAGTTTTCAACCACATCCTTACTTCCACTTTTGTGTAAAGGCACCACATGAGCCTCTCTCCAGTCCTTTGGCACCACTCCCGACTCCAACGAGGCATTGAAAAGGTCAGTCAGTGGAGCTGCTAGAACGTCCCCAAGTTCCCTCAGTATTCTAGGGTGTATCCCATTCAGTCCCATTGCTTTGTTTACTTTAAGTTTAGCTAGTATCTCTAGGAACAAGCAGGAATGAGTCTTCACATATGGGTATCGTCGGTACCGATGGAGCCTGCGCAGGAATGCTCCCCAGCGTCCAGTAAGAAAGCTTTTGGGAGCATCCCACAGCGCCTGCGTGCTGCCTTCCCGCCTTTCCCAACCGCCTCTCTCCAGTTCTAGTTCTTCTTTTCCGCGGAGCCAGCAGGTCGTGTTCCTGTCACCGCAGAAGAAGTTCTTTATTTTTTTCTTTATTTTTCTGTGTCGCGTCTGCCTTCGACGTCAGACCGGTACCGCCAGTCTTTTCTTTTCTTTCTTTCTTCAAAAAAAAACCCAAAAAACTTTTATTTTCTTCAACTGTGCATTTTCAGTTTGGGCCTTAGGCCTAAATATTTTCTCCTCATGGAGAAGCCGCTTCCGGGTTTAAAAAGTGCACAAAATGTGGCGGTACTATTTCTGTCACCGACACCCATGATTGGTGTCTTAAATGTTTGGGTCCTGACCATTCTACCACGGATTGTGTGTCCTGCACCATGATGTCTAAAAGTGGTCAGCAGAACAGAGCAGCCAAGCTCAGTACTCTGTTTCCTTCTGATGCAGCCTCGGTGGCATCGACGTCTTCCAGGGCTGCTTCTTCCTCCCATGGATCTCAGGTAACCAAACATAAATCTAGCCGGTCCTCGAAGGGCAAATCTCCCTCCAAGCATCGAGATGCCTCCGGGCTTGCCCTCGAGGATTCAACTCCGGCAAAATTACCCCGGCGGGAAGTTCCGGCTTCCAAAGCATTACCTGTGGGGTCACAGGTTGACATTGATGGCGCGGCCTCGATCGATCACCTGTTGCTGTGTTCTGGGGTACTGATGGCCTCCACTGGTACCGACATCCAGACTCTGGTGACGTAGATGGATCAGAAAATTCTATCCATACAGCGCACCCTTACGGCATTTATGCAGGCTTCGACGCCTTCGGTACCGCAACAATCTCCGTTGCCGGTACTGACTCCCGGTGCCGGTACCAATTGCATCGACATCGGCTTCGGTGTCGGCTGCAACGGTACCCTGTCCTACGATGCCCATCGGTACCGAACCAGTACCGCTTACTCCCGATGTCGATCCCACTCGGTATGCGTATCGGGCTTTACAGGAGCATCCGGACAGGCGATACTTCGATTCCTCCGAAGACTCTGATGAGTCAGAGGTTTCTGTCAATGCACCGGTTCTTCTTCCTCAGGAGTCTGATTCTCCAAAACAAAGAATGTCTCCTCCAGAGGATATGTCTTTTCAAGACTTCATTACGGAAGTGGCTAGAGGCCTCTCCATTACAGTGGCCTCTGAGTCAGAGCCTAGAGCCAAGCAATTAGATATTTTGCAATATCCTAAGGCTCCTAAGGAAGCAGCTACCCTACCTATTCATGAGATTCTCTATGATCTCATGTTGGGCATATGGGAGACTCCTCTCACCACCTCTCCTCATTCTCGCAGGTTAGACACCATGTACCGTGTCCCTCCCTGTCCTGGTTTTCATAAGACTCAGCTTCCTCACCACTCTATTGTGGTTGAGTCTGCTATGAAGAAAATAAAGAGTGCAAAAAGACACTCATCTAACCCTCCAGGACGTGAATGTTGGACTCTAGATGCTTTTGGCCGAAGGATTTTCCAGGCCAATATGCTTGCTGCCAGAATCAACTCCTATAGTCTCTATATGGGGATGTTTCTAAAAGAAGTCACAGATCATCTGCAGACTTTAGCTCCTTTTATTTCAGAAGATAAAAGGCAGGAATTTCTCACTTGGCTCAAACATGCCCAAGATGTTTCCAAATTCTCCAACCGTGCAGCCTTTGACTCTTTTGAGTGTGTAAGCAGAGCCTTGGCTATTGCCATAGGTGCACGCAGAATTGCTTGGTTACAAGCCTCTGATTTGGAACTCTGGGTCCAGGATGAGTTGGGAAACCTTCCTTGTACAGGTGAAAACCTGTTTGGCAGGGATTGGCAAGCAAAGGCCACTCAGATGGATGCTGAGAACTCTGCTTTGGATCGACTTTCAAAGTCTACCTCTGCTCCTGCCTTTCTAGCTCTGGGAAACCCAGAGCCCCTCACCATTCCAGGAAGGTTGACTTACTTTGCTCCCAGATGGGAGCAAATCACAGCAGAGCAATGGACCCTCTCAATCATAAAGGAGGGGTACAAGCTTCACTTTTTAAACCTTCCTCCTCACACCATAGTGAAACAGTTCAATTCTCCAACATCTCTCCTCAACCTTCTAGGTCAGGAGATTGCTACCCTTCTTGCCCAAGGGGCAATAGAAGAAGTACCTCTTCTTCAACAGGGCTCAGGGTTCTACTCCCCTTATTTTCTTATCCCAAAGAAAATAGAGGGCTACAGACCCAAATTAGATCTCAGAGAATTGAACAAGTTTCTATTCAAGGAGAAATTCAAAATGATTTCTCTAGGGGCTCTGCTTCCATACCTTCAGAGTCAGGATTGGCTTTGTTCTCTAGATCTCAAGGATGCGTACACCCATGTCCTCATCCATCCCACACACAGAAGGTTCCTTTTTCAAGGAATGCACTACCAATACAGGGTGCTTCCTTTCAGTCTGGCCTCTGCACCAAGGGTGTTCACGAAATGCATGGCAGTAGTAGCTGCATTTCTCCGCACTCTAGGAATATTCGTATTCCCATATCTGGACGACTGGCTCATTCGAGCCTCATCCCAGTCAGAGGCCCAGACTTGTCTAACCTGCACAATGCGTATCCTTCAGTATTTGGGACTAGTAATAAACATCCCAAAATCCATTCTCACCCCTACTCAGTCTCTGGAGTTCATAGGGGCCTTGCTGGATACCACAACTGCAAGGGCCTATCTTCCTCAAGCCCGTTGCCTACGTCTGGTGCAGTTAGCCTTCCAGATTCAGTTAAAGTCCCAATTAACTGCTCGAGAGATGTTACAACTATTAGGCCACATGGCATCCACCGTGCATGTGGTTCCATATGCTCGCCTTCACATGAGGGCAGCTCAATGGACTTTGTCCACCCAATGGACTCAGGCATCAGGTTGCCTGTCAGACAAAATAGCAAACTCCGGTCGTCTATTTTGGTCTCTCAGTGGTGGAAGTCCTCTCAGAACCTGTTGCTGGGGTCCCCTTTTCAGCAACCGTTACCCCAAGCAACTCTCACAACAGATGCTTCTCCAAAGGGTTGGGGAGCTCATCTGCAAGATCTCTCCACCCAGGGCATCTGGTCTCCACAGGAGATTTCTCTGCATATCAATCTCTTGGAACTCAGAGCAATATTCTTAGCTCTCAGAGTGTTCCATTCCCTGCTCAGCTACAGGACAGTCCTTATCCATACGGACAATCAAGTAGCCATGTTCTATGTAAACAAGCAGGGAGGGTCTGGCTCTCTGTCGCTTTGCAACGAAGCTTTGCGACTGTGGGCCTTCGCCAGAGAGCATCACATCCATCTTCTGGCAGTATATCTTCCAGGTATTCAAAACTCTTGGACGGACAGTCGAGTTCTGCTCCCACATGAATGGTCCCTCCACATGGACCAGGTAGCCAGAAAGTTTTCGAATTTGGGGAACCCCGGGCATAGACCTCTTTGCAAGTCCGTGGAATGCCAAACTTCCCCGATTCTGTTCCAGAATTCCGTGTCAGGGAGTTCAGGCCAAGGATGCCTTCCTCCTTCACTGGGGTCAAGACTTCCTTTATGCCTTTCTACCAATTCCCCTAATTCCCAAAACACTATTCAAGCTTCAGAGAGATCGAGGGACCATGATCCTCATAGCACCACATTGGCCACGCCAAGTGTGGTACCCTCTACTTCTGCATCTCTCTCAAGCTCCTTCCCTGGACTTAGGCTCTGCACCAGACCTTCTGTCCCAGGAAGACGGAACATTGTGGCACCCAAACCCCCAGTCGCTCCATCTCAGGGCTTGGTTGCTGAGGGCCTAGACTTTCAAGATTTTCATCTCTCTCAACAAGTCAGAGATGTTATTCATGCCTCTAGGAAGCCTTCTACTCGACGTTCCTATGCTTTCAAATGGAAAAGATTCACCATTTGGTGTTCAGATAAGGGTCTAAAACCTCTTGCAATACCTCTGAATTCTCTACTAGAGTATCTCCTGCATCTATCCCATGCAGGCCTAATAACGAATTCAGTAAGAGTCCATTTGAGTGCTATTGCAGCATCCCTCAAGCCTCTCAATGGACAACCTATCTCCTCTCATCCTCTTATAGCAAGATTCATGAAAGGCCTTCTTTTAACTAAACCTCCCATTAGACCACCTCCAATGGCATGGGACTTAAACCTGGTTCTTGGCCAGCTTATGAAGCCACCCTTTGAACCTTTAGCCACCACCTCCTTGAAATTTCTTTCTTGGAAAGTTGTTTTTCTCATTGCAGTCACCTCAGCATGCCGCATCAGTGAGCTTCAAGCTTTGGTGACTAATCCACCTTATACAAGGTTCCATCATGATAAGGTAGTCCTCAGGACCAATCCACACTTTATGCTTAAAGTGGTCTCGCCTTTTCATCTGAACCAGGAGGTATATTTACCTGTCTTTTTTCCAGGACCTCATGCATCAAATGCAGAGAGGAATCTTCATACCTTGGATTGTAAGAGAGCCCTCGCTTTCTACTTACAAAGAACACAGCAACATAGAAAGTCTTCTCAACTCTTTGTTGCTTTTGATCCTTCTCATTTAGGACTTCCAGTCTCTAAGAGAACACTATCCAGCTGGATTGCTCAGTGTATTTCTTTCGCCTACCAGAGTAAGCACATTTCTCTGGAGGGCCATGTCACAGCTCACAATGTGAGAGCCATGGCAGCCTCAATGGCTCATCTAAACTCGGTGTTCATCGACCAGATCTGTCGAGCGGCCACCTGGGCCTTGGTTCACACCTTCACAGCCCATTACTGTTTGGACAAGGACTCCCGCCGGGGTGCCTCATTTGGTCAGGCTGTCCTCAAACACCTGTTCCATTCCTAATCATCTCCTACCCACCTACCCTGGTTGGATGCCAGAGATCCATGGGGAGGAAGTGGAGCCCTCTGCAAGGGCACACAACCATGGGGTCGTTCCCTGGCATCTGCAGCTAGGGAGTCCCCATATGTGAAGACTCATTCCTGCTTGTTCCTGGAGATAGCACAGTTACTTACCTGTAACAGGTGATCTCTGGGAACAGCAGGAATAAGTCTTCACAACCCACCCACCTCCCCTAGGAGTTGTATCTCTCTATCTATCTTTCCTTTCCTCTCTCTCTCTTTGTCTGAGCTTTAAAACTGGAACTGGAGTGAGGCGGTTGGGAAAGGCGGGAAGGCAGCGCGCAGGCGCTGTGGGATGCTCCCAAAAGCTTTCTTACTGGAAGCTGGGGAGCGTTCCCGCACAGGCTCCGTCGGTACCGACGATACCCATATGTGAAGACTTATTCCTGCTGTTCCCAGAGATCACCTGTTACAGGTGAGTAACTGTGCTTTCTCATGAACACAGTCTTCTGAAAATTGTTCAAGACACCCTTCGCTTCTGTTCCTGATTGTGGGTGTTTTCTGAGGGCCTGTTCCTGGTTCTTCATCTGTGAACACAGAAAAATATTTATTAAGCAATTCTTCTTTATCTTCATCATCTTCTACATATTCCTCCCCTTCACTCTTGAGTCTGACAATACCATTTTTGCCCTTCCTCTTCTCACTAACATATCTGAAAAATGTCTTATCCCCCCATTTTATTTGCATTGGCTATTTCCTCCTCTTTTTGAATCTTTGCTTTCCTGACTACTTTGCTAGCTTCTCTAAGTTTTTCGAAAAATTTCCAAATGTCTCTCTCTCTGATCTCTTGTATTTCATGAAGGCTTCCCTCTCTTTTTTTCACCTTTTCAGCTACTTCTTTCGAAAACCATAGCGGTCTCCTTTTCCTTTTATCTTTATTTACCATTTTAACAAAAAGGTTGGTTGCCCTTAAAATATCCCCCTTTCTGTTTTGCCCACTGTTTTTCTACATCCCCAGCTGTTTCCATCCTGCTAACGACTCCCTGAGGTATTGGCCTATCTTGGCAAAGTTAGTTTTCCTAAAGTCTAAGCCCCTCGCTTTTGAATGGATTCTAACAGCCCTAGTCCTAATACTGAACCACACCATCTGGTGATCACTGGATGCAAAATGATCTCCTACTATGACATCAGAAACACTTTCACCATTGGTAAGTACCAAGTCCAATATGGCCCCTTCACGTGTGGGGTCTATTACCAATTGCTTGAATAGTTCTCGCTGTAGAGAATCCAGGATCTCCTTACTTCTAGATGATACTGCAGCAGGAATGTGCCAATCAACATCTGGCATATTGAAATCCTCTATCAGTAGCACTTCCCTTTTCTTAGCAATATTGCATATGTCTTCAATTAACTCTGTCCACTTCTTCTTCTTGTGAGGGAGGTCTGTATATCACGCCAATGCAAATAGATTTCTCTTTCCCTCTTTCTAGTCTCTCGAAGTCGCTGGCCGGGACTCATGACAAGAGCGAGTGCTCCTGCGCCCGGTCGCTTAGTCCCCTTCAGCGTTCCCGAGAGTCGGACAAGGAGCTGCCTTCAAGGTACCTCACAGGGAAATAGCAGCCTCCGGCGAAGGCACTGTCTCCTGAGGGTCGTCCTAGTGAGGACCCCCTCTGCTCCTCGACGCCCGATCTGGTGACCCCAGTATCAGCGTCCCAGGGCCCCACGCCCACATGGGAGCCCCATGTGCTGGTGCTTGAACGCAGCATTTCTGCGTTCATTGCATCCCAACAGGCGCTCACAGCCAGCTTCGCTGACTTGCGCCCAGAGACCTCGGGTCCTTTGCATGGCACACCAAAATCCATTCAGGAAACCCCCGAGAGCCGCAGGCCTCGTAAGGGTCCTCGACGTCGGTCTCGCTTGCTTTCCCGTTCCTCTGAGGCGAGATCGTCCAGGGCCTTCGGCTCCTGGCCACTGGCCATCGGACAGTGACAATTGCTAGGCCACATGGCATCTACCGTGCATGTGGTTCCCTATGCTCGCCTCCATATGAGAGCAGCCCAATGGACTCTATCCACTCAGTGGAAACAAGCATCAGGCTGCCTATCAGACAAAATAGCAAACTCAAGTCGCCTTATTTTGTTCCTCCAGTGGTGGCAGTCAACCCAAAACCTGTTGGTGGGGTCCCCTTTCCAACAGCCCCGACCCCAGGTCACTCTAAAAACAGACGCCTCACAGGTGGGTTTGGGAGCTCACCTGCAAGATCTCTCTACTCAAGGCACCTGGACTCCACAGGAGACCCATCTACACATCAGTCTCTTGGAGCTCAGAGCAATCTTCCTTGCTCTTCGAGTGTTCCACACCCAGCTGAGCTACAAGACAGTCCTAGTTCAGACGGACATCAAGTAGCTATGTTCTATCTGAACAAGCAGGGAGGAACAGGCTCTCTGTCGCTTTGCAATGAAGCTTTGCGACTATGGGCCCTCGCCAGAGAGCATCATATTCATCTCCTTGCGGTGTATCTGCCAGGCATTCAAAATTCCTGGGCAGACAGACTCACTCGAGTTCTGCTTCCACACGAGTGGTCTCTTCTTGCAGACCAGGTAGCAAAAAGTTTTCAAATTTGGGGAACTCCGGACATAGACCTCTTTGCAAGTCCGTTGAATGCCAAACCTTCCCGATTCTGTTCCAGAATTCCGGCTCAGGGTTCTCAGGCCAGGGATGCTTTCCTCCTCCATTGGGGTCAGGACTTCCTATATGCCTTTCCACCCATTCCCCTAATTCCCAAAACCCTGTTCAAGCTTCAGAGAGACAGAGGCCATATGATTCTCATAGCTCCACATTGGCCATGGCAGGTGTGATACCCTCTGCTCCTACATCTCTCTCAAGCTCCATCTCTGGAGTTAAGATCTGCTCCAGATCTCCTGTCTCAGGAGGACGGGATGTTGTGGCATCCCAATCCCCACTCTCTGCATCTCAGGGCCTGGTTGCTGAGGGCCTAGACCTTGATGGTCTTAACCTGTCTCAACAAGTAAAGGATATCCTTTATGCTTCTAGAAAGCCTTCCACAAGACGCTCTTATGCTTTCAAGTGGAAAAGGTTTTCATATGGTGTTCGCAGAAGGGTCTTGACCCCCTGGTGATACCTCTGGAATCATTATTGGAGTATCTCCTTCATTTATCTAATGCAGGGCTTAAGTCTAACTCAGTACGAGTCCATTTAAGTGCTATTTCAGCTTCTTTCAAGCCTTTAAATGGACAACCTATTTCCTCTCATCCTCTCATAGTGAGATTTATGAGGGGCCTCCTTCTAACTAAGCCTCCCATTAGGCCACCACCGGTAGCATGGGACCTAAATCTGGTTCTTGGACAGCTCATGAAGCCGCCTTTTGAACCTCTAGCTACTACCTCCTTGAAATTCCTTTCCTGGAAGGTTGTCTTTCTCATTGCAATCACATCAGCACGTCGCATCAGTGAGTTGCAAGCATTAGTGGCTGATCCTCTTTATACGAGGTTCCATCATGATAAGGTAGTCCTTAGGACTCATCCACACTTTATGCCAAATGTTGTCTCACCTTTTCATTTAAACCAAGCAGTTTACCTGCCAGTATTTTTTCCAAGGCCTCATGCTTCAAATGCAGAAAGGAATCTTCATACTTTGGACTGTAAAAGAGCACTTGCTTTTTACTTACAAAGGACACAGCAACATAGAAAGTCCTCTCAACCCTTTGTTGCTTTTGATCCTTCTCATTTGGGATTTCCAGTTTCCAAGAGAACATTGTCCAATTGGATTGCACAGTGTATTTCTTTTACCTATCAGAGTAAAAACCTTTCTCTGGAAGGCCATGTCACAGCTCACAATGTGAGAGCCATGGCAGCCTCAATGGCTCATCTACACTCTGTGTCTATTGACGACATCTGTCGAGCAGCTACTTGGGCCTCGGTTCATACCTTCACAGCCCATTACTGCTTAGACAAGGACTCCCGCCGGGATGCCTTGTTTGGTCAGGCTGTTCTACGACACCTGTTCCATACTTAAGCAACTCCTACTGTGATGCCCAAAGCATTTCTGAGCCTATGGAAATAGGAGAAAGACACACATTTACCTGTAGGGAGAGAAACAGGCAGGAGGCTTGTAGATCTCAAACTGCAGCTAAGCAGAAAAAAACTCAACTAGTTCCTAGCTGCAAGCCACACCCTAGCTCTGAAGCAAGCTGTAAAGCTAATGAGAGCCAGCTGGGGGAGGATCACAAGGCTACACTTCAGGCACATTCAAATAGAGTCACCAGGGAAACAGAAAGGGGAGGAGTTACCAGGGAAGCAGAACGCAGCAGGAGTCCTAAGGAGTTGGAAGGAAGGAAGACCTTCAGAGCAGCAGAAGGAAAAGGAGTTTCCAAAGGCAGCCCGAGGGAGGGTTTCAGAGAGAAGGAACCAGGGAGACAGAGCCATAAGAAAAGCTCAGCCTCAGAGAACACTGAGAAATGCATTGGAATTCTCAGGGGAAAAAGCCATAATCCAGAGAGGAGCCAATGGTGCAGAGGAACTGTTTTGGGCACTGGAGATAGGAGACTGCTAGCTGAGAGAAGCCCTGACGAAGAGCCAGGCCCTTCAGCAGCAATCCAGGAACTTGCTGGGAACTTGCCTGCTACAAAGAGGACTGTGAGTAACTCTGTGACTAACAGTAGATTAGGTCAGCTAGAAGCACTGAGCCACTTAATGAGAAAGAAGAGGTTGCCAGTGTCTGCTGAAAACCCTCTAGATAAGGAAAAGTCTTGTTGGAGAAAATTATTAGAGTTGCTGGAAAGTGCAAAGCCTGAGTTTACACAGAGAGGTTTAGACCACGATACTGAAAGCACAGCTTCAGAAGAAATGCAGACAGAAGGCTATATGGTTCTGATCATGACTCAGAATCTTCTATGATGGATTGTTCTCTCTCTTATAGGACCTTATAAATGTCTAAGCAGTAGAAAGAGAAAAGCTTAAAGAATTTCATTTCTCTGGCAAAGCCAAAAGGAAACAGGCTAGACATTGTTTTAAGAATCCTGTTTGCCTGTAAAAAAGTTTCACGCTGAATGAAGCAAGTAAAGCTTTATCCTGAATGTTGAAAGTTGTAAAACGGAAACCTCTATGTGTGTTTAATGCTGAAGGAAGCAATGAAAGTCTTATTTTTCCTGGAAGTTATGGAAAATATGGTTTGGGAGAAAGAATCCTATTTTGTTTAATTTATCATGTGTTGAGCTTTCTAAAGGCTCTTTTTGTAGGAGTAGAAAACCAAAATAAATAAATATTCCTGTGTTTGCCTTATAACCCTTGGGCCTCAATTTCTTTTGAAACCCACAACTACAAACCCCAGCAGCCCCGGCTCTGGACTAAATAAAGGTACGTCCCTACCCTAGGCGTCCGCCTGGGGTAGTGGGCGCCACACTACCCACCATTCCCGGTAGAATGCCAGAGATCCATGTGGGGAAGTGGAGCCCTTTCACAGGGGCACATAACTTCTGGGGTCTCTCCCTGGCATCTGTAGCTAGGGAGTCCCCATATGTGAAGACTACATTCCTGCTTGTTCCTGGAGATAGCATAGTTACTCACCTGTAACAGGTGATCTCTGGGAACAGCAGGAATTTAGTCTTCACAACTCACCCACCTCCCCTAGGAGTTGTATCTCTCTTTTCTTTTCTTTCCCTCTCTCTCTCTTTGTCTCAGCTTTAAAACTCAACTGGAGAGAGGCAGTTGGGAAAGGCACTAAGGCAGCACGCAGGCGCTGTGGGATGCTCCCAAAAGCTTTCTATTGGACGCTGGGGAGTGTTCTCGCGCAGGCTCCATCTGTACCGACGATACCCATATGTGAGGACTAAATTCCTGCTGTTCCCGGAGATCACCTGTTACAGGTGAGTAACTATGCTTTACAGGTGAGTAACTGTGCTTTCCCTCCTTTCCCCCTCATTGCGAGGACTCTGTTCAAGACTCAACGGGACGGGGCATTGCTGATTCTCGTGGCCCCTTTGAGGCCTCGGCAGCCTTAGTTCCCGCTCCTGCTCCAGCTGTTGTCGGAACCTCTGATTCCCCTGGGCTTTGCCAGGGACTTGCTAACATAGGAGGAGGGTTGGGTATTTTTTTTTTTATTCACATTTCTATACCGCATCTTCCAAAGTTCAGTTGCGGTTTACAGTTAACAACAATTAACAAAGCAAGTTTGTTTTACATGGAACATTGAGATATAACAGAACTTATTTACAAGGAACATCATATTAAATGTAGAATAAACAGTGCAATATAATACCAAACCGTGTGCAAACTATGTACAAAGTTTATATATGAATATATCAAGGGTGAGTGCTATCTGTGTGGGTTAAAGGGCTTTTGCATGGAGCAATCCGATTATCTCTTTAACCTTTGTCTAATGTAGATAATGAATTATCTATATTATAATGTTTGGTAAACAGATAGGTTTTTAATTTCTTGCGGAGTTCCATTATTATGCACCCGAACCTAATCTTCCTATCCCTCACGGCCTGGCAGCTGAACGGGTCTCTCTCGCCTCTCTGTCCCTTCCAGAGGAGGTCGAGGAAATCCTCCTTGCCTCAAGGAAGGACTCCACTAGGCGGGCTTACGCCTTTAAGTGGAAATGCTTCTCCGTTTGGTGCTCAGTCTACTGAGGAAGATCGACCCCTTCTCGTGCCCAGCCCGGTGGGTTCTCCAGTACCTCCTCCACCTCTCGAGGGAAGGGCCAAAGTCGAACTCGGTTAGAGTTCATTTGAGCGCCATATCGGGTAATCACCTTCCTATCGAGGGGAAACCTCTCTCAGGGCAACCTCTAGTCTCCCGCTTCATGCGGGGCCTTCTACAATCCAAGCTGCCCATTCGCCCCCCTCCGGCGGAATGGGACTTTAATGTAGTGCTCACGCAGCTCATCCATCTGCCCTTCGAGCCGATGGCAACGTGTTCGCTCTGGCACTTGTCCTGGAAGGTGGCGCTGACCTCTGCTCGCCAAGTCAGTGAGTTTCAGATGCTCATGGCTGGCGCCCCTTACACCAGGTTTTATCAGAACAGGGTGGTCCTCCGGACCCATCCTAAATTCTTACCCAAGGTTGTGTTGGCTTTTCATCTCAACCAAGAGATAGTGCTCCCGACCTTCTTCCCGAGGCCCCACGCCGATCAAGCGTCGGTGGCTCTCCATACCCTCGAGTGCAAGTGGGCCCTTGCCTTCTACTTGCAGCGTACCCAGACTCACTGCAAGTCTGACAGACTTTTTGTGACCTACGATCCCAACAGGCAGGGGCAAGCAGTCACCAAGTGCACCCTCTCTATTTGGGTGGCGGACTGCATTGCGTTCGCCCATGCGAAGGCGGGCATTGCTCTGGATCGTTGAGTCACTGCACATGGGGTCCGAGCCAAAGCGGCCTCGGTGGCCTCGCTGCGCTCCATGCCCATGATGGACATCTGCCGGGCAGGAACCTGGTCTTCTACGAATACCTTCTCTGCCCACTACTACCTGGAGAGGGAGTCCCACCGGGATAGCGCCTTCGGCCAGGCTGTACTCCATAATCTGTTTGGGGTATAAGCAACTCCTGCTCTCCGACCCTTCTTCACGGCTACTGAGGGCTTCGCCCCGAGGACTTGGGCTCCTTCGGGCTTCGGCTTCTGCTTATGGCCTCGCGGAGGCGTTTTTTGGTTACAGGTTCGGTAGCCTGTAGCTAGGGAGTCCCATAAGTGAGAACTGACTTTCTGCTTGTTCCTGGGGAAAGCATAGTTACTGACCTGTAACAGGTGTTTTCCAGGGACAGCAGGGATCAGTCCTCACTACCTTCCCACCTCCCCTGATGAGTTGCTATATTTTTGTCCTTCCCTTGCCATCTGCTTGGTAGGGCTCGAGCTAAGGGACCTGACTGAGCAAGATGGCACCCTTGGGTGGGAAGGGGACCACGCATGCGTGGTAGCAATCCCAAAGGCTTTCTTTGAAAGCTGGGGAATTGCTCTTCGCGGGCTTCGTCGGTGCCGACGTCACCCATAAGTGGGAACTAATTCCTGCTGTCCCTGGAGAGCACCTGTTACAGGTGAGTAACTATGCTTTCTGGCCACTCTTCCATAAAGCCCCACTGTGGAGTGTACGGCTTAAAAAGTGGTCCTTTGAACAGATACTCCCATCTTTGCTGTGGCTCTTTGCAGCTCCTTCAGTGTTATCCTTGATGTCTTTGTAGCATCTCTGATTAATGCCCTCCTTGCCTGGTCTGTGAGTTTTGGTGGGCGGCCTCAGTTTTTTTAGTGATGCCATATTCTTTCCATTTTGTTATAATAGATTTAATGTTGCTCTGTGGGATATTCAGAAATTGGGATATGTTTTTTATAACACAAACCTGATCTATACTTCTTCACAACTTTGTCTCTGACCTGTTTGGAGTGTTCCTTGATCTTCATGCTGCTTGTTTAGTGGTGTTGAAGAATCAGGCCTGTTTATACAGGCATCATGTGACTGATCATGTGACACTGATTGCACACAGGTAGACCCTAATCAACTAATTATGTGACTTTTGCGGTTAATTGATTGGACCAGATCTTATTTAGGGGATTCATAGCAAAAGGGATATATATATATGCACCAACTTTTCAGTTTTGACTTGTTTTTTTATATATACAAGGTATTTTTTTGTCATTTCACTTCACCAATTTGGTCTGTATTGTTAGGTCCATTACCTAACATCCAAATAAACCTCCATTTTCATTCGAGGTTGTACATAATGCGACAAAACAGGAGAAAAACTGAGGGGATGAATACTTTCGCAAGGCACTGTAGAATTGGAGGCGTTGATTCCATGATCTTATCCACTTTGAATTTGGTGGATGCTCCAGGCATTCATCAGGAACTGAAGAGGCATCCACTACTGTCCTCCCTTTCCCGGAGGTGCTCAAGGGCCTGTGCTGGACGGAGTGGGATTCCCCTAACTCCTCACCTAAGGGGCTAAGGGTGTATAAGAAGATGCATGCTCTCCCAGAGAAGGAATGCATTGTATGGTTTGATATTTCCAAGGTGGATGCGCAGCTCATAGCGGTTCTTTATTGTACCACCATTTCTGTGGAAGGTGGATTTGCCTTAAAAGGGTCCTCTGGACTGAAAGGTTGATTTATGTTGAACAATCTGTTTGCAGCGGCAGCTGCTATTATTCAGTTATTGGTATGTGCAGACCTGACATTTCAAGCCCTGCTCCAGTGGCTTCAGTCTCTGATTCTACCCCTCTTTTGGAGTCTGCTATGGGCTTCCTTTCTGATGCCATTTATGACCTGGGACATCT
The DNA here is from genome assembly GCA_033557465.1 of Ichthyophis bannanicus. Classification (NCBI taxonomy): domain Eukaryota; kingdom Metazoa; phylum Chordata; class Amphibia; order Gymnophiona; family Ichthyophiidae; genus Ichthyophis; species Ichthyophis bannanicus. The sequence continues at coordinate 1,742,512,307 of CM066031.1, read as the reverse complement.
GGCGACCAGGGATTGTGCGCTCTCAACGGTGAGATAGTCTCGGCTTGGCTTTGACATGGGACCTTGGATGCCTCTTCCATAGCCCGGTTGCCCATCTGGACTTCGAAGGACACTTCTGTTGAGTCCAATATGAAGAAGCAGGTAAAGGACCTGGGCGAGACAAAATCTTTACACCTTCTGGAGGACAGGCCCCAGGGGCCTGTGTAGTGAGCAGGAGCTCATTTTCCATCAGCATCCGCTCACTGCTTGTAAGAGTCCTGGTGTAACTTCCAGGGGTCTCTGGAATCTCATCGCTACTGGCCTGGCGAGCCCCCCTTCCCCTTAGGAACTTCAGGCTCACCCTCAGTCCCTTCATGGAGTGCTTGAGCCTGGGGGACCCAGTCTCATCCAGAGGAGGACCCTCCGGGGCTGTGTAGTGAAGGTTTTGGGGGCCCCATTCTCTGGTCCCTCTGGTTGGGGGCAGGCTTTGCCTCGTCTTTCAAGAAGGGTTCCAGGTCACCAAGGATTATTGGGTGCTAGCCCCCGATCAGTATGCCTGTGTCCTGTAATGCAAAGATCCAATTTTGGGCATTTTCGTCTTCTCCCCTTGTGGATCTGCGAACAGCAGGGCCATTGGGCAGATCACCTTGGACAAGTTGTCTCCCTTGAAGACAGTGGTGCCTGTTCCTCCCAGACAATCAGAACAGGAGCAGGCATTATATCTGTTTTGTGGTGCCAACACAGAAGGAACATTGTGGCCCATACTGGACCTCCAGTGTGCTAAATGAGTGCTTGCGCATCATGCATTTTTGGATGGAAACTTTGTGAGCCATGGTTCAAGTGGTGCGCTGAAGGGAATTCCTGGTATCTCTGGATTTGGCTGAGATGTATTGTCCTTTTCTGATCTGGGGGATCAGCAATATATTTGAGTTTTGCCATGCTTGGCTCTCTCCTTCGTGCTCCATCCTCCAATTCAGGCTCCCCACTGCCCCAAGGACATTCTCCAAGGTCATGGTGGTGATGGCTGCTGCACTCCAGTGCCCAAGGATTTGTGTGCACCCATATCTGGACTACTGACTCATCTGAATCCATTCTCCTTTAGAGGCATCTTGGGTAGCTCCCTGAATGGTGTCCTTTCTGATAAGCCTCTGCATGGGTGATCACTTGGGAAAATAGCCAGTTGTTGCTATGTGAAACATTAAATACCTTTATGAAAATGTGTAAAAGGGGCAACATATGGAAAGCAGTGTGAATAAATCCCAGATGTTGAAGCTTTAACGGGAGAGGCTGACTTGGATTTAGTAGCAGTTACAGAAACATGGTTCACAGAAAACCATGACTGGGATGAAACTATACCAGGCTATATGTTATTCAGAAAGGACAGGATAGGAAGAAGGGGAGGAGGAGTAGTGGCACTGTATGTAAAAAATAATATTAAAGCTTTGGAAATACAGAACTTAAAAGGGAGAGAGGAGGCACTTTGGATTAAATTAAAAGGAGGGAAAGAGAAATCTATTTGCATTGGCATGATATACAGACCTCCCTCACAAGAGGAAGAGGTGGACGGAGAGTTAATTGAAGACATACGCAGCATTTCTAGGAAAGGGGAATTGCTAGTGATAGAGGATTTCAATATGCCAGATGTTGATTGTCACATCCCTGCTGCAGTATCATCTAGAAGTAAGGAGATCCTGGATTCTCTACAGGGAGAACTATTCAGGCAACTGGTAACAGAACCCACACGTGAAGGGGCCATACTGGACTTGGTGCTTACCAATGGTGAAAGTGTTTCTGATGTTATAATGGAGATCATTTTGCATCCAGTGATCACTAGATGGTGTGGTTCGGTATTAGGACTAGGGCTGTTAAAACCAATTAAAAGCGAGGGCCTTAGACTTCAGGAAAACTAATTTGCCAAGATGGGCCAATACCTTAGGGAGTCGTTAACCGGATGGGAACAGCTGTGAGATGTAGAAAAACAGTGGGCAAAACTGAGAGGGGATATTTTAACGGCAACCAACCTTTTTGTTAAAATAGTAAATAAAGGTAAAAGGAAAAGGAGACCGCTATGGCTTTCGAAAGAAGTAGATGAAAAGGTGAAGAAAAAGATGGAGGCCTTCATGAAATACAAGAGATCACAGAGAGGAAGACGGGCATCTATATTTGGAAAAACTTAGAGAAGCTAGCAAAGTTAGCTTTGCCTCTGTTAACCCCAGCACAGCACCCAATGACCCCTGCCCAGCCAACTGGTTCAAAGAGCTCCGCCATGACATAAGCAACATCCTGGCCAAAATACTGAACCAATCCTTTACCACAGGATCATTCCCGCAGAGCCTTAAAAACACCTCCATCAAGCCCTTACTAAAAAACAGCAAACTAGACCCATCTAAAGTAGAATCCTTCAGGCCAATATCGAGCATCCCCCAGCTAGCCAAGATCATCGAAAAAGCCGCTCAACAACAAATCCAGCAACATATTGACACCGAAGCACCATTAGATCCAGCCCAACATGGATTCAGAGAAGCACATGGGGTAGACACTGTCCTCACAACCCTGCTCAACGATCTGATCACAGGAACCAACAGCATCCAACAAGGCTTTGTCCTTATTTTCCTAGACATCTCTGCTGCCTTTGACTCGGTAAGTCATGACATACTTCTACAACGCTTGAAGGAAAAGGGGATCCAAAATACAGCTCTAAAATGGTGCGAATCCTACCTATCCAATAGGTGGCAACAAGTCAGGTCTGGCCACTCATCCTCCAAACCATTTCTGCAAACACAAGGAGTTCCCCAAGGATCGTCCTTATCATCACTGATGTTCAACATCTATATGCAGCCGATATGTGACTTAATCCGATCCTTCAATGTAAAATGCCTTGCCTACGCTGATGACATCCTCCTCTACATGCCGTTTTTGATAGACCAACCAGTGCTCTCCCCAATAATTAACTGCTTCGAAGCAGTAGCCCATTGGCTACTATCACAAAACTTACGCATCAATCACGGCAAGACAGATGTCCTATTTGTCACAAGGAACCACAAATTCACACCTCCCTCATCACTACGTGTCAACGACGTAGAGCTGAAGTCTAAATCCACAATCCGCTACCTCGGTATCACCCTGGACCAGCACTTGAACATGACAGCGCATATAAAAAACACTACAAAGGCAATATACCATAAGATCAGAACGCTACGCCACCTCCGACACCTGCTGGACTTCATAGACTACCGAACAACCTTCCAGGCACTAGTCCTTCCACATGTCGATTTCGCGAACATCATCCTCCATGGCCTCCCACAATCAACCTTAAACCCACTCCGCTTAGCCTTGAACACAGCCGCAAGAGTTCTCTCCGGATCGTCAAGATCCGATCACATAACACCCATCATGAAGGATCTGCACTGGCTACCTCTACATGCCAGACTCCAATACAAATCATTGGTCCTCACCTTCAAAGCCCTAAATAACTGCCCCCCAACGCCAATCAGCAAACTAGTCCATGGCACCCTGGAAAATAGAAGCAGAAGGTCCACTGCACTGAACACATTAGCAGTGCCCAAGCTAATGACCACATGCACAAAGGCTACCTCCAACAGAGCCTTCTCCTTATTCGCCCCTTTAAACTGGAATGCACTCCCCCATGACATCCGTGGAATAAAAAGCCTCATCATGTTCAGAAAAGCCTTAAAATTCCACCTGTTCACAAAATGTTACCCAGGAACTTCAAGCGATAATAGCACAACCACCAACCAGCAAAACTCCGCCAGACACCAGTCACCCCTGCACGTCAAGACCTCAGACAATAGGTAGCCCCCACTACCACTTTATATTAGAGTACTGTACATAGTTTGAGTATAATATGTATATAGTTTCCCCGGTTTTTCTTCCATGTTCAATTCCCTGTTCTCTGTAAAACTCGATGTTGTTTGTATACATTGTAGTATCTTTGTTCGATGTACACCGCGCTGATTTTAATAGCGCGGTATAGAAGAATTGTTAAATAAATAAATAAAGTAGCCAGGAAAGCAAAGTTTCAAAAAGAGGAGGAAATAGCCAATGCGATAAAATGGGGGAATAAGTCATTTTCCAGATATGTTAGTGAGAAGAAGAAGGGCAAAAGTGGTATTGTCAGACTCAAGGGTGAAGGGGATGAATATGTAGAAGCTGATGAGGATAAAACGGAATTGCTTAACAAATATTTCTGATCTCCAGGAACAAGCAGGAATGAGTCTTCACATATGGGTACGTCGGTACCGACGGAGTCTGCGCAGGAACGCTCCCCAGCGTCCAGAAAGAAAGATTTTGGGAGCATCCCACATGCATGCGCGCTGCCTTCCCGCCCATTCACTTCCCTCTCATCAGTTTTTCGTTTTCTGCGGAGCCGACAGGACATATTCCTGTCACCGCAGAAAATTCTTCTTTTTTATTCTTATTTTTTGTGGTTGCGCCTGCCTTCCTTTGACGCCCACCGGTACCGCCAGTGCTTTTCTTTCCTTTTACTAAAAAATTCTTTTTTTCTAAGGAATTTTTTCCTGTTTAGTGCCTGACGGTTTCTTGGCCACTAGGCCTCTATCCTTTCCTTAAGAAATGCTCAAAGTGTGGCGATACAAATATATTTTTAGACACTCATACTTGATGTATAAAATGTTTAGGTCCTGACCATTGCCCAATGGAGTGAATCTCCTGCAGGAGCTTAAATAGAAGAAGTCTTCAGAATCGAGCACAACTCGATACCTGGTTCACATCAGACTCGATGTCACCAGCCAGAATATCTTCTTCCTCCCAGGATCAGGTAACTAAACAAAGGTCTGTTAAGACTAGCCAGTCCTCGAGTGGTAGATCTCCTTCTAAGCATCGAGATGCCTCTGGCGTTGCCCTCGAGGACATTTTGGCAATAAAGCCCCGGTGGGAGTCTTCGGGCTCCAAAGCATTAACGGGGCTTCAGGTTGTTCCCGAGGTTCTTACCTCCATGGACATACCTGGGCCATGCTCGGTGGTTGTGGCTGCTTCGGGCGGTACCGACACCCCGGCATCGGCTATGGTGATGGATGAAATATTCCTCACCGATGAATGTAGTCTAGCGAATCTCTCAGCTACTTCGATACTGCTAGAGTCGCTGCAGACCGTTCCCCGACGATCGGTATCGACATCGGCACCGGTGTTGGTACCGTCGATGCCTTCTTCGACAGACTCGCTTCCTTCGATGCCGAGCCTGGAATCGCTCTCTAGCATGAAGGATTCGGTACTGACTCGTCTCGGTACCGACCTCGAGCGGTACCGAAGACATCTCTTTAAAGAAAATCCGATGCTTCATCCTTTCAAGTCTTCCGATCCCGATGACTGGAATGAATCCATCGGTACCAAGGCTAAATTTTCAACAGTTCCAGCCTTTACCCCTCATTTCAGAGGGTCCTCCTCAGGAGAGATTTCTTTTCAAGCTTTTCTGCTTGATATGGCAAAGTTACTTGCCATTTCTATACCTGGTAAAGAATCTATACCAGGGGATTCGGAAACTCTGCAATTCCCCTGGATTCCAAAGGAGGTGATCATGCTTCCTTTGCATCAGATCTTACAGGATCTATTATTAAGAATGTGGGAAACTCCCTTAACGGTATCCCCACATTCTAAAACACTTGACACTATGTACAAGGTGCCACCTTCTCCAGGTTTTCAAAAGACTCAACTTCCTCATCACTCTATTGTTGTAGAATCAGCAATGAGGCGTATTAAGAGTGCAAAGAAGCACTCTTCTTATCCGCCAGGTCGTGAGTCTAAGACTTTAGATGCCTTTGGACGTTGATGCTTCCAGGCATCCATGCTTTCAGCAAGAATTATCTCATATAATGGGACAGAGGGTGAAGCATTTAGTTGCACAGGTGGTGTTCTCTTCAATCCTCCCTGTTGAGGGTAAAAGCCAAGGCAGAGAGGCTCGCATCCTGGAGATGAATGCATGGCTGCGTGGATGGTGTCATCGAGAGCGTTTTGGTTTCCTAGACCATGGGATGCTGTTCCAAGGGTTGCAGAGCAGAGATGGCATCCATCTGTCCAAGAAAGGTCAACGCGTCTTCGGTAGTAGACTGGCTAATCTACTGAAGAGGGCTTTAAACTAGATTCGTTGGGGATGGGTGAAGAAAGCCCCCAGGTAAGTGAAAGCCCCCAGGTAGGTGATACATTAAATACCTTTATAGAAATGGGTAACAGGGGTAACATATGGAAAGCAGTGTGTATAAATGCCCATAGCATGGGAAATAAGATCCCTGATGTTGAATCTTTGATGGGAATGGCTGACTTGGACTTAGTGGCAGTTACAGAAACATGGTTCACAGAAAACCATGATTGGGATGTAACTTGGCTATACTTTATTCAGAAAGGACAGGGTAGGAAGAAGGGGAGGAGGAGTGGCACTATATGTAAAAGCTACTATTAAAGCTTTGGAATTACAGAGCTTAAAAGGGAGAGAGGAGGCATTGTGGGTTAAACTAGAACGAGGGAAAGAGAAATCTATTTGCATTGGTGTGATATACAGACCTCCCTCACAAGAGGAAGAGGTGGACAGAGAGTTAATTGAAGACATACGCAGCATTGCTAGGAAAGGGGAAGTGCTACTGATAGGAGATTTCAATATGCCAGATGTTGATTGGCACATTCCTGCTGCAGTATCATCTAGAAGTAAGGAGATCCTGGATTCTCTACAGGGAGAACTATTCAGGCAATTGGTAACAGACCCCACACGTGAAGGGACCATACTGGACTTGGTGCTTACCAATGGTGAAAGTGTTTCTGATGTTGTAGTGGGAGATCATTTTGCATCCAGTGATCACCAGATGGTGTGGTTCAGTATTAGGACTAGGGCTGTTAGAATCCATTCAAAGGTGAGGATCTTAGACTTTAGGAAGACTAACTTTGCGAAGATGGGCCAATACCTCAAGGAGTCGTTAGTGGGATGGGAACAGCTGGGGATGTAAAAAACAGTGGGCAAAACTGAAAGGGGATATTTTAAGGGCAACCAACCTTTTTGTTAAAATGGTAAATAAAGGCAAAAGGAAAAGGAGACCGCTATGGTTTTCGAAGGAAGTAGTTGAAAAAGTGAAGAAAAAGAGGGAGGCCTTCATGAAATACAAGAGATCACAGAGAGAGAGGAAGACAGGCATCTGTATTTGGAAAAACTTAGAGAAGCTAGCAAAGTAGTCAAGAAGGCAAAGATTCAAAAGGAGGAGGAAATAGCCAATGCAATAAAATTGGGGGGGGGGGGGGGGTAATACATTTTTCAGATATATTAGTGAGAAGAGGAAGGGCAAAAGTGGTATTATCAGACTCAAGGGTGCAGGGGAGGAATATGTAGAAGCTTATAAGGATAAAGCGGAATTGCTTAACAAATATTTTTGTTCTGTGTTCACAGATGAAGAACCAGGAGCAGGACCTCAGAAAACACCCACAAATAGGAACAGAAGTGAGGGACATCTTGAACAATTTTCAGAAGACTGTGTTCGTGAGAAACTAGCTGAACTTAAAGTAGACAAAGCGATGGGACCGGATGGGATACACCCTAGAATACTGAGGGAACTTGGGGACGTTCTAGCAACTCCACTGACTGACCTTTTCAATGCCTCATTGGAATCGGGAGTGGTGCCAAAGGACTGGAGAGAGGCTCATGTGATGCCTTTACACAAAAGCGGAAGTAAGGATGTGGTTGAAAACTACAGGCTGGTTAGTTTAACTTTGATGGTGAGTAAATTATTGGAAATGCTGCTGAAAGAGAAAATAGTGAGGTTTCTGGAGTCCAGCGGATTACAGGTTCCGAGGCAGCATGGATTCACCAGAGGCAGGTCTTGTCAGACAAATCTGATTGATTTCTTTGACTGGGTGACCAGGGAGTTGGACCGAGGGAGAGCTCTAGATGTGGTGTATTTAGATTTCAGTAAAGCCTTTGACACTGTTCCTCACAGGCGACTTATAAACAAACTGAGCACCCTAGGGATGGACCCTAAAGTTACTGCTTGGGTTAGAAATTGGTTGGGTGGGAGGCGACAAAGAGTACAAGTAAATGGAGCTCACTCTGAGGAGAAGAATGTTACCAGTGGTGTGCCCCAGGAATCTGTCCTTGGTCCGATTCTTTTTAACATCTTTGTTAGTGATATAGCGGAAGGGCTGTCGGGTAAGCTTTGCCTCTTTGCAGATGATACCAAAATCTGCAATAGAGTAGACACCCAGGAAGGTGTAGATAACATGAGGAGGGATCTAGCTAAGCTTGAAGAATAGTCTAGAATTTGGCAGCTGGGATTTAATGTTAAAAAATGTAAGGTCATGCATTTGGGCTGCAGCAATCCAAGGGAGCAATACAGTATAGGAGGTGAAGTACTTTTGTCCACTAAAGAAGAGTGGGGACCTAGGCGTGGTTTTGTCTGATGATCTTAAAGTAGCTAAACAGGTAGAAAAGGCGACGGCAAAAGCTAGAAGGATGCTTGGGTGCATACGGAGAGGAATGGCTAGCAGAAAAAAGGAGGTGATAATGCCTCTGTATAAGTCTTTGGTGCGACCTCATTTGGAGTATGGTGTGCAATTCTGGAGACCGCACCTTCAAAAGGATGTGAACAGGTTGGAGTCGGTGCAGAGGGTGGCTACTAAAATGATTAGTTGGCTTCATTATAAAGCATATGAGGACAGACTTAAGGATCTTAATATGTACACCTTAGAGGAAAGGCGGGATAGAGGTGATATGATTGAGATGTTTAAATACCTCTGTGGCATAAATGTTCAGGGAGAGAGCCTCTTTCAATTGAAAGCAAGTTCTGCTACGAGGGGACATGGGATGAGGGTGAAGGGAGATAGATTCAGGAGTGATATTCGGAAATATTTCTTTATGGAAAGAGTAGTGGATCCATGGAATAGTCTCCCATTGGAGGTGGTAGAGATGAGGACAGTAACTGAATTCAAAAAAGCATGGTACCAACACAGAGGATCTCTAAAGGTAAAAAGAGGACTGTTGTAGTTGTTGATATGGAAGGACAGACTAGATAGGCCATGTGGTCTTTTTCTGTCATCATATTTCTATGTTTCTATGTTTCATATATTTTCTATATGGGATTCTCTCTTGAAGAGGTCACAAAGAACTTAAAGCTTTTGAACCCTTTTCTTCAAGAACATAAAAGAGCAGACTATTTCTTATTAGTCAATCATGCTCAAAATGTCTCTAGGTTCCTTAATCGTGCTTCCCTGGACTGTTTTGAGTCTATTAGCAGAACCTCTGCTATAGCCATAGGGGCACGACGCATAGCCTGGCTCCAAGCTTCAGACTTGGACAAATGGGTACAAGAAAGGCTGGGAAATACTCCTTGTACTGGTGAAAATCTCTTTAACAAGGATGCTTTATTTCAAGCTAATCAGTTAAGCACTGATAATGTTGCTTTCAGAGGATTGTCAAAATTTTCCTCTATCCCAGCTAATAAAAAATCTCCTAAGAAACTTTATCCCCCTAGGGGAAAAAAGTTTTTTGTTTTTTTTTTAAATTTAATTTTCAGTCATTACAACAACTAAAAGAAGCTAAAGAAACATATTGTACACCAACAACGATATACTTATACATAAGAAAACCATACCCATACAGGCAATAAAATATAATATGTCATGGCAATGTCTAGCCCTCATCAAGGGAGTATACCTGCATTAAGTGTTAGATATAATATTAAAGAAAACGTGAGAAGGAAAAACAGGCCCGAAGGCCACCAAATTGGGGGGTCAATTAATTTTAAACCTCACCATCCCCAGTTGTGCCCTGCTTATCACTGAGAAATTTTTCCAGATGAGAATATCAAGAAAAACATATGAAGCATCCTGATAAGTGATTAAACACTTACAGGGGAAGCGCAGGAAAAAGGTAGCACCCATTGCCAAAACACGGGGCTTCAAGGATAGAAATTGCCGCCTTCGCAATTGGGTGCTACGTGATACATCTGGGAAAACTTGTACAGCTTGCCCACAAAACTTGGCTGCCTTCGCTTTAAAATAAGCTTTCAGGATACGCTGTTTTACCAGAATAGATGAAAAAGTAACCAACAATGTGGAACGCTGTGCGATTAGATCCTGGGAATCTTCCAAGAAGGCAGTTAAATTGGCAATGGAGGGAACAATTTCATCAAGATCTCCCTCTACGGGATTAACCTTTTTTGACCTTGAGGGTATATAATAAATTTGTACCACATCAATATCGTCTAAAATAGCCAAAACCTCCTTAAGGTACTTCTCAAGCAATATTTTAGACGACAATAAAGAAGAACAGGGAAAATTTAAAAAGTGTAAATTACAGGCCCTAAATGAGTTTTCAAGGGCCTCCATCTTAGAGTGCAAAACCAATGAATCCTTAATTGCGGCCACATTCACAGTTTGTAATGGAAGCACTTGAGACTCTAATTTATTGACCTTCAAATCCATTGAGGACATTTTCTCATCAAGCTGCCGTATTGACACAGCTGCTTCCTGAGAAAATTGACATAAAGAACTTAGTGCCAAAGAAACTTTAGAGTCGATAGACTGCAAAGCCCCCCAAAGATCCTTCAGGGTAATTTCAGCATTGGGAGACACAACAGGAAGTTCAGAGAAACCCTCCAAAGTTGTCAACGAGACAGGAGTAGGGAAATCTACCACTACTCTATCTTTAGAAACCTGCCCTATTAAAATACCAGGACTAACCAAACTCTGTGAGGCAGGACACACTGGAGGAGATCTCCCTCCGGGGCTCAATGAAGCTCCTTCGGGAGAGGACTGCGCTAGGGGGAGAGGGGCAAAATGCTTATCTAGCGGTCCGACCGTTTTAGAAATCTCCGGACCGGCCGCCTGTGGCTTATCCTGTAATTTACCCTTCCGCTTACCCATCATAGAAGGAAAACGTAAAACTACAGCAAACAACCTAAACCGAAGGGCTCATACAGGCATATTCCAAGCAAACCCCCTCTATCCCTCTAGTACCTCAAAGGAAATCAAACAGCACAGCAATTCCTCACTAGTGTCGCAGTGACGTCGAAGGGGCGTCAAAGGGGCAGGACCTGCCCCTTTAACCACGCCCCTTCATAACACGCCCCGCGGTCGCGCTCCGCGGTTGCGGAGAAAACCCTGAAATCCTTTTATAGATACAAAGAGGAAAACACAACACGGGTTCAGTCCCGGAAGTCCCACGGCCCGATAGACAGGGCCCAGCTCACCCCCTCACTCTGCAGGTAGGCTCCGGCGGCAGGGAAACAGAAGACTGCTTTTAAAGCCTCTAGGTCCCAACAGAGGCTGGCTGCCCCGGGCGTGCCTGCCCGATGGAAATAGGGCAGTATCAGCTACACAACACGGGTTCAGTCCCGGAAGTTCCACGGCCCGATAGACAGGGCCCAGCTCACCCCCTCACTCTGCAGGTAGGCTCCGGCGGCAGGGAAACAGATGACTGCTTTTAAAGCCTCTAGGTCCCAACAGAGGCTGGCTGCCCCGGGCGTGCCTGCTCGATGGAAATAAGGCAGTATCAGCTACACAACACGGGTTCAGTCCCGGAAGTCCCACGGCCCGATAGACAGGGCCCAGCTCACCCCCTCACTCTGCAGGTAGGCTCCCGGGAAAAAAGTTTTATCCATCTTCTACCCATCATGCAGATGTTTCCAAAGAAGGGCAACATCAAACCAGGCTAAGAAAATCAAAACCTCAGCATACTTAGCAAACCCAGCAGTTTCTGATATTTTATTCACTAAATCTCTTTTTCCTGTTTGAGATTTAGAACCTGTATACCTATTTCTTATCAACAGAAGCATCTACAGTTCATCTCATCCATGCTGAGATATCAGTGATACACTGACTTAATCCTCGACTCTAGGCATGAATCTCTTGTCACAAGAGAAATCCTTTCTTTTAGCTCCAAGAGCTATTGAGGACAATCATGCCCTACAGGTAACAGGTTTCTCCTCTCCATTTTGAAGAAAAAAGAGGAGTGACAACTAACAACAAGGTAAGCTATGCCCTTTACCTGGACAGTTTCCTGTACGAGGATAGCTCATAGTTTTGATTGAAAAGGGGCTTTACTTCTTCAGGGACTTACCAAATTGTAAGTCTTCTCAACTCTGTATTACTTTCTGTCCCTCTTAGTCGAGACATTCAGTCTCTAAGAGTAATACAATTCAACTGGAGGGCTTAGTTTCTAAGCCCTTAGGATTTTCTTCAATACCTACTTCAGTAAGTGGTTTCCATACAGAGTTTTCTTCCCCTTTGCGATCTTCTTCTTCTCAAATATTTCTTTTAAGACAGCTTATCAGACAGTTATTGAGTATTACCACTCCTAATTATGTCTGTCGGTCCTTTTTCCAATCTATAGGACCTAACTTTTTCTGCTGCCTTAATAACAGATAACTCCAAGAGAGGTTCCACAACCCACTTGGACAATTTATCTTTGCAGGCAACCGGCCTGTCTACTATTCTTAGCCATCTTATTTATTTATTTTATTTAGCTGTATTTATATCACGCTTTTCACCGGGTCAAAGCGGGATATAAATACAGAATCTTCAATTCTTTTTGGCTCCAACAGAATAGATTAGGTTGCACACTGGCAATTAAACAGCCAGATCTCACCTAAGCAACCTACAACATGCTCTCTGCAATTATACAAAAAAGCTCTGCAACTATGGGCCTTTGCCAGAGAGCGTCAGAGCCATTCCTAGTAGATAACTTCCAGATGGTTAAAAAGGCTTCAGCTGATAGACTCTGCCCAGTCATGCTCCTACATGACTGTTTTTTTCCTACTCTTACCATCTTCCTTAAAATTTCCTTTTAAGGAAAAGGAACCAGGGCTTAGACCACGTGAAAGCCTAAAGAATTGCTCAATTCCCTAGGTTGTTCCACATCTCCAGTGGAACTCTTACAACAGGGATGCATTCCTTTTCACTGCAGTCGGTCCTTATTTAGTGCATTCCTTCTAATTCCCAATACTTCATTGAAGCTTATGATGAACAAAGAACGCATGATACTCATATTGCCCTCATAGAGAGGCAAGCATGGTATCCCCTTATATTGCGTCTTTTTCTCCAGCTACTATACTGAAGTTATAGAAGGATCCAGACTTGCTGTCTTAAGACTAAGGATCTCCTCTGCACCCCTTCGCGTACGTCTCGAGACCTGGTTATTCAAGGGCTAGACTTTTTTAAAGAAATCTAGACCTCTCCTTATAAGTAAAGAACATCCTACCGGTTTCCATGAAACCTTCTGTATGGTTCTTCCACTTGTAACCAGAAAGAGATTCTCTATCAATATTCTCCAGTAGGTCTTACCCCTTCATGTTATTAGGTGATTCTATCTATCTATCTATCTATCTATCTATCTATCTATCTATCTATCTATCTATCTATCTCTGACTCTGAAAGATTTGTTACTGTCCATATTAATGATGTTTCAGCATACCATAAGATTTTAAATGGACAACCAATTTCTATGGTAATTAGGAAATACCTTCTTTTACCATAACCTTTCGGTTACATTACGTCACATCTGAAGATCTCCATGTAAAGTCATTATCCTAAGTGACATCACTTAGGGAAGACATTACTGATCTTCAAGAAATTGAGGGCTACAGCGCCTAGTACAAATGTTTTTTTCTTTCATTTGGATAAAGGGGTCTTAAAGACCCATCCTTTTTCTCCAAGACGTATTTCTACCTTTTCATCCAGTCAGATTTATCTCCTCTCTTTCCTAGTGCCTTATTCTGCTCCAAGGACAAAGAGCTTTAAACTTTGGCCTTTACAGAAGCTTTACTTTTTCCTCCAAAGTCCAACCCCTTTAAACTCCCCCAGTTTTTTCTTCTGGGATTAGTTCTAGCCATTAAGGCTTCTGACTTCTACCTGTATTGCTAAATTTATTTTTCCTCTACTTCACAGTGAGGTAATTTCTTTTGAGGATAATGTACTGGCTCTCAATAACAGACCCATATTAGCCTCAACAAATACTTTCGCAATACTTTTCAGTAAGGTCCACATTAGAAAATTGAGATTCAATTTTTACTAACAATTATGATCTACACAAGGACTCCCCTCTGGAAACCTTGTTTAGTCAAGCTGTTCCACAGCACCCCCTTTTTCTTGATTCAACTCCTACCCACCATCCCTTGGATGCCTGAGGTTCTGGGAAATAGCATGGTCCATCCATTAGATTTGCAACATGCTGGGACCTCCTCTAGGCATCTCTAGCTTGGGAGTCCCCATATGTGAAGACTCATTCCTGCTTGTTCCTGGAGATAGCACAGTTACTTACCTGTAACAGGTGATCTCTGGGAACAGCAGGAATAAGTCTTCACAACCCACCCACCCTCTTTCTCTCTCTTTCTAATTTGTCTACTTCCCTCCTTCGGTCTCAGCTACAAACACAACTGATGAGAGGGAAGTGAATGGGCAGGAAGGCAGCGCGCATGCGTGTGGGATGCTCCCAAAAGCTTTCTTTCTGGATGCTGGGGAGCATTCCCGCGCAGGCTCCGTCGATACTGACGTACCCATATGTGAAAACTTATTCCTGCTGTTCCCAGAGATCACCTGTTACAGGTAAGTAACTTTGCTTTCTGTGTTCACAGGTGAAGAACCAGGAGCAGGACCTCAGAAAACACCCACAAACAGGAACAGAAGCGAGGGGCATCTTGAACAATTTTCAGAATACTGTGTTTGTGAGAAACTAGCTAAACAAAGTAGACAAAGCGATGGGACTGGATGGGATACACCCTAGAAATGGGGAACTTGGGAACGTTCTAGCAGCTCCACTGACTGACCTTTTCAATGCCTCGTTATAGTCGGGAGTGTGCCAAAGGACTGGAGAAAGGCACATGTGGTCCCTTTACATAAAAGCAGAAGTAAGGATGTGGTTGAAAACTGCAGGCCGGTTAGTTTAACTTCGGTGGTGAGTAAATTATTGGAAGCACTGCTGAAAGAGAAAATAGTGAGGTTTCTGGCGTCCAGCGGATTACAGGATCCGAGGCAGCATGGATTCACCAGAGGCACGTCTTGTCATACAAATCTGATTGATTTCTTTGACTGGGTGACCAGGGAGTTGGACCGAGGGAGTGCACTAGATGTGGTGTATTTAGATTTCAGTAAAGCCTTTGACACCGTTCCTCACAGGCAACTTATAAACAAACTGAGCACCCTAGGGATGGACTCTAAAGTTACTGCTTGGGTTAGAAATTGGTTGAGTGGGAAACGACAAAGGGTACAGGTAAATGGAGCTCACTGAGGAGAAGGAGGTTACCAGTGGTGTGCCCCAGAGATCTGTCCTTGGTCCGATTCTTTTTAACATCTTTGTTAGTGATAAAGCAGAAGAGCTGTTGGGTAAGGTTTGCCTTTTTGTGGATGATACCAAAATCTGCAATAGAGTAGACACCCAGGAAGGTGTAGATAACATGAGGAGGGATCTAGCTAAGCCTGAAGAATGGTCTAGAATTTGGCAATTGAGATTTAATGTTAAAAAATGCAGGGTTATACATTTGGTCTGCATCAATCCAAGGGAGCAATATAGTATAGGGGGTGAAGTACTTTTGTCCACTAAAGAAGAGCGGGACCTAGGTGTGATTATGTCTGATGATCTTAAAGTAGCTAAACAGGTAGACAAGGCGATGGCAAAAGCTAGAAGGATGCTTGGGTGCATAGGGAGAGGAATGGTCAGCAGAAGAAAGGAGGTGATAGTGTCTCTGTATAAGTCTTTGTTGCGAACTCATTTGGAGTATTGTGTGCAATTCTGGAGACCGCACCTTCAAAAGGATATAAATAGGCTGGAGTCAGTACAGAGGGAGGCTACTAAAATGATTAGTGGTCTTCATTATAAAGCATATGAGGACAGACTTAAGGAACTTAATATGTACACCTTAGAGAAAAGGTGGTATAGAGGTGATATGATTGAGACATTTAAATACCTCTGTGGCATAAATGCACAGGAGGAGAGCCTCTTTCGATTGAAAGAAAGCTGTGCTATGAGGGGACATGGGATGAGGGTGAAAGTGGATAGATTCAGGAGTGATATGCAGAAATATTTCTTTACGGAAAGAGTGGTGGGTCCATAGAATAGTTTCCCAGTGGAGGTGGTAGAAATGAGGACAGTATCTGAATTCAAGAAGTATGGGACAAACATAGAGGATCTTTAAAGAAAAAAAGGGGTTTGTTGTAATGGTTGTTATGAAAGGACAGACTAGAATAGGCTATGTGGTCTTTTTCTGTCATCATGTTTCTATGTTGCATTATCAGTCCCTTGAGTTCCTGGGAGCACCTTTTGATTCTCAAGTGTGCAGAATCTTCCTGCAGTTGAAGAAAGTCAAAGGCTTTTGTATTGCCTCGCGCTGTTCTGTTTGCAGCAGGCCCCAGAGTCCGAGTTTATCTTCAACTCCTTGGATTGATGGTGACGACAGTCAAGATGGTGCTTCGGGTTGCCTGTTCCTAGGCGGCCGCTCAGTGGTCCCAGAGTTCTCAGCGGTTCAAGCTCAGGCTCCCTCTTCCAATGATGGTGTTGGACAGCCTGCGGTGGTGGCAGCAGCCCAGTCTACTGAGGAAGGGCGTGCTTCTGGATGGATTCTTCTGATGACAGATGCCTATCTCTGACTGGGGAGCTCATTGCCAAGGCTGAGTAGCCCAGGGCCGTTGGAACCGCAGGTAGGTGGTGTGGTCCATCAATTGGCTTGAGGCAAGGGCCATCAGGTTGGCTGTTCTGTATTTCTGGCCACCATTCGAGGGTCTGGGTGTTTCAAGTGTTCTTGGGCAATACCACGGTAGTGGCTTTGGTTAATCAGTGAGGCAACCCATTCTAATGCCAAGTGTGCCACTCTTCAATCACCCTGACCCACCCTTGTCCAAGTCAGCACTTGCTGTACATGTTTCCTCCCTGTCCCGTGGTAGTGCTTGTGATTCGGCATATTGAACGCTACTCAGGCAGCATTTTTCTGGTGGTGCTGGATTGGCTGAGGAGAGCATGGTTTGGAGACCTGATGTGGCTCCCACAGATACCTCCTTTTTGGTTACCTTTGTCTCAGGGCCTATTGCGACATGGACCGATCATCCTGGAGGACCAGGTTCCCTTTTTGCTTACAGTTTGGCTCTTGAAAGGAGACCGCTAGTGCTTAAGGGCTTCTCTCCAGCGGTGGTCTCCACTCTTCTCAGAGTCTGAAGGTTGTCTACCAAGCTAACATATGTGCGGATCTAGTGCCTCTTTGAGCGGTGATGTGGCGCTTGACAGTTGTCTCCTGAGGCGGCCAAGATGCCATCTCTGTTAGCCTTTTTACGGGATGGCCTGGAGAAAGGGCCTTTCCCTTAGCTCCCTGAAAGTTCAGGTGGCAGCTTTGGCCTGTTTCAGAGGTCCAGTGGCTTGGTAAGTCCTCTAGCCTTGCATCCGGATATCTTGTACTTTCTCCAGGGGATTCAGCATCTGCGTCCTCCCCTCCAATCTTTGATCCCTTCCTGGTATCTGTGTCTGGTGCTCAGGGCCCTGATGGCAATCTTTAAGCCATTGAAGTGCACTATTTTATTTATTTAACTAGGTTTATATACCGCTTTTCTACCAGTCAGTGGTGTACATTTAGGTACTGTATATGTATTTTGCCCTTGTCCCCGAAGGGCTCACAATCTGTTTTTGTACTTTGAAGAACTGACGCTCAAGACTGTCGTCTTGGTTGTGATTTGTTCCACAAGGCAGATTTCTGAGTTGTAGGCTCTGTCTTGCCAAAATTTGTATCTGTCTTTTTCAAAGGCAGCTGTTTCCATTCGGCCTGTGCCTTCCTTCTTGCCTAAGGTGGTTTCTCCCTTTCACAAGACAGGTGGTATGCCTACCTACCCCCCTCCTCAAAGGAGCAGTGTCAAGGGAAGGATAAGGATCTTTGTCTTGTGGATGTCTGCAAGGTGCTTCTTCAGTATTTGGAGGTTACAGATTCCTTTCGTAAGTCTGACCGTCTTTTTGTGCTGTTTGCTGGCCTGCACAAGGGTGACGCGGCGGTTAAGTTGACTTGAGGTGCTGGATTAAGGAGGCCTCTCTACTTCCTGCAATCCAGTAGGTGAGGACCATATTGTGCTTATTCATATCAATATTTTTCATGGTAATTATCATACATGCAAGGACTCCTTACCTGTAGTCCTTAGGTTAGCTGTTTTTCCTACAGCTCCTCTCTTTTCAACTCCTACCCTCCATCCTCAGGATGCCTGGCCTTATGAGGTGTAGCATGTTCCAATCCTCACCATGCTAGGACTCCAGGCATTTTAGCTTGGGAGTCCCCATATGTGAAGACTCATTCCTGCTTGTTCCTGGAGATAGCACAGTTACTTACCTGTAACAGGTGATCTCTGGGAACAGCAGGAATAAGTCTTCACAACCCACCCACCTCCCCTAGGAGTTGTATCTCTCTATCTATCTTCCTTTCCTCTTTCTCTCTTTTTGTCTCAGCTATAAAACTCAACTGAGGAGAGACAGTTGGAAAGGCGGGAAGGCAGCACGCAGGTGCTGAGGGATGCTCCCAAAAGCTTTCTGATTGGACGCTGGGGAGTGTTCCCGTGCAGGCTCCGTCGGTACCGACGTACCCATATGTGAAGACTTATTCCTGCTGTTCCCAGAGGATCACCTGTTACAGGTAAGTAACTGTGCTCTCCCAGTTGGTGAGGGGTCGTACATGTGCACTAGGTGCAAGGAGCTCATTGCTCTCAGGGAACGAGTCCGATCTCTGGAAGCTAGAGTAGCAGACTTGGAGAACATAAGGAAGAAAGAGAGGTACATAGATGAAGTCCCACCTCCAGTCTGGCAGCATCCCTGTTGCCATGGAGGAGAGAGGTCACGTGTAAGGAGAGCATCACTTTGGTGTGGCAGGAAGTGATCCTGTAGCTAGGACCTGTCCTCCAAGTGATATAAAACCCTCTCGCACCGAGGAGGTTTCTTCAGGGCTGTGTACCCACGAGGGAAGGGTTAGGACAGCTGTTAGAGGTGTTGATTCAATCATTAGGCATGTAGATAGCTGGGTGGCTGGTGGACGTGAGGATCGCCTGGTAACATGCCTGCCTGGTGTGAAGGTAGTGGACCTCACGTGCCATCTAGACAAGGTCTTAAATAGTGCTGGGGAGGAGTCTGCTGTCTTAGCATATGTCGGTACCAATGAAATAGGAAAGTGTGGTAGGGAGGTTCTGGAGGCTAAATGTAGGCTTTTAGGTAGGAAGTTGAAATCCAGAACTTCCAGGGTAGCATTCTCTGAAGTGCTTCATGTTCCATGTGCATGACCCAAAAGGCAGGCAGAGCTCCAGAGTCTCAATGCATGGATGAGACGATGGTGCAAGGTAGAGGGTTTTGGATTTTTTAGGAACTTGGGAACATTCTGGGGAAAGGAGTTGCTTTTCCGAAGGGATGGGCTTCACCTTAACCAGGATGGAACCAGGCTGCTGGCATTAACCTTTAAAAAGGAGATAGAGCATCTTTTAAAATGGATAATAGGGGAAAGCCGACAGTTGCCCAGGAGCGTATGGTTCGGAACAATGTATCCTTGAAGGATACTAACAAAAGATTGATGTTAGGGCATATCAGCAGATAGGTTCCAATAAAGACAAAAGTAGCCCAAATGCCCTTGAGAACAGAGCACACAGAGCTTAAAGATATCCAGATTACCCCTGCCTACTGATAGCCAGATTAATATGAATAAAATACAGCCTTTAAAATGCTTGTATGCAAATGACAGAAGTCTTAAAAAAATAAGATGGGAGAGTTAGAATATATAGCACTAAATCAGAGGTTAGATATGATTGGTATCTCAGAGAACGGTGGAAGGAGGACAACCAGTGGGATACTGTGATACATGGGGTGAAGACTATATCGTAATAATAGAGCAGATCATATTGGTCGTGGGGTTGCACTCTGTTAGAGAGAGCATTGAGTCACAAAGGATTAAAGTTTTGCAGGAAACAAAATTCACTGTAGAATCTCTATGGATTGAAATTCCATGTAAAAAGGGGAAAGCAATGGCAGTGTGGGGTGTACTATCGACCGCCTTGCCAGAGTGAACAAATTGATGATCAAATGCTCAAAGAAATCAGGGAAGCTAACAAAAGTTACAGTACAGTAATAATAATAAGTGATTAATTTGACCCGGTATCGACTGAGTCAGTGTCAAGGCAGTACATGCTAGGGAGATAAAGTTTCTAGATGAAATAAATGACTGCTTTTTGGAGCAGCTGGTTCATGAACCAACTAGAGGGGAAGCCATTTTGGGCCTAATCCTTAGTGGAAGACAAGATCTGGTGCAAGAGATAAGGGTGTTGGGGCCACTTGGCAATAGTGATCATAGCATGATCGCGTTTGATATAATAAATGGATGAAGGATGGTAAGGAAATCCACAGTACTATCTTTTAACTTTCTAAAGGGAGACAATGATAAAATGAAGAAAATAGATAAGAAAAAAGCTAAAAGGAGCAGTTGCAAAAGTTAAAGATTTACATCAAGCCATGGGTGTTGTTTAAAAATATCGTGGAAGCCCAGACCAGCTGTATTCCACACTTTAAGAAAAGTGGAAGGAAGTCCAAAAAATTGCCAGCATGGTTTAAAGGTGAGGTCAGAGAGGCTGCTTTTGCCAAAAAAGCATCATTTGGGAAATGGAAAAAGGAGCCAAATGACAAAAACGAAAACATGGGATGAGGGTGAAGGGAGATAGATTCAGGAGTGATATGCGGAAATATTTCTTTACGGAAAGAGTAGTGGATTTGTGGAATAGTCTACCAGTGGAGGTTGTAGAGATGAGGACAGTAACTGAATTCAAAAAAGCATGGGACAAACACAGAGGATCTCTAAAGGTAAAAAGGGGACTGTTGTTGATATGGAAGGACAGACTAGATAGGCCATGTGGTCTTTTTCTGTCATCATATTTCTATGTAAAACGAAACAACATAAGCACTGGCAAGTTAAATGCAAGGCATTGATAAGGCAGGCAAAGAGAGAATTTGAGAAGAAGCTTGCTGTGGAAGCAAAAGCGTATAATAAAGACTTTTTCAAAGTAGCAAAAAACATGTGAGAGAGTCAGTTGGACCATTGGATGATAGAGGGGGAAAAGAGGAACACTAAGAGGGGACAAGTCCATAGCGGAGAGACTGAATGAATTCTTTACTTCGATCTTTACTGAGGAAGATGTAGGGATGTTACCCATGACTGAAATGGCATTTAAAGGTGATGCTGCAGAAGAATTGAAAGAAACATCGATACACCAGGAAGATGTATTACAACTATTTGATAAACTGAACAGTAGGAAATCACCAGGACCAGATGGTATACATCCCAGAGTGTTGAAAGAACTGAAATATAAAATTGCAGACCTACTATTAGTAATCTGTGAACTATCATTAAAACCATCTATAATACCTGAAGATTGGAGGATGGCCAATGAAACGCCAATTTTTAAAAATGTTTCCAGGGGGGATTCAGGAAACTACAGACCGGTGAGCCTGACGTTCGTGAAGG
The DNA here is from genome assembly GCA_033557465.1 of Ichthyophis bannanicus. Lineage (NCBI taxonomy): Eukaryota > Metazoa > Chordata > Amphibia > Gymnophiona > Ichthyophiidae > Ichthyophis > Ichthyophis bannanicus. The sequence continues at coordinate 1,742,490,867 of CM066031.1, read as the reverse complement.
GAAAAATGGTAGAAACCATTATAAAGAACAAAATTACTGAACATGTAGGTAGTCATGGCTTAATGGGAGACAGCCAACATGGCTTTAGCCCAGGAAAGTCATGTCTTACTAATCTGTTATGTTTTTTTGAAGGTATGAATAAACAGACAAAGGTGAGTCGGTTGATATGGTATATCTATTTTTTTTTAGAAAGCCTTTGACAAGGTCCCTCATGAGAGACTTTTGGCGAAATTAAAAAGTCATAGGATAGGAGGCAGTGTACTATTGTGGAAAGCAGAGGGTAGGGCTAAATGGCCAAATTTCCCAATGGAGAAAGGTGAATAGTGGAGTACCCCAGGGATCTGTGCTGGGTCTGCTGCTTTTTAACATATTCATAAGTGACCTGGAAATGGGAATAAAGAGTGAGGTAATCAAATTTGCAGATCACACAAAATTATTCAAAGTAGTTAAAACCCATGAGGATTGTGAAAAATTGCAAGAGGACCTTGATAAATTGGAAGATTGGGCTCCCAAATGGGAGATGAAATTTTATGTGGACAAATGAAAAGTTATGCACCTAGGAAAGAACAACCCAAACTATGGTTACACCCAGGAAAAAGATTTAGGCATCATTGTGGATTACATGTTGAAACCCTCCGCCCATTGTGCAGCGGCGGCCAAGAGAGCAAATAGAATACTAGGAATCATAAGGAAAGGAATGGAGAATAAAACAAAGGATATTATAATATGTCTGTATTGTTCCACGGTGCGACCGCATCTTGACTATTGTGTGCAATTCTGGTCGCCGTATCTTAAAAAGGATAAGCGTTATTAGAAAAGGTACAGAGAAGAGCCTTTGAAGAGAGGCTAAAAAGGTTAGGGCTCTTAACCTGGAAAATAAACAGCTGAGGGGGAGATATGATAGAGGTCTATAAATTAATGTATGGAGTGGAACGGGTAAAAGTAGATCGATTGTTTACGTCATCAGAATATAGAAATACTAGGGGACATGCAATGAAGCTACAGGGTAACCTATTTAAGACTAATAAGAGAAAATATTATCTCCAGGAACAAGCAGGAATCTAGTCTTCACATATGGGTATCGTCGGTACCGACGGAGCCTGCACGGGAACTCTCCCCAGCGTCCAATAGGAACGCTTTTGGGAGCATCCCTCAGCACATGCGTGCTGCCTTCCCGACTTTCCAACTGTCCCTCTTCAGTTCTTCGTTTTCCGCAGAGCCAACAGGATCCATACCCTGTCACCACAGAAAATTCCGTCTTTAAAAATTGTTTTCTTGTGGTCGTGTTTGCCTGCCGCACGACGCCTACCGGTACCGCCGGTTCTTTTCTTTTCCAAAAAAACCCAACAAAACAACTTATACTTTAAGCTGTTTCTCTTCAGAAACTTTTCTTTTTTGGTGCTAGGCGCCATTTTGGGCACTAGGCCCCATATTCCTAAAACATGGAAAAACCAACTAGTGATTTTAAAAAATGTACTAAGTGTGGCGGTACTATTTCTGTCACTGACACCCATGATTGGTGCCTTAAATGTTTTGGGCCTGAACATTCTCCATCTGAATGTCTCTCCTGTATGGGGATGACTAAAAGAGGAAGACAGAACTGGGCTGCAAAGCTCGGTACCCTCTTTTCTTCGGATGCCAGATCCATTGCATCGACATCTTCAAGGGCCTCCTCTTCCTCCCATGGGTCTCAGGTAACTAACCATAAAAGCCGGTCCTCATAGGGTAGCTCTCCTGCTAAGTATCGAGAGGCCATTGGCATTGCCCTTGAGGGAACCACACCGGCAAAGCAGCCCCGGCGGGAGGCTTCGGCTTCCAAAGCATCAATAGGGCTCCAGGTTGTTCTCGAGGCCCCGACCTCGCAAGAACTACCTGTGCCATGCTCAGGGGTTCCGGCAGTTTTCACCGGTACCGATACCCAGGCATCGGCAGCGTCGATAGACCAGAGGTTCCTCGCTATCGAATGCAGCATCAAAGCTCTTCTCTCAGCTGCAGTACCGTTGGTCCAACGGGCACCGGTACCGACATCAACACCGATGCCGCTACCTACACAGGTACAGATACCGGTACCGACGGTACCGGGAATTCTTCCCATACCATCTTTGGCTGGAATTGACAGATCGGTACCGGATCAACTTGGTACCGACTTCGATCGATACCGAGACCGTGCTTTGCATGAGCATTGTGGTTAGGAATACTTCAAATCCTCCGATTACGAAGACTCTGACAATTCTGCTGGTACTAGAGGGTTTCTCCCAGAGGATCCCTCTTCTCCCCAACGCAGAATGTCACCTCCAGAGGACATGTCTTTTCAGGATTTTATTCGTGATATGGCCAAGGGCCTTTCAATCATGGTGGCTCCTGAACAGGAACCCAGAGCAATGGAATTGGAAATTCTCCAATATCCTAAAGCTCCAAAGGAGGCAGCCACTCTGCCCATCCATGAAATTCTGCATAACTTGATGCTCAGAATGTGGGAGACACCTCTGACTACATCTCCTCACTCTAGGAGACTTGATACTATGTATCGAGTTCCGCCATGTCCTGGATTTCAAAAGACTCAGCTGCCACACCATTCAATGGTGGTGGAGTCAGCCATGCATAGGATGAAAAGTGCAAAGAGGCATGCATCCAATCCTCCAGGTCGTGAATGCAGGACTCTGGACGCTTTTGGGCGCCGAACTTTTCAGGCTTCCATGCTTTCAGCTAGGATCAGTTCATATACTGTATATGGGAATGTTCCTCAAGGAAGTTACAGGAGATTTGGAGCTTATGAGCCCATTTCTCCCAGATGACAAGACACAAGACTTTCTTGCTCTAGTTAAGCATGCTCAAGATGTCTCCAAGTTTGTAAATCGTGCAGCCTTTGACTGCTTTGAATGCATCAGCAGAACTTCTGCTATTGCCATTGGCGCATGACGGATTGCCTGGCTTCAGGCATCAGACTTGGAGACTTGGGTACAGGACAAGTTAGGCAACATTCCTTGCACGGGAGAGAATCTCTTCGGCAAGAACTGTCAGGAAAAGGCTAATGAGTTAGATGCTGGCAATACTACTCTTGATAGATTGTCGAAATCTACAGCCACTCCAACCAAAAAGAAGTCTTATAAAAAACCCTCTTTCAGCAAAAAGAGGAAATTTTATCCTTCCTATACACAGCAGAGTCAAACTCAGGGTCAGTTGCCCAAAAGGGACAAACTAGACAGCAAAAGAAGCCAAAAGGCCCCTGAGCCCAACTAGCTCTGCAGGTTCAGCCCCCTCAAGGGCTTTGACTCCTTCCTAGAGAGCTTAGCCTTCCTGCCTCTGAGGGGTCCCCAACCCCCCAATATCCCAGGCAGGTTATGCCACTTTGCCAATAGATGGCATCAGATAACAGCAGAAGATTGGACTTTGTCCATTGTAGGAGAAGGGTACAAGCTTCATTTTCACAGCATGCCCCCTCCTACAATTCTAAAGCAATTCAATTCTCAAACCTCCGCAAACAATCTGTTAGATCACGAGGTCTCAACACTTCTTGCCCAAGGGGCAATAGAGGAGGTACCCATTCTTCAACGGGGTGCAGGGTTCTACTCCCCCTATTTTCTTATTCCAAAGAAAACAGGTGGACACAGACCCATTTTAGACCTCAGAGAATTGAACAAATACCTGTTTCGAGAGAAGTTCAAGATGATTTCTCTAGGAACTCTTCTGCCATACCTTCAAAGCCAGGATTGGCTTTGCTCTCTAGACTTAAAGGATGCATACACTCACATTCTGATCCATCCAGATCACAGGAAATTCTTACGTTTCCTTTTCAGGGGAAGACATTTCCAGTACAGGGTTCTTCCCTTTGGTCTAGCTTCAGCACCAAGGGTATTCACGAAATGCATAGCAGTAGTAGCTGCATTTCTACGAACCCTGGGGATATTCATCTTCCCTTACTTAGATGACTGGCTCATTCGAGCCCCTACAGTTGCAGAGGCCAGCACTGCACTGTCTCGCACAATGCGAATCCTCCAATACTTGGGGTTGGTAATAAACTTCCGAAAATCCCAACTTGTTCCTTCCCAATGCCTGGAATTCATAGGAACACTAATAACAGGGGTATTATATCCTAGAGTGTGTAAAATAAATAATCCAACAATCTACACTCCAAATATATCTCCGGTCTTGTTTAAGAAATTTATCTTCCACTTCGAGTTAGTGCTGCAGCATGTGTCTATACACTCTTATACCAAATATACAGGTCTCAGCTCAAAGGGAAAACTGGCCAAAAAATGACCGATAGTATTCCCATAATAACATCAATGACCTGATTCATACATTTAAAGTGACTCAGTGCATAGATCCCATTTCTTTTGCCCACACGAAGCTACTTCTCCAACTTCACTTGATCCTCTTTTCTCTTAATACTTTTAAAAATCTATAGTTAAATCGGTGTGGTTAAATCAGAGTGGCTAAAGCTCTAATATAATACAAGTTTGCAACTCTTTCAAACAACAATTTCCAATTTTATATGGTGCAAACTTGGAAATTGTTGTTTGAAAGAGTTGCAAACTTGTATTATATTAGAGCTTTAGCCACTCTGATTTAACCACACCGATTTAACTATAGATTTTTAAAAGTATTAAGAGAAAAGAGGATCAAGTGAAGTTGGAGAAGTAGCTTCGTGTGGGCAAAAGAAATGGGATCTATGCACTGAGTCACTTTAAATGTATGAATCAGGTCATTGATGTTATTATGGGAATACTATCGGTCATTTTTTGGCCAGTTTTCCCTTTGAGCTGAGACCTGTATATTTGGTATAAGAGTGTATAGACACATGCTGCAGCACTAACTCGAAGTGGAAGATAAATTTCTTAAACAAGACCGGAGATATATTTGGAGTGTAGATTGTTGGAATTCATAGGAGCCTGTCTAGATTTATTTATTTAGACAGTTTTTTATACCGCCTTATCCTTCAATCAAAGCAGTCACAACACAATTGGGGGATACATTTAACACGCGGGGATATGAGACACATACACTAATACTTACAGAGAACATGGGCAATGGAGGGTTAAGTGGCTTGCCCAAGACCACAAGGAGCATCTGCGGGACTAGAAACCCCAGTCCTTCCGGCCCAAGGTTGCTGTCCTCTAGTGGGATTTGAACCCCCGACCTTCCAGCCTGAAGTACCTTGCCCCATCCACTAGGCTACTCCTCCCTCTAGATACCAGACAGGCAAGGGCTTTCCTTCCAGAGGCCCGGTGTCTTCCCATAATGCAACTAGCTTCTCAAGCAGCAGGGAAATCCTCCCTAACTGCTCGAGAGCTACTACAGTTGCTGGGACATATGGCATCCACGGTTCATGTAGTCCCATATGCTCACCTCCACATGCGAGCAGCTCAGTGGACCCTTTCCACACAATGGACACAGGACACAGATCATTTATCGGACAAAATAATAAACTCTCAACGACTAATTTTGTCCCTCCAATGGTGGCAATCCCTAGAAAATCTGACAATGGGGTCTCCTTTTCATCAACCCCTTTTTCAGGCCACCCTAACAACAGATGCATCGCTGGTGGGTTGGGGAGCACACCTGAATCATCTGTCTACCCAGGGAACCTGGACTCCACAGGAGGCTGGTCTGCACATAAACCTCCTGGAATTAAGAGCAATCTATTTAGCTCTTCGAGTATTCCACACTCAGCTCAGCTACAAGACAGTCCTAGTCCAGATGGAAAATCAAGTAGCAATATTCTATGTGAACAAGCAAGGCGGGACAGGCTCTCTGTCGATCTCCAGGAACAAGCAGGAATAAGTCCTCACATATGGGTACGTCGGAACCGACGGAGCCTGCGCGGGAAAGCTCCCCAGCTTCCTAGAATGGAAGCTTTTGGGACCTCCCACTGCACATGCGCGCTGCCTTCCCGCCTTCCTGAACAGCTCTCCTCAGTTTCTCTTTTTCCGCGGAGCCAGCAGGTCGTGTATCCTGTCACCGCTGAAGAAATTGTAGTTTTTTGTTTTGTTTCTTTAGACCGCGTACCTGCCTTCCCATACCGATACCGGTATCGCCGGTCTTCCTTTTTCTTTCTTGAAAAATTATTTTCTTTTCTTTTATTATTTTTCAGCACTTGGTCACTTCAGTTAAGCCTTCAGGCCTACTTGAATTCTCCACATGGAGAAGCCAGCCCCTGGATTTAAGAAGTGTACCAAGTGTACTGCTGTAATATCAGTCACAGACACCCATGAATGGTGTCTTAAATGTTTGGGGCCTGACCACTCCATTCCGGACTGCCCTTCCTGCTCCCAAATGTCTAAGCGTGGGCTGCAGAACCGGGCCAACAAATTCCATGTGCTGTTTGCTTCAGAGAATCCAACATCACAGTCATCCAGGTCATCATCTCCGGATGGATCTCAGGTAACCAAACCTTCTGTGGGCAAGTCCTCAAAGGGCAAATCTCCTTCAAAGCATCGAGAGGCTCTTAGTTTTGAGGACCCTGCCCCAGCCAAACAGCCCCGGCGGGAAGCTCTGCCTTCCAAACCGCCAATTCAGGGGCTACAGGTTGACATCGATGGCACGGCCTCGACAGATCACCTGTTGGACTGCTCTGGGGTACCGGCCCATACCGGTACCGATATCCAGGCAGCCGTGGCGTCTATGGGCAATACTGTCCAATCCATGCAGCAGGCCGTCATGGCTTTCATTAAAGCTGCAACGCCATCGGTACCGCTTCCAGCGGTTCCGGGCCCGGTTCCGGTATCGTCCGCCATGCCGGAACCCAGGCCTTCCTCTTCTAAACGCAAATCGGTACCGTATGGGCTTTCGCTCCATACCGCTTCCATACCCGGTACGCCCGATGTCGATACCGATCGGTATGCGTATCGTGCGTTGGAGGAAACTAGAGAATACACCGATGCCTCTGAGGATTTTGGCTCCTCTGATGAGTCTGCAGAGCTCTCCCTTGACCTTCCTGAGGAACCTTCTTCTCCAAAAAGGAGAATGTCTCCTCCAGAGGATTTGTCCTTCCAGGACTTTATTTTAGAAATGGCTAAAGGCCTTTCTATCACTACCTCCTCTGAAAGGGAACCAAGGTCAAAAAGATTGGATATTTTAGGATACTCTAAGTCTCCTAAAGAAGCAGTTACACTGCCTATCCATGAAATCCTTCAGGAACAATTGATGGATTTCTGGGAGAACCCTTTAACTCTGTCTCCTTATTCCCGTAGGTTGGACACCATGTATCGGGTCCCTCCTTCTCCTGGTTTTCAGAAAACTCAATTGCCTCACCACTCCATTGTGGTAAAGTCTGCAATGAAAAAGATCAAGAGTACTAAAAGGCACTCTTCTACACCTCCAGGAAGGGAATGTAAGACACTGGACTCTTTTGGTAGGAAAATCTTCCAGGCTAGTATGCTTATAGCCAGGATTAATTCCTACAGCCTCTATATGGGCATGTTCCTAGGGGAACTTGCCAATAAAATGCGGCATTTTGCCCCCTTTATCCCTGAGGATAAACAGGAGGACTTCCTTTCTGTTGTGAAACAACTCTCAGATGTTTCTAAGTTCTCCAACAGAGCTGCCTTTGATTCCTTCGAGGGAGCCAGCAGAGCTTCTGGCATTGCTATTGCAGCCAGACGTCTGGCTTGGCTCCAGGCTTCTGATCTGGAACCCTGGGTTCTAGATGGCTTACGGAATCTGCCCTGTACAGGTGAGAACTTATTCGGTGCAGAGTGGCAAGTTAAAGCCACTCAAATGGACGCTGAAAATGCCACCTTAGAGAGACTTTCTAAGTCCACTTCTACTCCCACTAAGAAGAAGTCTTTCAAGAGGCCTTATTATAAGAAGGCCAGATATGCTTCCAATACTGGCCAGCAATCTTCTCAACCTCGTTTTGCGGCTAAACGTCAGCAAACGAAACAAGCAAGAGCAAAGCCTGCAGCAGCTACTGCAGCTCAACAGGCTCCACCCCCTCAGGGGTTTTGACTTGCCCCTAGAGAACTTGCCATTCCTGGTTCTGGACCAACCAGAACCTCTCACCATTCCTGGAAGGTTAGCTCACTTTGCTCCCAGATGGGAACAAATCACAACAGAGCAATGGACCCTCTCTATCATCCGAGAGGGTTACAAACTTCATTTCTCCAACCTTCCTCCTCATCACATGGTGAGACCCTTCAATTCTCCATCTCCTCTCCTAGCCCTGTTGGATCGGGAGATCTCTTCTCTGCTTGCCCAAGGGGCCATAGAAGAGGTTCCTCTTCATCAACAAGGGTCAGGTTTCTACTCCCCCTATTTTCTCATTCCAAAGAAGACAGGGGGATTCAGACCAATCCTAGATCTGAGAGAATTGAACAAATTTCTGTACAAGGAGAAATTCAAAATGCTCTCTTTGGGCATTCTCCTTCCATACCTTCAGAGTCAGGACTGGCTTTGTTCTCTAGACCTGCAGGATGCGTATACACATCTACTCATCCATCCATCCCACAGAAAATATCTTCGCTTTCTGTTCAGGGGAAGTCATTACCAATACAGAGTACTTCCCTTCGGTCTCGCCTCTGCCCCAAGAGTCTTTACCAAATGCATGGCAGTCGTAGCCGCATTTCTCAGAAGCATGGGGATTTTCGTATTCCCATATCTGGACGACTGGCTCATTCGAGCTCCAACTCAGTCGCAGGCCCAGATTTCCCTAGACCGCACAAGGAGCCTTCTGCAGTATCTGGGACTGGTCGTAAACCTTCCCAAGTCTCAACTCAGCCCTACTCAGTCTCTAGAATTCATAGGGGCCCAGTTGGACACCACCACTGCAAGAGCCTACCTTCCACTGGTTCGAGGTCAGCGTCTGCTGAGCTTGGCCTCCCAAGCCCAGTCCAGTACTCACTTGACAGCCAGGGAAATGCTACGCCTCCTGGGCCATATGGCCTCCACAGTACATGTGGTGCCCTATGCTCGTCTTCATATGAGAGCAGCTCAATGGACCCTGGCCACCCAGTGGACTCAGGCGTCGGGAGCACTCTCAGACCAAATACAAACCTCAAACCGTCTGTCTTGGTCCCTCCATTGGTGGATATCCACCAAGAATCTGTTGTTGGGGGCTCCCTTTCAGCCCTTGCTACCCCAAGCAACCCTCACAACAGATGCCTCCCAATTGGGGTGGGGAGCCCATCTGCTAACTCTCTCCACTCAGGGCACTTGGTCTCCACAGGAGGCCACCCTTCATATCAACCTCCTGGAACTGCGAGCAATTTACCTTGCCCTCAAGGTCTTCTATACCCTCCTTGCCAACCTGACTGTCCTGGTTCAGACAGACAATCAGGTGGCCATGTTTTACATAAACAAACAAGGAGGGACGGGCTCTTTGTCGCTTTGCAACGAAGCTCTCAGATTATGGGCCTTCGCCAGAGAGCACCAAATTCATCTGCTAGCAGTGTATCTTCCAGGAGTTCAAAACTCTCGAGCAGACAGGCTCAGTCGAGTTCTGCTGCCACACGAGTGGTCCCTACACGTGGACCAGATAACCAGAATCTTTCAGGAATGGGGGACCCCAGACATAGACCTCTTTGCAAGTCCGTGGAATGCCAAACTTCCCCGGTTCTGTTCCAGGACTCCGTGTCAGGAAGCTCAGGCCACGGACGCCTTTCTCCTCCATTGGGGTCAGGCGTTCCTATATGCCTTTCCACCCATTCCGCTGATTCCCAAGACTCTGTTCAAACTCCAGAGAGATCACGGCTCTATGATCCTCATAGCTCCACGCTGGCCACGCCAAGTGTGGTTCCCTCTGCTTCTACAGCTCTCCCAGGGATCCTCCCTGGACTTAGGAGCTGCACCAGACCTTCTGTCTCAGGAGGAGGGGACTTTGTGGCACCCAAACCCCAAATCCCTACATCTCCGAGCTTGGTTACTGATGGCTTAAGTCTTCAAGACTTTAATCTTTCTCAACCTGTGAAAGATATCCTTCATGCCTCTAGGAAACCTTCCACGAGGCGGTCTTATGCTTTCAAATGGAAACGTTTTTCCATTTGGTGTGCTCAGCAGGGCCTTGACCCTCTGGCACTTCCTTTGAATTCCCTCTTAGACTATCTCCTGCATCTTTCCAATGCAGGCCTTAAGACGAATTCTGTAAGAGTCCATTTAAGTGCTATTTCAGCATCCCTGAAACCTGTAAATGGACAACCTATCTCCTCTCATCCTCTTGTTGCAAGATTCATGAGAGGCCTGACTCTCACTAAACCTCCCATCAGACCCCCCCCGGTCGCATGGGATTTGAATCTAGTGCTTGGTCAGCTTATGAAGCCACCTTTTGAGCCGTTATTTTCTACCTCCTTGAAATTTCTTTCCTGGAAGGTACTATTCCTAATTGCAGTCACTTCCGCTCGCCGCATCAGCGAACTGCAGGCTCTAGTGGCTAATCCACCTTATACAAGATTTCATCATGACAAGGTGGTCCTTAGGACGAATCCCCACTTTATGCCCAAAGTGGTCTCGCCTTTTCATCTTAATCAAGAGGTATATCTACCGGTTTTTTTTCCGGCTCCTCATGCCTCCAGTGCAGAGAGGAACCTTCATACTCTGGATTGTAAAAGAGCTCTAGCCTTTTACCTTAATAGGACTCAGCCACATCGAAAGTCTTCTCAACTTTTCGTGGCTTTTGATCCTTCACATTTGGGACTTCCAGTCTCCAAGCGTACACTTTCCAATTGGATTGCTCAGTGTATTTCCTTTGCTTACCAGAGTAAAAACATTTCTCTGGAAGGCCATGTCACAGCTCACAATGTGAGAGCCATGGCAACTTCTATGGCTCATCTGCACTCTGTTTCCATTGATCAGATCTGTCGAGCCGCTACCTGGGCCTCGGTTCATACCTTTACAGCCCATTACTGTTTGGACAAGGACTCCCGCCGGGATGCCTTGTTTGGCCAGGCTGTCCTCAAACACCTGTTCCATTCTTAGACAACTCCTGCCCACCTTCCCAGGATGGATGCCTGAGATCCATACGAAGATGGCGAACCCTTGGAGGGGGATCTCCCAGGCATCTCAGCTAGGGAGTCCCCATATGTGAGGACTTATTCCTGCTTGTTCCTGGAGATAGCACAGTTACTTACCTGTAACAGGTGATCTCTGGGAACAGCAGGAATTAGTCCTCACAACCCACCCACCTCCCCTAGGAGTTGTATCTTCTATCTATCTGTCTTCCTGTCCTCTCTCTATTGTCTCAGCTATAAACTCGAAACTGAGGAGAGCTGTTCAGGAAGGCGGGAAGGCAGCGCGCATGTGCAGTGGGAGGTCCCAAAAGCTTCCATTCTAGGAAGCTGGGGAGCTTTCCCGCGCAGGCTCCGTCGGTTCCGACGTACCCATATGTGAGGACTAATTCCTGCTGTTCCCAGAGATCACCTGTTACAGGTAAGTAACTGTGCTTTATGCAACGAAGCTTTACGACTGTGGGCCCTCGCCAGAGAGTATCAAACTCACCTTCTAGTGGTATATCTTTCAGGAATTCAAAACCTTTGGGCAGACAAACTCAGTCGAGTACTGCTGCCTCATGAGTGGTCCCTCCACTTGGACCAGGTGGCAAAGATATTTCATCTTTGGGGCATTCCAGACATAGACCTCTTTGCAAGTCCACTGAATGCCAAACTTCCCCGGTTCTGTTCCAGGATTCTGGCTCATAATTGTCAGACAAGGGATGCCTTCCTCCTTCACTGGGGTCATGGCTTCCTTTATGCCTTCCCACCCATTCCCCTCATCCCCAAAACACTCTTCAAGCTTCAGAGAGACAGGGGTCGCATGATTCTCATAGCGCCACAATGGCCACGCCTAGCGTGGTATCCCCTGCTTCTACATCTCTCTCAAGCTGCACCTCTGGGGTTAGGGCATGCTCCAGATTTCCTTTCCCAAGAGAACGGGACGCTATGGCACCCGAATCCCCAGTCCCTGCATCTCACGACCTGGTTGCTGAAGGCTTAGACCTCCAGGATTTCAACCTGTCCCAACAGGTAAAGGATATCCTTCAGGCTTCTAGGAAACTTTCCACAAGAAGATCTTATGCCTTCAAGTGGAAACATTTTACTATTTGGTGCTCCAAGAAGGGATTAAACCCCCTTGGCATACCCTTAGAATCGATACTAGAGTATCTCCTTCACTTATCGAATTCTGGTCTAAAGACCAATTCGGTAAGAGTCCGTCTTAGTGCAATTGCAGCTTCTTATAAGCCTCTGAATGGATAACCAATTTCCTCTCATCCATTCATATCCAGATTTATGAGAGGTCGTCTATTAACCAAATCTCCCATTAAGCCACCACCGGTGGCATGGGATCGAAATCTAGTTCTCGGGCAGCTCATGAAGCCGCCTTTTGAGCCTTTAGCCACTACAAACCTTACGTTTTTGACCTGGAAGGTCATCTTCCTAATTGCAATCACCTCTGCACATCGCATTAGTGAACTGCAAGCTTTAGTGGCTAATCCTCCTTATACTAGGTTTCATCATGATAAGGTTGTTCTTAGAACTCATCCACACTTTATGCCAAAGGTGGTTTCGCCTTTTCATTTAAATCAATCAATTTATCTTCCTGTATTTTTTCCGAGGCCTCACGCCTCTAATGCAGAAAGAAACCTTCATACTTTGGATTGTAAAAGAGCCTTAGCCTTTTACCTACAGAGGACACAGCAACATGGAAAGTCCTCGCAACTTTTTATAGCTTTTGACCCTAGTCATTTGGGACAACCGTTCTCCAAAAGAACTTTATCTGAATGTATTGCACAATGCATATCCTTTACTTATGAGAGTAAGGGTCTTCCTCTTCAGGACCATGTCACAGCTCATAACGTGAGAGCCATGGCAACTTCCATGGCTAATCTCCACTCTGTGTCTATCAATGACATTTGTCGAACAGCCTCCTGGGCTTCGGTACACACCTTCACAGCCCACTACTGCCTGGATGAAGCCTCCTGTCGGGATGCCTTATTTGGCCAAGCTGTTCTTCAAAATCTCTTTCAGACCTAATTGAACTTCTACCCACCAACCCTGGTGGAATGCCAGAGATCCATGAGAGGAAGGATTCCCACCTTTGTAGAGTGGCACCTTCCTGGGGCTATCTCCCTGGCATCTTCAGTTAGGGAGTCCCCATATGTGAAGACTACATTCCTGCTTGTTCCTGGAGATAGCGTAGATCTCCAGGAACAAGCAGGAATGAGTCTTCACATATGGGTACGTCGGTACCGACGGAGTCTGCGCAGGAACGCTTCCCAGCTTCCAATCAGAAAGCTTTTGGAAGCATCCCACCACGCCTGCGTGCTGCCTTCCCGCCTTTCCCAACTGCCTCTCCTCAGTTTTCGTTTTTCCGCGGAGCCGGCAGGACGTCCTCCTGTCACCGCAGAAAATTCTTCTTTTAATTCTTAGTTTTTTTGTGGTCGCGGCTGTCTTCCCCGACGCCACCGGTACCGCCGGTGTTTTTTTTCTTTCTTGTAAAATTTTTCCCTTTAAGGGATATATTTTTTCTTCTGAGTGTCTTACGGTTTTTCAGGCCTTCTAGGCCTCTCCATGTCTTCCATGGAACCGCCAGCCACTTTCTCCAAGAAATGCTCAAACTGTGGCAGTACTACTTTATTCTTAGACTCCCTAAATTGGTGTCTAACTTGTTTGGGTCCTGACCTTTTTCCTCCGGAGCCCTTGGGCAACAGTATTGTGAGAAGAGGTTTTCAACATCGAGTTTCCCTCGATATGAGGTTCCCTTCCAACTTCAGGGCACCGACCAGTTCTTCTTCTACACAGGATCAGGTAACCCACAAACAGTCTGTTAAGACTAGCCAACCCTCGAGTGGTAGGTCTCATGCACAGCATGTAGACGGCTCCGGCCTTGCCCTCGAGGGCCCATTAGCTTCAAAACCCCGGCGGGAGTCTCCGGCCTCCAAAGCCTATGCGGGGTTTCAGGTTGTTCCTGGGGTTCACCCCTCACAGCACATACCTGAGCCATGCCTGGTGGTGGCATCCGCTTCGAGCGGTACCGATACCCCGGCATCGGCACTGGTGTTGGACGAAACACTCCTCACCAGGGATCGTCGTCTGGCGTCCTCGTTACCTATGAGACCGGTGGATACGTTCCAGACTGACTTTCCAGTATCGGTACCGGCACCGATACTACCACCGACGTCGGTACCCTCCAGATGTACATCGATAGACTCGCTTCCTTCGATGCCGAGTCTGGAATCGATCTCTAGTCTGGAAGACTGGGTACCGACACGTCTTGGTACCGACACCTATCGGTACCGGACGCTCGGTACCGAGGGTTACTGCCGAAGGCTTTGGGTTACCTCGGTACCGATTGGGCTGTCACCGCTTGCTGCTCTGATATCAGTGTCGGCTTCGGTTCCGACAACGGTATCGGTATCGGTACCGGTATCCAAAGTAATATCGTGGCCAGCTCCTTCCATGCTTCTTTCAACAGCATCGCTCCCTTCTATACCAAGTTTGGAGTCGATACCTGGCATGGACGATGGGGTACTGACCGTCGCTGGTCCTGATCTCCAGTACTAGCGTCCATCCATTAAGGATCCCATACTGCACCGTGCAGGATCTTATACTGCACCGTGCAGGATCTTATATTCCTATATACTCAGATAGATCCTTCGGTGCCCAGGCTAGTTCTTCAGATCTACTTCTTTTCAGAGTTTCCTCCTGGATATGGCAAGATCACTTGCCATTCCTATCCCTGGACATGATCCTACACAAGGCTCTGTTTCTACCGAAGCAAAGGAAAACATAATGCTTCCTTTGCATCATTCCTTGCAGGATCTTCTTCTAGGAATGTGGGAAGCACCTTTAAGGGTACCCCCACCTTCCAGAGCAACTGATCTCCTATATCAGGTGCCCCCTCTCCAGGGTTCAAAAGACTCAACTTCATCATTCCATTGTAGTGGAATCAGCAATGAGGCGGGTGAAGAGTAAGAAAAAACACTCTTCTTATCCGCCAGGTCGTGAGTCTAAGACACTAGATGCATTTGGACGTCAAACCTTCCAGACATCCATGCTTTCAGCAAGAATTCTCTCATATATTTTTTATGAGTCTATCTCTTGAGGAGGTCACAAAGAAATTACATCTTTTGACTCCTTTTCTTTCAGAACCCAAGAGTGCAGACTATTCTTCACTGCTTAGTCATATTCAAAATATTTCTTGGTTTCTTACTCGTGCTTCCCTAGACTCATTTGAGTCTGTTAGCAGGACTTCTGCTATAGCTATAGTGCATGACGTAGAGCCTGGCTCCAAGCTTCAGACTTAGACAAATGGGCACAACAAAGACTGGGTAATACTCCTTGCACTGGAGAAAATCTCTTCAATAAGGAGTCTTTACGTCAGGTTACTCAGTTGTCCACTGACTTACCTGTTTCTAAGGGCTGTTCTACGCCTTCTCCTTTCCCAGTAGGTAGGAAGTGTCCTACCAAACTTTCTTCCCCTAGGGGGAGAAGGTTTTATCCATCTTCTGCCCATCATACAGATGTTCCCAAACAGGAAAAACATCGCCTTGGTCTGAAGAATCCAAACTCTCACCAGGCTCAGCAAACCCAGCAACCGTAGGGTTTCTGATTAATCATCATCATATTTCTTATGCCTCTTGGGGTTTAGAACCTGCAGTTTGCTTCTTCTCAGTAGAAGCCTCCCACTGCTTTTATTCTAAACTCTAGGCATGGATCTCTTTTCACAAGACATCCACTTTTTTCTCTGTTATACGAGCTCTTAGGATGTTCATGCCTATAGGTCACAGGTTTCTCCTCTTCTTCCTGCCAGGGAAAGAGGTTTAACAACTATCAAACGATAGCTTTTCTGTACCAGCATGAATTTTTCCTTTCTACAGACTTACCACATTGTAAGTCTCCATTCAGCTCTATCTTCTCTACCCTCTTACCAAGCATTTCCTCTGTAAGAGTGGTACTACTACACTGGAGGGCTTCTTCTTCAGCCCCTCTAGTTTTGTCACTATTCCAGTGTGGAGTTTTTCCTCTCTGAGTTTTCTCCAGGACCAAGCAGGAAGTCAGTCCTCACATATGGGTGACGTCGGCGCCTATGGAGCCCTCGTGCCGAGCATTTCCCCAGCTTTCAAAGAAAGCCTTTGGGAATTGCAGCGCGCATGCGCGGTCCCCTTCCTGCCCAAGAGTGCCATCTTGCTCAGTCTTCTTTTTTCCGCGGAGCCCGACGGACGTAGTTCGTTTTTCCCCGAGGAAAAAGTTGATTTCCCTATTTTTTCTTTTTCTAGTTCGGTTCGACGCCGGATCCTTTTCCCGCCTTGGCCCGATACGCCGGTATTGAGTCCACTCTCTCTTTTTCGGTTTTTGTCCTTTGTGACTAGCGTTCGCGCCATTTTTCTTTTTTCACTGGCAGCCCGGTCTTTTGACCTCGCAGGGGCCCTTTTTCCCCCAATGGCTACCAGCAGTTTTAAAAAGTGTGATCGGTGTAAGAAACTTATGTCTCTTACCGACACACATGACTGCTGCCTCCGCTGCCTCGGACCCGATCATGACCCGATGATCTCTGGTCCGTGTGGCAAAATGTCCTCGAAGGCGTTGAGGAGTCGGCAGCACCAGAAGGATAGGATCTTCTCTGACTCTGCGTCCGGATTGGCCTGGACCTCGTCAGAGGCCTCGACGTCTCGGGACTCCGGCCCCGAGTAGTGTCGGGGTTCCTCTGAGTGGGGGTCTCCTTCGCGGGAACATCGCAGGAAGAAGAAACCAGCGAGGGCAGCGTCTGTGTACGCTCCTGGTTCCTCGAGGGCCAGGTTGCATAGCCCCGATAGCCGTCCCGGGTATTCGGAGTCGGAGAGGCCTGCCAAGCATCCTCGTATAGAGATGGAGTCTCCTGGACACGTGAGTGCTGTAGTCCTCGTGGACTCTCCTCCAGGGGAGCCGACGTCGGGCCCGACGCCGTCGGGGCACGAGTCGGGGGCTGCTGGGTCTCCTGAGCTCGGACTCAGGTTGACGGCCTTGGAGAGCAGCCTCGCTGCCTTCATGGAACAGCAGCGGGCATTGATCGCCGGTCTCACCGGTGCATCTGCCCCGACCACCGGGACCTCGACGTCCAAGTCGACCCCGGAGGCCGAGCCGATCCTCGAGTCCATGCGGGCTCGAGTCGATCCTCGGCCACGGTCTCCCTTGGCCTCCCGTTCGGGACCGAGATCGTCGGCGCCGGTACCCTCGGCGTCGGGGCGGATGGCATCGGTGCCCGCCCGACCGGAGCCGCTCGATTCCTCCTCCGAGGAGTCGGGCTGGGAGACGGAGGACGAAGAGTCACCCGACACTTATCGAACTCGGTGTGTCCCATCGGACTTGCCGGAGTCCGAACCTTGGAGGCGATCCCCACCGGAGGATACCCGGTTCTCGGACTTCGTGCAGGATATGGCCAAGGCCTTGGCCTTCCCCGCGGATCCCGAGGAGGAGCCTTGAGCCGAGGAGCTCAAGGCCCTCCAGTATGACTCTCCCCCTAAGGAGGCCTTTACTGTTCCGGTTCCTCCGATGCTGGAGCGGCTGCTCTTCCGCATGTGGGAGACCCCGGCCTCGACGCCAGTGTTAAGCAAGCGGGTCGATTCCATCTATCGATTCCGTAAGAGCCCCGGGTTCCAAAAGGCACAATTACCGCACCACTCCATGGTTGTGGAATCGGCCATGCATCGACTGAAAAGTCAGAAGATGCACTCCTCGGTGCCTCCCGGCCGGGAGGCCCGGAACCTGGATGCCCTCGGTAAGAAGTGCTTCCAGGGCTCTATGCTTGCTTGCCGTGTCCAGACTTACCAGCTCTACATGGGCATGTATCTCCGAGACCTGGCAAAGGAGATTGCCGGGTTCTCTGCTGGTCTCTCCGAGGAACCTCTGCAGCGGTTCCAAGCCTTGTCCACTGGTATTCGAGAGTGCTCGAAGTTTATCTCTCGAGCAGCCTACGATGGCTTCGATGCTTCGGCCCGAGTAGCCGGGGCCGGCATCGGTGCCCGCCGACAGGCTTGGCTACAGTCATCCGACCTCGAGCCATGGGTGCAGGGCAAGTTGGTCGATGTCCCCTGCCGAGGTGAAAACCTCTTTGGCAAACCCATGACTGAAAAGGCTGCAGAACTCAAGACCTAGACTCTGACCAGGACTAGGCTGTCCAGAAAAATCTCTGCCCTTCTCAGAAGAAGAAGGGCTCGGGAAAAAAGACCTTTTACCCGAGGAAGTCCTCTGCCTATAAACCATACCCTCATTATCAGGCCTCTGCAGCTCCCCAACAGGGTCAGCAGGCCAAGGGGCAGGGTCATGGGCCCCGTATGCAGAAGGCCCCCAAGCCACCAATACCAGCCCCTGCTCAGCAGGGTGGGGGGTTTTGACTCAGCAAGCATAGCCTCTTCCCCTCAGCTGGCTCACATCAGCACAGGAGTCCGGCTGGCCCACTTTGCCCACAGGTGGTCAGCCATCACATCAGATACCTGGGTGCTCCATATAGTCCAAAAGGGCTATCTTCTCCATTTTCACCAGGTACCTCCCTCCTATTTTCCAGGGGAGCCTCCAAGACTCCCTCTGCACAGAGACCTACTCCTTCAGGAGTTAGCAAGTCTGCTAAAGGACCAGGCTGTGGAACCGGTGCCCCACCACCTGAGAGGTCACGGCTTTTATTCCAGGTACTTCCTGGTACTAAAAAGAACAGGAGGCCTCCGACCCATCCTAGACTTGCGCAACCTCAACAAGTTCCTGGAGAGGGAAAAGTTCAAGATGCTTACCCTTGGAATCCTGCTGCCCTACCTCCAGCAGGGAGATTGGCTATGCTCCTTAGATCTAAAGGATGCTTATACTCACATCCTTATTCATCCAGACCACAGACAATATCTCAGATTTGTTATGGGGGGAAACCACTACCAGTACAGAGTACTTCCCTTTGGCCTATCCTCCGCTCCCAGGGTGTTCACCAAGTGCCTGGCGGTGGTGGCTGCCTACCTGAGGCTTCAAGGTCTTTTTGTGTTTCCATACCTGGACGACTGGCTCATAAGGGGCCAGTCTTCCCAGGAGGCCAGTCAAGCCACCCTTCGCACTGTGGCTGTGCTTCAGCACTTGGGGTTTGTCATAAACTTCGCAAAGTCCAATTTGCTCCCGTCCCAGAACTTAGAATTCATAGGATCACGGCTGGACACTCCTCAGGCGAAGGCTTTTCTGCAAATGGACAGAGCCCACAGGCTGATGG
Organism: Ichthyophis bannanicus; assembly: GCA_033557465.1. Classification (NCBI taxonomy): domain Eukaryota; kingdom Metazoa; phylum Chordata; class Amphibia; order Gymnophiona; family Ichthyophiidae; genus Ichthyophis; species Ichthyophis bannanicus. The sequence continues at coordinate 1,742,471,718 of CM066031.1, read as the reverse complement.
ATCTGGCCAGGCAGTTTCACAGCAATTCCCTGGTCTCCGCCAGGCAATTCCTGAGACTTCTCGGCCATATGGCTTCCACGGTTCATGTAACCCCCAATGCCCGCCTGCACATGCGGCCTGCTCAGTGGAGCCTTCGAACTCAGTGGCATCAGGCCACAGGGAGCCTTGCAGACTCGGTGAGAATATCCACCCTGCTCGTCTCCTCTCTACAATGGTGGCTTCATCTTCCGAATCTGGTACTCGGAGTGGATTTTCAATCCCCTCCGCATTCTCGAGTGCTGACGACAGATGCTTCTCTTCTAGGTTGGGGAGAACATTGCCAGGGGGCATGTACTCAGGGTCTCTGGACTCCTTGGGAGGCTGCTCAGCTGGAGCTACGGGTAATACGCCTAGCTCTGAGAGCCTTCTCCCACCTCACATCTCACCAGTCTGTACTGGTCTAGACGGACAATCAAGTTGCCATGTTCTACGTGAATAAACAAGGAGGCACAGGCTCCTTCCTTCTCTGTCAGTTGGCACAACGGCTGTGCTCTTGGGCCATCAATCACGGAATCCTCCTCAAGGCTGTCTACCTCCTCGGTCAAGAAAATTACCTGGCGGACAGACTAAGCAGGATCCTGCAACCACACGAATGGAGATTGAATCCATTGGTGGTTCAGCAGATCTTTCTCAGGTGGGGCCTCCCCACCATGGATCTCTTTGCCAGCCCTCTGAACCGGCAACTCCCGAGATTCTGTTCCAGACAACCGCATCCTCTCAGAGTAGCAGCGGATGCCTTTCTAATTCCGTGGTCCCAAGGCCTACTATATGCGTTTCCTCCTACGCCACTAGTGTCTCGAACACTGTTCCAGGTCCTCAAGGACAGGGCCTCAATGATTCTGATAGCCCCCAGGTGGCCGAGGCAACCGTGGTTCCCACTCCTGCTGCAACTGGCGGTGGACACTCCCCTGCCTCTGGGAATTCAACACGATCTCCTGTCTCAGGACCAGGGGTCTCTCTTGCACCCCAACCTCCAGTTCCTTCATCTGATGGCCTGGCTGCTGAAAGGGTATTCCTGGCTCCCCTACTCCTGCCTAGAGAGGTGGAAGACATGGTCTTAGCCTCTAGGCGGCAATCCACCAGGAAATCCTACGCTCTTAAGTGGCATAGATTCTCCACATGGTGTGCTCAGCACAGCGAGAATCCCTTCTCGTGCTTGGTAGCGGTAGTATTGCAATATTTGCTTTACCTCTCCAATCTAGGCCTTAAGTCCAACTCTGTCAGGGTTCACCTCAGTGCCCTCTCAGCACACCACTCACCGGTGGACGGGAGGCCTCTTTCCAACCACCCTTTGGTGGCTCGTTTTCTCAGAGGCCTCCTCCTGCTTAAGCCTCCTTTGCGTCCACCAGCCCCTGAGTGGGATCTGAATGTGGTCTTACAGTGGATTACTTGTCCGCCATTTGAACCTATGGCTACCTGCCCTCTCCGTTTTCTCTCCTGGTAAATCTTGTTTCTGGTAGCTCTTACCTCTGCTTGGCGAGTGAGTGAACTTCAGGCACTAGTGTCTGATCCTCCTTATACTAGGTTCTACAGGAATAGGGTATTTATTTATTTATTTAGACAGTTTTGTATACCGCCTTATCCTTCAATCAAAGCGGTCACAACACAATTGGGGGATACATTTAACACGCAGGGATATGAGACACATATACTAATACTTAGAGGGAACATGGGCAATGGAGGGTTAAGTGGCTTGCCCAAGACCACAAGGAGCATCTGTGGGACTAGAAACCCCAGTCCTTCCGGCCCAAGGTTGCTGTCCTCTAGTGGGATTTGAACCCCCGACCTTCCGGCCTGAAGTACCTTGCCCCAACCACTAGGCTACTCACCCGAAGTTTCTCCCTAAGGTTGTCTCCCCTTTTCACCTCAATCAGGAGGTGGTTCTTCCGACCTTCTTTCCCAGGCCGCATGCCAACCGGGCTGAGATGGTCCTGCATACCCTGGACTGTAGGAGGGCGTTGTCCTTCTACCTTGACCGTACACGGGAGCATCGAAGGGCTGTTCAACTTTTTGTTTCTTTTGACCCCAATAAATTGGGGTTACCTGTTTCCAAGCGTACTTTGTCCATATGGGTCGCTGACTGTATCGCCTGGGCTTATGGGGCAGCCGGCCTCTCATTGGAGGGTCGAGTCACGGCTCATCGTGTCAGGGCGAAGGCTGCATCAGTGGCTCATCTCCGCTCTGTTCCGTTGGCAGACATCTGCCGGGCCGCTACTTGGTCTTCAAGCCAGACTTTTGCAGCCCATTACTGCCTTGAGAGGGAGTCCCGCAGGGACAGTGCTTTCGGACAGGCAGTACTCCATAATCTCTTTGGGGTTTAGGCAACTCCTACCCTCTGGCCCTGGTGTTGGGCTACCGGTCGGAGGCATTCTCAGAGAAGATTCCTTCCTTACGTACTGACGAGCTAGAGGGAGCTCATTTTTTCGGCTTGAGGTCTCCGGTAGCCTTAAGCTGGGGAGTCCCATATGTGAGGACTGACTTCCTGCTTGGTCCTGAAGAAAGAGTAGTTACTCACCTGTAACAGGTGTTCTCCAGGAGCAGCAGGAATCAGTCCTCACAACCCTCCCTCCTCCCCTTGGAGTTGCAGTCATATGATTTATTTTTGCTATTTTGCTGTCTTTTAGCTATGTCTTCAGACTGAGCAAGATGGCACCCTTGGGTGGGAAGGGGACCGCGCATGCGCGCTGCAGTTCCCAAAGGCTTTCTTTGAAAGCTGGGGAAATGCTCCACACGAGGGCTCCGTCGACGCCGACGTCACCCATATGTGAGGACTGATTCCTGCTGCTCCTGGAGAACACCTGTTACAGGTGAGTAACTACTCTAACTCCCTTCTTCACTTTTGCTTTAGGGCAGCTTATCAGACAGGTCCAGAGCTTTCTTATTCCTGCTCTGTCTGTTCTTTCTGTTTTTAAATAGAAAGATTCTTCTACTGTCTTACTAGCAGCTGCCCATGCAGGAGCTCTAGTGATTGGACCACTGGTTCTTTTCCACAAGCATCCAGGGTTGTCCTCCATGGACATTCTTTCTGGCCTTAGTAGTGACTCCAAGTCAGAGGATTCATCTGTCTTGGAAAATCTAATCACTACAGGTTTCTTGAATTGTCTTCTATTCTTGCCATCTCCAATTCCCTTGGGTTTGGCAGCATAGTTGACGTAGATACTGGCTTTTCCAACAGCCAGTTCTATCCCCTAATTCTCCTGCATCATGTTCTCTGCAACTCTACAGAGACGCTTTCCACTATGGGCCCTTGCTAGAGAGCATTAGGATTTTCTCTAACAGCTGTCTTAGATGGTTGGAAAAGGCTCCCTCAGGCATGCCCTCATGACTGGAAGGGTTCTTCCTACCCTTCTATCTCCTTTTTAAAACAAAGGACATGGGCCTTCTCTTACGTGAAAGATTAAAGAGTTGTTCAATTCCCTGGTTTGGTCTTCTGGATTCCCACCAGGAATATGCTCTTTTTTTCCCTGCAGCTCGTCCTCATGGTATTCTAATCTTTCATGGACAGCGCATATTCAGCTAAAGAACGCATGATACCCTTTTTGCCCCTCAAGTAGGTCAACATGGTATCTCATTCCTATGCGTCTTCTGTCCATTTACCATGCTAGAGTTCTGGAAGACTCTAGACTTGCTGCCTGCAGACTGATATTATCCTCTGATCTTCACTTAACTATCCTGGTTATTTCACTGGCTAGCATTCTTGCAGCAATCTAGTCTGTTCCTTGTCAGGGAGATTTTTCCCCTAACTCCCTCCATCATAACCAGGAGGAATAGATTCTCTATATATCTTCTCAAGTAGGTTCCACCTTCTTGTTATTAGATGAATCTTTCCTCTCCACATATCCTATGTGAATATACTTCTATAGGCATATCTCTGTCTGCTTAAGTGCAGACACCTATATATAGGCCTGTATATTCATATCTATCTATATATATATCTGTATACATCTCTATAGATATATATATCTGTCATTTGTGTGTGTATATATTATGCCCTTCTATATCTCACTATAGATATATTCTTATATGTCTATCTATATATCTATATGTATATATACACATATATACATATATATGTGTGTCTATCGAGATATTTTATTATAGGTAAATATGTATTCACATACTTATCTATCTGACTGTCTACGCTCAAATAGCTATACATATCTCTATATGATTCTGTCAATTGGGCTCTACCCATACCATGCTGTCCAGCATGTTTGGGGTTCTACACACACAACCACTTCCCGTGGTAGTTAACAACTTCTACCATAACCTTAAGGTTTAGGTACCCCTGAAGCTCTCCATCTCCAGTATCTTTCCTAGCTACACCAGTTAGGAAAGACATTGCGGATCTTCAGTTAATCAGCGGATCTAATACCTCAGACATCTGTCCTTCTTTTTGGGATGCAGGGGGTTTCCCATACCCCTTCTTCCCACAAGGACTAGGCCGGTTTGTCCAAATCGGTCAGCCTTTCCTCTTTTTGCTCCTAAGAGTGAGCCACTCTGCAGCCAAAAGAGTCTAGGCTTTTTTCATAAAGCCTTCCGCTGAAGGCCTACTGTTTTTGTACTACCCCAGTTGATCTCTGGGGTTACCTCTCACCTTTCAGGATTCTGACCTCCACTGTTTTTTCTAACAGGTTTATTACCTCCACTTCAAAGTGGGATCCTCCTTGAGGTTCCTCTACTGGATCCCCAGTAGATCTCATGAACCTCCATACTTTTCTGCAGTCCTGTTAGGGGAGGTCCATATTGCAATATTTCCTTTTCAATATATTGATGATAATTGTCATCCACACAAGGACTCCTTGCCTGAAGTCCTATGCTAGGTTGGCTGTCTCTTACAGCACCTTTCTGTTCTCATCTCCTACCCTCCATCCTGAGGATGCCTGGCGATATGAGGTGTAGCATGTTCCAGTCTATAACATGCTGGGACTCCAGGCATCTTAGCTTGGGAGGCCCCATATGTGAAGACTCATTCCTGCTTGTTCCTGGAGATAGCACAGTTACGTACCTGTAACAGGTGATCTCTGGGAAGAGCAGGAATAAGTCTTCACACACCCCCCTACCTCCCCAGGAGTTGTATTTTCTCTATCTCTATCTTTCCCTTCTCTCTCTCTCTTTGTCTTAGCTTTAAAACTTAACTGAGGAGAGACAGTTGGGAAAGGCGGGAAGGCAGCACGCAGGCATGGTGGGATGCTTCCAAAAGCTTTCTGATTGGAAGCTGGGAAGCGTTCCCACGCAGACTCCGTCGGTACCGACGTACCCATATGTGAAGACTTATTCCTGCTGTTCCCAGAGATCACCTGTTACAGGTAAGTAACTGTGCTTTACTCACCTGTAACAGGTGATCTCCGGGAACAGCAGGAATTTAGTCTTCACAACCCACCCACCTCCCCTAGGAGTTGTCTCTCTATCTCTTTGTCTCTTTCCTCTCTCCCTCTATCCTTTCACTCAGCTACAAACTTAACTGAAGAGGGACAGTTGGAAAGGCGGGAAGGCAGCGCGCATGTGCTGAGGGATGCTCCCAAAAGCGTTTCTATTGGACGCTGGGGAGCGTTCCCGCGCAGGCTCTGCCGGTACGGACGATACCCATATGTGAAGACTAAATTCCTGCTGTTCCTGGAGATCACCTGTTACAGGTGAATAACTACGCTTTTTCACTCAATGTGTAATCAACCTCTGGAATTCCTTGCCGGAGGATATAGTAAAAGCTGTTAGTGTAGTCAGGCTTAAAAAAGGTTCGGAATAGTTCCTGGAGGAAAGGTCCGTAATTCATTATTAAAGAGGACCCGGGGTATCCACTGCTTGCCTCAATACAAGCATTATGGAACGTGTGTCTTTTAGGAAAACTGCTAGGTACTTGTGACCTAGATTGGCCACTGTTGGAAACAGGATACTGGACTTGATGGACCTTATTCTGATCCAGTATGGCATATCTTATGTTCTTATGTTCCCAGGTGTCAAAAAACAGGCTCTTATGTTTTGCTGATACCTCCTCCAATAGCATACAGCCATATAATAAATTTATTCAGCCCTTATAAGATGGAGATTGGAGATCTCTCCAGTTCATCAAAATCATTTCCCAGGCTGTCATGAAAACTTTGTATAAAAACAACCTGGTATCTTTCCCTGTTATGAATATATAGGAGATATTATTAAAAGCCATGTTCTAAATGGACAGGTGGATGCTAGGATCTCAGTTTTATCCAAATTCTTGTAAGCCCACTAATTCACCAACAAAATAAAACAAATGCATAAGACTCTCTAAAGCAGAGGTTCCCAATCTTTAGAGTTGTGTAGACCCCTTATTAACCTTCAAAATGTTCAAGGACCTCTAATTCATCCTCTACTCTTCCCAGACTCCCTCTTCTCAGTGCCAAGCCTCCCCCACTAGCCCCTTTTCTCCCTTCCCCTTCCTTTCTCCGCCAGTCTTTTATCCAGCTAGACCACACCAGTCTCTGTTTCACTTCCATCAATCTCTGTCTCTCTAGCTGTGCCCCACAGTTGCTCCCCCACTTCCCCTAGCCAGTCTCCTCTCTTGCTCCCCCCATTCATTTCCCCCAGTGTTTCTCTCATTAGCTAGTCCCTACTATTCTCTCTGCAACAGCCTCTGTATTCTGCTTGCATGGATTATAGCAGTGTGAAAATACTTTTTTTTTCTTCTTCTGTTCTGCAAACCCCCCCTGTAATAGTCTCACAGACTACATGCTATAGGGACTAGTCAAATGCATTAACATATCAATAGTTAACATAAATCTTGCTGTCTTCAAAATTTAACTCTATTCCTCTTGCACTTAATTGCTTGTAGCAAAAGCTTCAGTAATAAGATAAATAGGCCAGAAGACCAAGGACATCTCTGCTGCATGCCTCTCTGCAATATAAAATAATTTGAGATCTCTTCATCTATCAGAAGTGCTGTCCTGGATTCCATATATAGGGTCTGCATGCTTTGCAAGAAGGATCCTGACAGGCCAAACCTAGCCAGAGGTTCAAATATGCTAAATCCAGGGGATCAAATGCTATCTCCAGGAACAAGCAGGAATGAGTCTTCACATATGGGTTTCGTCGGTACCGACGGAGCCTGCGCGGGAACGCTCCCCAGCGTCCAGTAAGAAAGCTTTTGGGAGCATCCCACAGCGCCTGCGCACTGCCTTCCCGCCTTTCCCAACCGCCTCTCTCCAGTTCTTCTTTTCCGCGGAGCCAGCAGGTCGTGTTCCTGTCACCGCAGAAGAATTCTTTATTTTTCTGTGCGCGTCTGCCTTCTTCGACGTCAGACCGGTACCGCCGGTCTTTTCTTTTCTTTCTTACAAAAAAAGAAAAAAAACCCTTTTCTTTCTTCAACTGTGCATTTTCGGTTTGGGCCTTAGGCCTGAACATATTTTCTCCTCATGGAGAAGCCCGCTTCTGGGTTTAAAAAGTGCACGAAGTGTGGCGGTACTATTTCTGTTACCGACACCCATGACTGGTGTCTAAAATGTTTGGGTCCTGACCATTCCATCACGGATTGTGTGTCCTGTACCATGATGTCTAAAAGAGGTCGGCAGAACCGAGCAGCCAAGCTCAGTACCCTGTTTCCCTCTGGTGCAGCCTCGGTGGCATCGATGTCTTCCAGGGCTTCTTCTTCTCCCATGGATCTCAGGTAACCAAACATAAATCTAGCCGGTCCTCGAAGGGCAAATCTCCCTCTAAGCATCGAGATGCCTCCGGGCTTGTCCTCGATGATTCCGCACCGGCAAAATTACCCCGGCGGGAAGTTCCGGCTTCCAAAGCATTGTCTATGGGGTCACAGGTTGACATCGATGGCTCGGCCTCGACCGATCACCTGTTGCCGTGTTCTGGGGTACCGGTGGACTCCACTGGTACCGACATCAGACACTGGTGGCGTCGATGGATCAGAAGATTCTGTCCATGCAGCGCACCCTAACGGTGTTTATGCAGGCTTCGACGCCTCCGGTACCGCAACAGTCTCCGTTGCCGGTGCCGGTACCGATTGCATCGACATCGGCTTCGGTGTCGACTGCAACGGTACCCTGTCCTATGATGCCCATCGGTACCGAACCGGTACCGCTTACTCCCGATGTCGATCCCACTCGGTACGCGAATCGGGCTTTACAGGAGTATCCAGACAGGTGATACTTCGATTCCTCCGAAGACTCTGAGTCGGAGGTTTCTGTCGATGCACCGGTACTTCTTCCTCAGGAGTCTGATTCTCCAAAACGAAGAATGTCTCCTCCAGAAGACTTGTCTTTTCAGGACGTCATTAGGGAAGTGGCTAGGGGCCTCTCCATTACAGTGGCCCCTGAATCGGAGCCTAGAGCCAAGCAACTAGATATTTTGCAATATCCTAAGGCTCCTAAAGAAGCAGCTACTTTACCTATTCATGAGATTCTCTATGATCTCATGTTGAGCATGTGGGAGACTCCTCTTACCACCTCTCCTCATTCTCGTAGATTAGAGACCATGTACCGTGTCCCTCCTTGTGCTGGCTTTCATACGTCTTAGCTTCCTCACCACTCTATTGTGGTAGAGTCTGCCATGAGGAAAATAAAGAGTGCAAAGAGACACTCATCTAATCCTCCAGGACGTGAATGCAGGACCCTTGATGCTTTTGTCCAAAGGGTTTTCCAAGCTAATATGCTTGCTGCCAGAATCAACTCCTATAGTCTCTATATGGGGATGTTTCTAAAAGAAGTCACAGATCATCTGTAGACTTTAGCCCCTTTTATTTCAGAAGATAAAAGGCAGGAATTTCTCACTTGGCTTAAACATGCCCAAGATGTTTCCAAATTTTCCAACCGTGCAGCCTTTGACTCTTTTGAGTGTGTAAGCAGAGCCTCGGCTATTGCCATAGGTGCACGCAGAATTGCTTGGTTATAAGCCTCTGATTTGGAACTTTGGGTCCAAGATGAACTGGGAAATCTTCCTTGTACAGGTGAAAACCTTTTTGGCAGGGATTGGAAAGCAAAGGCCACTCAGATGGATGCTGAGAATTCTGCTTTGGATCGACTTTCAAAGTCTACCTCTGCTCCTGCTAAGAAAAGATTGTTCAAAAAGACAACTTTTTCTAAAAAGGGAAGATACTATCCTGCTTATGGTCAGCAGGCATCTTCTGCAGGTCGTTTTGCTGCAAAGCGTCAGCAACCACCTAAACAGGCCAAGTCAAAGGCTGCCAGGCCGCCCACGGCTCAGCAGCCTCAGCCTCCTCAGGGCCTTTGACTTGCAACTAGAGAACTTAGCCTTTCTGGCTCTGGAAGAACCAGAGCCTCTCACCATTCCAGGAAGGATGGCTTACTTTGCTCCCAGATGGGAGCAAATTACAGCAGAGCAATGGACCCTCTCCATTGTAAGGGAAGGGTACAAGCTTCATTTCTTAAACCTTCCTCCCCACACCATAGTGAGACACTTCAGTTCTCCAACATCTCCCCTCAACCTTCTGGGTCAGGAGATTGCTACCCTTCTTGCCCAAGGGGCAATAGAAGAAGTACCCCTTCTTCAACAGGGCTCAGGGTTCTACTCCCCTTATTTTCTTATTCCAAAGAAAACAGGGGGCTACAGACCCATATTAGATCTCAGAGAATTGAACAAGTTTCTTTTCAAAGAGAAATTCAAGATGATTTCTCTCAGTACTCTGCTGCCATACCTTCAGAGTCAGGACTGACTTTGTTCTCTAGATCTCAAGGATGCGTACACCCATGTCCTCATCCATCCAACACACAGAAGGTTCCTTTGGTTCCTTTTTCAAGGAAAGCACTACCAATACAGGGTGCTTCCTTTCGGTCTGGCCTTTGCACCAAGGGTGTTCACGAAATGCATGGCAGTAGTAGCTGCATTTCTACGCACTCTAGGAATATTCATTTTCCCATATCTGGACGACTGGCTCATTCGAGCTCCATCCCAGTCAGAGGCCCAGATTTCTCTAACCTGCACAATGTGTGTCCTTCAGTATTTGGTAATAAACATCCCAAAATCCCATCTCACCCCTACTCAGTCTCTGGGGTTTATAGGGGCCTTGCTGGATACCACAACTGCAAGGGCCTATCTTCCTCAGGCCCGTTGCCTACGCTTGGTGCAGTTAGCCTCCCAGATACAGTTAAAGTCCCATTTAACTGCTCGAGAGATGTTACAACTATTAGGCCACATGGCATCCACCGTGTATGTGGTTCCATATGCTCGCCTTCACATGAGGGCAGCTCAATGGACTTTGTCCACCCAATGGACGCAGGCATCAGGTTGCCTGTCAGACAAAATAGCAAACTCCAGTTGCCTGTTTTGGTCTCTCCAGTGGTGGAAGTCCCCTCCAAATCTGTTGCTGTGGTCCCCTTTTCAGCAGTCGCTACCCCAAGCAACTCTGACAACAGATGCTTCTCCAATGGGTTGGGGAGCTCATCGGCAGGATCTCTCCACCCAGGGCATCTGGTCTCCACAGGAGACTTCTCTGCATATCAATCTCTTGGAACTCAGAGCAATATTCTTAGCTCTCAGAGTGTTCCATTCCCTGCTCAGCTACAGGACAGTCCTCATCCATACGGACAACCAAGTAGCCATGTTCTATGTAAACAAGCAGGGCGGGACTGGCTCTCTGTCGCTTTGCAACGAAGCTTTGTGACTGTGGGCCTTCGCCAGAGAGCATCACATCCATCTTCTGGCAGTATATCTTCCAGGCGTTCAAAAACTCTTGGGCGGACAGACTCAGTCGAGTTCTGCTTCCACACGAGTGGTCCCTCCACATGGACCAGGTAGCCAGGATTTTTCGAATTTGGGGAACCCCGGACATAGACCTCTTTGCAAGTCCGTGGAATGCCAAACTTCCCCGGTTCTGTTCCAGAATTCCGTGTCAGGGAGTTCAGGCCAAGGATGCCTTCCTCCTTCACTGGGGTCAAGACTTCCTTTATGCCTTTCCACCAACTCCCCTAATTCCCAAAACACTATTCAAGCTTCAGAGAGATCAAGGGACCATGATCCTCATAGCACCACATTGGCCACGCCAAGTGTGGTACCCTCTACTTCTGCATCTCTCTCAAGCTCCTTCCCTGGACTTGGGCTCTCCACCAGAACTTCTGTCCCAGGAAGAGGGAACTTTGTGGCACCCAAACCCCCAGTCGCTCCATCTCAGGGCTTGGTTGCTGAGGGCCTAGACCTTCAAGATTTTCATCTCTCTCAGCAAGTCAGAGATGTTATTCATGCCTCTAGAAAGCCTTCTACTAGACGTTCCTATGCTTTCAAATGGAAAAGATTTACCATTTGGTGTTCAGGGAAAGGTCTAAACCCTTTTGCAATACCTCTGAATTCTCTACTTGAGTATCTCCTGCATCTATCCCATGCAGGTCTGAAAACGAATTCAGTAAGAGTCCATTTGAGTGCTATTGCAGCGTCCCTCAAGCCTCTCAATGGACAACCTATTTCCTCTCATCCTCTTATAGCCAGATTCATGAGAGGCCTTCTTTTAACTAAACCTCCCATTAGACCACCTCCAGTGGCATGGGACTTAAACCTGGTTCTTGGCCAGCTTATGAAGCCACCCTTTGAACCTTTAGCCACCACCTCCTTGAAATTCCTTTCTTGGAAAGTTATTTTTCTCATTGCAGTCACCTCAGCACGCCGCATCAGTGAGTTGCAAGCTTTGGTGGCTAATCCTCCTTATACAAGGTTCCATCATGATAAGGTAGTCCTCAGGACCAATCCACACTTTATGCCTAAAGTGGTCTCACCTTTTCATCTGAACCAAGAGGTATATTTACCTGTCTTTTTTCCAGGACCTCATGCATAAAATGCAGAGAGGAATCTTCATACCTTGGATTGTAAGAGAGCTCTCGCTTTTTGCTTACAAAGAACACAGCAACATAGAAAGTCTTCTCAACTCTTTGTTGCTTTTGATCCTTCTCATTTAGGACTTCCAGTCTCTAAGAGAACACTGTCCAACTGGATTGCTCAGTGTATTTCTTTTGCCTACCAGAGTAGGAACATTTCTCTGGAGGGCCATGTCACAGCTCACAATGTGAGAGCCATGGCAGCCTCAATGGCTCATCTAAACTCTGTGTCCATCGACCAAATCTGTCGAGCGGCCACCTGGGCCTTGGATCATACCTTCACAGCCCATTACCATTTGGACAAGGACTCCTGCCGGGATGCCTCGTTTGGTCAGGCTATTCTCAAACACCTGTTCCATTCCTAATCAACTCCTACCCACCTACCCTGGTCGGATGCCAGAGATCCATGCGGGGAGGTAGAGTCCTTTTCAAGGACACACAACCTGGGGTTTCTCCCTGGCATCTGCAGCTAGGGAGTCCCCATATGTGAAGACTCATTCCTGCTTGTTCCTTGAGATAGCACAGTTACTTACCTGTAACAGGTGATCTCTGGGAACAGCAGGAATAAGTCTTCAAAACCCACCCACCTCCCCTAGGAGTTGTATCTCTCTATCTATCTTTCCTTTCCTCTCTCTCTCTTTGTCTCAGCTTTAAAACTCGAACTGGAGAGAGGCGGTTGGGAAGGCGGGAAGGCAACGCGCAGGCACTGTGGGATGCTCCCAAAAGCTTTCTTACTGGACGCTGGGGAGTGTTCCCGAGCAGGCTCTGTCGGTACCGACGAAACTCATATGTGAAGACTTATTCCTGCTGTTCCCAGAGATCACCTGTTACAGGTAAGTAACTGTGCTTTTTCACCACATTTGAGGATGCCTTTATAATAGTTGTTTTATATGTTAGGACTATTAAAACATGGATGTCGCATAACAGTCTCGTGTTAAATGTTAACAAAACAGAGATTTTGTATTTAGCTTGGCCGTTATCTTCATTGACTCCTCTGCACTTGAATAGATGATTGGATGCTCCCTATCTCAGCGCCAATCAAAGACTTGGAGATTACTCTAGATGGTCAGTTGTCTTTGCTACCGCATATTCAGAAACCATCTAAAGCTGAATTCTATAAATTGGATGTCATTTGTAGGTTAAGGCCCCTTTTGTCTTAAGTTTTTGTACATTTGTGCAAACTTTTGTTTTATTGTCCCTAGACTATTGTAATAGTTTGTTTCTGGGACTACCTGCATGTGCAGTTAATCATCTTCAGTTAATACAGAAAGCTACCACACGTGGCATTGTTGGCACAGGATGCACTGAGCACATTACCCCGGTTCTACAAAAATTGCACTGTTTGCCTGTTAAGTGACATATAGTTTACAAAGTATTATTGTTCATGTATAAGTCTCTTAATCATGAGGCTCTGTTGCGTTTGTCAGCAGCATTAAGGGTCCTCCATGAGCTTGGAAATACCTTCATTTCGTAGTGTGCATTTTTTTGAATTATGGCAACGAATGTTCTCTATAGAAGTTTTTGAAGTTGTGGAATTAATTACTTGTGTAATTACAACTTATGACTGATGTGTGCATTTAGGAAACAACTGAAAGCTCATTTATTCAGGCAAGCATATTTGTCTCTTAATGAAACATAAACTGCAAGTTTCATGGTGGTTAGTATTAGGAGCTGATGGTAATTTAATGATCACTAGGCAATGTTCTAGTGGCGTTTCTTTGAGAATTCCTTTTTGTATTGCATTGTGTATATGTATTATGTGTGTCCTTTCATACTCCGCCTAGTTCGATAGTGTGAAATATAAATTTTTAAAATAAATTAATAAATAGAATACTTTGCCAAGCATGGAATTCCATGGAAGAAAGAATTTTCCTAATATTCAGAATCAGATACCTCCTCTGTACAGATCCCGCCTGCCTCTAGCGAATCTAGGAAGATCAAGAACCGTCTGAAAAACAAACTTATACAGAAATCCTTTGCCATCTCCAAGTTCCCTGACTCAGCTTTTACAGAGTTTCATAGTAATCCCTGAAAGACTCTATTTATGCTATTAGAATTGTTCAACAAACTGTCCTTGCTGATTCTTAACCACGGCAATAAACCTTGGTCCCAACCATCTTCCTAGTTTTGCTACTAAATGCATGCAGCTTGTACTTGTAATGATGCATAATTTCTGAGATTCTGAAGGAATAAAGAGCTGAGAGCTACCTAGGTGGCTAAAAACTGAACCCTAGGCACCAGCTTTATGACTTTTGCTAAGAGAATTCTATCTTGTTTTAATGCCGCTCCAGCCTCCACAGTTTAGCATTACTATTACATCTCCATTTACTGGCATACACAGTAATGTCCCCTCATAGCACAACTTTGGTTGCTTACCAGAAAAATGCTGGGTCGCCAGCATGCTCCCTTTTTATGGTTCAAATCTCAATTGGTAAAGAAGTGACTAGATATAGAAATCTAGGCAGTGGTATCATTTTATCTCCAGGAACAAGCAGGAATGTAGTCTTCACATATGGGTATTGTTGGTACCGATGGAGCCTGCGCGGGAACGCTCCCCAGCGTCCAATTAGAAAGCTTTTGGGAGTATCCCACAGCGCCTGCGTGCTGCCTTCCCGCCTTTCCTAACTGCCTCTCCCCAGTTCTTCGTTTTCCGTGGAGCCAGCAGGTCGTGTTCCTGTCACCGCAGAAAATTCTTCCTTATTACTTTCTTTTTTTGTGGTCACGTCTGCCTTTCCCGACGCTTTACCGGTACCGCCGGTTTTTTCTTTATTTATTTCTGTTCTTTTTCAAAAAAAAAAATACTTAGTACTTTTTCCTTTTTTCTCTTGAGCCAGTCCACCTTGCGCACCATAGAAACAGCGCGATTGATCTTATCTTCTTGCCCCGCTACCGTTTCTTCCACTTTCTCGACTCGGATTGAGAGAGACTGTAGTTGTGAGCCCAAGTCCTTTATATCCTCCTGTAGTGCAGATAGAGTCTCGCCATTAGAATCAACGCGGCTCCGTATGGCCCGCACTTCTTGCAAGAGTTGCCTGAGGTCTTCCGTCGAATCTTGCTGGGGCGCTGGCTTGTGCGGCGATAGCGGGTCAGTCTTGGATCGTTTAGACCCTGTCGTCGCTGCCGCGGGGGAAAATTCAAGTCGGGTTTGCTTACCCCCCGACATTCTCCGATGCTACCCTTGTAAATGCACCAACCGGGGAGATGTTATAATCGGGTGAGTCGCAGGATTGTAGCGTAAGGCCCAGGAGAAGAGGACTTACACCTCCATGCCGGTTTCGCGCTCCCTCAAGGTCTCTGATGGACATTTTTAAACTCGCAACCTCCTCCGGAACCACGAGAAGCGATTCATTCAAACGCCAAAAACGTAACCCTGTTCTCTCTTTGTAAAACTCAAGAACAAGGATAACTGGAGCATGATCAGACCAGGCCAACGCTCCTATTTCAATGCCACCCACCATTTCCAGCCAACCCGCTTAAATCCACAACATATCCGTTCGACTATAGGTTTGGTGTGGATGTAAGAACGTGTATTTTTTTTCCCTTTCATGCCTATGCCTCCAAACATCCAACAATCCCAAACCGGACATCATTTTTTCTAACTTTCTCCTCCCAGATTTCCCCCTCCACCCGAAGTGTCTAGCCTTGGGTTCACTACAGTGTTGAAATCTCCTCCCAAAACTAAACTCCCCCTTTTATGCTCCTCTATAATTGGAAGAATCTTATCAAAGAAACTGCCTTGAGCAGAGTTAGGTGCGTAAATACTACAAATTGTAACCTCCTATCCCTCCAGTACCCCAATCCAAATCACATATCTCCCTTCCCTATCTTTAATAACCTCCCGAGTTTCCACTAACACATCTTTAGAAAATATGATCCCCCCCCCTTCTTATAACAGTTTTGGTTGGCTGCCAAGAATCCTTTATCATAATTGCCCTGGCACACTCCTCCACTCTGTGACCTTTTGAGGTGAGTCTCCTGTATCAGAAGAACATCCGCCTGTGCTCGAGCTCCGTCCCTCACCACCGCCCTCCTCTTTTGCCAGGTATTTAGACCATGTACATTCAGCATCAGAATCTTTAACTCACGCCCCATTCTTACAGTTCCCCTCTCTACCCATTGTACACTGCACCATATAAGACCCCCACCTCATCATCCCCCTTCCCCCCATTACATATTACCCTCTTATAACCCCCTCCCTCCCCCTCCCTCACCCCCCACCCACTACTCCCCCCTCCCTCCCCTCTAACTAGTAACCGCTCCTACCCCTCCTCCCAGCCATATCATCATTTATATTCCGTATCTCCAGTTTTAATTCCCTTTATAATACCATCAATACTATCAATAGCTCAATAATATCAATATCAATTACAATAATCCTCCCCCACGTTATTACCCCTTAATTTCCCCCCACCGTTCATTTCTGTTTACATGTTCATAGCCCGCAACCCCACCTCTCTTACCATTGAAATGACCCCATAGAGATCTGTGAGCTCTATCTAATATAACCTCCACTTCTCCTCCTGCTTCCTTCAGCACTGTTTCTCAAATCTCCTTTGCAGTTTTCATACAATAACTATATTCCTCTATTTCAGGGACTCCTTTTATTCTCAAATTCTGCCGTCGGGCTCTATTCTCTAAATCTTCTAATTTTAGAGCCATAGCTTCTTTACCTTCTCCAAAAGTCCGCATCCTTTTTTCCAATGAATCCGCATGCACCTCCAGTGCCTCTATACTTTCTTCAGCCTCTGCAACCCTACACCCTACTTCAGTAAGGTCTGTTCGCAGCTGTGAGAATAGGCCTTCCACCTCCACTTTAAATCCAGCTATATCAGTTTTTATCTCCATGAACCACGATTTGAGTTCCTCCCTTGTCACTGACTGGAGAAGGCCCACTGCATTTTCTGTCTCCTTTAGAACTTGGCCACTCGCTGGCCCACTCTCGCTCATCTCCTCTGTCACCAGTCTGCCTTTCTCCTGTGTCTCCGCTCGACCACTTCCATAGGCAAATTCCCGCAAGTCAGCCGCTTTCTTCTGTGTAGAGGCCATTATCATCCGTTTCTATCCCCCGCAGCACAAGTTAACCAGTCAGTCAGCTTCCCCCCTCATATGAATGAGGGGGGAAGCTGACCTAATTCCATTTTCATATCCACCCAAGTTAGTCTACTCCCAACACTGTACTTATGATCGCAAATAACTATTATAATCTCTTGCTAACCATGTAAAGCTACTTTTTGGTTCTTTGTAACATAGTTTTATGTTTCCTTTTATGTTAATAACCCACACATTGTTTTCCATGTAACCTAGTTCTTATGTAATCTAGTTTTATGTTCACCTAATGTTTAATGTAATGCAATATTGCACTGTTTTGCTATATTGTTGTTTTAAGTTCCTTGTAAACCGCCCCTGATCTCTGGAAGGGGCGGTATAGAAAAACACACAAATAAATAAATAAATAAATAAATATGCTGAAGGACAGCGCAGTACCTCAAATTGACCACAAGATGGAGCTCTATATCTAATTCTGTCCCGAATGCTCCATTAATTAAAAAAAAAAAATCCAGCAGTCTTAGTAGATAATGCTTGTGGGGATGTGCAGTGATATCATGGAGACCAACACCCAGATCAGCCCCCTCAGACCCTCCGGGATTCCCCTGCAGGATAGTAATCATCCATTATTGACACCATGGAGGCATCTTACCCACAGGTAATTGCACCAGATGTTTAGCTTTCTCGCCGCCGCCTGCGTTCCAGGCTTGTGTTCCAGCGCCACGCAGCAATGGCTACTGCTGTGGTCTCCCAGAACCGAATGCCTCACAAATGGTATCGCCAACAGTCTCCCCAGATTTCACACTTCCAGCATATCTCCTCCTACCGGCATCATAGATCGTCTGTCTCTCGAACCCGATCACTTTTCCAGCTGCCGGCACCAGTCAGAAACTGCAGGAGCTCTACACCAGACGCTTCACGATCATGCCTCCACACAGCTCCACGCTTCCGAATCAGCACTTATTTGGGCATCTTTGGGTTCCCAACACTCATTTACCGCGTCACACGGGAACCGATCTCCTCTGTAGCGGGCTTACAGCAATTAAGAGAGGGTCGCTCTGAGTCGGGCTGACTTTCCATGCGAACCGAGACTTAAAGGGGGAGGTATAATTTGATCGCGCTGGTCAGTTACGGCACATTTTGCCTTAGTCCCCTTCTCCGTTCATTCCGCCGCACTCTTCCCTCACTGATGGTTCAAATTGGAGTCCACACTCCCATTAATTAAGTGGCTAGAAGGAGCCCGGCACGGAGCCTCAGGGGAAGCCGTCAATATTCAAACGGGCTCCAGGTTGGCTCTTCTACGTTTCCATTCCCTAGTCGAAGGCCAGGCAGTTCGGGTATTTTCAGATAATGCCATGGCAGTGACATGTCAAATGGCAAGGTGGCATGAGGAGTGCTGGAGTATACCTGGAGAATGGCTCTCCTGTTTCCCTGGACAGAGAAGAACCTCCTAGCATTGTCTGTTGAGCGCATTGCCAGGGTGGACACTGTGGAAGAGGACTTTCTCAGCAGGCATCATCTGAATCCAGGGGAGCCAGCAGGCATTCCAGTACATTCTACATTGCTGGGGTCACCCCGAGATAGATCTGATGGTGACCCGCTCTAGAGCCAAAGTGGGCCACTTCTTCAGTCACTGCACGGAGATGGAATCCGAGGACATCAATGCCCTGACTTGCCTTGCTCAAGTTAACTCCTGCAGTATGTTTTCTCTGTGGCCCCTGGTGGGGCATGTCTGGCATATAGAGCACCACCTGGGAAGGATTATTCTGTTGGTGGCAGATTGGCCGAGGATAGAGTGGTTTGGAGATCTGATGCAGCTCCTGCAAGTGCCACCTCTTCACTTGCCTCCTCCTTTGGTGCCTCTTGCGTCTGGGGCTGATCTTCCTGGAAGACTTGGCTCCCTTGGCTCTTGAAAGGCTTCTGATAAGTGTGTAAGGGCTACTTTTTGACAGTGCTTTCCACTCTGCTCTGAGCCTGGAGGAGGTCTACCAACCTGGCATATGTTCTGATCTGGTGTCTCTTTGAGCGATTGTGCAGTGCATGGCAGCTGGTTCCTGAGGTGGCCAAGGTGCCATCTCTGTTGGCCTTTCTGCAGGAAGGTCTGGAGAAGGGCCTTTGTCTTAGCTCCCTGAAGGTTCTGGTGGCAGCTTTGGCCTGTTTGAGAGATCCAGTGACTGGTAAGTCCTCTAGCCTTGCACCTGATGTTTCGTGCTTTCTTCAGGGTGTTCAGCATCTATGTCCTACCCTCTGGTCTGTTGTCCCTTCCTGGGATCTCTATCCCATTTGCGGCATTAAGGATCTTTGTTATATATCTGAGTATCAGGATGTACAAGCTCTTATTGGTCTGATATTTCTTTAAGCCCCCATTAATCATTGGGCCGGCAGCCCCCCTTTGCGACCTAGTCTCCTCCTTTCTCAAAAAGTTAAAGCATCAGTAGTTTGTTCGTTATACGCCCGGGTTATCAAAGTACTGATGTAATACTTCCAGATGGCCAGAAACACTTTGCTCTTCTTAGCCTCTCCCCGAGCTGACAATTGCTCCAGAAGCATCAACTAATGGAAGCAACTCCTCCATTCCCAAAACGTATGTGGACGGGGTGATCTCCAGTGGTGCAACACGGGTTGTTTTGCTACTACATAGGCCTTAAGGACCAGCAAGCAAGCCCATCTTTCCTTGGGAAGAGGAGAGAGAAGACTGTCAAAAACCACCAAGGTTCCTTCACATTCCACTTCTTTCCCCGTTAGGGTTCCAAGATACTGTGGAATCTGGTGCCAGTAGCGTCAAACCTTTTCACATCCCCACCACATATAACTCAAATCCACTCGGAGAGCCGAACACCAGGGACACCCCTCAGCCTCTGTCATGCGACTTCTCTGCACCCGCCAGGGGGAGAAATGGACACGACACACCACACGCAGCTGAAGCTTTCGGAGTCTAGCTCCACCTACTAAGTTTGGGATGCACCTTATTATCCCCTCTACTGTCCCTGGTTCTACTGGAGTTCCCAGCTGCTCCTCCCACTTTCTCTCCAGACCCTCATAATCGGGATGTGTGGTCCGCTCTCTAGTTAATTGACATGCATAAGTTGAGATTGACAGGCACCTCTCTTTTCCCAGATGAAAAAACTGCAATACCCACTCAGAAGCAGCCAAAATAAGAGAATCTCTGAGTAATGAACCAAAATAGTGACGTACCTGGATATAAGCAAAGAAATGTTTATTGCTTAGTTGTATTCTTTTTGCAGAGTGCTAAAGGATGTGTACTCTCCTGAAAGATCCACGACATGTCCCGCATTCCGAATTCCTTTCTGTGTCCATTCCCAGAGTATCTTAGTCTCCATTTCTGGCTGAAAGAGAACATTCCCCCTAAGGGGCAACTGGCTTGACACTGTTGCAACCATCCCCCAATTGGCACATAGTTGCTGCCATATCTGTCAAATTGGCCTTATCAGTATACTCTGGTTCAACCTCTGTGGTAAGGGTGAGCTCTCCACCTGGAGCATTGCCAGTAGTGAATGGAGAGAAGTATATGCCTCCTGCATCGCCCTTGATGTGAATACTTCTGCGCATCCCAACCAGTTGTGTAGGTAACAAAGTTGATAGGCTCGTGCGTATCTAAGGACATCTGGCAGTCCCACCCCCCTATATAACTGAGGGGCCTTTAGGCACGCCCAAGAGATCCGCACAGGTCAGCCTTGCCAAAGGAATCACCGCACACCACCTCCATCTGCGCCACATCCTTACGTAATAGCTACAAAGGTAGAGTTTGGAGTACATATAGCAGTTTGGGGAACACTACCATTCGAAAGGCCGCCACCTTCCCAAGCAAAGACAGTGGCAAAGGATCCCACTCCCATAATTTGGAGCACATCTGTTGTAGTATCCTATTACAGTTTCACCTATATAGCAAGCGGGGGGTCACCGGTCAACTGAATCCCCAGATATTTGAATGCGAAGTCGGCCCACCGCAAAGGGAATCCAGTCCCCCATAAATTCTGCAAAGGTCCCAACACGTCTAGTGTCTCTGATTTGTCATAGTTTATTTGCATGCCAGCTATTCTCCCGAAGGCATGGAACTCACGCAGTACCCTATGAAGGACATCGGCAAAAGCTGACAGTTTGAATTCCATGTGCCATATCCAAACCCCAGGCGCCTCCCGGCAATCTATCAGTCATCGCAGCAAGGGGTCTATAGACAAAACAAATAGGAGAGAGGACAAAGGGCACCCCTGCCATGTTCCCTTACCCAGTTTAAAAGGTTCCGAGAGCTCTCAGTTAACTAAAACTGCCATGGTGGGACAAGTATACAGCAGCATCACCATATTTAAAAATGGTTCTCCCAGGCCATAATGCGGTAGCAAATAGAAGAGATAGTCCCAACGCACTTTATCGAAAGCTTTCTCGACTTCAAAACTAATTAACAGAGAAGGGATTCGGTATTTGTGTACCCACTCCAGTGATGCTATAATTTTACGTTAGTTACGCACTGCATATCAGCCTCTCACAAACCCTACCTGTGATTCTTGGACGAAGTTAGACAGCAGAAGCGCCAGCCGGTCTGCCAAATTTTTGCCAGTATCTCAAATCAAAATTTATCTGTGAAATTGGCCTATATGGCGAAGCCTGCTGAGGAGGATCCTTCCCTGACTTAGGTAGAAGAATGATGTGGGTGTGATTATTACCCCATCTGAAACTACCCCTCTTTATCCTTTCTTGGTATGTGGCTACCATTGAGGATATCACTAGGTCCTGGACAAATTTGTAAAAATTCAGCGGTACTGTAAATCCTTCAGGGCTGGGAGATTTATAGAGCTGGGCTTGTTGAATGCCTTTTTGAACTTCTGCCGCTGAGATTACCTCCCTCAAAATTTTACATTGCTGCTCTGAGATCCGGGATATCATCAGCCCATCCAAGTATGCTGCCACCTGCGATGGGAACATGGGTTCCCCTGCATACAGGGTTTGATAAAATGTATGAAATAGGCGTGTGATCCCCGGTGCATCTTTGTGGACCCAACTTGTCTCATCCCTCAAGCTAGCTACCGTCCATGTCCCTCTACCACCTTTAAGGCAACGGGAGAGGAGACGACTTGGCTTATCTCCATAGCGATAAACCTGGTATTTGTAATACTTTAGCGACTTCTTAGCACATTGGTGCAGTTTCATTCAAAGCCGCTCAAGTCTCTAATAACCGAGCTTGCATCTCTGTGGAAGAATGCACTGTGTACTGCTGTCATGAATCTGTTTTTCTAAGCGAACCACTTGAGCATTGAGTAGCCGACGCTTCTGTGCAACATAGGTGATAATATCACCTCGTAGCACTACCTTTGCTGTTTCCCAAAATAATTCCAGCGTCTCCATATGGCATTTGTTATTTTGCGTGTACGACTGCCAGCATTCCCGGATATAGACTTGGAGCCCCTTGTCTCTATATAAGTCTAATGGGAAGTGCCAGATCTTAGTTCGGGGAGTATTGATCTGCCAGAGCACGTCCAGCCACACCGGGGCGTGATCTGAAAGTTCGTCTGGCCCAATTGTAGCCGCCTCCACTTTATGAAACAACGTTTCTGAAACTAGTAGGTAGTCAATATGCGTGCTTGCTGCATGGGTTTGCACTTGGTGTGTATAATCCCATTTATTGGGGTGCAGTAAGCACCAAGGGTCTACCAGCCCCAACCGATGCCAGAAACCCCGCAGAAGACGAGTTACATCTCTGCATGCTCCCATCCCTCTGGGATTGGATGTGTCCGCATCTGGGTCAAAAACACCGTTGAAATCTCCCCCTACCACCAACGGATCCTCCGGGAGTTGTTCCAGCTCTGACGCCACCCAGGCATAAAAGGCAGCCTCTGGCCTCTCGGGTCAGTAGAGGCTACACAGGATGATAGGCCTCTCCTCTAGCTCTCCTTTTAAAATGATATATCGACCTGCTACATGTGGGAGTGTCGCAGAACAAACAAATTGAACTCTTTTATATATTAAAATAACTAATTCCCCTTTTCTCTCTTGCGCTGGGGCTCCAAACCCCTGCCCATCCATTCTTTGCAAAGTTTAGCATGCTCTTCTGCCATTTGGTGAGTTTCTTGTAGAAAGGCTATGTCATATTGATGTGCCAAAGCGTGCAGTATCTTATATCTCTTGATGGATCTTCCCGTGACTAAATGAACTCTGTCCGCTTGGGTGGCAGACTATATTTCGTTCGCCTATGAGCGAGCTGGGCTCTCCCTGGAACACCAGATCATAGCGCATTGCGTGAGAGCGATGGTAACATCGGTGGCCAACATGTGCTTAGTGCCAGTGATGGAGATCTGCAAGACCGCCATATGGTCTTTACTTCACACATACCATTGAAGGATCATCTCACGATCACCGCCCCTAACAAGCGTAGGAATCCACTGTAATATTTGCCATTTCAGCTGAGAAAAAGTGATTCCTTCTCGTCTCTCCGGGCCAGTCCAGGAACAAGAGGGTTGTCAATCTTCTAAAAAGTGATTAGGCCAAGTTCATTGTGTCCCTTGCTGCTGGTGCACTGTTTCGTGCATGTCCCGGGCATATAGCTGCATAGGGCTGTGATGCTCTTGAGGGTAGGGCTGAGATGCTATCCAGGGTATGGAATCTCTGCTATTTAGAGTAAGGAATCCCGCAGTCTGATGGTGTTGCTGATGACTCAGGGGTCCCAAGGACGGCTTGGTCGTAGTAGCATAGTGTGTCAGGTGTGTCATCAGGGCTAGCGGTTTGAACCGCTATCCAAGCCAAGGCATAAGAACTAGCATTTTGGACCATTATCCATATAGTCTAGCTGTATGTCTAACTCAGATCTGAAGCCATAAGAACTAGCATTTTGGACTGCTATCCATATAGTCTAGCTGTAAGCCTAACTCAGATCTGTCCACAATGGTTCTACTGTGAGACTGTCATAAGGGTAGTCCTAGAGAGTAGTGTGGCAGTGAGGCTGCTGCACGCAGTGATAGCCAGGGAACTGGAGGACCCGTCTGGTTGCTGGTGCTTGGGCCAGGCGCTGTAGGGGTGTGAGTTCCATACTTAGAAGACTACGGTCAGGTCTGAGTTGTGACCTGTCAACCGGGTCAGTCTCTTGAGATTCTCTCTTTTTCCCTGCCCGGGGCCCTATTGTCAGATGCTTAGGGAGCCTGCTTGGTGTCGGCCAGGGTATGATGAGGATGGTCTGTGCTCTGTCCATTCTACGCAGTTGCCTTTCATGCTCTCCACATGGTGGGCAGGACGATTGGTGGTCCAGCCGTCGATGTAAGACGGAAGCTGATGGCCAAGGGTTCCGTTTCTACCCGCAGTTTGTCCGAGAGCAGAGTCTGGCTGGCAGCTCTCACTGGGTCCCAGTGTAAGGCTGCCGAGGGTGGGCACTGCTTGGCAGTGGCCAGGTGTTTCAGGGTTTTAGGGTCTTCCTGGAGGAGTGTGGGAACTCGTTCCCTTTGTGTGCAGGTTTGGGTCTACGACCATCTTGTTGACTATCAGGGCAGGCACTTGCAGAGCCGTTGCGGTGATCTGCTGGTGTGCATAAATCCCTAGCCAGACCTGAATCATGGTCTTGGACTTGTAAAATTTTGCTGCTCTGCCCTCAGACTGGTGCAAAGCGTGCCACTCTACATTCAAGCCAACAGTGACCTAGGTTAGTGCCACAGGTCTCCTAGATTCTATTGCCACAGATCTCGCTGGGGCATGTCCTCAGTATTGTGTAGAAATCAGACTGCAGGGACATCATGGTGGTAATGAATGGTCTTTATTTTTTTGATCATTCTTCAGTATTTTTGTCAGTGTAAACATTGTAGCTCCACCTCCTCTGATGTAATAGTGACGTGTAATGTGGTGGTTGGTGGTAGTTGTCTTTTTTAATGTGCGTCAGACGCCGTGATGTTGGTTGTCGGAGAATGTCTATGGTAGTAGACTGTGGCTGTTGAACTTACTAATTTGCCCTTTGAAGAAGCCTTTTTGTGGCGAAATGGAAGCCTCCATCGGGCGTGTGTCACTTTTGAAGATCAGTTGGATTATGATAATTCTCCGGTGCTGTTCTGGTTCGGAAGATATGGTGTGGTGCGGTTGAGCATTGTTGGAGCTATCTTCATGAGTTGCTTGCAGAGTCGTCTTGAACAGATAAGTGCTATATGCTCTCATTGTGGGCATGGAATAATTCTGTATGTTCTCATTTCTGCTCTCTTTTGCATTTAGGAAAAGCATTGATGGTTCCTGCGTTGTCTCTACCAGCATATTTATTATATAGACGCTTTTAAACTTGTTTGCATGTCGTGAATGATGTATGCTTGCTATGTTTATGTAGGTCTAGTATTCTATTCCCAGTAGTACTTTTGTGGTTTTGAATTGGTTTATTTGGTGAAATTAGTGGGTAAGATATAGTGGCTATTGGACCTGTGATGTAAGCGTCTGCTATTCCCTATAGTGATTTTTCACTGCATGTGGGGTTTTAGCCATCCTGAGATCCTCTTTGCCTTGGATAAGTTGTTAAAACATTTGTGCTGTTTAGTATTGTTGGATGGTTTATGAATGTAATTTTGTAGTGCAGAGCTTAGTGGTATTTTTGTGGATTGTTATTGCTCTGAGATAGCTTAGTATTTGGTAACCTGTTGTTGCCATTCCTGGAGGACAGAGCGCAGCTAGGGAGTCTTGGTTGTGACACTGGCATCGGCAGTTGTGTAGTTTTGCCCGGGATTCAGGGCTTACCCGGTAGGCCATGGTATTTAGGTAATGTAGCAAGGTCCAGAGTTGAGGTCTGAACCTGTGACTCTGGCCGTGTCATGATGATGGAGGGGGTGAAGATGATGTCCCTCCGGCATTGAAAATAGATAGACATGGTCCAGCTGGGACTTGAAGCTGTGATTTTCGGTGCCAGAACACTGGCTGTGTGCACTGCACTGCACCAGACCGTTGGTGCTGATGTCCTGGGGACTGTGATGCTGATGTTAATGAGGTGGAAGCAAGTTGATAGGTATGGTTCGCTGGATCATTGCCTGACTTCCCACGAAGCACAGTGTGGGGAGACACCACTACCTTTCCAAGGTGTCCGGGCCGCCACCTGTTGTTGGGAGCACCTGTGGGGCAAGCAGCACGTGGGAGCATTTTTATTATTAAATTTTATTTATTTATTTTTTTTATCCCATGGAGTGGGATGCAGAGTACATTGGCGAGGGCACTGTCTTGGAGTGAGAGTGTGAGGTAGCCCTGACGGTTGTCTCTTGATAGCAAGAGCAGTGCTGCGGAGTCATAGGTGCTGCTGGGTCAGAGAGACTGAAGGAGCTCTGGTCTCGGGGCTGTTTTTTTTTTTTTTAAACTGGCTAGACAATCCTGTTGTCTTACCCTGGGGAAGAGGCTAGTTGCTGGTTGACCTTGCTTACTACTGTGTCACGAACGAGATGCGGGTTGGTTGTGTATATATCAGACCATACTGGGTGGCTGGAGTGGAGGAGTAGCCTAGTGGTAGAACACTGGCTTGGTAACCAAGCAACAAGGGTTCAACTCCCACTAGCACTCCTTGTGACCTTGGGCAAGTCACTTAACCCTCCATTGCCTCGGAAGAAAGGCCTGGCAATCTACTTCCGGTGACACTGCCAAGAAAACCCAGGAGCCTCTAGGTCGCCAGGAGTCAGGACTGACTTGAAGGCACACATTGCACTTGCATTTTTACTGGGTGGCTACCCTGTAAGGTTAGGAGGCATTCCCGATGGGGATGTGTTGTTCCGTATAGAAGCGAAACACTGAGCACCCTGAACCACGTTGGCAACACTGACCACGTTGGTTTGAGCTCAAGATGAGCCGGGCCAGCAGAGAATGGCCACCGAGTTGGTTTGAGCTCCAGCCACGCCGGACCAGCAGAGAGTGGCCACCTTAAGTAGCCCTTTCTTCCAGCACTCACCGCTGTGAAGCCAAGTCTTCTGGGTGCAACAGTGATGGAATACTACAGTGAGAATCAGAGCACAATGTGAGGGGAGGCCCGCGACTCCATGCACATTGTCTGGGAATCCTATTCCCAAGGGGCCATAGGGAAAAGGGGGTCACCATCACAGTGGGAATGGCCAAAGGAGCAGAGTCTGGAGGAGCTCTGGTGGGAACGAGGGGTCACCATCACAGTGGGTATAGTCAAGGGAGCAGAGTCTGGAGGAGCTCTGGTGGGAACGGGTCCTGGTATTGGCCAGCCGTCCCTTGATCTCTTTACTTTCATCTTATTCAGAGGAGAGAGACTTGTCAAAAAGCTCCCAGGGTTGAGCTTGGGGCCCAGGCCTCCCGGGACTCCAGCTTGGGCTTCCCTTGCACCCAAGAGTGGTTGGTGGTGTTTCTGGAGCTCCGGATGCCACTGTGGGCACACAGCTATCTCCTCAGTGCTGGGTTATAGTTTGCTGTTGCAGGGCCAGCAATTTTAGGGGTAAGCCTTATATCCTTTGTTGGTGGCACTCCAATTCCACTTCCCTTATCCTACAACTACCACTACCCTTATCCCTAACTGTGAGGGATCAAAGAAAGAACTGCGATGCAGGTTAACCCTGCACCAGGCATATCCTTACACAGCACTGCCTCGGATGTGCTCCTTCACAGCAGTTCCTGAAGAGTTTGACAGTAAGCTATTAGATGTCCCTGGATTTGAAGCGCCTGGGTGCGTGATGCTTCCAACCACCTGCTCCTCCAGCTCAGCATAGAGTATGCGCAAAGAGAGAACTTTTGTACCCCAGGGCAGGGAATTCATGACCACCGACAACCTCCCTCATGAGGAGTCGCCTTGGGAGTGTAGTAGCCATGAGGGAGGGTGCACTGCCGAAGCTGTATTCGGGCTGAGTAGCGAGACTTACATCAATGCGATCCCACTCCCGGAGAAGAGCAGAAACTGCATTTGGGCCACTTCTGAGGGAGTTGTACCACTGTTCCTGTTATGCATGCCGCCATCACTTATCACACATCATTTATCTGGCGCCATCCAAGAAGGTGTCTCTGCGCCGAGGCATGGGTCAGCACCGATGCACTGGCTTAAGATGTCCAGCAGTTCATGGAGGCGCTCCCCGTCGGCGCCGAAGACGCAGCAGAGCCCAGACCATTCTGCAAGAGGGCGGGAGAGAGGTTGCAGCCTTCAGAGGGGAGCCTTTATGGAGGGCAGCACAGTCAATGATGTCAGCCAATGGCGTCGCGGGGCGAAGTTTGGCATACGCCAATGGCATCGCGGAGCGGAGTTTGGCATATGCCAATGGTGTCGCGGAGCAGAGTTTGGCATATACCAATGGCGTCGCGGGGCGGAGTTTGGCATACGCCAATGGCGTCACGGGCGGGCTTTGCTTAGCCAATGGCGCCGCGGGGTGGAGTAGAGTTGCTGACCTCACCTCCAGGATATGGGCAGCACAGCTGGACAAGATGACCGCCCCCATGGTCAGCACGTGTAATGGTTCCTGGATCGACGGAGGAAGAGGAGGAAGGCAGGCCGGGGATGGAGGCCTTCTTAGTCACGTCCTGTATTGCCACGAGGCTACTGCCTTACTGGGAGCTTCTTTTTTAAAAGGCCACAGGTGTAAGGAAGGTTCCTGGATCGACGGAGGAAGAAGAGGAAGGCAGGCCGGGGACAGAGGCCTTCTTAGGCACGTCCTGTATTGCCACGAGGCTACTGCCTTAACTAGGATCCTCTTTTTAAAGCCCATACATCTGGAATCCTTTGCTTCTTCCACTGGAAAGGAAAGAGGAAGGACTTCGGTCAGGTACGCGTGAGCAGTAGGGCCATCAGGAAGGCTGGCCGGGGACGGAGGCCTTATTAGGCATGTCCTGAGCTGCCGCCTGGGAGCTTCTTTTCAGGTATTTCTTGTATCATTGCTCATCCTGGAGCTCTTCTTAAATTCAGAAATTCTGATATATCTTTTTGTAGAAATCTAGAAAAAGAAATTGTCAGAGACAGCGTTAAAATTTTAGGAAGAAGTAAGCAAAGAGGAGGAATTCCTCTTTTCTTCAAAATTGTGTAATTTCAGTTGGAGAGTAGAGAGGTCCGTCTTGCTGGCAAGGCGGAAGAACTGAAACTGGCTAGCTAGGGGCAGGCCGGGGGGTAGGGCCAGTTGGTTCATGCTCAGAAGAGCAAAGCTCTTCTGAGCTATGGAGAGTACTTCCGTCTCGGCGCCGTCGGATGATGTCACCAAGTGTGGCTGACTCATCCTGCTTGTCCTGGGAGAATCCTGGCTATTGAACGCAGTCTGGTGGCTGTCCTTGCGGCATCGACACCCTTGGAACCGCGTCAGACAGTTCAAACGGTACCGGCACCGACTCCAGCACCGATACCGGTACCGATAATATCGACATCGATGTCCGCATTGCCGGCACCCAGTCACCCGATGCCCTCCGGTACCGATACACCAGTACCGATTCCCCTTTGGTCGGTACGGATATCGGGCTCTTCAAGAGCATCCAGACAGAAGGTACTTTGAATCCTCAGTGGAATCTGAGGATTCTGACAGTTCTGTCGATGCGGGGATGCTTCTCCCAGAGGAGCCTTCCTCCCCTAAACGCAGGATGTCTCCTCCAGAGGACATTTCCTTTCAGGATTTCATCAGGGAGGTGGCTCGAGGCTTGTCCATTACTGTGGCTCCTAAAACAGAGCCCAGAGCAAAGGAGTTGGAAATTTTACAGTATCCTAAAACTCCTAAAGAGGCAGCTACCCTGCCTATCCATGAGATCTTGCATGATCTCATGCTGAGAATGTGGGAGACACCTCTTACCACCTCTCCTCATTCTCGTAGACTGGACACTCTGTATCGAGTCCCTCCTTGTCTTGGTTTCCAGAAAACTCAGCTTCCTCACCACTCTATGTAGTGGAATCAGCTATGAGAAAGATCAGGAGTGCAAAGAGACATGCCTCTAATCCTCCAGGACGTGAGTGCAGAACTCTGGATGCTTTTGGATGTCGAGTCTTCCAAGCTTCCATGCTGTCTGCCAGGATCAGTTCCTATAGTTTATATATGGGAATGTTCCTGAAAGAAGTCATAGGGGATTTAGAGGTTTTCAGCCCTCTTCTTCCTGAGGATAGAAGGCAGGATTTTCTCAAATTGGTCAAACATGCCCAGGATGTTTCTAAATTTGTCAACTGTGCAGCTTTCGATTGTTTTGAGTGCATAAGCAGAACTTCTGCCATTGCCATAGGTGCACGTAGAATTGCTTGGCTCCAGGCATCTGATCTGGAGCTCTGGGTACAAGACAAACTAGGAAACATTCCTTGTACTGGTGAGAACCTGTTTGGCAAAGATTGGCAAGAAAAGGCCAATGAGTTGGATGCCGACAACTCCACCTTGAATAGATTATCCAAGGCCACAGCTGATCCTGCAAAAAAGAAATCTTTCAAGAAACCATTCTTTTCTAAAAAGAAAAGGTTTTATCTTGCTTATTCCCAGCAGGGATGTTCTGCAGGTCAACCTGTCCAGAGGGGTCAGCAACCACCCAAACAAAGGAAAGCAAAGACTGCTAAGCCTCAGCAGTCTCAGCCACTACAAGGCCTTTGACTTTCAACTAGAGAACTTAGCCTTACTGGCTCTCGATGGACCAGAGCCTTCCACCATTCCAGGAAGGTTGCGCCATTTTGCCCCCAGATGGG
Source organism: Ichthyophis bannanicus (assembly GCA_033557465.1). Taxonomy (NCBI): domain Eukaryota; kingdom Metazoa; phylum Chordata; class Amphibia; order Gymnophiona; family Ichthyophiidae; genus Ichthyophis; species Ichthyophis bannanicus. The sequence goes on along the minus strand of CM066031.1, from coordinate 1,742,441,238 downwards.
GACAAATAACAGCAGAGCATTGGACACTCTCCATTATAAGAGAGGGGTACAAGCTTCATTTTTTGAGCATGCCCCCTCCCACAATGGTAAGACAGTTCAATTTTCAAACCTCTCTCATCAGCCTGTTAGATCAAGAGGTCACTATGCTTCTTGCCCAAGGGGCAATAGAAGAAGTACCCATTCTTCAACAGGGTACGGGGTTTAACTCCCACTATTTCCTTATCCCAAGGAAAACAGGGGGACACAGGCCTATTTTAGACCTCAGAGAATTCCTATTCAAGGAGAAATTCAAGATGATTTCTCTAGGAACTCTGCTGCCATACCTTCAGAGTCAGGATTGGCTTTGTTCTCTAGATCTCAAGGATGCGTACACTCATGTTCTCATCCACCCTACCCACAGAAAGTTCCTTCGATTTCTTTTTCAAGGAAAGCACTACCAATACAGGGTGCTTCCTTCTGGCCTGGCCTCAGCACCAAGAGTGTTCACGAAATGCATAGCTGTGGTAGCAGCATTTCTCCGCACTCTGGGAATATTGGTCTTCCCTTACTTAGACTGGCTCATTCGAGCCCCAACAGAATCAGAGGCCAGGACTTCTCTGTCCTGCACAATGCGTATCCTTCAGTATTTGGGTCTGGTCATAAACATCCCAAAATCCAATCTAACTCCCACTCAATCTCTAGAGTTCATAGGAGCTTTGCTGGATACCAAGAAGGCAAGGGCCTATCTCCCCCAGGCCCATTGCCTTCGCATAGTGCAGTTAGCTTCTCAAGCAGTGCTAAAGCCTCATCTCACTGCCCGAGAAATGCTTCAACTACTAGGCCACATGGCATCCACCGTGCATGTGGTTCCCTATGCTCGCCTCCATATGAGGGCAGCCCAGTGGACTTTATCCACTCAATGGACTCAGGCATCAGGATACCTGTCAGACAAAATAGCAAACACCAGTCGCCTTATTTTGTCCGTCCAGTGGTGGAGGTCCACTCAAAACCTGTTGCTGGGGTCCCCTTTTCAGCAACCCTTACCCCAAGCAATTCTCAGAACAGATGCTTCTCCGATGGGTTGGGGAGCTCATCTGCAAGACCTCTCAACCCAGGGCACCTGGACTCCACAGGAGACTCATCTACATATCAGTCTCTTAGAGCTCAGAGCAATCTTCCTTGCTCTTCGAGTGTTCCACAGCCTGCTCAGCTACAAGACGGTCCTTATTCATATGGACAATCAAGTAGCCATGTTATTTTTATTTTATTTATTTATTTATTTCCAGTCTCTTCTATACCACGCTATTCAACATCAGTGCGGTTTACAATAAACATAGAACTACACATTTCCTAGGGTACTTTGTGTTTACAATGAACAGGTGTTAAAACTTGGACAACATGGGGTAACTATTTACAATCGTGCACTGAACAAGCAGGGCGGAACAGGCTCTCTGTCGCTTTGCAACGAAGCTTTGCGACTATGGGACCTCGCCAGAGAGCATCAGATTCATCTCCTGGCAGTGTATCTTCCAGGCATACAAAACTCTTGGGCAGACAGACTCAGTCGAGTTCTGCTTCCATACGAGTGGTCTCTGCATGCAGACCAGGTGGCCGAGATTTTTCAAATTTGGGGAACCCGGACATAGACCTCTTTGCAAGTCCGTGGAATGCCAAACTTCCCCGGTTCTGTTCCAGAATTCCAGCTCAGGGGGCTCAGGCCAGGGATGCTTTCCTCCTTTACTGGGGTCAAGACTTCCTGTATGCCTTTCTACCCATTCCCCTAATTCCCAAAACCCTGTTCAAGCTTCAGAAAGACAGAGGCCACGGCAAGTGTGGTACCCTCTGCTTCTACATCTCTCTCAAGCTCCCTCCCTGGAGTTAGGGTCTGCTCCAGATCTCCTATCCCAGGAGGACGGAATGTTATGGCATCCCAATCCCCAATCTCTGCATCTCAGGGCTTGGTTGCTGAAGGCCTAGATCTCCATGATCTTAACCTTCCTCAACAGGTAAAGGATATCCTTTATGCTTCCAGGAAGCCTTCCACAAGACGCTCTTATGCTTTCAAGTGGAAAAGGTTTACCATATGGTGTTCGCAGAAGGGTCTTAACCCCCTTGCAGTACCTCTGGAATCATTACTGGAGTATCTCCTTCATTTATCCAATGCAGGACTTAAGACTAACTCATTGAGAGTCCATTTGAGTGCTATTGCAGCTTCCTTCAAGCCTCTAAATGGACAACCTATCTCCTCCCATCCTCTTATAGCAAGATTTATGAGAGGCCTTCTGCTAACTAAGCCTCCCATTAAGCCACCACCTGTGGCATGGGACTTAAACTTGGTTCTTGGCCAGCTCATGAAGCTGCCTTTCGATGGCCAGCTCATGAAGCTGCCTTTCGAACCCTTAGCTACTACCTCCTTGAAATTCCTTTCTTGGAAGGTTATCTTTCTCATTGCAGTCACATCAGCACGTCGCATCAGTGAGTTGCAGGTACTAGTGACTGATCCACCTTATACACTGTTCCATCATGACAAGGTAGTCCTTAGGACTCATCCACGCTTTATGCCAAAGGTGGTCTCGCCTTTTCATCTAAACCAAGCGGTTTACCTACCTGTGTTCTTTCCAAGACCTCATGCATCAAATGCAGAAAGGAATCTTCATAGTTTGGACTGTAAAAGAGTTTTAGCCTTTTACTTAGAAAGAACACAGCAACATAGAAAGTCCTCTCAACTCTGTTGCTTTTGATCCTTCTCATTTGGGACTTCCAGTCTCCAAGAGAAAACTATCTAACTGGATTGCTCAGTGTATTTCCTTTGCCTATCAGAGTAAGAATCTTCCTCTGGAGGGGCCATGTCACAGCTCATAGTGTGAGAGCCATGGCAACTTCAATGGCTTATCTACACTCTGTGTCTATCGACGACATCTGTCGAGCAGCCACCTGGGCCTCGGTTCATACCTTCACAGCCCATTACTGCTTGAACAAGGACTCCCGCCGGGATGCCTTGTTTGATCAGGCTGTTCTTCAACACCTGTTCCATACCTAATCAACTCCTACCCGCCATCCCTGGTTGGATGCCAGAGATCCATGGGGGGAAGTGGAGCCATGGTTCAGGGACACACAATGTCTGGGGTCTCTCCCTGGCATCTAGAGCTAGGGAGTCCCCATATGTGAAGACTACATTCCTGCTTGTTCCTGGAGATAGCATAGTTACTCACCTGTAACAGGTGATCTCCGGGGACAGCAGGAATTTAGTCTTCACAACCCACCCACCTCCCCTAGGAGCTGTATCTCTCTATCTATTTCTTTCCCTTTCCCTCTCTCTCTCTTTGTCTCAGCTTTAAAACTCAACTGGAGAGAGGCAGTTGGGAAAGGCGGGAAGGCAGCACGCAGGCGCTGTGGGATGCTCCCAAAAGCTTTCTAATTGGACGCTGGGGAGCGTTCCTGCGCAGGCTCTGTCGGTACCAACGATACTCATGTGAAGACTAAATTCCTGCTGTTCCCGGAGCTCACCTGTTACAGGTGAGTAACTATGCTTTCCATGCCCACTGAGGATTGATCTAGGGTTTCCTTAGCTGTGTGGGAGTGCCGACAGTTCCTTTCCCTCAGCCTGTGGGTTGTCTGGCTGCAGGCAACATCCTTACATCTTTTCTCCCTAGAGGCAATAGTGAAATTTTGCCCTGGAAGGTAACTGACTACCCTTGATTGTTGTCCTGCTTCCAGTGAGAGCATTCCTTACCCCAGCATGTTGTAGAAAATACACTCTCACTTTGTGCTAATATTGTATCCCTGCTCCTGAGCCATCTTAAATATCATCGCCAATGACCTAAACGCTATTTCTGCAGGATTTCTGCTATATTTTATAGACACATTTGAGCCTATGTGCCTTTATGAAATAGGCTAAAACTACATGCCTTCTCTTCCTTCAGATCTAGGCATGCTTTTATAAAATTACCCTCCGAGTACATTTTTTTTCCAGTGTGGTCCAAAAATAAAATGTTTTGAGTTTGGCACTCCTACTTTAGAATATTGTTCTGCTGTGCAATTTTTTAAAAAACTTTTATGAAAGAATCTGCTGAAGAAGCTTCTATATTATTGAATGACCTAATTGTGAGAAGTTGGGGTGCTTTAGACTAGGCTATTTTTTTAGGGGACAGGCAGGCATGATTTGTGAGTTTGAAGCAGCTGAAGTGGGCAATTCCAGTGGTGCACAGATTTCACTACTGCCGATCAAGCTGATTCAGTTAAATGGATACAGATTTCCAAAATTTGCTGCCTCTCTTCATCAAGTTGTCAAGATGATATAGAGGCTGTGGGTGTTGGCACAGACATGGTCAATGGATATAGCACAGTCATTCTCCAGAGAGGACGTGGTCACAGCATTTGGAAATATTTACTTTTATTAACTAGTACTTCCCACCAAAAGACCCAATTTTGCCTGTTACACAGGACTTTCATTATGAGGGAAAGGGGACTGCATGTGTGCCTGTAGGAAGACAATAGGTGTGTGATATGGAAAAGCAAGAGGGTTATCCAAATTCACATCTTTCTAGAATGCATTAAACTGAGAGAACAGTAGGAACAGGTGTTAAGGGAATTGTCTGGTTTATAGGAGTGGAAGTGGACTAGACCTATGGCTGCCTGCTACTGAGGCACATGGTAGGGTTTGATAGTTTGAAGATGCAAAGCGAAAGATTCTGTACATTACAGTACATAAAACGGTTCTTTGCTCGTGGGTGGAAAATAGCCTGAACCTGTTTCCATGGGGGCGGATGATGGGGAAATGGCCAAATATGAGTTGCATATGTAAAGGATGTTAGAAAACCAGAGAGGCAATGCTAGATGTTTATTGTAGTGTTTTTTGATACCTGTTCAATGTAAAATGCTTATTCTGTTCTGTGTAAACCACACTGGTTTCGAAATAGTGCTGTATATAAAATCAAATAAATACATAATTTGTACTGTCAATTGTGGCAAGTGCTCCAGGTCAATGTAGGGGTTGGTGATATGCAGGAGGAACAAGATGAGGAAGAGAAAGGGGTATAAGGGATTTGGAATGGATGTGGGGAGATTGTGAGTGATTGGAGAGAGAGCATGAGTAAGACTGGAATGCCTGGTAGGGATTGCATGGTAGTATGGGTGCAAATGTGGGAGAGTTTGAGGGGGAAGGGGTTGCATTTGCATTTTTGAAATAGAAGTAGAAACCATTGTTGTATTATAATAGAATTCATGAATATGGACATTATTAAATATTATAAGCACAGTAATTGATAATACTTTGGTTGCATTCTTGAATTGTTCTGGATATTGCCAGTGAAAATAAAAGATTTAAAAAAATGCATGATGATATAAGCGATAAGCCAACAGTACAGCCATGCAGCTGGTTTACACTAATGGCACTGTATAATTTGGTGATAAGCCAAAAGTACAGCCATGCAGCTGGTTTACACAAATGGCACTGTATAATTTGGTGATTCTCAAGTCAGTCCTCAGCCATACTCTGCTAGTCGATTTTCAGATTCCCACAATGAATATGTATGAAATAGGTTTGTATGCATGGGCTCCAGAGTATGTAGTTCTGTCTCATCCATATTCTTTATGGGTATCAGGAAAACCAAATTGGCTGGGTATTCCTGGGAACTTGGTAGAGAGCCATTGATACAGCTGTTAATAGTTTTCATCTATGGCCTGCCTTTTTTCACATGGTAAAAGTATCCTATGAAATAGGATTGATCATGAAACCGATCATTGTAGATTCCTAGGTGTATCTCCCAAAATACAATAAAATACAAGCATGCTACAGAATGTTCTATATTGTTCTTTCAACTGTAAGTGCCTTTTTGGCTTTTTCCTGTTGCAGATGAATACTGAATGATGATGTCAGTATATCTAAAAGATATGAAAATATAATTCTCATTTTTTGCATTTTGACTGTTGAACCACATTTAATGTTTGTTCTAGGTTTTTAACAAACTGTTAAGTCTGGCCAGCACTGCATCATCGCAAAAGTTCCAGTCCCACATGTGGAGTCAGATGTTGGTTTCTACATATGGATTTTTGAAATCCATTTCTAATGTCTCTGGCAAAGACATCCAGCCTTTAATAAAGCAGTGGGTGTATCCTTTTCATCTGCAGTCTGATTTGACAGTTTAAGGGGAAAGTAGCTTTCTCTTGGCATGCCTTCGGGACTTGTGGGAAGACCTACAGGACCAAAATTATACCAAGCATTAGTAAGATTGAACTTCAGATGGCAGAGAGACACGCACATTGCCAGTCTGTTACTCTTCAGAGTTATTTGCATTGTCTAGTCTTAGATATTTATTTAAAGTTCAAGTATATACAGGGTTATTCTGTTTTCAATCTTTCTGTAAGGTATACAATAAAAACTCCTGAATCTTCACTTTTAAAATTAAAATACAGTCAAGTTTTAATGTTACTTTTTTGGCTTTTTTGTCCTTATAGACATCCTTAACAGTTCTATCACAGAGACCAAAGTGGTGTAGTAAAATTTTATGGCAGTTTTGCATTTAACAGAAAAAGAAATGTGTTAGAATTGGAAATAAAGCAAGATTATACTTCCCCAGGAACTCAAAAATATGTGGTAAGACTCACTCATTCTCTTGTTCAGTCTTTCATTGACAGTAATTTAAAAAGGTTAGTTCTGCCCTATAGGGCCGTATGATAAACAATGTTGTTTATTGTTGAAGCGGCCTAGTGACCTTTGGCTTGGAGCAGTCAACATATTCCGTATTACCCTGCTAGACCAGCCAACACAAATTGGTTGTGTTCTCCTACCAGCAGATTGGTGGAGACAGTCATTGAAATGAACAGGTTTCAATGACATCGTTCTCCAGGACCAAGCAGGAAGTCAGACCTCACATATGGGTGACGGCGCCGACGGAGCCCTCGCGGAGCAATTTCCCCAGCTTTCAAAGAAAGCCTTTGGGAATTGCAGCGCGCATGCGCGGTCCCCTTCCTGACCAAGGGTGCCATCTTGCTCAGTCTTCTTTTTTCCGCGTAGCCCTACAGACGCTGTTTGTGATTGCCGCTGAAAAAGTTGATTTTATTTACTATTCTTTTCTCGGTTCGACGCCGGATCCTTTTCCCGCCCGGACCCGATACGCCGTATCGAGTCCTTTCTTTTATTTTTTCGGTTTTTGTCCTTCGTGACTGGCGTTCCCACCATTTTATCTTTTTTCACTGGCAGCCCTGTCTTTTGACCTCGCAGGGGCCCTTTTCCCCCCGATGGCTGCCAGCGGGTTTAAGAAGTGTGATCGGTGTAAGAAACTTATGTCTCTTACCGACACACACGACTGCTGCCTCCGCTGCCTCGGACCCGATCATGACCCGATGATCTGTGTTCTGTGTGGCAAAATGTCCTCAAAAGCGTTGAGGAGTCGGCAGCATCAAAGAGAACGAATCTTCTCTGACTCCGCGTCCGGCCGGGCCCGGACCTTGTCAGAGGCTTCGACGTCCCGGGACTCCGGTCCTGAGCATCGTCGGAGTTCCTCTGAGCGGGGGTCTCCTGCCCGGGAACATCATAGGAAGAAGAAACCCCCGAGGGCGGCGTGGGTGGACGCTCCTGGTTCCTCGAGGGCCAGGTCGCATAGCCCCAATAGCCGTCCTGGGTCCTCAGAGTCGGAGAGGCCTTCGAAACATCCTCGTCTCGAGATGGAGTCTCCTGGACACGTGAGTACTGTAGTCCTCGTGGACTCGCCTCCGAAGGAGCCGACGTCGGGCCTGACGCCGTCGGGGCCCGAGTTGGGGGCTGCTGGGTCTCCTGAGCTCGGACTCAGGTTGACGGCCTTGGAGAGCAGTTTCGCTTCCTTCATGGACCAGCAGCGGGCATTGATCGCTGGCCTCGCCGGTGCATCTGCCCCGACCACCGGGACGTCGACGTCTAAGTCGACCTCGGAGACCGAGCCGATCCTCGAGTCCATGCGAGCTCGAGTCGATCCTCGGTCGCGGTCTCCCTCGGCCTCCCGTTCGGGACCGAGGCTGTCGACGCCGGCCTCGGCGTCGGGGCGGAAGGCATTGGTGCCCGCCCGACCAGAGCCGCTCGATTCTTCCACCGAGGAGTCGGGCTGGGAGACAGAGGACGAAGAGTCCCCAGGTACTTTTCGGACTCAGTGCGTCCCATCGGACTCGCCCGAGTCCGAACCTCGGAGACGGTCCCCCCCGGAGGACACACGGTTCTCGGACTTCGTGTGGGATATGGCCAAGGCCTTGGCATTCCCCACGGATCCCGAGGAGGAGCCTCGAGCCGAAGAGCTCGATGCCCTACAGTATGACTCTCCCCCAAAGGAGGCCTTTACTGTACCGGTTCCTCTGATGCTGGAGCGACTTCTCTTCCGCATGTGGGAGAAACCGGCGTCGGCGCCGGTGTTAAGCAAGCGGGTCGATTCCATTTATTGAATCCGCAAGAGCCCCGGGTTCCAAAAGGCACAACTACCGCACCATTCTATGGTGGTGGAATCGGCCATGCATCGACTCAAGAGTCAGAAGATGCACTCCTTGGTGCCTCCCGGCCGGGAGGCCCGGAACCTGGATGCCCTCGATAGGAAGTGCTTCCAGGGCTCTATACTTTCTTGTCGAGTCCAGACCTACCAGCTCTACATGGGCATGTATCTCCGAGACCTGGCAAAGGAAATTGCCGGGTTCTCTGCTGGTCTCTCCGAGGAACCTTTGCAGAGGATCCAAGCCTTGTCCACTGGTATTCGGGAGTGCTCGAAGTTTATCTCTCGAGCAGCCTACGATGGCTTTGAAGCATCGGCTCGGGTAGCCGGAGCCGGCATCGGTGCCCGCCGACAGGCTTGGCTTCAGTCATCCAACCTCGAGCCATGGGTACAGGACAAGTTGGTCGATGTCCCCTGTAGAGGTGAAAACCTCTTTGGCAAGCCCATGGCTGAAAAGGCTGCACAGATCGAGACCGAGACTCTGACCAGGACTCGGCTGTCCAGAAAGACCTCTGCCCCTTCTCAGAAGAAGAAGGGCTCGGGAAAAAAGCCCTTTTACCCGAGGAAGGCAGCTGCCTATAAACACTACCCTCATTATCAGGCCTCAGCAGCTCATCAACAGGGTCAGCAGGCCAAGGGACGGGGTAATGGGTCCCATAGGCAGCAGCCCCCCAAGCCCACAACTCCGGCCCCTGCTCAGCAGGGTGGGGGTTTTGACTCTGTCAGCATAGCCTCTTCCCCTCCGCTGGTTTCTCTCAGCACAGGAGGCTGGCTGGTCCACTTTGCCCACAGGTGGTCGGCCATCACCTCAGATACCTGGGTGCTTCATATAGTTCAGAAAGGCTATCTTCTACACTTTCACCAGGTACCTCCCTCCTACTTTCTGGGGGAGCCTCCAAGACTCCCTCTGCACAGGGACTTACTCCTTCAGGAGTTAACAAGTCTTCTTCAGGAACAGGCTGTGGAACCGGTGCCCCACCACCTGAGAGGTCACGGCTTTTATTCCAGGTATTTTCTGATACCAAAAAGAACAGGAGGCCTCAGACCCATCCTGGACTTGCGAAGCCTCAACAAGTTCCTGGCAAGGGAAAAGTTCAAGATGCTTACCCTTGGAATCCTGCTGCCCTACCTCCAGCAGGGAGACTGGCTATGCTCCTTAGATCTAAAGGATGCCTATACTCACATCCTTATTCATCCAGACCACAGACAATATCTCAGGTTTGTTGTGGGGGGAAATCATTACCAGTACAGAGTCCTGCCCTTTGGCCTATCCTCCGCCCCCAGGGTGTTCACCAAATGCCTGGCAGTGGTGGCGGCCTATCTAAGACTTCAAGACCTTTTTGTGTTTCCATACCTGGACGACTGGCTCATCAGAGCCCAGTCTTCCCAAGAGGCCACTCAGGCCACTCATCGCACTGTGACTCTACTCCAGCACTTGGGATTTGTCATAAACTTCGCAAAGTCCACTTTGCTCCCCTCTCAAAATCTCGAATTCATAGGTGCCAGGTTGAGCACACTTCAGGCGCGAGCCTTCCTGCCTCTAGACAGGGCCCACAGGCTCATGGATCTCGCCAGCCACTTTCACAGCAATTTCTGAGACTGCTAGGTCATATGGCTTCCACGGTCCATGTGACCCACAATGCCCGCCTGAACATGCGACCTGCTCAGTGGTGCCTTCGCACTCAATGGCATCAGGCCACGGGGAGCCTGGCGGACTCAGTACAGGTGTCCAATCTGCTGGTCTCTTCTCTGCGGTGGTGGCTTCATCTGCCAAACCTGGTGCTGGGAGTGGATTTTCAATCTCCTCCACCTACTCAGGTGCTGACAACCGATGCTTCTCTCCTGGGTTGGGGAGCACATTGCCAAGGGACATGTACTCAAGGTCTCTGGACTCCTTGGGAGTCTGCTCAGCAGATAAACTTCCTGGAGCTCAGAGCCATCCGCCTAGCTCTGAGAGCCTTCTCCCACCTCACTTCTCACCAGTCTGTGCTAGTCCAGACGGACAATCAGGTTGCGATGTTCTACGTCAACAAACAAGGGGGCACAGGCTCCTTCCTTCTCTGTCAGGAGGCACAAAAACTGTGCTCTTGGGCCGTCCTTCACGGCATCCTCCTCAAAGCTGTCTATCTCCCAGGTCAAGAAAATTACCTGGCAGACAAGCTGAGCAGGATCCTCCAACCCCACGAGTGGAGATTGGATCCGTTGGTGGTTCAGCGGATCTTTCTCAAGTGGGGCCTCCCCACCATGGATCTATTTGCCAGTCCTCTGAACCGGCAGCTTCCCAAATTCTGCTCTCGACAACCGCATCCTCTCCGAGTAGCGGCGGATGCTTTTCTGATCCCATGGTCCACAGGCCTCTTGTATGCCTTTCCTCCCATGCCACTGGTGTCTCGGACGCTCTTCAAGGTTCTCAGAGACAGAGCCTCGATGATCCTAATGGCTCCCCGGTGGCCGAGACAGCCCTGGTTCCCGCTTCTGATGCAGCTGGCGGTGGACACTCCTCTTCCTCTGGGGTTTCTACCCAATCTCCTGTCACAGGATCAGGGGACTCTCCTTCACCCCAACCTCCGGTCCCTTCATCTGATGGCCTGGCTGCTGAAAGGGTAGTCCTTGCTCCCCTCCTGCTGCCTCGGGAGGTGGAAGAGGTCGTCTTGGCCTCCAGGCGGCCCTCCACCCGGAAATCCTACGCACTTAAGTGGCGTCAGTTCTCCGTGTGGTGTGCTCAGCAGTCTGAGAATCCCTTCTCCTGCTTGGTGGCAGTGGTCTTGCAATATTTGCTTTACTCTCCAATCTGGGCCTTAAGTCCAAATCTGTCAGAGTCCACCTCAGTGCTCTTTCTGCACATCACGCACCGGTGGATGGCAGGCCTCTTTCCAACCACCCTTTGGTGGCTCGTTTTCTCCGAGGCCTCCTTCTCCTTAAGCCTCCTTTGCGCTCTCCAGCCCCTAAATGGGATCTGAATGTGGTCTTACAGCGGATTACCTGTCCGCCCTTTAAACCTATGGCTACCTGCCCTCTTCGTTTTCTTTCCTGGAAAACCTTGTTTTTGGTAGCCCTTACCTCTGCTAGGCGCGTTAGTGAACTGTAGGCCCTAGTGTCTGCTCCTCCTTACACTAGGTTCTACAGGAATAGGGTAGTCTTACGGACTCACCCTAAGTTTCTTCCAAAGGTGGTTTCTCCTTTTCATCTCAACCAGGAGGTGGTTCTTCCGACCTTCTTTCCCAGGCCGCACTCCAGCCGGGCTGAAATGGTCCTGCACACCCTGGACTGTAGGAGGGTCTTGTCCTTCTACCTTGACCGTACGCGGGAGCATAGGAGGGCTGTTCAGCTCTTCGTTTCTTTTGACCCCAATAAATTGGGGCTACCTGTCTCCAAGCGTACTTTGTCCATATGGGTAGCTGACTGTATCGCCTGGGCATATGTGGCAGCCGGCCTCTCGTTGGAGGGTCGAGTCACGGCTCATCGTGTCAGGGCGAAAGCTGCGTCAGTGGCTCATCTCCGCTCTGTTCCGTTGGCAGACATCTGCCGGGCCACTACTTGGTCTTCAAGCCAGACTTTTGCGGCCCATTACTGCCTGGAGAGGGAGTCCCGCAGGGACAGTGCTTTCGGTCAGGCAGTCCTCCATAATCTCTTTGAGGTTTAGGCAACTCCTACCCTCCGGCCCTGTTGTTGGGCTACCGGTCGGGGGCGTTTTCAGAGAAGATTCCTTCCTTCTGTGCTACTGAGCTAGAGGGAGCTCATTTTTCCGCTTGAGGTCTCCAGTAGCCTTAAGCTAGGGAGTCCAATATGTGAGGACTGACTTCCTGCTTGGTCCTGGAGAAAGAGTAGTTACTCACCTGTAACAGGTGTTCTCCAGGAGCAGCAGGAATCAGTCCTCACAACCCTCCCTCCTCCCCTTGGAGTTGCAGTCCTATCATTTCGTTTTTGCTAATTTCTTTGCTGTCTTTTAGCTATGTCATCAGACTGAGCAAGATGGCACCCTTGGGTGGGAAGGGGACCGCGCATGCGCGCTGCAATTCCCAAAGGCTTTCTTTGAAAGCTGGGGAAATTGCTCCGCGAGGGCTCCGTCGGCGCCGACGTCACCCATATGTGAGGACTGATTCCTGCTGCTCCTGGAGAACACCTGTTACAGGTGAGTAACTACTCTTTCCCATGCCTCAATCAACCTGAGCCACTACAGAACACCTTAGTATTCTTCTGTCTCCAGCAGATGGTGGTTGGATTTTCTCATATCTGAAGAATATCTGAACAATTGAGAGGAGAAAGATTGATTTTGCTTCTGAATGACCACCTTGAGGGTCACACATTCACAAAGCCTTTTTGGTAGCCAAAGGAGGAGGGAAAATTGGTTCAGCTCTACGATAATGGTCTGTGAGCAGCCAGAAAATTAGAAAGATTTGGAAGAGATCAACAGCCTCACACAACCTCCACACCCCCTCCCTCCCTCTTTTCTGTCCCTACTCTTCCCAAAGACTGCAGACGCCTCGGAGGTATGCGGCTGCAAGCTGTTTAGAAAGCATAAGAAAGAAAGAAATAACGCTTGGGGTACTGAGCCTGGCATGGTTTGCCCTGCCTGAGGCTCCCAAGGGGGGGGGGGGAGTACCAAGGCTTGACTTCATCGTTGTCCTTGGGGCTCCAGTACTTGTGTGTTTGGAGGCATAAGTTGGGGTAGACCACAGACGACTGTTGGCTTGGTGGCACTTCCTGCTATTTTCCCACAATGCACTGCTAATGTTTCCTGCCTTTGTGCGCCTTGCGCCCAAGTGGTCCCAGCATGCATTCTGCCTGAACTGCTTCAACACGCATTCCTACCCAAGTGCCCGTGACGCATGCTCATGTATGTGCTCCGTTTAGCGCTATTACTTCTACTGATCATTTGTATAGTGCTGCAAGGCATATGCAGCGCTGTACAGACAGATATAGAAGAATATCCCTGCTTATCAGAATTTATAATCTAGTTAAGACAGACAATGCAACAGCAGAGGAGAAGGATATATCTAGGGGAATGGTAAAGAAACACACAGGAGACTAAGCAGATCAGGATCCAAAAGCAGCCTTGAAAAGGTGAGTTTTCAACCTGGATTTGAAAAAGGCCAGAGATTAAGCCTGATGCGCAGACTCAGGTAGTTTGTTCCAGGCATAAGGAGCAGCAAGTGGAATGATCGAAGTCTGGAGTTGGCAGTAGAAGAGGATGAGACAGATAGAAGGGATCTGCCAGAAGAGCGTAGTTCCCGAGGAGGGATGTCGGGAGAGATAAGAGAGGAAAGGTATTGAGGAGCAGCAGAATGAGTGCACTTATAGGTCAGTAGGAGAAGTTTGAAATATGGAAATGGATAGGGAACCAGTCGAGGATGGTGGAAGATTAGCCACGTTGCTGAGTTTTGAACGGATTGAAGATTATACGCCCTGCCAGTGGATGATTACCCTGCATGGTTCAGCATGTCAAAGATGAATGCTCAGGATATTGCGATCATGAAGTGGACTACTATTCCAGTAGAGGGTGGTATGGCCTTAAAGAATTCCCTGGATCCGTAAGGTGGATTCTATCCTGAGATATCAGTTTGCAGCTGCCTTAGCAATTCTTCAGTTGTTTGTATGTGTGAGTCTGATGACTCGAATCCTGCTGCAATGGATCCAATCCCTCACATTGGAAGACATTATGCCTCTCTTGGAATCGAGCACAGCTGTTCTGTCAGGCGCTATGCATGATCTCAACTACTTGGGATGTTGCCACCTCTATGTGGCACAGTGCTAGATATGGCTTCATCAGGGCTCGATTGACTCGGCTAGCCTTTCAAGGGAAGCTTCTGTCCGGGTCCAACTTGGAGAAGTTGGTTAAGGATTTAGGCAAGTCCAAGCCTCATCACATCCTCAAAGGTAGACCAAAAGGGCCTGAAAAGCGTTTAGGAATGTCTATCTTCTTAGCATATTCCCATTAGCCACATTCCTACTACTCAAGGCTTCCGAGGATCTCGGGACTCCTGTAAATATAAGCCTGCAAGGCCCTCTTCTTCCTCTTAGGGGTTTCTGTCCCAGTCTGTCCTTTTGTGGACCTGTGGACCAGGGAGTCTTCCTCGTCTAGATGAGACGAAGCCTGCTCAGTGTATTGACAGATTGGGGGACCCATTTCGGGGAACCTTTGGTGGATGATAGGCTATGCCTCTTCTGCCTGGAGTGAGCCTGAGTCACTGAGGATTGCATGGTGCTGGACACCATTCAACGTGACTATGTTCTAGATTGCAGTGAACTTATCCTGGACCCATTTCTTGTCTCCCCATGTGGCTCAATGGCCAAGAGGGTCACAATCCAGGCCACATTGGACAAACAGGAGGAGTAGCCTAGTGGTTAGAACAGTGGTCTGTGACTACAGAGACCAGGGTTTGAATCCCACTGGTACTCGTTGGGCAAGTCACTTAACCCTCCATTGCCTCAGTACCAACTTAGATTGTAAGCCCTCTGGGGACAGGGAAATACCTACTATTCCTGATTATAACTTGTCTTGAACTGCTACTGGAAAGGTGTAAGCTAAGTACTACTAAATAAAATAAAATTAAATAATTAAATAAAACTGCTAAGTCTGCAAGCGATAGTAGTTTATAGTTTAGTTTTGCTGTACTTCATTTTCAGGTTACACAAAGCGGTTTATAATAGAGCTTGAAAGGAACTCCAAACAAATGATGGGACAGAGAAAACAAAAGAAAAGAAAGCAGATACAAGCATCAAGGCAAAGTGGTCAATGAAGCATACAGTTTAGCATACAACTGGCATATAGCTGCTGTCTCTCTAACCCAGGGCACAACCCAAACCACTAATCCGGGAATTCAAAAGCCTGTTTAAAAAAGATGCATTTTAAGTTCTGACTTGAAAACAGACAAAAATTGTTTGAAGCCGATGCTGAGTTGGAAAACTATTCTGGAGTGATGGGGCTAAAAAGAAAAAGGCTCTTTGCCTCATGGATTCATCGTGTACAGTATTTGGTGCAGGCAGACACTGCCTATTGCTGTGTACTGATCAGAGAGCAAGCTGAGCAGTTTGGAATCATCAAGGTAGACAAATATTCAGTGGCAGTATGATATAGTGCTGTGAAAGTCGATCAGTATCAGGATTTTGTATTGTATACGTGTTTTTATTGGCAACCAGTGATGATAAATGAGTAAGAAGGTGACATGGTTGTAACTGTTTACGTGTGTGAGAATACAGATAGTGGTGTTCTGTGCTGATACCCCCTGCAAAGCAGGGCTGTCACAAATACTCCAGCTATTTCATAGTACCCAAAAAGGATGGATCTTTTTGTCCAGTTCTCGACCTCAAAGGGGTCAGCGCTTATCTACATACTCTGCTGTTCTGTATGGAGACTCTGCAGTCTGTGATTCAAGTGGGTACCCAGCAAGGCGTACCTGACCTCTGGTTTTAGCGGAAGCTTATTTCCACATCCCAGTCAGGGGGATCAGGAGCATTTTATGCATTTCACTGTGCTTGCTCTCATTTTCAGTTTACTGCTCTTCCCTTTAGCTTCTCCAGCGCTCCAAGGAAGTTCTCGAAAATCATTGTGGCAGTGGCCCCTGCGCTGCGGCACCAAGGAATCTGTGTTCACCCATATACTGTATGGATGATTGGCTTATCCAAGCTCTGTCTCACTGAAGTGTCTCGGGTTTCAACCTATGTGATGCATTTCCTGGAGCGTTTCGGCTGAGTGATCAAGCGAGGGAAAAAGCCACTTGGAGCCGTCTCAGTTGTTGGAATACCTGGGAGCGTGTTTTGACACTCGGCTGGGCAAACTGTTCCTGTCCGAGGAGCAGCTGGGTAAACTGTTGAATCAGGCGATGGCCTTCTGGTCTCAGCAGGCTCCCAGAGTATGGGATTATCTTCAACTTCTCTGTGTGATGGTGGCGATACTTGAGATGGTGCATTGGGCACAAACCCATATGAGGCCACTTCAGAGGTCCTTGCTAATTCAGCGGTCTCAAAGTTCACAAGATTTCCAGATTTGGCTCACCCTCCTGCTGGAGTTGGGGTCAAGCTTGTAGTGATGACAGCAGCCACAATATCTGAGGAAAGGTATGCCACTGGGTGATCATGCGTGGCTTCTACTCTCGATGGTGCCAGCCTGTTTGGCTGGGAGACCCATTGTGAGAATCGAATGGCTCAGGGCCATTGAAGCCAACGAGAGGTGGTGTTAGCCCATCATCCATCTTGAGGCAAGGGCCATTTGACTGGCCCTGTTACACTTTAGGATGCAGGTCAGGAACAGAGTGATCTGGGGGTAGTCGGACAATGTCATGGCAGAGGCATATGTCAGTTGGCAAGGAGGCACCAAGAGGGCCGAAGTGGCACTGGAGATGGCTCTCCTGGGTGGAGAGAAACCTTCTAACTCTATTGGTGCAACATATTGCCAGCATAGAAAACAAAGAGGCAGACTTCCTCAGCTGCCACTCTCTTGATCCTAGGGTGTGGGAGTTAAATCAGGAGACATTTCAGCAGATTTTGTGCCTCTGGGGTGATGCCGAGATGGACTTAATGGGCAACTTGGGCCAGTGTGAAGACCAGCACATTCTTCAGTTGCCACAGGAATGTAAGCTCTAAGGGAGTCTATACTAGTACATTCTTGGCTACAGCACTGCCTTCTGTACGTGTTTTCTCCATAGCTGTTTTCGGGCATCGTCTTTGTCACATAGAGTGGCATCTGGGCTGGATAGTTCTGGTGTTGCTGGATATAGGCCACAGAAGTTCTAATTTGAAGACATGATGTGTCTTCTGCAGGAACCACCTCTGCATCTGTCCTCAGTCTGGGAGATGTTGCGTCAGGGGCTGGTTCTCCTAGATGACCTTACTTTTTTCTCGCTTACAGCTTGGCTCTTGAGAGGCATCGCTTAGCACGCAAAGGCTATCCTTCTGCCATTGTTTCCATGTTTCTCAAGGCAAGGAAAGGTTCTACCTGCCTGCCTATGTGTGTGTCTGGTGTCTTTTCGAGCATTGGTGCAGTGTGTGTCAGACTGGGACTGATATGACAGATCCACTGTCTCTGCTGGCCTTTCTTCAGGACAGTTTGGATAAAGCCTTCTCCCTTAGCTCTCTGTGAGTACAGGTTGCAGCCTTATCCTGCTTCAGAGGTCCAGTGGCAGGGCAGTCCATAACCTCGCACCTAGATGTGACCCATGTTCTCCAGGTAGTTCGGCACTTGTGCCCTCCCCCTGCGTTGTTGTCCCCTCTTGGATCTCTGCCTGGTGCTCCGGGCCTTGATGTCTGAACCTTTAGAGCCCTTGAAGCAGGCTACCCTTAAGGACCTGACCAAAGACTGTTTTTCTGGTAGCAGTTTGCTCGGCAAGACGTATTTCTGAGCTACAGGCATTATCATGCAGGGATCCTTATTTATCCTTTTCATGGGAGGCCATATGTATTTGGTCTGTTCCTTCCTTTTTGCCTAAGGTGGTATCTGCCTTCTGCATGAATTAAGTAGTTTGTCCTCCTTTTTGAAGGACTTTCACCTGGTAGATGTCCAGAGAGTGCTCCTCCCATACTTGAAGATTACTAACTCTTTTCACAATTTAGACCATCTCTGTGTGCTGTTTGCTGGTCCACGTAAAAGGAAGTGGTGGATAAGTCAAAATTGGGGTGCTGGATCAGAGGCCATTACCTCAGCATATCTGTTGTGGAACCAGTCAGTTCCAGGGTTTGTGTGCGCATTCCACTTGGTGTTGGGAAATCTGATTTAAAAGCAAGCAATCCTCATAGGTAGAGCATAGCTTGGTAGCCTCCTCAGACATTTGTCGGGCGGCAAAGTGAGTGTCACTTTCCATCTTTTTCAAGCATTACCACTTAGTTCTCCATGCTTTAGCGGACATGGCCTTTGGCTCAAGGGTCTTGAAAGCTACCATGTCTTCTTCCCGCCCAGTGGAGGCATAGCTTTGATAAGTCTCAGTTGTTTGGACTTGTTTAGCAGGATGATATGGAAGATTATATTTTCCTTATCAGATAATGTCCTATCTCCAGGAACAAGCAGGAATGAGTCTTCACATATGGGTATCGTCGGTACCGACGGAGCCTGCGCGGGAACGCTCCCCAGCGTCCAAAAGGAAAGCTTTTGGGAGCATCCCACAGCGCCTGTGCGCTGCCTTCCCGGCTTTCCCAACCGCCTCTCTCCAGTTCTTCTTTTCCGCGGAGCCAGCAGGTCGTGTTCCTGTCACCGCTGAAGAATTTCTTTATTTTATTTTATTTCTTTGGTCGCGCGTCTGCCTTCTCGACGCTGGACCGGTACCGCCGGTCTTTTCTTTCTTTATTCTAAAAAAAAAAAAAAAAAACTACTGTTTTTCTCACTTCAGTGCATTTTCTTCTTGGCCTTAGGCCTAGGAAATTTTTCCTCATGGAAAAGCCCGCCTCCAGGTTTAAAAAATGCACGAAGTGCAGCGGCACTATTTCTGTCACCGACACCCATGAATGGTGTCTAAAATGTTTAGGTCCTGACCACTCCATTACGGATTGTGAGTCCTGTTCCATGATGTCTAAAAGAGGTCTACAGAATCGAGCAGCCAAGCTCAGTACCCTGTTTCCCTCTGATACAGCTTCGGTTGCATCGACGTCTTCAAGGGCTGCTTCTTCCTCTCATGGATCTCAGGTAACCAAACTTAAGTCCAGCCGGTCCTCGAAGGGTAAATCTCCCTCTAAGTATCGAGATGCCTCCGGGCTTGCTCTCGAGGAATCCGCACCGGCAAAATTACCCCGGCGGGAGGCTCCGGCTTCCAAAGCTTTATCTATGGGGTCACAGGTTGACATCGATGGCTCGGCCTCGACCGATCACCTGTTGCCATGTTCTGACCATGCAGCGTGCCATCACGGCATTCATACAAGCTGCGACACCTTCGGTACCGCAACAAACTCTGTTGCCGGTACCGACTCCGGCACCGATATCTGTTCCGGTGCCGGTACCGATTGCATCGACATCGGCTTCGCTGTCGACTGCAGCGGTACACTGTTCTGTGATGCCCATCGGTACCGATCACTCCCGATGTCGATACCACCCGGTACGCGTATCGGGCTCTGCAGGAGCATCCAGACAGGCATAAGAACATAAGATATGCCATACTGGGTCAGACCAAGGTCCATCAAGCCCAGTATTCTGTTTCCAACAGTGGCCAATCTAGGTCATACATACCTAGCAGTTTCCCCAAGGGACACAGGTTCCACAATGCTTGTATTGGTTCAAGCATTGATATCCTGGGTCCCTTCTTAATAATGGTTTATGGACCTTTCCTCCAGGAACTTGTCCGAACCTTTTTTAAACCCAGCTACACTAACAGCCTTTACTACATCCTCCGGTAACAAATTCCAGAGTTTGATTACACGTTGAGTGAAAAAATATTTTCTTTATTAGTCTTAAATAGTTTACCCTGTAGCTTCATTGCATGTCCTCTAGTCTTTCTATATTCTGACAAGGTAAACAATCGATCTACGTTTACCCATTCCACTCCGTTCATTAATTTATAGACTTCTATCATATCTCCCCTCAGCCGTCTCTTTTCCAGGTTAAAGAGCCCCAACCTTTTTAGCCTTTCTTCATAGGAGTATCCTTCCATCCAGTTTACCATTTTGGTAGCTCTTCTCTGAACCTTTTCTAAAATTGCTATATCCTTTTTAAGATATGGCGACCAGAATTGCACACAATATTCAAGGTGCGGTCTCACCATGGAACGTTATAGAGGCATTATAATATCTTTTGTTTTATTTTCCATTCCTTTCCTTATCATACCTAGCATTCTGTTTGCTCTCTTGGCCGCCGCTGCACACTGGGCCGAGGGTTTTAACATGGTATCCACAATGACGCCTAAATCTTTTTCCTGGGTGGTGGTTCCTAATGTGGAACCTTGCATCGTGTAACCATAGTTTGGGTTGTTCTTCCCTAGGTGCATAACCTTGCACTTGTCCACATTAAATTTCACCTGCCATTTTGATGCCCAGTCTTCCAATTTATCAAGATCCTCTTGCAATTTTCCACAATCCTCTTGGGTTTTAACAACTTTAAATAGTTTTGTGTCATCTGCAAATTTGATAACCTCAACGTGTAATCAAACTCTGTTAGTGTAGCTGGGTTTAAAAAAGGTTTGGACAAGTTCCTGGAGGAAAGGTCCATAAACCAGAAGTGACCGAAGATTTCTCCAGGACCAAGCAGGAAATCAGTCCTCACATCTGGGTGACGTCGGCGCCGACGGAGCCCTCGCGGAGCAATTTTCCCCAGCTTTCAAAGAAAGCCTTTGGGAATTGCAGTGCGCATGCGCGGTCCTCTTCCCGCCCAAGGGTGCCATCTTGCTCAGTCTTCTTTTTTCCGTGGAGCCCTACAGACGTTGTTTGTAAATCCCCGCAGAAAAGTTGATTTTGTTTCTCTTTTTTCTCGGTTTCGACGCCGGTTCTTTTCCCGCCCGGACCCGCGACGCCGGTTGCGAGTCCGTTCTTTATTTTTCATTTTTTTTGTCCTTCGTGACAGATTTTGCGCCTTTTTACTTTTTCACTGGCAGCTCGGTCTTTTGACCTCGTAGGGGCCCTTTTTCCCCCGATGGCTGCCAGCGGGTTTAAAAAGTGTGACCTGTGTAAGAAACTCATGTCTCTTACCGACACACACGACTTCTGCCTCTGCTGCCTCGGACCCGATCATGACCCGATGATCTGTGGTCCGTGTGGCAAAATGTCCTCAAAAGCGTTGAGGAGTCGGCAGCATCAGCGGGAACGTATCTTCTCTGACTCCGGCCGGGCTCGGACCTCGTCAGAGGCTTCGACGTCTCGGGACTCTGGTCCTGAGCATCGTCGAAGTTCCTCTGAAAGGGGGTCTCCTACCCGGGAACATCATCGGAAGAAGAAACCCGCGAGGGCGGGATCGGTGGACGCTCCTGGTTCCTCGAGGGCCAGGTCGCATAGCCCCGATTCCCGTCCCGGGTCCTCGGAGGTGGAGAGGCCTTCCAAACATCCTCGTCTCGAGATGGACTTGCCTGCTCACGTGAGTACTGTTGTCCTCGTGGACTCGCCTCCGAAGGAGCCGACATCGGGCCCGATGCCGTCGGGGCCCGAGTCGGGGGCTGCTGGGTCTCCTGAGCTCGGACTCAGGTTGACGGCCTTGGAGAGCAGTCTGACTGCCTTCATGGACCAGCAGCGGGCATTGATCGCTGGCCTCGCTGGTGCTTCTGCCCTGACCGCCGGGACATCGACCTCCAAGTCGACCCTGGAGACTGAGCCGATCCTCGAGTCCATGAGGGCTCGAGTCGATCCTCGGTCGCGGTCTCCTTCGGCCTCCCGTTCGGGACCGAGGTCGTCGACGCCGACTCCCTCGGCGTCGGGGAGGATGGCATCGATGCCCGCCCGACCAGAGCCGCTCGATTCCTCCTCCGAGGAGTCGGCCTGGGAATCCGAGGACGAAGAGTCACCTGGTTCCTTTCGGACTCGTTGTGTCCCATCGGACTCCCCCGAGTCCGAACCTCGGAGACGGTCCCCCCCGGAGGATACCCGGTTCTCGGACTTCGTGCAGGATATGGCCAAGGCCTTGGCCTTCCCCGCGGATCCCGAGGAGGAGCCTCGAGTCGAAGAGCTCGATGCCCTCCAATATGACTCTCCCCCGAAGGAGGCCTTTATTGTACCGGTTCCTCCTATGCTGGAACGACTTCTCTTCCGCATGTGGGAGAGCCCGGCGTTGTCGCCGGTGTTAAGCAAGCGGGTCGATTCTATTTATCGAGTCCGCAAGAGCCCCGGGTTCCAAAAGGCACAAATACCGCACCATTCCATGGTGGTGGAATCGGCCATGCATAGACTTAAGAGTCAAAAAATGCACTCCTCGGTGCCTCCCGGTTGGGAGGCCCGAAGCCTGGATGCCCTCGGTAGGAAGTGTTTCCAGGGCTCTATGCTTGCTTGTCGAGTCCAGACCTACCAGCTCTACATGGGCATGTATCTCCGGGACCTGGCTAAAGAACTAGCTGGGTTCTCTGCTGATCTCTCCGACGAACCTTTGCAGAGTTTCCAAACCTTGTCAACTGGTATTCGGGAGTGCTCAAAGTTTATCTCTCGAGCAGCCTACGATGGTTTTGAGGCATCGGCTCGAGTAGCCGCAGCCGGCATCGGTGGCCGCCGCCAGGCTTGGCTTCAGACGTCCGACCTCGAGCCATGGGTGCAGGACAAGTTGGTCGATGTCCCCTGCAGAGGTGAAAACCTCTTTGGCAAGCCCATGGATGAGAAGGCTGCACAGATCGAGACCGAGACTCTCACCAGGACTCGTCTCTCAAGGAAGACCTCTGCCCCTTCTCAGAAGAAGAAGGGCTCGGGGAAAAAGCCCTTTTACCCGAGGAAGGCGGCTGCCTATCAACACTACCCTCATTATCAGGCCTCAGCAGCTCCCCCACAGGGTAAGCAGGCCAAGGGACGGGGTAATGGGTCCCGTAGGCAGCAAGCCCCCAAGCCTGCACCACCGGCCCCTGCTCAGCAGGGTGGGGGTTTTTGACTTCATCAGCATAGCCTCTCCCCCTCAGCTGGTTTCTCTCAGCACAGGAGGCCGGCTGGTCCACTTTGCCCACAGGTGGTCCAACATCACCACAGATACCTGGGTGCTTCACATAGTTCAAAAGGGCTATCTTCTTCACTTTCACCAGGTACCTCCCTCCTATTTTCCAGGGGAGCCTCTTCGACTCCCTCTGCACAAGGACTTACTCCTTCAGGAGTTAGCAAGTCTCCTTCAGGAACAGGCTGTGGAACCGGTGCCCCACCACCTGAAGGGTCAAGGGTTTTACTCCAGGTACTTTCTGGTACCAAAAAGAACAGGAGGCCTCAGACCCATCCTGGACTTGTGCAATCTCAACAAGTTCCTTGCAAAGGAAAAGTTCAAGATGCTTACCCTTGGAATCCTGCTGCCCTACCTCCAGCAGGGAGACTGGCTGTGCTCCTTGGATCTAAAGGATGCGTATACTCTTATCCTTATTCATCCAGACCACAGACAATATCTCAGGTTTGTTGTGGGAGGAAATCATTACCAGTACAGAGTACTGCCCTTTGGCCTATCCTCCGCCCCCAGGGTGTTCACCAAATGCCTGGCAGTGGTGGCGGCCTATCTAAGACTTCAAGGCCTTTTTGTGTTTCCATACCTGGATGACTGGCTCATCAGAGCCCAGTCTTCCCAAGAGGCCACTCAGGCCACTCATCGCACTGTGACTCTACTCCAGCACTTGGGATTTGTCATAAACTTCGCAAAGTCCACTTTGCTCCCCTCTCAAAATCTCGAATTCATCGGCGCCAGGTTGGACACTCTTCAGGCGCGGGCCTTCCTCCCTCTGGACAGGGCCAAGCGGCTCATGGATCTCGCCAGCCACTTTCACAGCAATACCCTGGTCTCGGCCAGGCAATTTCTGAGACTGCTCGGCCATATGGCTTCCACGGTCCATGTGACCCCCAATGCCCGCCTGAACATGCGACCTGCTCAATGGTGCCTTTGCACACAATGGCATCAGGCCACTGGGAGCCTAGCGGACTCCGTAAAGATCTCCGACCCGCTGGTCTCTTCTCTACAATGGTGGCTTCATCTGCCAAACCTAGTACTAGGAGTGACTTTTCAGCCCCCTCCGCCTTCTCAGGTCCTGACGACCGATGCTTCTCTCCTGGGTTGGGGAGCACATTGCCAAGGGACATGTACTCAAGGTCTCTGGACTCCTTGGGAGTCTGCTCAGCAGATAAACTTCCTGGAGCTCAGAGCCATCCGCCTAGCGCTCAAAGCATTCTCTCACCTGATTTCTCACCAGTCGGTGCTGGTCCAGACAGACAATCAGGTTGCAATGTTCTACATGAACAAACAAGGCGGAACAGGCTCCTTCCTCCTCTGTCAGGAGGCACAGAAACTATGCTCTTGGGCCGTCCACCACGGCATCATCCTCAAAGCTGTCTATCTCCCAGGTCAAGAAAATTACCTGGCAGACAAGCTGAGCAGGATCCTCCAGCCACACGAGTGGAGGTTGGATCCGATGGTGGTTCAGCGGATCTTTCTCAAGTGGGGCCTCCCCACCATGGATCTATTTGCCAGTCCTCTGAACCGGCAACTACCCAGATTCTGCTCTCGACAACCGCATCCTCTCAGAGTAGCGCCGGATGCTTTTCTGATCCCATGATCCACAGGCCTCTTGTATGCCTTTCCTCCCATGCCACTGGTGTCTCGAACGCTCTTCAAAGTTCTCAGAGACAAAGCCTCGATGATCCTAGTGGCTCCCCGGTGGCCGAGACATCCTTGGTTCCCGCTTCTAATGCAGCTGGCGGTGGACACTCCTCTTCCTCTGGGGTTTCAGCCCGACCTCCTGTCACAGGATCAGGGGACTCTCCTGCACTCCAACCTCCGGTCCCTTCATCTGATGGCCTGGCTGCTGAATGGGTAGTCCTTGCTCCCCTCCGCCTGCCTCCAGATGTGGAGGAGGTCGTCTTGGCCTCCAGGCGGCCCTCCACCCGGAAGTCCTACGCTCTTAAGTGGCGTCGGTTCTCCATCTGGTGTGCTCAGCAGTCTCAAGATCCCTTCTCCTGTTCAGCATCAGTGGTCTTGCAGTACTTGCTTTCCCTCTCCAATCTTGGACTTAAGTCCAACTCGGTCAAGGTCCACCTCAGTGCTCTTTCTGCGCATCAGATGCCGGTGGATGGCAGACCTCTTTCCAGCCACCCTCTAGTGGCTCGTTTTCTCAGAGGCCTCCTTCTACTTAAGCCACCTTTGCGCCCACCAGCCCCGGACTGGGATCTCAATGTGGTGTTACAGCGGATTACCTGTCCGCCTTTTGAACCTATGGCTACCTGCCATCTTCGTTTTCTTTCTTGGAAAACCTTGTTCTTAGTGGCCCTCACTTCTGCTAGACGCGTTAGTGAGCTGCAGGCCCTAGTATCTGATCCTCCTTACACTAGGTTCTACAAGAACCGGGTAGTCCTACGGACTCACCCTAAGTTTCTTCCCAAGGTGGTTTCCCTTTTCACATCAACCAGGAGGTGGTACTTCCTACCTACTTTCCCAGGCCACACTCCAGCCGAGCTGAAATGGTCCTGCATACCCTGGACTGTAGAAGGGCGTTAACCTTCTACCTTGACCGTACGCGGGCGCACAGAAGGGCTGTTCAGCTCTTCGTCTCTTATGACCCCAATAGGTTGGGGCTCCCTGTCTCCAAGCGTACTCTGTCCATCTGGATTGCTGACTGTATCGCTTGGGCTTATGAGTCAGCCGGCCTCTCGTTGGAAAGTCGAGTCACGGCTCATCGTGTTAGGGCGAAGGCTACGTCAGTGGCTTACCTCCGCTCTGTTCCATTGGCAGACATCTGCCGGGCCGCTACTAGGTCTTCAAGCCAGACTTTTGCGGCCCATTACTGCCTGGAGAGGGAGTCCTGCAGGGACAGTGCTTTCGGCCAGGCAGTCCTCCGTAACCTCTTTGAGGTATAGGCAACTCCTACCCTCCATCCCGGATGTTGGGCTACCTGTTGGAGACGTATTCAGAGAAGATTCCTTCCTTCTGTGCTACTGAGCTTGAGGGAGCTCCTTTTTGTGCTTAGGGTCTCCGGTAGCCTTAAGCTTGGGAGTCCCATATGTGAGGACTGACTTCCTGCTTGGTCCTGGAGAAAGAGTAGTTACTCACCTGTAACAGGTGTTCTCCAGGAGCAGCAGGAATCAGTCCTCACAACCCTCCCTCCTCCCCTTGGAGTTGCAGTTCTATGATTTCGTTTTTGCTAATTTTTTGCTGTCTTTTAGCTATGTCATCAGACTGAGCAAGATGGCACCCTTGGGCGGGAAGAGGACCGCGCATGCGCGCTGCAATTCCCAAAGGCTTTCTTTGAAAGCTGGGGAAAATTGCTCCGCGAGGGCTCCGTCGGCGCCGACGTCACCCATATGTGAGGACTGATTCCTGCTGCTCCTGGAGAACACCTGTTACAGGTGAGTAACTACTCTATCAATGCTTGACCCAGTACAAGCATTGTGGAACTTGTGTCTCTTGGGGAAACTGCTAGGTACATATGACCTAGATTGGCCACTGTTGGAAACAGAATACTGGGCTTGATGGACCTTGGTCTGACCCAGTATGGCATATCTTATGTTCTTATGCCTCTCCAAGAGGTTGGGGAGCTCATCTGTCACTGTCTAAATAAAATAAATAAAATCTTCAAGATCTCTCCACTCAAGGCATCTGGTCTTCACAGGAGACATCTCTACATATCAACCTCTTAGAGCTCAGAGCAATTTTTCTAGCTCTCAGAGTCTTCCACACCCTGCTCAGCTACAAGACAGTCCTCATCCACACGGACAACCAAGTAGCCATGTTCTACATGAACAAGCAGGGCGGGACTGGCTCTCTGTCGCTTTGCAACGAAGCTCTGAGATTGTGGGCCTTCGCCAGAGAGCATCAAATTCATCTCATGGAAGTGTATCTTCCAGGGGTTCAAAACTCTTGGGCAGACAGACTCAGTCGAGTTCTGCTTCCACACGAATGGTCCCTCCATGGGGACCAGATAGCCAGGATCTTCCGAATTTGGGGAACCCCGGACATAGACCTGTTTGCAAGTCCGTGGAATGCCAAACTTCCCCGGTTCTGTTCCAGGATTCCATGTCAGGGAGTTCAGGCCAGGGATGCCTTCCTCCTTCATTGGGGGCAAGACTTCCTCTATGCCTTTCCACCCATTCTCCTAATTCCCAAGACACTGTTCACACTTCAGAGAGACAAGGGGTCTGTGATCCTCATAGCACCACATTGGCCATGCCAAGTGTGGTACCCTCTACTTCTGCATCTCTCTCAAGCTCCCTCCCTGGACTTGGGATCTGCTCCAGACCTCCTGTCCTAGGAGGAGGGAACGTTATGGCACCCAAATCCCCAGTCTCTTCACCTCAGAGCCTGGTTGCTGAAGGCCTAGACCTTCAAGATTTGCATCTTTCTCAGCAAGTGAAGGATATCCTTCATGCTTCCAGAAAGCCTTCCACTAGATGTTCCTATGCTTTTAAATGGAAAAGATTTACCATTTGGTGTGCAGAGAAGGGTCTTAACCCTCTTGCAATACCTCTGAATTCTTTACTAGAGTATTTCTGCATTTATCCCATGCAGGCCTTAAAACGAATTCAGTAAGAGTCCATTTGAGTGCTATTGCAGCATCCCTTAAGCCTCTCAATGGACAGCCTATTTCCTCTCATCCTCTTATTGCAAGATTCATGAGAAGCCTTCTTTTAACTAAACCTCCCATTAGACCACCTCCAGTGGCATGGGATTTGAATTTGGGTCTTGGCCAGCTTATAAAGCCAACCTTTGAACCCTTAGCCACTATCTCCTTGAAATTCCTTTCCTGGAAGGTTATTTTTCTCATTGCAGTCACCTCAGTTCGCCGTATCAGTGAGCTGCAAGCCTTGGTGGCTAATCCTCCTTATACAAGGTTCCATCATGACAAGGTAGTCCTTAGGACTAATTCACACTTTATGCCTAAAGTGGTCTCACCTTTTCATCTGAACCAGGAGGTATATTTACCTGTCTTTTTTCCAGGACCCCATGCATCAACTGCAGAGAGGAATCTTCATACCCTGGATTGTAAGAGAGCACTTGCTTTTTACTTACAAAGGACACAGCAACATAGAAAGTCCTCTCAACTATTTGTTGCTTTTGATCCCTCTCATTTAGGACTTCCAGTCTCTAAGAGAATTATGTCCAATTGGATTGCTTAGTGTATTTCCTTCGCCTACCAGAGTAAGAACCTTCTCTGGAGGGCCATGTCACAGCTCACAATGTGAGGGCCATGGCAGCCTCTATGGCTTATCTAAACTCTGTGTCCGTCAACCAAATCTGTCGAGCGGCCACCTGGGCCTCGGTTCATACCTTTACAGTCCATTACTGCTTGGACAAGGACTCCCGCCGGGATGCCTTGTTTGGTCAGGCTGTTCTCAAACACCTGTTCCATACCTAATCAACTCCTACCCCCCATCCCTGGTTGGATGCCCGAGATCCATGGGGGTGAGGTGGAGCCCTTATCGGGGACTGACAACCTTGGGATCTCCCTGGCATCTCTAGCTGGGGAGTCCCCATATGTGAAGACTCATTTCTGCTTGTTCCTGGAGATAGCACAGTTACTTACCTGTAACAGGTGATCTCTGGGAACAGCAGGAATAAGTCTTCACAACCCTCCCACCTCCCCAGGAGTTGTATCTCTATATCTATCTTTCCTTTCCTTTCTCTCTCTCTCTCTTTGTCTCAGCTTAAAACTCGAACTGGAGAGAGGCAGTTGGGAAAGGCGGGAAGGCAGCGCCCAGGCGCTGTGGGATGCTCCCAAAAGCTTTCCTTTTGGACGCTGGGGAGCGTTCCCGCGCAGGCTCAGTCGGTACCGATGATACCCATATGTGAAGACTTATTCCTGCTGTTCCCAGAGATCACCTGTTACAGGTAAGTAACTGTGCTTTCCTTGAGTCTGCTAGACCAGTCCAGAACTCGCCCTGGAACCTGTTTGGTCTGCTGCATTCTCAGTGGTATTTATGGTCTGTTGTACTCTGTGGTTGGGCCCTCCGGGCTCATATCCCTCTGACAAGTCTTCTATTGAAGCTTATCCTGTACATGATTATGTTTCCTTTTCAGTTCCACTTTCTGTTCGCTAAGGTTGTATGAGGTTGATAATTGCTTGCCGTGTGCTTTGGTATGAATACTAGCTTTGTCCCTAGTGGTTCAAGCTGATAATGGCATGATGATCTGAGAAGCCTCTGGAAGTTTTGCTCTGTCTCCACATCTGCTGGTAGAGGGATATAGCCCACTTGTCTGGACTGGTCTTGCAGAACTCAAAGAAAGGACATTATCTGGTAAGTAAAATGTCACCTTCTCCTATCTGTTTTAAATCTACTATTTTGTAGCTTCATGGGATGTCTTCTTTTCCTTATATTTTTTTGTAAGAGTAAATAATTGATTTGCATCTACCTCCATGCCTCTTCAGATTTTATAGACCTCCCCTCAGCTGTCTCTTCTCCAGGCTGAAGAATCCTAACCTCTTTATCCTTTCCTCATAGGAGATTTTGGTCCATCCACATAATCATTTTGGTCACCCTTGTCTCTATCCTTTCTAATGCTGCTATATCTTTTTTGAGATGTGGAAACCAGAATTGCATACAATACTCAAGGTGTGCTCGCACCATGGAGCGATACAGAGGCATAATGATATCCTTTATTTTATTCTCTATTCTTTTTCTAATGATTCCTAACATTCTGTTTACATTTTTGGCTGCCACCACTCACTGAACAGATGATTATGATGCATTGTCTACCATCACACCCAGATCCTTTTTTTGGATGATGACTCCTAATGTGTAACCTACAGTTGTGTATCTATAGTTTGTAGTATTCTTCTCTACATGCATCACTTTGCATTTGTCCACATTAAATTTCATCTGTCATTTGGATGCCCAGTCTCCCAGTCTGACAAGGTCCTCCTGCAGTTTCTCACAATCCACATGCAATTCAACAATAAGAAAAATGTTAAGAAAATACTAAAAGGAGCAACTATAAAGTTTAAGAGTTTACATCAGGCTTAGGGGGTGTTTAAAAATACTATCTTGGGAGCCCAGACTAGATGTACTCTTCACTTTAAGAAAACTGGAAGGAAGGCCAAACAGCTGCCGACATGGTTTAACGGTGAGTTCAGAGAGGCTGTTATAGCCAAAAAAGGATCTTTTAGAAAATGAAAAAAGGAGCCAAATGACGAAACAGGAATTGGGCGAATCCACTGCTTACCCCGACATAAGCACTGTAGAATCTTTGCACCTTTTTGGGAACCTGGCAGGTACTTGTGACCTGGATTGGCCACTGTTGGAAACAGGATACTGGGCTTGATGGACCTTGGTCTGACCCAGTATGACCTTTCTTATGTTCTCATGTACTGGAAACTCCCCTTCAGGTGGCGGCAGGGACGGGGTTCCATGCTTGCTCCTCATTGCCCTCAGACAGGTAGTGAGTCAGGTTTTTTTTGGGCTCTGCTATGCCTTTTCTGCTGCTTCTGCTTCTCAAGGCACTGACATCACTGCCTTGCTCTGCTGTGACATTGTGGTAATGTGAATATAGTTCATGGCTGGCACAAACTGATGATGATGATGTTAAGTGCCATTGAGGCGGTGTCTATGTAGCTGCTACTTAAATTCAGGCAGTGCTGGCCGATGACACAGCTCTCCCTTTCAAAGCAGCATGGGGAATCTGAGGCTACTTTTGTACAGGTTCAACGCTGCATGTTCTGCATATAAAACCCAGGCATCAGGCAGTAGTGGGGTTCGGCCTGGTTCAGGCAAACCGGTTCCTGTCATGGGCCACGTTTGCCGAACTGGGCTGATAATGGCATCCCGATGCCAGCGCTGCACTGGTAGGAATCCCCCCACCTACCAGTGGTTTGACGGCATCGGGGTACTGCGGCATAACAGGATCCTCCCGATGCCATCAAAGCACTGGCGAGTGGGAGATCGGGCTACTGGGCCACCAAGGAGTTGCTGCCCTGTGGTTGCCGCCAGCGGCACAAGCGTGTGCCGTGCTGCCACCCCTGGTAGTAGCGTCATCGATCCGAACCATTTCTTGTTTGGATTGTATCCCGCCACTGGCACCAGGTCTGATTTTCTAGTCACCATGGCAATTTGACATTGGGGTTTGTTAAGCCCTGCCTTATGACAAAGGCCACTGACCTTTTTAGTAGTCACCCTCTGGACTCACTCCTTTCTGTTCATATCCTTTTAAAAGTGTAATCTCCAGAACTGTACACAGTATTCCAAATGATCATATACATTGGCTAGTATGATCTTTATTAAAGAAGGGGCCCAATATTAGAACATAAGATATACCATACTGGGTCAGACTAAAGTCCATCAAGCCTAGCATCCTGTTTCCAACAGCGGCCAA
The DNA here is from genome assembly GCA_033557465.1 of Ichthyophis bannanicus. Classification (NCBI taxonomy): domain Eukaryota; kingdom Metazoa; phylum Chordata; class Amphibia; order Gymnophiona; family Ichthyophiidae; genus Ichthyophis; species Ichthyophis bannanicus. Next base: position 1,742,409,945 of record CM066031.1, on the reverse strand, counting down.
TCCAGCTCACAAGTACCTGTTAGGTTCGCAAAAAGGTACGCAGATTCCACGTTGCTTATCCCGGGGTAAGCAGTGGAGTTCCCTGGTCCTCTTTGGTTTATGGAACTTACCTCCAGGAACGTGTCCAAACGTTTTTTTAAACCCAGATACACTAACAGCCTATACTGCATCCTCAGATAATGAATTCCAGAGTTTGATTACGCGTTGAGTGAAAAAATATTTTCTCCTATTAGTCTAAATGTGCCACATTGTAGCTTCATTTGCGTGTCCCCTAGTCTTTTTACTTTTGAAGGAGTAAACCACCAATCTGTGTTACACGTTCCACACCATTCATTATTTTATAGACCTCTACCATATCTCCCCTCAGCCATCTTTCTTCCAAGTTGAAAAGTCCTAACCTTTTAAGCCTATCCTCATAGGAGTATCCTTCCATCCCCTTTTTCGTTTTGGTGGCTTTTTTGGTACCTTTTCTAATTCCTCTATATTCTTTTTAAGAGATGGCAACCAGAATTTCACACAATATTCAAGGTGCGGTTACATCATAGAACGATATAGAGGCATTATGATATGCTTTGTTTTGTTCAATATTCCTTTGCTTGTGATTCCTAACATTCTATTGGCTTTCTTGGCCACCACTGAACACTGGCAGAGAGTTTCAACGTAATCTCCAGGAACAAGCAGGAATGAGTCTTCACATATGGGTACGTCGGTACCGACGGAGTCTGTGTGGGAACGCTCCCCAGCGTCCAATCAGAACGCTTTTGGAAGCATCCCAACACGCCTGCGTGCTGCCTTCCCGCCTTTCCCAACTGCCTCTCCTCAGTTTTCGTTTTTCCGCGGAGCCGGCAGGACGTCCTCCTGTCACCGCAGAAAATTCTTCTTTTATTTTTTGGTTTTCTTGTGGTTGCGTCTGCCTTCCCTGACGCCACCGGTACCGCCGGTGTTTCTTTCTTCTTTTCTTCAAAATTTTTCCTTTTTAAGGAATACTTTGTTCCTTGTTAGTGCCTCACGGTTTTTTCGGCCTGCTAGGCCTACTCACTTTCCTTCATGGGACCGCCAGCCACTATCCCTAAGAAATGTACAAACTGTGGCAGTACAAAATTAATTTTAGACACTCATAATTGGTGTCTAACCTACTTGGGTCCTGACCACTATCCGCTGGAGTGTCCCTCCTGCAGCAGTATAGTCGTTAGAAGTCTTCAGCATCGAGTTCACCTCGATACGCGGTCCCCATTTAACTTCAGGGCACCGACCACTGTTTCTTCTTCACAGGATCAGGTAACTCAAAAACAGTCTGTTAAGACTAGCTAGCCCTCGAGTGGTAGATCTCATGCACAGCATAGAGAAGCCTCTGGCCTTGCCCTCGAGGACTCACTGGCTTTAAAACCCCGGTGGTAGGCTTCGGCCTCCAAATCCTTAGTGGGGTTTCAGGTTGTTCCTGAGGTTCACCCCTCTCCGAACATACCTGAGCCATGCTCAGTGGTGGCATCCGCTTCAAGCGGTACCGATACCCCGGCATCGGCAATGGTGTTGGATGAAACATTCCTCACCAAAGATCGTAGTCTGGCGTCCTCGGCTGCGGGCCCGTTGGATATGCTACAGACCGATCTTTCAATATCGGTATCGATCCCGGTACCGGTACTGGTACCGTCGCTGGTACCCTCCAGATGTGCATCGATAGACTCGCTTCCCTCGATGCCGAATCTGGAATCGATCTCCAGTCTGGATGACTGGGTACCGACTCGCCTTGGTACCGATACTGGACGGTACCGAAGGCACGGTTCCAATGATCCATGTCCGGCACTCTCGTTTCTTCGATACCGTTAGAGCTGTCACCTGCTGGCCTTCATCCACCGGTATCGGTGCCAGAGTTGGTTCTGGTATCCACATTACCATTGCTGTTGGTACCTCCCTCCCTCCCCACACCCATCCACCCCTGGGATAATCGTAGCTTTCTCCAGGACCAAGCAGGAAGTCAGTCCTCACATATGGGTGACGTCGGCGCCGATGGAGCCCTCGTGCGGAGCATTTCCCCAGCTTTCACAGAAAGCCTTTGGGAATTGTAGCGCGCATGCGCGGTCCCCTTCCCGCCCAAGGGTGCCATCTTGCTCAGTCGTCTTTTTTCCGTGGAGCCCGACGGACGTAGTTCATTTTTCCCCGAGGAAAAAGTTGATTTTCTCTATTTTTCTAATTTTTTCTCCGGTTCAACGCTGGATCCTTTTCCCGCTCGGACCAATACGCCGGTATCGAGTCCTTTCTCTCTTTTTTCGGTTTTTGTCCTTTGTGACTGGCGTTCGCGCCTTTTTTTCTTTTTTCCCTGGCAGACCGGTCTTTTGACCTAGCAGGGGCCCTTTTTCCCCCGATGGCTGCCAGCGGGTTTAAGAAATGTGATCGGTGTAAGAAACGTATGTCTCTTACCGACACACATGACTGCAGCCTCCGTTGCCTCGGACCCGATCATGACCCGATGATCTGTGGTCCGTGTGGCAAAATGTCCTCGAAGGCCTTGAGGAATCGGCAGCACCAGAGGGATAGAATTTTTTCTGACTCCGCGTCCGGCCGGGCCTGGACCTCGTCAGAGGCCTCGACATCTCGGGACTCCGGCCCTGAGCAGTGTCGGGGTTCCTCTGAGCGGGGGTCTCCTTTGCGGGAACATTGCAGGAAGAAGAAACGCGCGAGGGCGGCGTCGGTGGACGCTCCTGGTTCCTCGAGGGCTAGGTCGCATAGCCCCGATAGCCGTCCTGGGTCTTCGGAGTCGGAGAGGCCTGCGAAGCATCCTCGTGTCGAGATGGAGTCTCCTGGACCCGTAAGTGCTGTTGTCCTTGTTGTCTCTCCTCCGAGGGAGCCGACTTCGGGCCTGACGCCGTCGGGGCCCGAGTCGGGGGCTGCTGGGTCTCCTGAGCTCGGACTCAGGTTGACGGCCTTGGAGAGCAGCTTCGCTGCCTTCATGGAACAGCAGCGGGCATTGATCGCTGGTCTCACCGGTGCATCTGCCCCGACCACCGGGACCTCGAAGTCCAAGTCGACCCCGGAGGCCGAGCTGATCCTCGAGTCCATGCAGGCTCGAGTCGATCCTCGGCCACGGTCTCCCTCGACCTCCCGTTCGGGGCCGAGGTCGTCGACGCCGATACCCTCGGCGTCGGGGCGGAGGGCTTCGGTGCCCGTCCGACCGGAGCCGCTCGATTCCTCCTCCGAGGAGTCGGGCTGGGAGACGGAGGACGAAGAGTCACCCGGCACCCATCGGACTCGGGTGTGTCCCCTCGGACTCACTCGAGTCCGAACCTCGGAGACGGTCCCCACCGGAGGATACCCGGTTCTCGGACTTCGTGCGGGATATGGCCAAGGCCTTGGCCTTCCCCGCGGATCCCGAGGAGGAGCCTCGAGCCGAGGAGCTCGAGGCCCTCCAGTATGACTCTCCCCCGAAGGAGGCCTTTACTGTTCCGGTTCCTCCGATGCTGGAGCGGCTACTCTTCCGCATGTGGGAGACCCCGGCTTCGACGCCGGTGTTAAGCAAGCGGGTCGATTCCATTTATCGAGTCCGCAAAAGCCCTGGGTTCCAAAAGGCACAATTACCGCATCACTCCATGGTTGTGGAATCGGCCATGCATCGACTGAAAAGTCAGAAGATGCACTCCTTTTTGCCTCCCGGCCGGGAGGCCTGGAACCTGGATGCCCTCGGTAAGAAGTGCTTTCAGGGCTCTATGCTTGCTTGCCGTGTCCAGACTTACCAGCTCTACATGGGCATGTACCTCCGAGACCTGGCAAAGGAGATTGCCGGGTTCTCTGCTGGTCTCTCCGAGGAACCTTTGCAGAGGTTCCAGGCCTTGTCCACCAGTATTCGAGAGTGCTCGAAGTTTATCTCTCGAGCAGCCTACGATGGCTTCGAGGCTTTGGCCCGAGTAGCTGGGGCTGGCATCGGTGCCCGCCGACAGGCTTGGCTACAGTCATCGGACCTCGAGCCATGGGTCCAGGACAAGTTGGTCGATGTCCCCTGCCGAGGTGAAAACCTCTTTGGCAAGCCCATGGCTGAAAAGGCTGCAGAACAAGAGACCGAGACTCTGACCCGGACTAGGCTTTCCAGGAAAACCTCTGCCCCTTCTCAGAAAAAGAAGGGCTGGGAAAAAAGACCTTTTACCCGAGGAAGTCATCTGCCTACAAACAGTACCCTCATTATCAGGCCTCTGCAGCTCCCCAACAGGGTCAGCAGGCCAAGGGGCAGGGTCAAGGGCCCCGTAGGCCGAAGACCCCCAAGCCACCAACACCGGCCCCTGCTCAGCAGGGTGGGGGTTTTTGACTCGAACAGCATAGCCTTTTCTCCTCAGCTGGCCTCTCTCAGCACAGGATGCCGGCTGGCCCACTTTGCCCACAGGTGGTCAGCCGTCACATCAGATACCTGGGTTCTTCATATAGTCCAAAGGGGCTATCTCCTCCATTTTCACCAGGTACCTCCCTCCTATTTTCCAGGGGAGCCTCCAAGACTCCCTCTGCACAGGGACCTACTCCTTCAGGAGTTGACAGGTCTACTAAAGGATCAGGCTGTGGAACCGGTGCCCCACCACCTGAGAGGTCAAGGCTTTTATTCCAGGTACTTTCTGGTACCAAAAAGAACAGGAGGCCTCAGACCCATCCTAGACTTGCGAAACCTCAACAAGTTCCTGCAGAGGGAAAAGTTCAAGATGCTTACCCTTGGAATCCTGCTGCCCTACCTCCAGCAGGGAGACTGGCTATGCTCCTTGGATCTAAAGGATGCCTATACTCACATCCTTATCCATCCAGACCACAGTCAATATCTCAGGTTTGTTGTGGGAGGAAACCACTACCAGTACAGAGTGCTTCCCTTTGGCCTCTCATCCGCTCACAGGGTGTTCACCAAGTGCCTGGCAGTGGTGGCGGCCTACCTGAGGCTTCAGGGTCTCTGTGTTTCCGTACCTGGACGACTGGCTCATAAGGGGCCAATCTTCCCAGGAGACCAACCAGGCCACCCTTCGCACTGTGGCTCTGCTTCAGCACTTGGGGTTTGTCATAAACTTCGCAAAGTCCACTTTGCTCCCGTCCCAGAGTTCATAGGGGCCAGACTAGACACTCTTCAAGCAAAGGCTTTTCTGCCTCTGGACAGGGCCCACAGGCTAATGGATCCGGCCAGCCAGTTTCGCAGCAATTCCCTGGTCTCTGCCAGGCAATTCCTGAGACTACTCGGCTATATGGCTTCCACGGTCCATGTCACCCCCAATGCCCGCCTGCACATGCGTCCTGCTCAGTGGAGCCTTCGCACTCAGTGGCATCAAGCCACTGGGGGCCTAGCGGACTCAGTAAGGATTTCCAACCTCCTGATCTCCTCTCTGCAATGGTGGTTTCATCTTCCAAATCTGGTGCTCGGAGTGGTTTTCCAATCCCCTCCGCATATTCAGGTGCTAACCATCGATGCCTCTCTTCTCGGTTGGGGAGCACATTGCCAAGGGGCATGTACTCAGGGTCTCTGGACCCCTTGGGAGGCTGCTCAGCAGATAAACTTCCTAGAGCTATGGGCGATACGCCTAGCTCTGAGAGCCTTCTCCCACCTCGCCTCTCACCGGTCTGTACTGGTCCAGACGGACAATCATGTTGCCATGTTCTATGTGAACAAACAAGGGGGCACAGGCTCCTTCCTCCTTTGTCAGGAGGCACAACGACTGTGCTCTTTGGCTGTCAATCACGGAATCCTTCTCAAGGCTGTCTACCTCCCAGGTCAAGAAAATTGCCTGGCAGACAGACTGAGCCGGATCCTGCAACCACACGAATGGAGATTGAACCCATCGGTGGTTCAGCAGGTCTTTCTCAAGTGGGGGCTCCCCACCATGGATCTTTTCGCCAGTCCTCTGAACCGGCAACTCCCGAGATTTTGCTCCAGGCAACCGCATCCTCTCAGAGTAGCAGCGAATGCGTTTCTGATCTCGTGGTCCACAGGCCTACTGTATGCGTTTCCTCCCAAACCACTAGTGTCCAGAACGCTGTTCAAAGTTCTCAAGGACGGGGCTTCATTGATTCTCATAGCCCCCAGGTGGCCGAGGCAACCGTGGTTCCCGCTTCTGTTACAGCTGGCGGTGGACACACCTCTTCCTCTGGGGTTTCAACACGATCTCCTGTCACAGGATCAGGGGACTCTCTTGCACCCCAACCTCCAGTCCCTTCATCTGATGGCCTGGCTGCTGAAAGGGTAGTCCTAGCTCCCTTACTGCTTCCTCGAGAGGTGGAAGATGTAGTCTTGGCCTCTCGGCGTCAATCCACCAGGAAATCCTACGCTCTTAAGTGGCGTAGATTTTCCGCTTGGTGTGCTCAGCTCAGTGAGAATCCCTTCTCCTGCTTGGTAGCGGTAGTATTGCAATATTTGCTCTACCTCTCCAATCTGGGCCTTAAGTCTAACTCTGTCCGAGTTCACCTTAGTGCCCTCTCAGCGCACCACTTGCCGGTGGACGGCGGGCCTCTTTCGAACCACCCTTTGGTGGCTCGTTTCCTCAGAGGCCTTCTTCTGCTTAAGCCTCCTTTACGTCCACCGGCCCCTGAGTGGAATCTGAATGTGGTCTTACAGCGGCTTACTTGTCCGCCTTTTGAACCTATGGCTACCTGCCCGCTCCGTTTTCTCTCTTGGAAAACGTTATTTCTGGTAGCTCTCACCTCTGCTAGGCGAGTGAGTGAACTGCAAGCACTAGTGTCTGATCCTCCTTACACTAGGTTCTACAGGAATAGGGTAGTCTTACGGACTCACCCTAAGTTTCTTCCTAAAGTTATCTCACCTTTTCACCTCAATCAGGAGGAGGTTCTTCCGACCTTCTTTCCCAGGCCGCATGCCAACCGAGCTGAGATGGTCTTGCATACCCTGGACTGTAGGAGGGCGTTATTCTTCTACCTTGACCGTACGCGGGAGCATCGGAAGGCTGTTCAGCTTTTCGTTTCTTTTGACCCCAATAGGTTGGGGCTCCCTGTCTCCAAGCGTATGTTGTCCATATGGGTCGCTGACTGTATCGCCTGGGCTTATGGGGCAGCCGGCCTCTCGTTGGAGGGTCGAGTCACGGCTCATCGTGTCAGGGCGAAGGCTGCGTCAGTGGCTCATCTCCGCTCTGTTCCGTTGGCAGACATCTTCCGGGCCGCTACTTGGTCTTCAAGCCAGACTTTTGCGGCCCATTACTGCCTTGAGAGGGAGTCCCGCAGGGACAGTGCTTTCGGACAGGCAGTACTCCATAATCTCTTTGGGGTTTAGGCAACTCCTACCCCTCCGGCCCTGATGTTGGGCTACCGGTCGGGGGCATTCTCAGAGAAGATTCTTTCCTTCTGTGCTGACGAGCTCGAGGGAGCTCTTTTTTCCGCTTGGGGTCTCCGGTAGCCTTAAGCTGGGGAGTCCCATATGTGAGGACTGACTTCCTGCTTGGTCCTGGAGAAAGAGTAGTTACTCACCTGTAACAGGTGTTCTCCAGGAGCAGCAGGAATCAGTTCTCACAACCCTCCCTCCTCCCCTTGGAGTTGCAGTCATATGATTTATTTTTGCTAATTTTTTTTTTTTGCTGTCTTTTAGCTATGTCATCAGACTGAGCAAGATGGCACCCTTGGGCGGGAAGGGGACCGCGCATGCGCACTGCAATTCCCAAAGGCTTTCTGTGAAAGCTGGGGAAATGCTCCGCACGAGGGCTCGGTCGGCTCCGACGTCTCCCATATGTGAGGACTGATTCCTGCTGCTCCTGGAGAACACCTGTTACAGGTGAGTAACTACTCTTTATAGGTACTTACACATCTTAAAAGGCAGGAGGTGCTCTCAGGTTAAGCTCATTACCCAAATCAGTCATATACTAAGGACCTGAGATTAGTTAAGCTTCAGTTGAACAAGGTATATTACACGTATTAGGTACAGTTTTATTAGTATAAATAGCCATAGCAACCCTTAGTAAGTAAAGAACTTTGATCTAAACACAAACTTAAAACTAAGATGCAGACAGCAGTCCAGCAGCGGAATGGGGGCTTTCCAGTCTTTTGCATTGAGTGTCACATGTACGATTTTCTCCCAGTTGTTGAGAGGTCTTACGTCTGCACTAGGTGCAAGGAGCTCTTTGCTCTCAGGGAACGAGTCCATTCTCTAGAGGCTAAAGTAGCAGACTTGGAAAGCATAAGACAGACAGAGAGGTACATAGACGAGACCTACAGGGATATAGTCCTGAAGTCCCACCTCCAGTCTGGCAGCATCCCTGTTGCCATGGAGGAGATAGGTCACGTGACAGAAGAGCATCACCCTGGTGTGGCAGGAAGTGATCCTGTAACTAGGACCTGTCCTCCAGGTGATGTAAAACCCTCTTGCACCGAGGAAGTTTCTCCAGGGCCATGTGCCCATGAGGGAAGGGTTAGGACAGCCGTTATAGTTGGTGATTCGATCATTAGGCATGTAGATTGCTGGGTGGCTGGTGGACGTGAGGATCGCCTGGTAACATGCCTGCCTGGTGCGAAGGTAGCGGACCTAACGCGCCACCTAGATAAGTTCTTAGATAGTGCTGGGGAGGAGTCTGCTGTCATGGTACATGTCGGTACCAATGACATAGGAAAATGTGGTAGGGAGGTTCTGGAGGCTAAATTTAGGCTTTTAGGTAGGAAGTTGAAATCCAGAACTTCCAGGGTAGCGTTCTCCGAAATACTTCCTGTTCCACGCGCAGGACCCAAAAGGCAGGCAGAGCTCCGGAGTCTCAATGCGTGGATGAGACAATGGTGCAGAGATGAGGGTTTTGGATTTGTTAGGAACTGGGGAACATTCTGGGGAAAGGAGGGGCTCTTCCGATGGGATGGGCTTCACCTTAACCGGGATGGAACCAGGCTGCTGGCATTAACCTTTAAAAAGGAGATAGAGCAGCTTTTAAATTAGATATTAGGGGAAAGCCGACAGTCGCCCAAGAGCGGATGGTTCGGAAGAATGTATCTTTGAAGGATACTACCAAAAGCAGAGAGGTTCCACAAAAGAGTAAACTAGCCCAAATGCCCTCAAGTATGGAGCAGACAGAGCTTAAAGATCCCAAATTACCCATGTCTAACAATAGCCAAATTAATATGAATAAAATACATTCTCTAAAATGCTTGTATGCAAATGCTAGAAGTCTAAAATATAAGATGGGAGAGTTAGAATATATAGCACTAAATGAAAGGTTAGATATGATTGGAATATCAGAGACTTGGTGGAAGGAGGACAACCAGTGGGACACTGTGATACCTGGGTACAAACTATATCGTAATGATAGAGCTGATCAAATTGGTGGAGGGGTTGCTCTCTATGTTAGAGAGGGCATTGAGTCAGAAAGGATTAAAGTTTTGCAGGAAACAAAATCTGCTGTAGAATCTATATCAGGGGTCTCAAACTCAAATTGCTTTGAGGGCCAAATGAGGACTTGTAGAGTAACCCGGGGGCCGCACAAGACGCAGGCCTCATTTGCATAAGGGCATCATTTGCATAAGGGCATCATTTGCATAAATATTTGCATAATGTTACCATACACTAACTTTTAGTAAACATGCCTCTTAATGAGTGTATGGATAAAGAAAGACTAAAAGATTTCTACATTACTATAAACCAGTGCCAACCGCCAGGCACATTAGGAACTACTAGAAACACTGCCCATTTAGAACCCATAGCAAACCTGCCATGTCCTAACAGCACTACCAGGACTCACAAAGCACCATACCCTAACTATCAAAAGGCAACACTGCAAATATTAAATCAACACATTTCAGAGAAGAACAATACATGACCTACTCGGGAAAGAGAACAAGTGGCAATGTCAAATAGGAATTACATAAACAGAATACCTCAGCTCAGTTACACATGCAGAACATACACCATCACCAAACAAGGAATCACAATTTAGAAACAGGAAGACAATTAAACTGGGAACCCCAAAAGCCAAACTTAGAATGTACAACACTGTAGAAATAAAACTATAAATTGATTTCCTCTTGTATTAAATAAAGTGCAGACGTTAAAGATGCACATTTCCAAGAGCTGACATATTCCAGTTAATAAATTCAAAATAAAGAGATATTTTTCTACCTTTTGTGCATTTTTTTTCAGTTGCAATTGTTCCAGCCACTTTCTTCTGGTTTCTTCGTGTCTTCTGCTAACGCTTCATTGTCTGCTGTCCATTTGTCCTTTCTTCTTTCCTAGTTTTTTTCCATTCTCTCTACATCTGCTTTAACATACTAATCATTCTCCTTTTGCTCTTTCCTCATTCCTATTTCATCCACTCAAATTTTACCCCTCCATCCTCAATCCCCACTTACTCTCCCAATACCCGGCCAATTGTAGATTTTTCTTCCCTCCCACACAAAATATATTTCCCCTCTCCATTTCACTCTCCCAGCCCCATCCCATTCTAATCGTCCCCCAACATCAACTCCCTTCTAGCTCCTGCCCCACCCAGCATCCGCTCCCTTCTAGTCCCCGCATCATCAGCCCATTTCCAGTCCTAGCTCCCTCCCCTCACAGCCCATTTCCATTCCAAGCCCCCTTCCACTCAGCCCATTTCCATTCCAAAACCCTGTCCCCATCAGCTATTTGCAGTTCAAGCTCCCCCTTCTACTCGGCCCATTTCCAGTTGTAGCCCCCCCTCCTCAGCCCATTTCCTTTCCAAGCCCCCCTCCCCATCAGCCCATTTCCATTCCAAGCCCCCTTCCACTCAGCCCATTTCCATTCCAAGACCCTGTCCCCATCAGCTATTTGCAGTTCAAGCTCCCCCTTCTACTTGGCCCATTTCCAGTCCTAGCACCCCCCCCAGTCCATTACCAGTTCTAGCCCCCCCCCTCATAGCCCACTTCCAGTCCTAACCCTTCCATCACCCCATCTTCATTCTTAGCCCCCCCATAACCCTATTTTCAGTCTTAGCCCCCCCAATCAGACCACCTCCAGTCCTAACCCCCATCTGTCGATTACCAGTCCTAACCCCATCAACCCATTTTCAGTACTATCCCCCCATCACCCCATTTTCAGCCCTAACCCCCCCCCCATTACTAGTCCTAAACCCCTCCCCCCCATCAGCCCAAGTAAATTTAAAAATGAAAAACAAAACAAACCCTGGGCTTCTGTAAGTCAGCTCCTCGACCCCCTCCTTCATGCCAGCAAGCATCTCCCCCAGTTCATTTTTTGCCATTTGTACCTCAGCCTTCAGCTCCTCAAACCACTCTCAAAGCTCCTCTCGGGTCACCACGGTGCTCACTACAGCATTTCTCTCCTCCGACGAGCCTCCGCATACTTTTCCGGCTTTCTCCACGTGGTCAACCTGCGAGCCTTCCGTCGGCGCCATCCTCCTGTCTCCTGCTACTGTGTTCGGGCCGGCCCATGCATAATCGCGGATGTCTGCAGCTTTTTTTCCTCATCGCCATTCTCCGACTCCTCTCCTCTCTCTTTCCTGCAATCGGGGGATCAGTGAACCTCCTCACAGGGGAACTTTATGGCTCTTTTCTTTGGGAAATATATTTAATATTTTCTTGTATGCGGCCCGCGAGAGACCTTTGTGCGGCGGCAGCAGCAGAAGCCGGGGGGTTTTTTGTTTCCTCTGCATCGCGGGCCGCACAAAGGTCTCTCGCGGGCCGCGTGTTTGAGACCCCTGCTCTATATGGATTGAAATTCCATGTAAATGGGGGAAGGCGATGGCAGTGAGGGTGTACTATCGACCGCCTGGCCAGAATGACCAAATGGATGATGAAATGTTCAAAGAAATCAAGGAAGCTAACAAAAGTTACAGCGCAGTAATAATAATGGGAGATTTCAACTAACCCGGTATCGACTGGGTCAGTGTCACGTCAGGACATGCTAGGGAGATAAAGTTCCTAGATGAAATAAATGACTGCTTCTTGGAGCAGCTGGTTCATGAACCGACCAGAGGGGAAGCCATATTAGACCTAGTCCTTAGTGGAACACCAGATCTAGTGCAAGAGATAAGGTTGTTGGTGCTACTTGGCAATAGTGATCATAGCATGATCGCCTTTGATTTAATTAGTGGAGGAGGGATAGTAAGGAAATCCACAGTACTACCTTTTAACTTTCGAAAGGGAGACTATGATAAAATGAGGAAAACCAGTTAAGAAAAAACTAAAAGGAGCAGTTGCAAAGGTTAAAGACGTACATCAGGCTTGGCTGTTGTTGAAAAATACTATCTTGGAAGCCCAGACCAGCTGTATTCCACGCTTTAAGAAAAGTGGAAGGAAGTCCAAAAAACTGCCAGCATGGTTTAAAGGTGAGGTCAGAGAGACTGTTGTTGCCAAAAAAGCATCTTTCAGGAAATGGAAAAAAGAGCCAAACGACAAAACCTGGAAACAGCACAAGTACTGGCAAGTCAAATGCAAGGCATTGATAAGGCAGGCAAAGGGAGAATTTGAGAAGAAGCTTGCTGCGGAAGCAAAAACGCGAAGTAAAGACCTTTTCAAGTACATTCGTATCAAAAAACCTGTGAGAGAGTCAGTTGGTCCATTAGATGATAAAGGGGTTAAAGGAGCACTAAGAGGCGACAAGGCGATAGCAGAGAGACTGAATGAATTCTTTGCTTCGGTCTTTACTGAGGAAGATGTAGGGATGTTACCCATGACTGAAGTGGTATTTAAAGGTGCGGAAGAATTGAAGGTAATATCGATACATCAGGAAGATGTCTTACAACTATTAGATAAACTGAAGAGTAGCAAATCACCTGGGCTGGATGGTATACATCCAAGGGTGTTGAAAGAACTGAAATATGAGATTGCAGACCTGCTATCAGTAATCTGTGAACTATCATTAAAATCATCTCTAATACCTGAAGATTGGAGGATCGCCAATGTAACACCAATTTTTAAAAAGGGTTCCAGGGGTGATCCGGGAAACTACAGACCGGTGAGCCTGACGTCAGTACCAGGAAAAATGGTAGAAACCATCATAAAGAATAAAATTACTCAGCATGTAGATAGTCACAACCTAATGGGAGACAGCCAACATGGCTTTAGACAAGGAAGATCTTGTCTTACTAATCTGTTATGTTTTTTTGAAGGAGTGAATAAACAGGTGGACAAAGGTGAGTCGGTTGATATTGTGTATCTGGACTTTCAGAAAGCCTTTGACAAGGTCCCTCATCAGAGACTTTTGGCAAAACTAAAGAGTCATGGGATAGGAGGCAGTGTACTATTGTGGATCAGGAACTGGTTAAAAGATAGAAAGCAGAGGGTAGGGCTAAATGGCCAATTTTCCCAATGGAGAAAGGTGAATAGTGGTGTACCCCAGGGATCTGTGCTGGGTCCACTGCTTTTTGACATATTCATAAATGACCTGGAAAATGGAATAACGAGTGAGGTTATCAAATTTGCAGATGACACAAAACTATTTAAAGTTGTTAAAACCCAAGAGGATTGTGAAAAATTGCAAGAGGATCTTGATAAATTGGAAGACTGGGCATCAAAATGGCAGATGAAATTTAATGTGGACAAGTGCAAGGTTATGCACCTAGGGAAGAACAACCCAAACTATGGTTACACGATGCAAGGTTCCACATTAGGAACCACCACCCAGGAAAAAGATTTAGGCGTCATTGTGGATACCATGTTAAAACCCTCGGCCCAGTGTGCAGCGGCGGCCAAGAGAGCAAATAGAATGCTAGGTATGATAAGGAAAGGAATGGAAAATAAAACAAGAGAGATTATAATGCCTCTATATCTTTCCATGGTGAGACCGCACCTTGAATATTGTGTGCAATTCTGGTCGCCGTATCTTAAAATGGATATAGCGATTTTAGAAAAGGTTCAGAGAAGAGCCACCAAAATGGTAAAGGGGATGGAAGGATACTCCTATGAAGAAAGGCTAAAAAGGTTAGGGCTCTTTAACCTGGAAAAGAGACGGCTGAGGGGAGATATGATAGAAGTCTATAAATTAATGAACGGAGTGGAACGGGTAAACGTAGATCGATTGTTTACCTTATCAGAATATAGAAAGACTAGGGGACATGCAATGAAGCTACAGGGTAAACTATTTAAGACTAATAAAAGAAAATATTTTTTCACTCAACGTGTAATCAAACTCTGGAATTTGTTACCGGAGGATGTAGTAAAGGCTGTTTGTGTAGCTGGGTTTAAAAAAGGTTTGGACAAGTTCCTGGAGGAAAGGTCCATAAACCATTATTAAGAAGTGACCGAAGATATCAATGCTTGACCCAGTACAGGCATTATGGAACTTGTGTCTCTTGGGGAAACTGCTAGGTACATATGACCTAGATTGGCCACTGTTGGAAACAGAATACTGGGCTTGATGGACCTTGGTCTGACCCAGTATGGCATATCTTATGTTCTTATGTTCTTAATCTTCACACTCTGTATTGTAAAAACTGCCTTGGCCTTTTACCTTCAGAAAACTAAGCAACATAGAAAGTCTTCCCAGCTTTTTGTTGCCTTAGACTCTAGTCATCTTGGACTACCAGTTTCCAAGCGAACATTGTCTAAATGGATAGCAAATTGCATATCGTTTGCATATGAGAGTAAGGGAATTTCTCTCGAAGGTCATGTCACAGCTCACAGTGTGAGAGCAATGGCAGCCTCTATGGCTAACTTTCACTCAGTGTCCATTGTCAACATTTGTAGAGCAGCCACTTGGGCTTCAGTACACACCTTTGCAGCCCACTACTGCTTAGACAAGGACTCCCGTCGGGATGCCTCGTTTGGCCAGTCTGTTCTCCAGCATCTCTTCCAGGCTTAGAACAACGCCTACCCGCCGGCCCGGGTTTCGATGCTAGAGATCCATGGGAGGAAGCATGACCCATCTCAACCTGGGTTTCGCAGCTTTCTGGGGTCATCTCCCTGGCATCTCTCAGCTGGGGAGTCCCCATATGTGAAGACTACATTCCTGCTTGCTCCTGAAGATAGCGTAGTTACTCACCTGTAACAGGTGATCTCCGGGAACAGCAGGAATTAAGTTTTCACAACCCACCTACCTCCCCTAGGAGTTGTCTTTCTCTCTCTCCCATGGGCTGTCTGCTGCGGCAAAGATCATGCCTGTTCTGTCCGCAGGGATCCGATCTCCTGCAGGCAGACAGAAGGTGTTTTCTTTCCATGATCGGAGGGAGGGGGGGGGGGGGAGTGGAGCAAATCCCAGGCACCAGGTGTAAATTTCTGGTCACCATGGTGACCCGACGCCTGGACTTAGTTGAGTCCTTATTTACAGGATATAATTCTGAATTTAACCAGGATTTCATTAGTGATTATTTGACAATAGCTGTTTTATCTGATCATTATTTGCTCATGTTTAAATCAAATTGGATCTAAAATATCTCTTGAATGGTGAGAAAATTCTTATATTTGGGAAAATTGATATGACTGAATTTATGAATACTATAGGAGTGGAGGAGTAACCTAGTGGTTAGAGCATCTGCCTAGTACCCAGATGATCAAGGGTTCGATTCCCACTGACATTCTTTATGATCTTGGGTAAGTCACTTTACCCAAGATCTCCATTGCCTCGGAAGAAAAGGCCTGGCAATCTACTTCTGGTGATACATTGCCAAGAAAACCCAGAGGCAGCTGGGTCGCCAGGAGTCAGCACTGACTTGATGGCAGTAAAAAAATAAAAAAATATGGATGGGATGAATTAGAAAATGCAGAATGAGTCGGTAAGTATTGGATTTTGATAATCGGAACTAATTTGGATCAGATTGCTCCTTTAATGTTACTAAGGCAGCCAAAGAAAAGAACATTGGCTTGGTATTCTAATGCCGTACTGGAAAGGAAACAAGGAGGTAGAAAATTAGAATGCCACTTGAGGATCTCAGGTCAACTGAATTATAAGGATGAGCAGAAGATTGTCTATAAGGCTTATGAAAAGGAGATTGTGAAAGCAAAAAAGAGTTTAAAAAAATCAGTTAGAGATTACACAAAATAGATAACTGGAAGCCAAAATAACACAAAGATACTATTCACAGTTGCCAGCCAGCTGTTTGGGACTTTGTTGTCAAGCATCTTGTATTTAAATTTGATTAGTATCTCCCTGGCATGGAGAATCAATTAGACAGACAATCTAAGTTTTTTAGCTCCATGAGTGGTCCCTGGATTGGACAGTTCTGAAAAACAGTTTTCTGTTTTGTGGGACCCACTAATAGACCTCTTTGCCAGCAATGAAAACATGATGTTACCTCTTGTTCAATCTTCCCCCTCCTTGGGTTAGCTGGCAAAAGATGCCCTGGTGGTTCCCTGGACTTGGCTTCTACTTTATTCTTTATCCTTGTAGCCCACTGATAACAAGGAACCTATATAATGTCCAGCAGAGACCAGAACTATGATTTTCTTAGTACCCTAATGACCTCATCTAACTTGGTTTCCTGTACGTAAGGCTTGCACTATTTCCATCATGAAATAAGGGCTGCCATCATCATCTCAATCTTGAATCTATAGTCCTCATAACCTGAGAATTAAGCAGCATTTAGTTTCAACTCTGACTACCAATGTCTATTCAAGACATCTTTGTTGATGCAAGAAAACCATCTCTAAATGTATCTGCCCCTTTAAGTGAAAGAGATTTTCCATGTGGTACTTCCCTTTAGGTCTTTACCCTATTCACTATCCTTTTGACACACTATACCTGTGCCATCTAGGATGACAAACATCCTTGATCAGAATACATCTCAGCTCTCTCTTGGCCTATCACGCTCTGGTTGATTAAAATCCCAGCCTCCCATGTTTTATCATTTCTCAGTTCATGAAGGAGCATCTTCATATCAAGCCATTGTTGCAGAAGCCTCTTGTTCTGTAGGACCTCAACACTGTCTTTCTATCTCTTAATGAGTCACTGTTTGAGTCAATCGAATCTCTCATTCAAGCATGTTACCTGTAAAATCTTTTCTCAAGTAGTGGTTATCTCAGCTAGAAGAATAAGGTGAACTTCAAGCCTTAGTTACCTATAAACTGTATACTCATTTTCATTATAACAAAGTAGCTCTTTGAACTCATCTTGAGTTCTTACCTGAAGTAGTGACTCCATTCCATGTTAACGATTAAATTATTCTTCCTATATTCTGTCCAAAACGACAGAAGAATTCATACAAGAAGTGGCTTCAGGCTGTGTACTGTAAAAAACAAAAAAATAAAACGTTCTTGCCTAATACCTTAAAAGAACTTATTCCATCAGAAAGTCAGTGCATCTGTTTACCTCCTTGGGCTTTAATAGATTTGGCATTCCAGTAGCTAAAAAAAAACTTCAGCAAATTGGCTAGCATCCTGCATCCACTTCTGTTGAGAGCTAACCATTTTCCCCCTAACTAGTAACGTAAAATCTCATCAATAACTTTTATAGTAATTGTTACCCATGTAGACTAATTACCATCATGGGTCTGAAAAACTGGATGGATGTTTGTATAAAAATTGGACAGCCATGGCAGGGAGTATGATGTATCAGTATGAGTCAGTGGTGAATAGAACCACCTGTCACTTAAGCATTCTTTCTTCAGGATTAATTATACTACTTGAGCTATGGAACCAACTGAGGTGCTGAGGAGAGGGATAAGCAATGGCTTTCTCCAGGTCTAATTTAATAAAAGTTTATGGACTCTTCCTGCAGGAACTTGTCCAGACCTCTTTTAAACCTAACTGCTCTAACTGCTTTTACCACATCCTCCAGCAACAAATTTCCAGAGGCTAATTATGCACTGCGTGAAATAATTGTCAGTGATTTGTTTTAAATGTACTACTTAGTAACTTTATAGCATATCTCCTAGTTTTTCTGTTTTTTTTTCAAAGAGTAAATGAGCAATTCACGTTTACCTGCTCCATTCCAGTCAAGATTTTATTAGACCTCTATATCATCTCCCCTCTGCTATCTCTTCTCCAAGCTGAAAAGCCCTAACATTTTTAAGCCTTTCCTCATAGGGGAGTTATTCTATCCTCTTTATCATTTTAGATCTGTACCTTTTCTAATTCTTCTAAATTTTGGGGGGGATGCAGTGAGCAGAATTGCACACAATACTCAAGATGATGTCCTACCTTGGATTAATATAATGGCATTACGATATTCTCCATTTTATTCTGCATTCCTTTCCTAATGATTCCTAATTAGGCAAGTTTTGCTTAACCAATAGAACTGGTTGTCGAGGGTCCAGTTTATCTGTGTGTTTGTCTGTCTGTACCCATCTGTTTGTTTGTGCAAGCCCAAACAGATGTCTAAGGCATCTTTCCAGCCTCTGAAGAGCAGGGGAATTGAGGAGCTGGTAGGAGTCAGAGTCCTGCTGGCATGAGAGGAGCAGTGGGTTTAAAGGGTTTACCTATTTACAATGCATTACAACAATACAGATCATCCTTCATTTGATTTAGATAATGGATAACCAGTATTTATCTAAGGTGATCCAACGATCTAAACGGCCAATGCCACCCAGTTGAAACTGTACTATCCACAATGCTGAAGCCCTACATAATCTGTATATAATGTATATAGTTTTCACTGTTTTGTTCGGTTCAATCTTAACATTTGCTGTTTACTTATAATATTCTTGGTTATAAGATGTTACATGTAAAGCAAACGCTGCTTTGTTAATTGTTGTTTATTGTGAACCGCAACTGATCTCAGGAAGATGCGGTATATAAATGTTTGTTAAATAAATAAAATAAATAAATAAAGAGCCGGTGTGAGTCCTGGGATCCTACCGCCACGGAAAACTGGAGTAGCACAGAGAAGGAAGGGGTGAGAATGGAAAGAACAAGATGGAGTGGGGTTAGGAGGAAAGAGGTGGAGCATAAGGGAAGGAGCAGGGTTTCAGAGGAGGAGAGACTGGAACAGAATGCAAGGGAAGGGAAGGGAAAAGGTTAGAGTTCTCTGCGGAGTGTCCAGAAAAGACCACATAACCCCTATCTTAAGAGACCTACACTGGCTACCTATAAACTGTAGGTTCTCCAGGACCAAGCAGGAAGTCAGTCCTCACTTATGGGTGACGTCGGCGCCGACGGAGCCCTCGCGGAGCAATTTTCCCCAGCTTTCAAAGAAAGCCTTTGGGAATTGCAGCGCGCATGCGCGGTCTCCTTCCCGCCCAAGGGTGCCATCTTAGCCAGTCTTCTTTTTTCCGCGGAGCCCTACAGACGTACCCGTCGTATCCCCGCTGAAAAAGTTGATTTTCGTGAGTTTTTCTCTTTTTTCACTTCGGTTCGACGCCGGTCTTTTTCCTGCCCGGACTCGCGACGCCGTTGCGAGTCCTTCCCTTATTTTTCGGTTTTTCTGATTTTGGTCAGTTTCGTTTTCGTTTTTTTCGCTGGCAGCCCGGTCCTTTGACCTTACAGGGGCCCTTTTTCCCCCGATGGCTGCCAGTGGTTTCAAGCGGTGTGGTCAGTGTGACAGAAATATGTCACTTACTGACACACACGATAATTGCCTCCGCTGCCTGGGCCCGGATCATGAAGAGCTGATCTGTGGAGCCTGTGGCAAAATGTCCTCCAAAGTGTTGAGAAGTCGGCGGCACCAGCGGGATAGAATCTTCGCTGACCCCGGCCGTACCCGGACCTCGTCGGAGGCCTCGGCATCCAGAGGTTCCAGCTCTGACCATCGCCGAAGCTCCTCCGACAGGGGTTCTCCCTCCGGGGACCATCGATGGAAGGTAAAACCCGCGAGGGCGTCGTCGGTGGACGCTCCTGGCTCCGCGAGGGCCAGGTCGCATAGCCCCGATAGCCGTCCCGGGTCTTTGGAGAAGGAGCACCTCCCGAAGCGACCTCGCCTGGAGTCGGAGTTGCCTGCTCGGGTAAGTCCTGTAGTCCTTCTGGACTCGCCTCCGAGATGTCCGACGTCGGGCCCGACGCCGTCGGGGCCCGAGTCGGGGGCTGCTGGGTCACCTGAGGTCGGACTCAGGTTGATGGCCTTGGAGAGCAGACTATCTGCCTTCATGGACCAGCAGCGGGCACTGATCGCTAGCCTCGCTGGCGCCACTGCCCCGACCGCCGGGACGTCGACGTCCAAGTCGACCCCGGAGACCGAGCCGATCCTCGAGTCCATGCGAACTCGAGTCGATCCGAGGTCGAGGTCACCCTCGGCCTCCCGTTCGGGACCGAGGTCGTCGACGCCGACTCCCTCGGCGTCGGGGCAGCCGACGCCTCCGCCTGCCCGAGCCGACCCCACCGATTCCTCCTCGGAGTCGGCCTGGGAGTCTGAAGAGGAAGAGTCACCTGATTCCTTTCGGACTCGGTGTGTCCCTTCGGACTCACCTGAGTCCGAACCTCGGAAGCAGTCCCCTCCGGAGGATGCCCGGTTCTCGGACTTCGTCAGGGATATGGCCAAGGCTTTGGCCTTCCCTGCGGATCCCGAGGAGGAGCCTCGAGCCGAAGAGCTCGACGCCCTTCAGTACGACTCTCCCGCCCGGGAGCACTTTACTGTACCGGTTCCTCCCATGCTGGAACGACTACTCTTCCGCATGTGGGAGAGTCCGGCCTCGTCGCCGGTGTTAAGCAAGCGGGTCGATTCCATCTATCGAGTCCGCAAGAGTCCTGGCTTCCAAAAAGCACAGCTGCCACACCATTCCATGGTAGTGGAATCGGCCATGCATAGGCTTAAGAGCCAAAAGATGCACTCCTCGGTGCCTCCTGGCAGGGAGGCCCGTAACCTGGATGGCCTTGGTAAGAAGTTTTTCCAGGGCTCTATGCTTGCTTGTCGTGTCCAGATCTACCAGCTATACATGGGCATGTATCTCCGAGACCTGGCTAAAGAGATAGCCGGATTCTCCGCTGGACTGTCCGAGGAACCTTTGCGGAGGTTCCTGGCCTTGACAACTGGTATTCGGGAATGCTCCAAATTCATGTCCCGAGCAGCCTATGATGGCTTTGAAGCGTCGGCTCGAGTAGCCGCAGCTGGCATCGGTGCCCGCCGACAGGCTTGGCTTCAGTCATCTGACCTTGAACCCTGGGTACAGGACAAGTTGGTCGATGTCCCCTGCCGAGGTGAGAACCTCTTTGGCAAGCCCATGGCTGAAAATGCTGCACAAATCGAGACGGAGACTCTCACCAGGACTAGGCTTTCTAGGAAGACCTCCGCCCCTTCCCAGAAAAAGAAGGGCTCGGGAAAGAAGTCCTTTTACCCGAGAAAGGCAGCTGCCTATAAACACTACCCTCAATATCAGGCCTCCGCAGCTCCCCCACAGGGCCAGCAGGCCAAGGGACGGGGTAACGGGTCCCGTAGGCAGCAAGCCCCCAAGCCTGCACCACCAGCCCCTGCTCAGCAGGGTGGGGGTTTTTGACTTCCTCAGCATAGCCTCTCCCCCTCCGCTGGCTCCTCCCAGCACCGGAGGCCGGCTGGTTCACTTCGCCCACAGGTGGTCCAACATCACTTCAGATGCCTGGGTGCTTCAAGTCGTGAGAGAAGGATATCTTCTCCACTTCCATCAGGTCCCTCCCTCTTATTTCCCGGGAGAACCTCCTCGACTCCCTCTGCACAGGGACTTACTGCTTCAGGAGTTAGCAAGTCTTCTTCAGGAACAGGCTGTGGAACCGGTGCCCCACCACCTGAGAGGTCAAGGCTTTTATTCCAGGTATTTCCTAATACCAAAAAGGACAGGAGGCCTCAGACCCATCCTGGACTTGCGCATCCTCAACAAGTTCCTCGTGCGGGAAAAGTTCAAGATGCTTACCCTTGGAATCCTTCTGCCCTACCTCCAGCAGGGAGATTGGCTATGCTCCTTAGATCTAAAGGATGCCTACACGCACATCCTCATTCACCCAAGCCACCGCCAATACCTAAGGTTTGTGGTGGCAGGAAATCATTACCAGTACAGAGTACTGCCCTTTGGCCTATCCTCCGCACCGCGAGTCTTCACAAAATGTCTCGCGGTGGTGGCGGCCTATCTCCGGCTTCACGGCCTCTATGTCTTCCCGTACCTCGACGACTGGCTCATCAGAGCATCGTCCTCTCCGGAAGTCACCAATGCCACACACCGCACGGTGACTCTTCTGCAGTACTTGGGCTTTGTCATAAACTTCGCAAAGTCCACTTTGCTCCCCTCACAGGATCTCGAGTTCATCGGCGCAAGACTGCACACTCCTCAGGCACGAGCTTTTCTGCCTCTCGACAGGGCTCGACGGCTCATGGACCTAGCCGGCCGGTTTCGCAGCCAGTCCCTGGTCTCCGCCAGGCGCTTCCTGAGACTACTCGGCCATATGGCTTCCACCGTCCACGTGACCCCCAATGCCCGCCTGAATATGAGGCCGGCTCAATGGTGCCTTCGCAAACAGTGGCAACAAGCCACCGGCGGCCTAGCCGACTTGGTGCGCATCTCCGGGCCGCTGACCTCTTCCCTACAGTGGTGGCTTCATCGGCCGAACCTGGTGCTCGGAATGCCGTTTCAGTCGCCTCAGCCGGCTCAAGTGCTGACGATCGATGCCTCCCTCCTGGGTTGGGGAGCACATTGCCAAGGGGCATGTACTCAAGGTCTCTGGACCGCGTGGGAGTCTGCTCAACAGATCAACTTCCTGGAGCTCAGAGCAATCCGTCTGGCGCTCAAGGCTTTCTCCCACCTGACTTCTCACCAGTCCGTCCTTGTCCAGACGGACAATCAAGTTGCCATGTTCTACGTGAACAAGCAGGGGGGCACGGGCTCCTTCCTTCTCTGCCGAGAAGCTCAGAGGCTCTGCTCTTGGGCCGTCAGTCACGGCATTCTTCTCAAAGCAGTTTATCTCCCAGGCCAAGAGAATTGCCTGGCGGACAAACTCAGCAGGATCCTCCAGCCGCACGAGTGGCGTCTGGATCCTTTGGTAGTTCAGAAACGTTTTCTGAAGTGGGGCCTCCCCACGATGGATCTCTTTGCCAGTCCTCTCAACCGGCAACTTCCTCGCTTCTGCTCTCGTCAGCCACATCCCCTTCGGGTAGCAGCAGATGCTTTTCTACTCTCCTGGTCGGAAAGCCTTCTCTATGCTTTTCCTCCCATCCCGCTAGTCTCTCGAACTCTATTCAAGGTTCTCCGAGACAAAGCTTCCATGATCCTGGTGGCTCCTCGCTGGCCCAGACAGCCGTGGTTTCCACTCCTGTTGCAATTAGCGGTGGAGGATCCGTTCCCTCTGGGGTTTCAACCGGATCTCCTAACACAGGATCAGGGGTCTCTGCTACACCCCAACCTCAGATCTCTCAATCTAATGGCCTGGCGGCTGAAAGGGTAGCCCTTGCTCCCCTTCTCCTGCCGGCAGAGGTGGAAGAGGTCGTCCTAGCTTCTCGGCGACCTTCTACCCGCAAATGCTACGCCCTTAAATGGCGTCGCTTTTCTGTTTGGTGTGCACAGCAGTCTCATGATCCCTTCTCCTGCTCGGTGTCGGTGATCTTGCAGTACTTGCTCTACCTCTCTAATCTGGGACTTAAGTCCAACTCCGTCAAAGTCCACCTCAGTGCTCTTTCAGCACACCATGTGCCGGTGGACGGCAGACCTCTTTCCAGCGACCCTCTCGTAGCAAGGTTTCTCCGAGGTCTCCTTCTACTTAAACCACCTCTGCGCCCGCCAGCACCTGACTGGGATCTGAATGTGGTTTTACAGCGGATCACCTGTCCGCCTTTTGAACCTATGGCTACCTGTTCTCTACGTTTTCTTTCTTGGAAAACCTTATTCCTGATAGCCCTCACTTCCGCTAGATGCGTAAGTGAATTGCAGGCCCTCGTGTCTGATCCCCCTTACACTCGGTTCTACAAAAATAGGGTAGTCCTGCGGACTCACCCAAAATTTCTTCCAAAAGTTGTCTCCCCTTTTCACATCAATCAGGAGGTGGTACTTCCAACCTTCTTTCCCAGGCCTCACTCCAGCCGAGCTGAAATGGTCCTGCATACCCTGGACTGTAGAAGGGCATTGAACTTCTACCTTGACCGTACGCGGGAGCACCGTAAAGCTGCTCAGCTTTTTGTATCTTTTGACCCCAATAAATTGGGGCTCCCGGTCTCCAAGCGTACTCTGTCCATCTGGGTTGCTGACTGTATCGCTTGGGCTTATGGGGCAGCCGGACTCTCCTTAGAAAGTCGAGTCACGGCTCATTGTGTTCGGGCGAAGGCTACGTCAGTGGCTTACCTCCGCTCTGTTCCGCTGGCAGACATCTGCCGGGCCGCTACTTGGTCTTCGAGCCAGACTTTTGCGGTCCATTACTGTCTCGAGAGGGAGTCCCGCAGGGACAGTGCTTTCGGACAGGCAGTCCTCCGAAATCTCTTCGAGGTTTGAGCAACTCCTACCCTCCATCCCGGATGGAGGCTACCGGTGGGTGATACTTCAGTGAAGATTCCTTCCTTCTGTGCCGCTGAGCTAGAGGGAGCTCATTTTTGTGCTTAGGGTCTCCGGTAGCCTTAAGCTTGGGAGTCCCATAAGTGAGGACTGACTTCCTGCTTGGTCCTGGAGAAAGCGTAGTTACTCACCTGTAACAGGTGTTCTCCAGGAGCAGCAGGAATCAGTCCTCACAACCCTCCCTCCTCCCCGTGGAGTTGCAATCGTCTGCTTAAGTTTTTTTGCACATTTTTATGCTGTCTTTTAGCTATGTCATCAGACTGGCTAAGATGGCACCCTTGGGCGGGAAGGAGACCGCGCATGCGCGCTGCAATTCCCAAAGGCTTTCTTTGAAAGCTGGGGAAAATTGCTCTGCGAGGGCTCCGTCGGCGCCGACGTCACCCATAAGTGAGGACTGATTCCTGCTGCTCCTGGAGAACACCTGTTACAGGTGAGTAACTACGCTATCTCATACAAGGCCCTCCTCATCACATTCAAATCCATTAACAAAATCTCCCCACCTTCAATTTCTGCCCTGCTCACACACACACACCATACAACAGATTACGGAGGACACTAGCCGCCAACACACTGATTATCCCATCTGAAACTACGAAATGTTCACGAACAACTAGTAATAGAGCCTTCGCTCTTTATGCCCCTAGATGTTGGAATAACCTCCCTCCCAACATCAGAGCAATCAGAGACCTCAATCAATTTAGGAAGGCCATCAAGCATCACTTATTCCTACTGCACTTTTCCCCACATTACAGCACCATCCACCCCAACCCAACCCAGCATTGCCTCACACACCACAAACAAAACCATACCGGACAGATCTAGTAAACTAGTAAAGATTTATATACTAAATCATGAAAGTCATCTTACAAAATGTAAGCAGTCATAAAGTTGCACAAGATAATAACTTGAATATGTATATTGACATCACCTAGCATGTAGAATCGCCTCATTGTAAATAAATCCCACTGTAACTTCACCTGTCTGTATTTAATTGTATATAGTTCTCCCAGTTACATTTCCATGTTACTATCCCTGTTTTTTGTAAACACAGGACAGATCTACCCCTGCCCTGTAGTCAAGTTGTTGAATGTAAACCGCACTGATAACAAATAGCGTGGTATAGAAAAGCTATAAATAAATAGAGAAAAGGGACTTCAGCATACAGGAAGAGGCAGGGTAGAAGAGGAACTGAGATGAGAAGGTAAATGCGAAAAGGGAGGTGACAGGAGGGAAGTACATGGGTGGGTGGAAGGGAAAGAGGGAAACTACAATAGAGGATGGTATCGACAGAGTGGGATTAGGAGAATTAAGGAAAGTCCAAGGGGGAGAGAAGCATACATGCCACAGCACACACTCAGAGCCCCCCTACAGACACATACAAACACCCTGACAGACATGCACACACATATACACACATGCATGTGCGCAGAGCCACCGATCCATACACGTGCTCACATGTATAGAACCCCTGGACCACAAGACCAGCACACCCCACCCCAGTATATGCGCATAGACCCACCCTCTGACATCCCACCCTCAAATGTGTAAAGATAAACAGCTAGTTTTCCCATGGAAATAGACATACACATCATATCACTGATTGAGGCACATATGTATCTGTTACATAAATGCACTATGCACATTATGTCTTCCCACCCAGACAGCCACTCGCATCCCTGACTACCCTAATGAGAGAGATTTTATAGCTTTTTCAACAGTGTCTCCAACACAGACATGCCAGAGACTGTGAATGGAGAAATGCACCATTTTGTTACACTAGGTGTGTAGCTTTCAACTTACATTCTATTTGCTTTTTTGGTACCAGCCACCCTAGGCAAACCTTAAGTCATTGCCTCTCAACTCCCTCCTGGCAAACCTTCAGCCATTACCACCCGCACCACCCAAACTTTCTATGAACAGCTCCCTTCTTTCTGCTATTTCTCAGTGTCGGCTCTGGAAAGGTAAATTACTACTACTACTTATTTGTATAGTGCTACAAAGCATACACGGTGCTGTACAGACACATGTAACAGGATAAATTCAAAATAAACTTAACTAATTTCTCAACATACAGGGGTGTCCTACACGGAGCTGTGGGTTCACCCCTTAAACAAAGACATGGAGAGGGGTGTCCTGCACGGAGTGGCAGGTGCACCTACTCTTGCCATCTTACTGGGCAGACTAGATGGACCATACTGGTTTTTATCTGTCGTCATTTACTATGTTACTATGTAAAAGACTGTCCGTGCTCTTCAGAGCTTATAATCTAGTCAAGACAGACAACACAACAGCTGAGGACAAGGGTATGTCTAGGGGAATGGTAAGGAAACACATAGGAGACTAAGCGGATCAGGATCCAAAAGTCACCTCGAAGAGGTGCATTTTCAGCTTGGATTTGAAAAGGGCCAGAGATGAAGCTTGATGTACAGACTCAGATAGTTTGTTCCAGGCATGAGGAGCAGCAAGGTGGCTTGAAGTCTGGAGTTGGCAGTAGAAGAGAAGGACACAGATAGAAGGGATGTGCCAGGAGAGCAGAATTCCCAAGGAGGGGTGTAGGGAGAGATAAGAGAGGAAAGGTAGTGACGAGCAGTATAATGAGTGCACATATGTTAGTAGGAGAAGTTTGAACTGGATAGGGAGCCAGTGAAGTGACTTAAAGAGGGGGCTTTTAAGCTGCTGCCACAGAACTTTGCATTCAAGCTGGAAGCCCCTGTCAGCCCTGCCCCTCTGGCTCACACTTTCTGTTGCCCTGGGGCCAGGACTGGCATAGTCATTGAGCATGAGGCTCCATGGCAGCTTCATTAACCTTTTTGGTGCTTACATCTAGAACTAGAAGAAAGAAGGAAGATGCTGCTGGAAGGTTTGGGGATGGGGGTGGTGGTGACTGTTAGCAGCCTGCTGCCGCCCCTAAAATTATGCAGCCCTAGGTGATTGCTTGGATTGCCAAGTTTAAGGGTTGGCCTTGTGGCCACCAACATACACTACACCCACCTCCCTTTTAGTGTGGTTGCCTATTATATGATTAAAGTATTTCAATACAAGATAAAATATGTATTAGCAAATTACTTAAGAAGAAATGAGTAGATATAACAAACATGTCTAGGTTGTATCTGTGCTGTGGATCCTTTTAGTGATTTTGAATGCATATTTTTCCACTTGAAAGGGCCCTCTTAAAGTGACTGTGCAAGAACTGGATGGATCTTTCAACCACACACTGCAGATTGAGGAAAACAGTTTGAAACATGATATACCTTGCCATTCAAAAAGCAGAAGGTAGGCTTAAAAATATGATCCTAACATACTTATTGAACTTTTGTATTCAGTTATGGAGCAGAATTGATAAATTATGGCAATTCTGTTATCCCTCTTTCAATTTTTAATTTCAATAATTTAGTTAAAGGACAGGCATCATAGTTTTTTCTGTCCTGTGTATTGTGCTATTTTATGTGTTCTGATTTGTTTGTATTGATCTTACTGTAGTCTTTGAGAGAAAGGGAAGGCTATAAGCTCAATAAATGGTAAATAAAATACCATTCAATTAAGGAATAACCAGTGAACAAGGGAGTTAATGCCCTAGCTGGTAGAATTAAAAGGTTGTCCCCTTCCTAAGCAGTTTGCGTGGGCTCTTCTTTTTTATTTAGCTCAGTGCTAGAATGAGGTCTCATTCTATACTAGTGCTTCTCAACCTTTTTGTTTTTGTTTTAATCTTGTGGCATACTTTCAAGTTTGCTTGATCCTTGTGACACACCAAACCTATTTTTGCATTGTATTTGCTAGTCATTGACCACTAACCACCTAACTGAAATGCCATAAAAATGTATTTTTAAGTAAATTGGATAGTATTATAATACTTAAAATGTAATTAAGGCAAGTTTAGAGATTTGCTGTAAAAAACCTGAGGGGTTCATGGCAGGATCTGTAGTGAAGTACACTTAGATTGTGAGCCCTTTGGGGACAAGGGAATAAAAAGTACCTGTTAGCATATATCTGTAAACTGCCTTGATCCGGTGAAAAGCAGTATATAAGCACAGCTAAATAAATAAATACATTGACAGTGAAAGGACTAAAAAATATATCATCTTTCCCATATGGATAGTTCCAGCGATCAACAATTAGCAAAGCAACACTGTATAGGGCTGGCCCAAGAGTTGGTTCAAGGTTTTGGTGCCCTCAATACACCTTAAGTTTTATCTACCCCCCCCCCCCCCACCTCCCTCTCCGGTTATCAGAATCTATTGTTTAGCTTTGAATGGCCTGCTCTTTGCTACACTCCAGAAGCTGTTGTCTAGTTTGCATAATGGTTAGGCCAGCCAAGACTCAGTGTAGTGAAAAGCTTCTTGGATGACATCAGGATGACTTCTGGTCTTGACAGGAAGGCATATATAAATATCTAGGAGTAGAGGAAGGAATGACAAGCACAAATTATTGAAAGAAAAGCCTTTGGGAGATGCACCATGCATATGTGGTCCCCTTCCCGCCCAAGGGTGCCATCTTGCCTCAGTCTCCTTTTTTCCATGGAGTCCTCCGGATGTCTATCGAGTTTCCCCTGGAAAAAATGTGGGGTTTTTAATCCTGTTTTTGTCGTACCGCATACCGGTTCCTTTCCCACCCCCAAGCCAGCTCGCCTTGGCTCTCTCCTTGGACTCGTTCCTTTGTTTTTTTTATCAAGATATCCCTTGACCGGCGCTTTGCGCCCTTTTTTGCTGCAGGCCTCTGACCCTTGACGGGTGGCAGGGCCCCCTTTTTCCCAATGGCCTCCAGCAACTTTAAAAAATGTGATCTGTGCGGTAAGATGATGTTCTGCACCGACCCACATGACTGCTGCCTCCACTGCCTTGGGCTGCAAACTCTGCAGGATCATGACCACAAAGGCCATCAAGAGCTGTCAGCTGCAGCAAAAACAGTTCTTTCACAAGACTGACTCTGTACTGGAGTCTCCTGCAACATCGCGCTACGGGACTCCTCTGGTACCTCGGTGTCCCCTGATGCCCAAGCCGCCTTGGAGTCCTCAGAGAGGAAATCCCTAGAAGTGGAATGCAAGAAGTCGAAACCCTCGAAGACTGCCTCGAAGGATGGATCCGGGAAGAAGAGAAAATCCCATTCCAGGCCCCGCAGTCCCCGGTGTGAGTCAGAAGGGTCTGAACAGCAGCAGCCCCACAAGCTGGCCCTGAAGAAGTCATTGGTATCTGGCGACTCATCTCGGATACCCGAGGCCATCCTCGTCGAGGACGACTCCTTGACAGAACAGATGCCGGGCCCAAAGTTCTCGGTGCCCATATCTAAGGCTGCGGAGCCAACTGGCATGGAGACCAGGATGGCGACCTTAGAGACCAGAATATCTGCCCTCGTGGCCATGCAGCAGGCGTTTATGTCCGGTTCCTCCGTTTCATCCGCCATGATGACGGGACCCTCAACATTGAGGGCTTCACTGGACGTCGAGCCGATCCTCGAGCACCACCATCCTTGAGAGACCTATCGGCATCAGACAATGTCCCAGTCCCGTTCCTCGGGGCACTATTCCTCTTTGGAAAGTGCATGTGGTTTGGACTACAGATCCCCCGGAGGTCATGGGCCATGCGCAGACTCAAGACTCAAAGACCCATTTCCCGGTGCCCTCCAGTAGGGAGGTCCGGATCCTGGAAGCCCTCGGCCGAAAGGCCTTCCAGGGCTTGATACTTGCGTGGCGAGTCCAATCCTACCAAATGTACGTTGGCATGTACCTCAAAAAACTGGCTAGGGAGCTCGCCGGTTTCTTGGCAGGCCTCGACAGAGAACCCCTTTAGCAGTTCAAATCTTTGGCCTCGGCGGTCATGGAGTGCTTGAGGTTTTTGTCCCGAGCAGCTTACGGCAGCTTCAAGTCCTCAGCCAGAGTAGCCGCCACGGGCATTGGGGCCCAACGTCAGGCATGGCTGCAGTTGTCTGATCTCAAACATAGGGTTCAGGACAAACTTATCGATGTCCCTTGTATCGGAGAGAATCTCTCTGGGAAATCCATGGCAGACAATGCGTAAAAAATGTGGATTTTTTATCCTGTTTTTGTTATACGCGAACCAGTTCCTTTCCCGCCCCAGAGCCAGCTTGCCTTGGCGTTGCTCCTCGGGCTCGTTCCTTTGTTCTTTTATCGAGATATCCCTCGGCCAGCGCTTTGCGCCCTTTTTGCCGCAGGCCTCTGATCCTTGCCGAGTGGCAAGGCCCCCTTTTTGCCGATGGCCTCCAGCGACTTCAAGAAATGTGATCAACTTGGGGGGAGCTTTTGACTCCTTAGGCACGACCTCCTCTCCCCCAGGAGGTCCCCAACAGCCCACAGAGGGGCATCTGGCCCTCTTTGCCCACAGGTGGTCTATCATCACCACTGATTCTTGGGTACTGCAAGTGGTAAAGGAGGATTACCTCCTCCACCTGCAATGGGCGACTCCCTCATATTTTCCAGAGAGCCCGTAAGACCTCTCCTCCACCAGACTCTGTTCTTCACTGAGCTCGCAGGTCTCCTCGAGGACAAGGCAGTGGAACCAGTGTCCAAGAATCTCTGGGGCACCAGCTTAAGTATTTCCGCATTCCCAAGCAAACAGGGGGCCTCAGGCTCATCTTGGACCTGCGGGACCTGAACAGATTTCTGTTAAGGGAGAAGTTCAAGATGTTCTCCCTTGGGAAAACTGCTACCATACCCTCTGCAGGGAAACTGGCTATGTTCCTTAGACCTGAAGAATGCCTATACGCACATCCTGATCCACCCAACCACCAAAAATACCTCCGCTTCATGGTGGGAGAAGGTCACTACCAATACAGGGTGCTGCCCTTTGGGCTGGCCTCATCACCAAGGGTCTTCAAGTGCCTGACAGTGGTCGCAGCCCACCTTCATCTCCAAGGTCCTTCATCTTTCCCTATCTGGATGACTGGCTCATAGAGGGAGGTACAGCTGCAGAGATGCACCACACCACCGAGTTCACCATCCATGCCCTGCGTACTTGGGGTTTGTCATCAACTTCCCCAAGTCCCACCTCCCCCCGGCTCAGTGCTTGGACTTCATAGGGGCTCAGCTAGACATGCTTCAGGCCAAGGCCTTCCTCTCTC
The DNA here is from genome assembly GCA_033557465.1 of Ichthyophis bannanicus. Classification (NCBI taxonomy): domain Eukaryota; kingdom Metazoa; phylum Chordata; class Amphibia; order Gymnophiona; family Ichthyophiidae; genus Ichthyophis; species Ichthyophis bannanicus. The sequence continues at coordinate 1,742,378,662 of CM066031.1, read as the reverse complement.
AGAAGAGGTTAGAACGCCTTAGGGAGCTAGCCACAGAGGTACAGCACCGCTGGTCACTACTTGCCCGGCTTCTCCTCTGCCTGCTGGGCCACATGGCCTCTATGGTCCACGTGACCCCATATGCCCACCTACACATGAGGGCGGCCCAGTGGTGTCTTAGTTCTCAGTGGACACAAGCCATGGACAAGCTTCAGAGCAGAGTAAGAGTGACCCGCCAGCTGGCAGACTCCCTCGACTGGCAGATTCCCCACCACCTACAGGCCAGAGGGTCCTCACCACGGACACCTCCCTGCTGGGCTGGGGAGATCATTGTGGGGACATCCACATACAAGGCAGCTGGTCCCAGACGGAATGCCAGCTGCAGATCAACCTTCTGGAACTCCGGGCGATATTCCTGGCTCTCTGAGCCTTCCACCACCAGCTGCAGCACCAAGTGCTAATCCAGACTAACAACCAGGTTGCAATGTTCTACGTGAACAAGCAAGGGGACATGGGATTGTACTCTATCTGCCAGGAGGCATTAACCCTCTGCTCATATGCGACATGCAACGGGATGCTCCTAAGGGTGGTCTAGCTCCTGGGCCAGGACAATTCGCTGGCAGACAAGCTGAGCAGAGTCCTCCAGCTGCACAAGTCTTGCCTGGCTCCCAGGGTAGCCTCCTGGCTATTTCAACTCTGGGGCATCCCTCTAGTGGACCTGTTCGCCGGTCTGAACAACACACAGTTGCCCAGCTTCTTCTCCCATCAGCTGCACACCTGATTCCATGGATGGAAATCCTCCTTTATGCCTTCCTGCCGATTCCACTGGTTGTGAAGACCCTCTTCAAGGTCCAGCGCGACAGGGCATCACTGATATGGATAGCCCCACAGTGACCCAGGCAACCTTGGTTTCCGCTGCTTCTCCACCTGTCGGCGGTGTTGACAATTTCCCTGGGCCATGCCACAGGACTGCTATCTAAGGAAAAGGGCTCTCTCCTGCACCCCAACTTGGGGTCCCTCTCTCTTACGGCTTGGCTGCTGAAAGGGTAGCCCTGGCACCCTTCAACCTCCCATGGGACATGGAAGAGGTCCTTCCGGCCTCCACAAGAAGGGCATATGCCTTCAAGCGACATCACTTCTCGGTCTGGTGCTCCGAGAAGTGGGCGAACCTGTTCTCCTGCTCAGTTCAGATGCTACTCTGTACCTACTTGACCTGTCGCAGGTTGGACTAAAGTCCAACTCAGAGTGCCCATGTGCACTATTGCCGTTCAGGGAAAACCCCTCTCAGCCCAGCCCCTTGCATCACATTTCCTATGGGGCCTCGTGCTATCCAAACCCACCGTCTGCCCACCAATGGCGGAATGGGATCTCAACATGGTGCTTTCGCAGCTTACTAAGACACCATTTGAGCTCCTGGCTACCTTCCACTTGCGGTACCTCTCCTGGAAGGTTGTTCTTCCTCATGGCACTCACATCAGTTCGCAGGGTCAGCGAACTCCAGGCTCTGATGGCAGAGTCCCCCTACATGAGGTTCTATAAGAACAGGGTGGTGCTCTGTGCACATCCCAAGTTTCTGCTGAAGGTGGTGTCCTCATTCCACCTCAATCAGAAGGTGATGCTCCCCACCTTCTTTCCAAGGCCTCATGCTGGAAAGGCGGAAACCGTCCTCCATACTTTAGATTGTAAAAGGGCCCTGTCCTTTTATCTGCAACGGACTCGGGGCCACCGCAAAGCACCTCAGCTTTTCATCTCCCTATCACCCCAGTCGACTGGGCCTCCCATTGACTATGTGAACTTTGGGTGGTGGACTGCATTGCCCTCCCCTATGAGCAGGCTGGGATCTCACTAAACCAGCGAGTCACAGCGCACTGCGTCAGGGCCATGGCTACTTCCATGGCAAATCTGCATTCCGTATCTGTGACGGAAATCTGATGGGCTGCCACCTAGTCTTCGGTGCATACCTTCGCAGCTCACTACTTCCTGGAGAGGGAGTCCCTATGGGACAGCGCCTTCGGTCAGGCCATACTCCATAATCTCTTCAGGGTGTAAGCAACTCCCACCCTCCAACCCTTCTGTGTTCAGGCTACCAGAGTGCTTGTTCTCTGCTGGACACTTGGGTCTTGTGAGAGTTGGGATGTAACTGCTGCAGCTCATGGCTCACTTCTCTGACTGCCATACCATTTTGTACAGGTTTTAGGTAGCCTATAGCTGGGGAGTCTCATATGTGAGGACTGACTTCCGGCTTTTTCCTGGAGAAAGCGTAGTTACTCACCTGTAACAGGTGTTCTCCGGGGATAGCAGAAATCAGTCCTCACAACCCTCTCTCCTCCCCTTGGAATTGCTTCTGTACCATATTTTAAGTTTTGCCATCTTAGCTATGTCATTAGACTGAGGCAAGATGGTATCCTTGGGCGGGAAGGGAACCATGCATGCGTGATGGCATCTCCCAAAGGCTTTCTTTGAAATCTGGGGAGATGCTTCCATACGGGCTCTGTCAGCACCGATATCACCCATATGTGAGGACTGATTCCTGCTGTCCCCGGATAACACATGTTACAGGTGAGTAACTATGCTTTCTCTGCCACCTACCAAACCCTATCCATACATACAAACACTCAACCAGCATGCCCCTTTCTCTGCCACCACTATCCCCCACCACACACACGCATCACCAGCATGTCTGGTGTGAATTGCTGTGTATCTCTGAGGGGTAGAGAATACTTTTTTTTCCCCAAGTCTTGCTGTGTACCTTCACATGGTGACCCTGTTATATAAACCTTTACCAAATCTCAGCAAGGCAACACTTTGATAAACGTATGGTAAGAAGGAGAAAGGAGGAGACATGCTTAGCCGCATGTCATCCAGGATAAAACGGTGTTCACGCATAGCTTAAGCACTAGGGTTAATTTTGGTGATAGGGAGAAGATAACATCCCTGATGCAGCCATAGGCTGTGGTGAACTTGTTCATGGACCCATTGCAGCATGAGAGAAACCACATAAACCAACAAAAAAGCTAAGAACACAGACAACGTTTGGGTAGACTCCTGGAAAAAAAAGAGATAATGCACTGCTACTACTATGCCACCAGAGGATACACAGAGAGTGCGCCTAAAAATGGAAGTAAGAAAAACTGGAAAAGGCATCTAATGCAAATATAAAATCTCTGGACAAATTAAAGAAAAGTATATGAATCGGGGTATGTTAAAACAGCTGAGCAGTGCCATAAAGAGAGAGAGATAATGGGTTTAGAAAAGAGTGCAAAATAAAAAAGGCCACAACAACCCCAGCACTTGGATGTGGCAACAAAGGAGGTGTCTGAGGAAGATGAGAGAATCAAACAGGAGGCAGACTAGCGTGAGGAAGAAAAGCATGATAAATAAAATTAATAAGCCCATAATTTGCTTTAAGAAGCTGTACATGGATATGACAAGATAAATGTGATATAATACTGGGCAGCAAAATGTTACTGAGACAATTCTGCCAAGGACCAGAAGAAAATGAGAGAACTCCTTGGAAAAAATGTATTGAAGAAAAAATAAAATTGTTGCGTGCTGAGGTGTCCCTGATAGACAGGTATCTCAAATGCTCAAGATCACCAAAGATAATGAGAGAGATCCAAAACATCAAAATGAAACTTGCCACATTAACAGAAGAAGACCTTACATTCATATGTGCCAATAATAAACTGAAAGCAACAGCAGAAGCACAAAAATTGTGGAGATGTGAAGAAAACAGAAAAGAATCATATCAAAATTAACTATTTAGAGAGAACCCAAAACAGTGTTACAGGGAGTTGGGAAAGAGCATCGATAAGGTGAAAATACCACCAACTAAGACTTGCGCACACAAATTCTGGAGAAAAATATAAGAGAATTTTGTAGAGCACAACTAAGAAGCAGAATGGCTACCCAGTATATGAGAGAATTTGAAAAAGATTAACATTGCAGCTATGGAATGCATTGGGATAACAACAAAAGAGCTGGAAAATAAATTAAAATGCGCCCCAAACTGGAAAACCCTGGCCCAGATGGAGCAACCAATTTTTGGCTCAGTCAGTATCTTGTCACCAAGATCTGGCAAAGTGCAAAAATCAATTGATGAGGCAGCTAAATTTAACATCACAGTGGCTAATAAAATGTGAGATCCAAGTAACTTTCCCCAAAATTATAGACAATTAACTTGTCTGCCTACAGTCTACAAGCTGTTCACTGCATTGATGCTAACAGCATATATGCCCATATTGATGTCAATAACATCATGGCAATAAAAAAAGAAAGATAACGAGGGGGGAGTATACAGAGCCAAAGACCAGGTACTGCTAAACAAACCATTGTGGCTAGTGCAAAAAAAAAAAAAGCAGAAATCTCAGTGCAGCATGGATTTACTATAAGAAAGTCTTTGATAGTGTCCCACATTATTGGGTAATAAATTGCCTTGAAATGTACAAAATAAATTCTAAATTCATTGAGCACATCAAATTCAACATGAAAATGTGGCAAATCACCATATAAATGGACAGTCCATCATTCCTAATATCAAGATCCAGCGACAAATATTTCAGGGAGACTGTGTCACCACTCTTGTTTTATATAACAATTAATCTTCTGAGTGGACTTCTTAGTTCTTTGGGATATGGGTATAGCCTTGATCCTAAATCTGGCAAAGACCCAGAGGTGACATCGCACTTAACTATTTGTAGAAAACCTGAAGTGGAGGAGTAGCCTAATGGTGAGAGCACTGGCTTGGGAACCAAGAAACCAGGTTTGATTTGAGATACCTTGTAGCCTTGGGTAAGTCTCTTAACCCTTCATTGCCTCAGAAAAATCCAAGTTATCAATGCGCCCGTTTCATGACCATTACCAAGTTTGTTACAATGTAAACCGCTTTGACTGAAATGATAAAGTGGTATAAAAGACCCATTAAATAAAATAAAAGCTTTCTAGCCTCAGTGATCAACAATCTAGTGGAGCAATTCAGTTGTCTAGTAAAAAAGCTTTTCAGATGGCATCAGGAAGACTTTTGTTCTGGACAAATGTGCTAAGGCATGTTCCTTGGAGGAAAATTGAGGACAACTGAAAACCCTTCTCTGACGGATGACATAAAAAAACTTGGACAAGAAGGTGTGTATAATTATCTAGGAGTAGAAGAAGAAGCAAAAATCTAGCATAAAGTATTGAGAGAGATAACCAGCAGAATATTACAGGGATTGAAGTTGATATCGAAAACTGCACTAACATCAAAGAATAAGATACAAGCCATCAACCATCTTGCAATTCCTGTATCCTGGTATAGCTTTGGAATTGTAGACTGACCTCTGAAATATCTTGAAAAGCTGGATTTACAAACTAGAAAATTTCTCCTTGCCTACAAGGTGGTCTATAAAAAAAAGAATTGTGTATACCGAGACACTATGGGCTTGATTCTGACTGGCGAATAGCAGGGATGTATGTCTGGCAGTGATCGGGCCATGCAGCCCCACGAAACGGCCAGAGGGGATGCACGTAAGACCCCGTCTCCCGATCCCAGTCCTGGCTGCCCCTGCCGAAGGTCAGGCGGCGGGGCACAGACGTTTTTCGCTGTGGTGGGCTATCGACACTCCTGCTGGGCATCCCGGTGCCATGGCAATGGGCTGCCACAGTACCAGTACACCAGCAGGAGTATAGGGCGGGCTGGACAGGGTGATGGGAGGACATCTCATGCCACTGCATCGGGGCAGTGCCAGGCCATTTATGTACCCGATGTTGCCACCCACAGGAACATCTAGCTCCTGCAGTTGCAGAATCAGGTACGCTTTGGGCCGTCCATTTTTTGGCTGTCCAGATGGGCCGGACGTACCCTTCACTGAATCGGGCTCCACATCACTAGAGCTGAAGGAGGAATGGGTTCATAGATATTGATTATACATATAGAGCGACCATCATAGGCCTCCAATCCTACTTAACAGCATCAACAGACCCAAATGCACAAAAAGGGTTACAGTTGAATGTAAATAACCATAATCCATCTCCATTATCAAAGTTGGACAGGCATTCTGATGAGCAGGAGGAATCGATGAGAATTTACCAGTATACACAGGGAAGGAAATAACAGAATTTGCAAAGCAAGAGAAAAAAACCCCTTCAAAGAATCAGATCAGCAAATGAGGAACAAGTGGCAGTGCATAAATACAGTGGGAAGTACACAGCATTACTCTAGGAGCCATTTGATGATCAAACCAAGACATGAGTGGTTAAGGAGAGACAAACTGAAACCTAAGGGTGAGAGACTGATAGCTGTGGTCCAGGATAGTGAATTACGGATGAGATGGTTCACAGCGAGCATAGAGAACTGGTAAATCAGACATTACAAATTCTGTAAGACAGCATTGAAAGTGGTTACTCATTTCATAGCTGATTGTGAAATTCTGATGGCAGAAAATTTCTTTACAGAAAGGCACAAGGTGGCATGCTTCATCCATTGCAGACTTTGTAAACACTACAGCATCGCTGCATCGGAAAAGCACTGGGATCATAGCCCTGAAAGAATTACGAAAAATGAAGAAGTTATGATGACTTGGGACTTTCCTATTCTGATGGATAAGAAGCTGGATGTGAGGAAACCTGACATAGTGGTAAAGGAGAGAAACACCAGAATGGCATTGATGTGTTTGTTCCAAGAGATTATTTTGTGAATTGTGTGGAGAAGGAGAAGATCCTGAAGTACCAAGACATGCAGTCAGAGACCAAGAAGATGTGACAGAAAGATACAGAAATATTTCCCATCATGTAGGGAGCCACAGGCCCGATTAAGAGGACTTTCCAGTCAGACCTTGACAAGTTGCGTATTCATTTTACATCTTATGAACTCTGGAAGGAAGCTCTCTTTGGCACAATGCAAGTACCACAGCGAACGTTGGTAGTAAATTTGAGAGAATGAGATCATACTCTATATGTTCTGCTTAGGAGTGAGGTTCTTTGCTGTCATGTTATGCACAAAACTAACCCATTTGGAGAAATTGCCCCCAGCATGCCCCTTTTTCTTCCACTTCTCTAAGCAGCACTTTTTTCTCCAGGAACAAGCAGGAAGTCAGTCCTCACATATGGGTGATGTCTGCGCCGACGAAGCCCGTGCGGAGCATTTCTCCAGCTTTCAAAGAAAGTCTTTGTGACATGCTACTACGCATGCGTGGTCCCCTTTCTGCCCAAGGGTGCTATCTTGCTCAGTCTCCTTTTTTCCATGGAGCCCAGCAGACATCTGTCCTGTTTCTGCAGAAAAATCCTTGCTAATTATCCTCAAAATAGTTAGTTTCCTAGTTTTTGTACCGGCTCCTCTTCCTGCCTCGAGCTGGCACCGTCCCCACGCTGTTCTCTGCTCCTTTTATCTTTTTTGATCGAGGTTCACTTCCACTGACGTTCGTGCTTTTATTCACCTAGAGTTTGTCATCTGCCCCGATGACCGGGCCCCCTGCTGCAGGAGAGTCCCCGGTCATTGAGATGAGCGCCATTGGCCTCGGGTAAGCCCTTGGTGCCGGTTGAGGTTGAGGTCCCATTCCTCGGGCATCTGGTCCTCCCTGGCCAGTTTCCATGACTCAGACTCCAGGTCTTCTGGAGGCTGCTGGCCACCCGACCCCTGGCCTCAATGTTATGAGTTACAGGGCCTCAGACTCGTCACTGCTTGACTCCGAGTGGGAAACAGACGACGAGGTGTCCCCAGAAACTAAGCAGCACCGAGCTATTCCCTTGGACTTGTTGCACCCGGCGCCATTCTCCTCCGGAAGATATGGTCTTCCACAACTTTGTCAAGGATATGGCCAGGGCGCTCTCGTTGCAAACCAAGGTGGAGGAAGATCCACGCACTGAGGAACTGGAGATTATCCAGTATGAGTCTCCACCCAAGGAGAAACTCATGGTGCCTGTGCAGCCGATCCTCGAGCAGCTGCTACTCAGAATGTGGGAGATGCTGGCCTCTGTGCTGGTAGTGAGCCGGCGCCTTGACACCATCTACCTCATCCGGAAGGGCTCCAAGTTCCACAAGCCCAACTCCCACATAAGTCCATGGTCGTCAAGTCGACCATGCAGAAGCTTAAGAGCCTGAAGATCCATTCTTCGGTCTCTCCCAAGGGGGACGCTAGAGCCCTCAATGCCCTCGGGCACAAATGTTACCAGGGCTCCATGCTGTGTTGCCGGATCCATGCCTATGAATTGTACATAGGCATGTACCTAAAGGCTTTAACCCAAAGGTTGTCCGGGTTTTAAGCAGGGCTTACCTGAGAACCCATCCAGCAGTTCCAATCTCTGACCTCCAGGATCAAGGACTGTTCTAAGTTCCTTTCTTGGGCAGCCTATGATGGCTTTGAGTCAGCGGCTCGGGTAGCAGCGGCCGGCATCAGCTCCCCATGCCAAGCCTGGCTGCAGTCCTCTGACCTCGAGCAATGGGTCCAAGACAAGCTGCACAATGTCCCCTGCCCTGGGAAGAACCTATTCAGCAAAGCTATTTGGCAAACCTGTGGCAGACAAGGTGGCCAAAATAGAGGCCGACGTGGTGACTCGACAGAAGCTCTCCAAGAAGACCTCATCCTTTCTCCGCAAGAAATCATTGGGGAAAAGATCCCTGTTCCTTAGGAAAAGGAGGCCCTTTCAGCAGTCACCACTACCAGCCCTTCTCGGGCTAGCAACATGGTTCTCACCCTAGAATACAAAGTCATGGGGCTCAAAAGCCCCAGACCCCAGCTCCTGCCCATCCTGGGGGAGCTTTTGACTTATGGGGCAGAGCCTCCCCTCCCCATGGAGACCTTCAGCCCACAGGGGGCCGCCTGGAACTCGTCGCCCACAAGTGGGCCAGTGTCACCTTGGACCAGTGGGTACTGCAGGTGGTAAGGGAGGGGTACCTCTTCCACCTACAGCAGGTACCACCCAGGTTTTTTCCAGGAGAGCCAGTATGACCTCTCCCTCACCAGACCCTTCTGCTCTCAGAGCTCGCAGGTCTGTTCAGGGACAATGCAGTAGAGCCTGTTCCCAAACACCTATGGGGAAAAGGCTTCTACTCAAGATACTTCCATGTGCCAAAGAGAACTGGGGGACTCAAGCCCATTATAGATCTGAGAAACTTAAACAAGGGAGAAGTTCAAGATGCTCTTCCTTGAAACACTGCTGCCTTACCTCCACCAGGGAGATTAGCTGTGCTCCTTGGACCTAAAGGATGCGTATACTCGCATCCTGATCCATCCCTCCCACAAGAAGTATCTATGGTTCATAGTGGGAGGAGAGCACTACCTGTAGAGGGTGCTACCCTTTGGCCTGGCCTCCTCACCAAGGGTCGTTACCAAATGCCTGGTGGTGGTAGCCGCCTACCTGTGCCTACAAGGGGCTTTTATCTTCCTCTACCTGGATGACTAGCTCATCAGGGGCAGTACAGCCTCAGAGGTCAGTCAGGCTGCAGAGCGCACACCCCTCCTTCTGCAGCACCTGGAGTTCATCATCAACTACCCCAAATCCCTTCTCTCTCCAGCCCAAAGCTTGGAATTAATCAGTGCTAAGTTGGACATGTTACAGGTCAAGGCCTTCCTCCCAAGAGAGAGGGCAGAACGCCTCAGGCAACTGGCAGGAGAGGTACAGCACCGCCGGTCACTACCGGCCTGTCTCCTCCTCCTCCACCTACTGGGCCATATGGCCTCAACAGTCCATGTCACACCTTCAGCCCGCTTACATATGAGGACAGCCCAGTGGTGCCTCTGCTCACAGTGGACTCAGGCCACGGGCAGGCTACAGGACAGGTTCAGGGTTACCCACCAGCTGGCGGAGTCCCTCAACTGATGGCCAAACTTGCGCCACCTCCATGCAAGAATGCCCTTCCAGGCACCCGCACCACAGAGGACCCTGACCATAGACACCTCCTTCCTGGGTGGGGGGCACATTGCAGAGATCGCCGCACACAGGGCAGCTGGTCTCAGGAGGAGTCACTCCTACAGATAAATCTACTGGAGCTCAGGGCAGTCTTCTTGGCCCTATGAGCATTCTGCCACCGCCACACCGACCTCTGCTGATCCAGGCAGACAACCAGATCGCCATGTTCTATATCAGCAAGCAGGGGGGCACGGGTTTGTACTCCCTCTGCCAGGAGGCAGTGGCCCTCTTCTCCTTCGCAGCATGCAACAGCATGCTTCTGTGAGCGGTGTACTTCCCGGACCAGGACAACTGAAGAGTCCTTCGTCTACACGAGTGCTGCTTAAACCCCAGAGTAATGAAGCAGGTCTTCCACCTCTAGGGCAGGCCCGTGATGGACCTATTTATCTCTCCAGACAACCTGCAGTTGTGGAACAAAGTCAAAGCCATCAGCCACACCTGGAAAGAGTTGCTGCAGATGCCTTTCTATTCTCGTGGTCCGAGGGCTTGCTTTGTGCATTCCCACTGAGCCCCCCCCCCCCCCATTCGCCAGGATCCTCTTCAAGGTCTAGAGCGAAAGGGCATCAGTTATACTGATTGCCCCCAGGTAGCCCAGGCAATCTTGGTTCCCTCTGCTGCTTTCCCTGTCGGTGGCACTCCCAGTCCCACTGGGCCGAGCCCCGGGCCTCCTGTCCCAGGAGGAGGACTCTCTCCTGCTAACAGCGTGGTTGCTGAAAGGGTAGCATTGGCTCCTTCAGCCTTCCAGAAGTTGAGGAGATCCTACTGGCCTCCCAAAAACCCTCTACCAGACGGGTTTATGCCTTTAATTGGAGAAGGTTCTCCACCTGGTGTGCGGAAAAGGAGAAGAATCCCTTCTCCTGCCATGTGCAACTACTACTTCAGTACTTACTGCACCTGTCACACATTGGGCTGAAATCTAACTTGGTGAGGGTACATCTGAGCGCCATAGCTGCTCACCACCATCCTATTGAGGGAAAACCCCTCTCAAGCCAGTTCCTTGTCTCCAGGTTACTTCGGGGCCTCCTGTTGTCCAAGCTCCTTCTCTGCCCTCCGGTGGCAGAGTGGGACCTCAATGTGGTGCTCTCCCAGCTCATCAAACTGCCGTTCGAGCCCCTGGCTACTTGCCACCTGAGATACCTGTCTTGGAAAGTCGTCTGTCTAGTGGCCCTTACATCAGCTCGAAGAGTGAGCAAATTCCAGGCCTTGGTGGCATATCCACCATATACAAGGTTCTACAAGAAAAGGGTAGTGCCCCACAAACATCCCAAATTCCTCCCTAAGGTGGTGTCTCCTTTCCACCTCAACCAAGAGGTGGTCCTCCCCACCTTCTTTCTGCAGCCTCACGCCAGCAATGAGGAACTAGTACTTCATATCCTGGATTACAAATGGGTTCTGTCCGACTTACAGCGGACCAAGGCCCATCGAAAAGCACCTCAACTTTTTGTGTCTTATGACCTCAGCAAACTTGGGCTCCCCTTGACTAAGCAAACTCTGTCCACTTGGGTGGTGAAATGTATTGCCCTCACCTATCAGCGAGCGGGCCTCTCCCTCTAGCACCAGATTACAGTGCATCACATGAGGGCAATGGCTGCGTCCGTGGCCAACCTCCGCTCAGTGCGTACGGAAATCTGCAAGGCCGCCACCTGGTCTTCGGTTCATATGTTCACAGCTCACTACTGTCTGGAGAGCAAGTCCCGCAGGGACAGTGTCTTTGGCAGGGCAGTACTTAGTAATATTCTCGGGGTGTAGGCAACTCCTGCCCTCCGATCCTTCTGTGTTCAGGCTACCAGAGTGATAGTGTCGCTGGATATTAGGTTCTTGCAGAGTCTATTAGTGGGGACTCACTTTCTGCAACTCACGGCTACCTGATTGGTCGCTGTTGGTGTTGTCATGGTTCGGTCCTCGGCAGCCTGGAGCTAGGGAGTCCCATATGTGAGGACTGACTTCCTGCTTGTTCCTGGAGAAAGCGTAGTTACTCACCTGTAACAGGTGTTCTCCAGGGACAGCAGGAATCATTCCTCACAACCCTCCCTCCTCCCCTGGGAGTTGCCTCCCTACTTTGTTTTAGTTTGTACTGCCGTCCTAGCTATGTCATCTGACTGAGCAAGATGGCAGGAAGGAGACCACGCATGCTTGGGCAGGAAGGAGACCACGCATGCGAGGTAGCATGTTCCAAAGGCTTTCTTTGAAAGCTGGGGAAATGCACCGCATGGGCTCCTTTGGAGCCGACGTCACCCATATGTGAGGACTGATTCCTGCTGTCCCTGGAGAATACCTGTTACAGGTGAGTAACTATGCTTTCTCCTCTATCCCCCTCCACTCCCTCCCCCCACGCTAGCCAGAATTTTCCTCTTCTCACACTCCAACAGACAGCATATTTCTCAGCCTCCCACCATTTTTACCTGAATTGTTGATCTCGGTGGCAGAAGAGGGGGGAGGGAGGACGACGACTCCTGTACAGGATTTTTCTTTGGGAAGGCAGAAGGTGAGTCATGGCAACAGCAGCAGGGGAACTTCTCTTACAAACTTTTCCTGGTCTCAAGAAGGCAGTTATGTCAGCTGGGTGGGGTGGGGGGTGGGCTTTCTGTATAGTTCTAACATTGGTGAGGTATGGGGTAAACTGTGGTAGTGGGGAAGTTTCACTAAAGCAGCTTTCATTCATTTTTTTCTGTCGGCCGGGTATTAGGGTTAGTAGGTAGTTTTTCTGGAAATGCTCTTTGATAGTAGGGGAAGGGGACTGTTTTGGGGAGACTGTTTCACAGCACAGGGACGACAGCTCAGTGCAACTTGCAGCAGAGTCTGCTTTTTAGGCATGCTGTTCCCATTTAAAATCAGAAGGTAGTGCTGCCACTTACATTGGGAGGAGAATTGTGTTGGTGGGGCAGAGGCTCATGCAGCACATCAAGGAATTCCTAGTGACACACTGGTTGAGAAGCCCTCTCCCTAGGCTATGTCCTCAGTGCTGTATTTGTTCCAGCAGGGATCATTGTCACAGCAGCAACAGTCTCAAGCTCCTCATTGGTGTCATAGCCTTGCTGTTATGTTCAAGCAGGAGACTGAAACCTATGCCACAACACTTTATCTCAGAATTGAAGTTTTAGGAAATATTTCATGCAAATTTTACAAAAGCAACATTTGCCATTAACATTCCAGCCAGTATATCGGTAAAAGAGGGCATTTCTAGGAGATTGCCTTGTGTTTTAGCCAGTCAGATTACATGTAAATCAAGTTAAAAAGTCTATTGCGTTTATTTTATTGCAAGTTATTAATTATTTATTACATTGCAGTTATTTGAAGCCTTAATTTGTGTGGCTTTCTTCCAAATGCAGAAATAAGAAGAAAAAGATCCCACTTATGAATGGGGAAGAAGTAGATATGGATCTTTCTGCAATGGAGTAAGTTAATACCTTTGAAAAAGCTGAAATTTTCCTAAAATTATAATGGCACAAATAGTCATATAGTATAAATAGTTACCCAATAAATGCAGTACACCATGATGTGTCATTTGGAGACATTTTCAGTGAGTGCATAAAATGAAAATAATTTGTAGATGCTTAGGATTATATTTATATTTTTGGAATTGTTGAGATAACTCATTGTAATAATTGGTTTCTGGACGATTTATGTAGTTGTATCATCATTTTGCACGAGTACAGCACATTGAAATCAAGAAGACGAGCAGTGAAAAGACCAGTCATGTCCACAGGAAGCTGAGAGCAAGAATGTTTCCTCCTCCATGATATTTCTAATAAATTTCATTCTTCCATTATAATAAAAGGCAGTTGTTTGTGCTCATGCTGTTTGTTGCTGTGGAGATGGTCGTCTTATGTGCAGTGTGCAGCCCAGTAGACAATAAACAAGATACCAGCGGTAGTGAGTGGCATTACAGGCAGAGTGCCAGTGAGCTACCTGCCCAAGCAGGGGTATTGTGAAGAGACTGAGTGGCATAGCAGGAAGGAAGCCTGGACCCCCGTAGCCCCATGGAGTTGTGCACACTGTCTGAACTGAGGTGGAGGCTGAGATTGGAGATGGAAAGGGTGAGTATTGTGGTGATGGGAGTAGAAAGAAAAAGAGAGAGAAGGAAAAAGAGAGTAGCCTAGTGGTTAGAGCACTGGCTTGGGAACCAAGCGACCAGGGTTCGATTCCCACTAGCACTCCTTGTGGCCTTGGGCAAGTCACTTAACCCTCCATTGCTCAGAAAAATCCAAGTTATCAATGTCCCTGTTTAATGTACGTTTACCAAGTTTAAGTTACAATGTAAACCGCTTTGATTGAAATGATAAAGCGGTATAAAGAAAACAGTTAAATAAATAAACTGTAGGAGGGCCTTATCTTTCTATATTCAATGTACTCAGGACCACTGGAAAGCTTTGTAGCTTTTTGTTTCCTACAATCCCAGCAAGCTGGGGCAAGCGGTGACCAAGCACATGCTGTCCACGTGGGTGTCGAACTGCATCGCCCAGGCCTATGAGGAAGCAAAACTTCCTTTGGAGGGCCGTGTCACGGCTCACAAGTTTTGGGCCATGGCATCCTCCGTGGCTCATTTGCGCTCCGTTCTTCTGGCAGACATCTGCCGGGCCGCCACATGGTCTTCAGTTCATACCTTTGCAGCTAATTACTGCCTGGATAGGGAGTCCCGACGGGATAGTGCCTTTGCCCAAGTCGTACTCTGTAATCTTTTTGAGGTCTAGGCAACACCTGCCCTCCGACCCTTCTGTGTTCAGGCTACCGGAATGCTATTTTCTTCTCAGATTGAGAGTTTTTTCTGCTGCAGCTGCTCGCGGTTCTCTATGAGGGAGCCTTTTTTGGGTATGGGTTCCTGGTAGCCTGTAGCTGGGGAGTCCCATATGTGAGGACTGACTTCCTGCTTGTTCCCGGAGAAAGCGTAGTTACTCACCTGTAATAGGTGTTCCCTAGGGACAGCAGGAATCAGTCCTCACAACCCTCCCTCCTCCCCTTGTGTTGCAGTCCTCCTGTTTTTTTACTATTTTTTTGTTCTTTGCCGTCTTTAGCTATGTCATTTGACTGAGCAAGATGGCCTCTTTAGGCGGGAAGCGGACCACGCATGTGTGGAGGCAACTCCCAAACGCTTTCTTTGAAAGCTGGGGATTTGCTCCGCATGGGCTCCATCGGTGCCGACGTAACCCATATGTGAGGACTGATTCGTGCTGTCCCTGGAGAACATCTGTAATGCTTTTTCACTCAACATGTAATCAAACTCTGGAATTTGCTACCGGAGGATGTAGTAAAAGCTGTTAGCGTAGCTGGGTTTAAAAAGGTTTTGGAGAAGTTCCTGGAGGAAAGATCCATAAACCATTATTGAAGGGGACCCAGAATATCCACTGCTTGCCCCAATACAAGCATTGTGGAACCTGTGTCTTTTAGGGAAACTGCTAGGTACTTGTGACCTAGATTGGCCACTGTTGGAAACAAGATACTGGGCTTGATGGACCTTGGTCTGACCCAGTATGGCATATGTTATGTTCTCAGCAAACAGGAAGTCAGTCCTCACATATGGGTGATGTCAGCGCCAACAGTCCGCACGATAACCTCTCCCTAGCTTTCAAAGAAAGCCTTTGGGAGATGTACCATGCATGTGTGATCCCATTTTCGCCTAAG
Organism: Ichthyophis bannanicus; assembly: GCA_033557465.1. Taxonomy (NCBI): domain Eukaryota; kingdom Metazoa; phylum Chordata; class Amphibia; order Gymnophiona; family Ichthyophiidae; genus Ichthyophis; species Ichthyophis bannanicus. Next base: position 1,742,363,182 of record CM066031.1, on the reverse strand, counting down.
GGTGCCATCTTGCCGCCTCCTCCTTTTTCCACAGAGTTGATTTTTTTTCTTGCCTTTTACTTTGGTTTTCAGATAGATTCCTCTCTCCGGTTGCGGACCGATGTTCTCCTCACCTCCCTTGTCCGCTTGCCTTCGGTGTCACATTTATCCTTGGGTTCCCTTTTTTTCCCCCTTGGGGTTTTTTCTTGGTGCATGGGTTTTTGCACTCTTTCTGGCCTGGCTAAATGAGTTTGACCTCACAGGGGCTGTATTTTTTTACTATGCCTTGGTCGGTGGCTTCAAGCCTTGCGACCACTGTGCACATATGTCGCGCATGGATCTGCATGATTATTGCCTGCAGTGCCTCGGGCAGAATCACGATGCCTTGGCGTGTGGTCTGTGCCAGCAGATGACCCCCAGGGCCGTAAGAAGCAGCACGAGTCAATTTTTCACAAGACTGACTCAGCCCCAGAGTCGTCTGTGGGACCAGCGCCCTTGAGGGCCTCCATGGAGACCTCGGCCTTGCTTGGCAACCGCGCTGCCTCAGATCCTCAAGATCATGGGGTATCAAGCTGGGATCCCCTAGGGGATGGACGCCCCTCGAGGAGCTGGATGTCATCAATGGCCTCCTTGAGTGTTGAGTCGGACTGTGGAGAAGTCCCATGGCTCCCCTATCTCAGAGCCCTCGACCCGAGCGTGATGACCGGGAGCGACTCTCGAAGTTGCCCCAGTGGGAGAAAACACCATCAGCATCCAGGTATCGGTCTCCGTCCTCCAAGGCCATCCTTGTCGAGGACACCCTCTCAATGGTGCCAGTGACTGTGGAGCCTTCTGGCCTCAAGCCAGGATGGCGGCCTTGGAACGCAGCTTGTCTGCCTTTATGGCCCAACATTGGGCTCTGATGCCCGGTTCCTCTGGATTATCACTACTGATCACCAGCCCCTCTACAGCAAGGTTGTACCCGGAGGAAGAGCTGGTTCTCAAGTGCCACCAGCCTTGAGAGACACTTTGGCACCGGTCCCGCTCAGTGCAGAGGACTTCCCCACATAGTGCTCTCCACCAGAGCACAGGGGTGTCAGAGGCTCCTCGGGCCGTCCGGGCTGGGCTGCGAGCCCGATGCCCAGAGGACCCTCAAGATCTCCTCTGACTCCAGGTCAGACTGGAAGACCAAGGGCGACAAGTCACCAGACACGACTCCACAGAGATGTGCCCTCAGACCCTGCCCCTCCCAAAGCCTGCCATCTGTCTCCATCCAAGGACCTGGACTTTGTATGGGATATGGTGAAGGCTGGTGCCTTCACCACCGAGTCCGAGGAGGAGCCTCGGGCAGAGGACCTCAAAGTCCTCCAGTACAAGGGTCCCCCTAAGGAGGCCCTTATGGCACCCATTCCCCCCACCCTGGAATAACTGCTCTTCTGTATGTGGAGACCCCGGCCTCTGTTCCCATTGTGAGCAGGTGACTGGACTCAATGTACCGGGTGCACTGGAGCCCTGGCCTCCAAAAAGCTCAACTGCCTCAAAACTCCATGGTGGTGGAGTTGGCCATGCATAGGCTCAAGAGCCAGAGAACACACTCCTTGGTCCCTCCCCCAGGCAGGAGACCTGTGCCATGGATGCCCTGGGCAGGAAGTGCTTCCGGGGCTCGATGCTCATCATCCGGATCCAGGCCTACCAGCTGTATATGGGCATGTACTTGTGGGACATGGGGGAATTCGCCGGGTTCTCGGCTGGTCTCTCCGAGCAACCACTTCAGCAGTTCTGGACCCTGGCCTCCACAGTCAAAGAGTGCTCCAAATTTATGACTCGGGCAGCCTATGATGGTTTTGAGTCAGCAGCTAGAGTAGCCGCGGTGGGCATTAGTGTCCGCTGCCAGGCCTGGCTACAGTCTTCCGACTTGGCACAATGAGTACAGGACAAGTTGGTTGATGTCCCTTGCTGGGGAGAGAACTTCTGCGGCAAGCCCAAGATGGAAAAGGCCGAGAAGCTGGAGTCGGAGTTCATGACCAGAACCAGGCTCTCCAAAAAGACTGCTGACCCTTCCTGAAGGAATACCTTGGGTAAAAAGCCCCTATACTTGAAGAAGAGGAGCTGTATGGAAATTACCCTCAGTACTTTGCCTTTCCAGCTCCCCAACAGGGTCAGCAGGCCAAGGGACCAGGGCACAGCCCTTGTAAACCTAGAGGGGGCTTTTGACTCTTTGGGCATAGCCTCTCTTCCCCCAGGAGGTCCTGCCCTGCAGCATATGGGGGGCATCTGGTATTTTATGCCGACTGGTGGTCCACCATCACCACTGATGCATGGGCCTTATAGGTGGTGAAGGAGGGTTACCTCCTCCACCTCGAACAGACGCCCCCGCCATTCTTTCTAAGAGAGCCCCCTATGACTCCCTTTCACCGGGGCCTACTTCAGCAGGAATGCCGAAGTCTTCTGGCAGACAGGGCAGTGGAACCCATTTTCCTCCATCTCAATGACAAGGGGTTCTTCTGCTACTTTCTGGTACCCAAAAGGACCAGAGTGTTTCGACCCATTCTAACCCTGCGGGACCTCAACTGGTTCCTGGTGAGGGAGGAGTTCAAGATGCTCTTCTTTGGAACATTGCTGTCATACCTCCAGCAGGGAGACTGGCTATGCTCCTTGGATCTAAAAGATGCATATACGCACATCCTCATCCATCCCCTTCACAGGCAGTACCTCCGCTTCATAGTAGAAGGCTGCCACTATCAATACAGGATTCTACCTTTAGATCTGGCCTCCACCCTGGGGGATTCAACAAGTGCCTGCCAGTGGTCGCCATCTTCCTGTGTCTCCAGGGGGTGTTCGTCTTCCTCCATCTTAACGACTAACTCATAAAGGGAAGCACCACCGCCGAACCTTGTCAGGCAAAGGCCTGCACCATCCTCATTCTGGAGTACTTTAAGTAGTTTATGATGAATCTGAACGCCTGGAGTTCATAGGGGTGCTGCTGGACATCATCCAGGCCAGAGCCTTCCTCCCTCTGGACATGGCCCAGCACCTCAAGGCGCTTGCAGGGAATGTCCAGGGTCGCCCTTCGGCATCTGCCTGCCTTATGCTTTGCCTGCTGGGTCACATGGCGTCCATGGTGTATGTCTCTCCAGACGCCCGCCTACATATGCGACCGGCTCAGTGGACCCTCTTCTCCCAGTGATCTCAAGCAGCAGGGCATCTGCAGGACAGAGTGGTTGTGACCTGTCCTCTGGCCGACTCTCTCAGCTGGTGGCAACAGCTCCTGCACCTACAGGCCAAGATGCCCTTCCAGGCCTCCACCTCCCAGAGGATCCTTACCAGGGATGCCTCCAAACTGGAGTGGGGAGCTCATTGCGACAACCTCCGCACTCAGGGCAGTTGGTCGCAGGTGGAGAGCCTCCAGCAGATCAACCCCTGGAGCTGCGAGCCCTAGCATTAGCCCTCCAGGCCTTTCATCATCACCTTCAGCACCAAGTGGTACTAATCCAGACTGACAACCAGGTGGCAATGTTCTATATCAGCAAGCAGGGAAGTACGGGATTGTCCCTCCTGTGCCAATACACGGTAAGCCTCTGCTCTTTCGCCAGTGGAATGCTCCTGTGGGCAGTATATCTCCCAGTCCAGGACAATGCCCTGGCGGACCGACTCAGCTGAGTCCTCCAACTGCACAAGTGGCGACAGGACCCCCAAGTGGCCAGCCAGTCATTCTGTCCCTGGGGGCTCCCACAGATGGACCGCTTTGCAAGTCTAGCCAATGCTCATCTGCCCCATTTCTGCTCCAGGCAGCCACATCCCTCACGGATGGCGGTGGATGCGTTCCTCATTCTGTGTGCGGGAGTCCTCCTCTACACCTTCTTGCCCATTGATTGCCAAGACCCTGTTCAACAGAGCCACCTTGATACTGGTGGCCCCTTGGTGGTCCTGGCAGCTGTGGTTTCCCCTGCTCCTCCACCTGTCCCAGACGCCCCGATTCCTCTGGGGTGCGCCTCAGGCATGCTCTCACAGAAGGACGGCTCTCTCCTGCACCCCAATCTGGGGTCCGTGACTGACAGCCTGGCTGCTGAAAGGGTAGCCTTGGCCCATTTAAGTCTCTCAAGTGAGGTGGAGGAGGTCTTCCTGGCTTCCTGCAAAATTTCCACCTGCCATGCCTACTCCTTCAAGTGGCAGAGATTCTCTGTGTAATGCGTGGAGAAGTGGATCAGCTTCTTCTCCTGTTCTGTCCAGTGGTGCTGTAGTACCTGCTTTACCTGTCCCAGGCAGGGCTGAAATCCAACTCCATTAGAATACACCTTAGCGCACCTTCGGCGCACCACCATCTGGTCGAGGGCAAGCCCCTGTTCTCTTAGCCCCTCGTGACTCTTTTCCTGAGGGGCCTACTACTCTCAAGGCCGCTCGTCTGCCCCCTGGCAATGGAGTAGTATCTCAAAACTTACAGCGCCAACTTTCGAGTGTCTCAGCTCTTGCCACCTCAAGTATCTCTTCTGGAAGGTGGTCTTCCTCGTGGCGCTCACCTCCACTCGCAGGGTTAGCGAACTCCAGGCTTTAGTGGCTCATCCACCTTATATGAGGTTCCACAAGAACAGGGTTGTGCTCCACACATGCCTCAAGTTTCTGCCTAAGGTGATGTCTCCATTCTACCTCAACCAAGAGGTGGCGCTCCCTACCTTCTTTCTGTGGGCTCACTCTTAACAGAGTGGCGGCCACTCTCCACACTTGGGACTGTTAGTGGGCCCTGGCCTACTATCTCGAGCATACCCAGGCTCACTGTCACTCCTCAAAGTTCTTCATCTCCTCTGACTCAAATTGGCTGGGGAAAGTAGTCTCTGTCCATTTGGGTGGTGAACTGCATCAACTTCACCTACGAGCAGACCGGTCTCTTGCTGCAGCACCGTGTCATGGCAGCCTCTGTAGTGAACCTGCACACCTTTCCTTTGGCAGAGATCTGCCAGGCCACCACCTGCTGTTCATTACTGCCTGGAGAGGGAGTCCCACCGGGAGAGCGCCTTCGGCCAGGTAGTACTCCGTCATTTGTTTGGGATGTAAGGCAACTCTTGCCTTCCGGCCTTTCGGTGTGTCCAAGCTACTGGAGAACTGGTTCCTCGCTTGACACTCAGGGCCAGTCATGGTCTGCTGTTCTTTGACTCCATTGCTGCTCTCACGGTTTGCCTTTTTCTGGTCACCCGTGGCTTTTACAGGTTTTTTTCAGTGGCCTGTAGCTGGGGAGTCCCATATATAAGGACTGACTTCCCTCTTGTTCCCGGAGAAAGTGTAGTTACTCACTTGTAACAGGTGTTCTCCAGGGACCGACTCATCCTGCTTGTCCTAGGAGAACAGTCCTCACAACCTTCCTTCCTCCCCATGGAGTTGTTTTCTTTTTTGCAGTCTTGAGCTGTGTCATCATACTGAGACAAGATGACACCCTTAGGCGGGAAGGGGACCACACATGCGTGGTGCATCTTCCAAAGGCTTTCTTTGAAAGCTGGGGAGAGGTTACTATGTGGGCTCTGCCAAAAGGCACACAGGTTCAACAATGCTTGTTCCAGGGCAATCAGTAGATTTCCTGAGCCATAATAATGGTTTACGGATCTTTTCACCAGGAACTTATCCAGACCTTTTTTAAACCCAGCTACACTAACAGCTTTTAATACATCCTCCGGTAACAAATTCCAGTTTGATTACGCATTGAGTGAAAAAATATTTTCTCTTAATCATCTTGTAGCTTCATTACATGTCCCCTAGTCTTTCTACTTTTTGATGGTTCAAACAACCAATCTACGTTTACCCGTTCCAATCCATTCATTAATTTATAAACCTCTATCATATCTTACTTCAGCCATCTCTTTTCCAAATTGAAGAGCCCTAACCTTCTAAGCCTTAACTTATAGGGGTATCCTTTCATCCCCGTTACCATTTTGGTGGCTCTTCTCTATACTTTTATTAATTCTGCTATATCCTTTTTAAAATATGGTGACTAGAATTGCACACAATATTCAAGGTGCAGTCTCATCATGGAATGATACAGAGGCATTATGATATCCTTGGTTTTATTCTCCATTCCTTTCCTTATGATTCCTAGCATTCTATTTGCTTTCTTGGCCGCTGCTGCACACTATTGTGCTATAAAGCATATTAATAAAGAAAATTGAACAAAGACAAACTCCATTCCCCTCCCCCCCCAAAGAAAGCAAAATACATTTTTTTGCCTGCACAACCCTACTATTTATTTATTTACATTCTCTTATATACCGCGCTATTCTGCATCAGTGCGGTTTACATTGAACAAACTGAAATTACATTGAACAGGGCATTATAACTTGGAGATAACTATTTTACAGGGAATATGGGCTATGGATGGTTAAGTGGCTTGCCCAAGATCACAAGGAGCACCTGTGGGACTAGAAACCCCAGTCCTTCCGGCCCAAGGTTGCTGTCCTCTAGTGGGATTTGAACCCCCGACCTTCCGGCCTGAAGTACCTTGCCCCAACCACTAGGCCACTCCTCCACTCCACTAGGCAGCACAGTGCTATACAAATACACATAAAAGACATCCCTGCTCTATAGAGCTTAGAATCTGCTAAGATAGGCGAACAGAACAACAGGGAACTAGAGAATTCTTAAGAGAAATTATTAAAATGCATTTGGGTGTAGACAGGAGAATAAGGGGTTCAGAATCCAAAGGCGGCCTCGAAGATATACCGATTCAGGTAGTCTGTTCCATGCATAGGTGCAGCAAGGTGAAAGAAATGGAACCTGGAATTTCCAGTAAAAGAGAAGAGCATAGATAAGTGATTCGCTTGATGAGCGCAGTTGCTGGAGCGCGGTGTAGGGAGAGATAAGAGAGGAGAAGTAGGGAGGAGCCGCAGAATGAATGCATTTGTAGGTTAGAAGAAGTTTGAACTGATAAACTGTAGTTTTCTGGGTCATGCTGTGTTTTCGTAATTGGAGCAGATGTTTCATCTACCATACTGTGGCTTTCTTCAGGGCAAAATGGTTAAGCAGTGGATGTCTATTCTTTTATATAGTAGTCCTCATCCTGGATTAGTGGGATTGAAGCGGGAAATTTGGATTTTGGAGGGAAAGTCAGTTGGAGAAAGGTTGGTGACCTCTCTTCCCATAGATCGTAAGGTTCTCTGGTGAATTTAAAGATTCTCTCCCCATAGAAGCCTCCATCCTTTCTCCAACAGATTTTCCCTCCAAAATTCAAATTCAAATTTCTCGCCTCAATCCTCAACCATCTGATTTGAGGACTGCTGTATAAAAGAACAGACATCCACTGCTTAACCACTTCACCCTGAAGAAAGCTACAGTATGGTGACAGGAACGTTGGGCCCAGTATTCAGTTGTGATGGCTATCCGCCTCTAAAGCGCATAGCTATTGCTGCTTTAAAGTTAACCTGGATATTCAGTGCTGGGGGCATATATAGCCCCAGCACTGAATATCTGGGGTCGACTTACAGACTCTGCTACTGCAGAAACTAACTGGGTAGTGGTGATATTGAGCTGCAGCTCGGTAATCTCCCACAGATAAAAATAGGCCAGCTTTTATTGCACCTGTCTTTACCTACAGGTCGCTAACAGAGAAGTAGTGCAATATCTTCACTGCCCGGTTAGTGACTGGTGCTGCATCCGCTCCACTCTGCAATGTCCCCCACCATGCCCCGATGCAAAGCGGTTAGCATTGGGGCATGTAGCGGCATTAATCGGGGTTATTCAGCAACACTAACTTTCAAAGGGGAAGCTATGCTAAAATGAGGGAAATAGTTAAGAAAAAACTAAAAGGATCAGCAGCAAAGGTTAGATTTATATCAAGCATGGGCATTTTTTAAAAGTACTATTTTGGAAGCCCAGAACAGATGTATTCCACACTTTAAGAAAAGGGGAAGGAAGTCCAAAAAACTGTCAGCATGCTTTAAAGGCGAGGTCAGAGAGACTACTGCTGCCAAAAAAGCATCCTTCAGGAAATGGAAAAAGGAGCCAAATGATGAACCCAGAAAAGAACATAAGCATTGACAAATTAGATGCAAGGTATTGATAAGGCAGTACAAGAGAGAATTTGAAAAAAAGCTTGCCGTGGAAGCAAAAATGCATAATAAAAACTTGAAGTACATTCATAGCAAAAAACCTGTGAGAATCATTTGGATCATTGGATGATAGAGGAGTAAAAGGGGCGCTAAGTGAGGATAAGGCCATAGTGGAGAGACTGAATGAATTCTTTGCTTCGGTCTTTACTGAAGAAGATGTAGGGAATTTGCCCATACCTGAAATGGTATATAAAGGTGATGTATCAGAAGAATTGAAAGGAATATCAATAAATCAGGAAGATGTATTGCAACTATTTGATAAATTGAAGAATAGCAAATCACCTGGATCGTATGGTATACATCCGAGGGTGTTGAAAGAACTCAAATATGAGATTGCAGACCTACTATTAGTAATCTGTGAACTATCATTATAATCATCTGTAGTACCGGAAGATTGGAGAATGGCCCATGTAACGCCAGTTTTTAAAAAGGGTTTCTGGGGTGATCCAGGAAACTGCAGACTGGTGAGTCTGATGTCTGTATCGGTCAAAATGGTAGAAACCATTATAAAGAATAAAATTACTCAACGTGTACATGGTCACAGGTTAATGGAAGAAAGCCAACATGGATTTACCCAAGGAAAGTCTTGTTTTACTAATCTGCTATATTTTCTTTTGAAGATGTGAAAAAACAGGTAGACAAAGGTGAGCCAGTTGATATAGTGTATCTGAATTTTCAGAAAGCCTTTGAAACAAGGTTGCTCATGAGAGACATTTGGCAAAATTAAAAAGTCATGGGATTGGAGGCAGTGTAGTATTGTGGATTAGGAACTGGTTAAAAGATAGAAAGCAGAGAATAGGACTAAATGGCCAGTTTTCTCAATGGAGAAAGGTGAAGAGTGGAGTACCCCAGGGATCTGCGCTGGGCCCGCTACTTTTAATATATTCATAAATGACTTGGAAATAGGAATAACGAGTGAGGTGATCAAATTTGCAGATGACACAAAATTTTTCAAAGTTGTTAAAACACAAGAGGGTTGTGAAAAATTTCAAGAGGACCTTGATAAATTGGAAGACTGGACGTCCAAAAGGCAGATGAAATTTAATATGGACAAATGCAAAGTTATGAGCCTCGGAAAGAGCAACCCAAACTTTGGTTACACGATGCAAGGTACCACCTTAGAAATCACCTCCCAGGAAAAAGATTTAGGTGTCATTGTGGATAATACGTTGAAACCCTCCACCCAGTGTGCAGCGATGCCCAAGAAAGCAAATGGATTGTTAGGAATCATAAGGAAAGGAATGGAGAATAAAACAAAGGATATTATAATGCCTCTGTATCGTTCCGTGGTGCGAGCGCACTTTGAATATTGTGTGCAATTCTGATTGCCATATCTTAAAATGGATAAAACAGAATTCTAAAAGATACAGAGAAGAGCAACAAAAATGGTAGAGAATGTAAGGATATCCCTATGAAGAGAGGCTTAAAAGGTTAGGTCTCTTCAACTTGGAAAAGAGACGGCTGAGGGGGGATATGATAGAAATCTATATATTAATGAGTGGAGTGGAACAGATAAACATAGATCGGTTGTTTATGCCATCAAAAAGTAGAAAGACTAGAGGACACACAATGAAGCTATAATGTAACCCATTTAAGACTAATGTCATGGTCCAGGGCAGAATAGACCAGAGGAAATGCAGGAAAATGCTCGGGGGAGTTTTAAAAGGCACACTGAGAAGCACATGGCTAGGGGTTGCCATGAGCAACAAAGGAAAACACAAGCTCATGCTGCAGCAAAACACCCAGAGAGAGCATTACGTAAGGGCTCATTAGTAAGGCAGAAACAGCTGCAGGAAGTTAGCCCAATGGAAGTCTCAAGCTATGACGCAGTTAAAATAGGGCCAGCTTTGAGCACAAGGCAGAGGAAGGAAGGAACCAGCAGATACACAGGAAACAGATACACGAGGAGCACAACAGGAAGCTCAGCTAAAGGCACGAGGAAAGAAGGAAGTTACTACACCAGCCCAGAAGCAGTTGACAGAACTGTAGGATACAGAAAGACTGCAACTAGCAGAAAAGCCATTTCCAGAAACCAAGGCAGAGGAAGGGATAGAGAGAGATCCCAGGAGCCATACCGGAGTGTTTCTGAAGAAGAATCTATCTGCTCTGAAGGAGAGTTTGCCTCAGAAGAATTCTCTCAGGTCAGTGTTTTAAACCAGGGCTACAATAAGGAAAAGCCTGGCTGTGAGCTGACGAGAATTGCTTATAGCAAACCGAGGGAGAGAGAGATAGATAACAGGCTTAGCAGTCACACTTCTAAGCAAACAAACCGACGCTGGGCTGGGAAGCACCCTGGTGAATGGAATAGAGGGGCACTGGAATTTCTGTCTAGAGATCTGAGAGGGAAAGATCCTGTGAGGGCAGAAGCCAGACTCTATGGTAACCAGCCTTTCCTCACTGATAGAAATGAGAGCAGCTTCAGCTATGAAGAAAGAGAGTTAAATGATTGCCAGAGAAGTTACAGCCCTGAGCAAGTGTGCACAGAAGAAAGTCCTGAAGATATGGATTATGAATGTTGTGCTGATACTGATAATTGCTCTAGAATGGACTGTACACTAGTTCTTTCAGATGCTATAACCTCTTTTTGCTGAAGTGCCGTTCCCATTGAAATCTGTGCAGGTGGCACTGATTTCAACAGCACAGTTCTTCTGAAAAGTAAGAAAACTGTTTTCCTGTTTTGTTTGTTTAAGCTGAAGAGAAGCATTTTTGTTATCCTTACTGATCCTTTTGTGTTACCAGAAAAATATGGTTTATTTCCTTTTTGTAACATTGATGCAAGAATTCTCCCAGGACGGGAAATAAAACCTCTTGAAAGCTTAGTCACTCGCGCACAACTACTTTCTTATTGACTGGCTATTGGGATACACAAACCCAGGGGACATTATAAAGTCCCTGCTTGAAATAAGAGGACCCCACTGCACATCTCCAGCCTTTCACCACAGGGGCCTGGGGAGTCGGTGACACTAATAAGAGGCATTGTTTTTTCACTCAACGGGCAATCAAACTCTGTAATTTGGAAGACAAATTCATGGCCAACTGACTGGAAAAGATCTGTGTTTATACCAATACTAAAGAAAGGTGACCCGACTGACTAGAAATTTCGCACAATCGCTCTGATCCCACATGCCAGTAAGATTCTACTGAAGATTATTCAGCAGAGACTACAACCATATCTGGAATGAGACCTACCTGAAGTGGAAGCAGGGTTCAGGAAAAGGCGAGGAACAAGAGACATCGTGGATGTGAGATGGATCCTTGAAAACACAAAAGAATACCAAAAAGATATTCATATGTGTTTTGTTGACTACAGCAAGGCTTTTGACATTAAGAAGCATGGGTATACCAGAACACAACCTTCACATTGATCAAGAAGCAATAGCTTGAACGGAACTAGGAGAAACAGAATTTATTTATTTATTTATTTATTTAACATCTTTTATATACCGCGCTATTGTCATCAGCTCGGTTTACATGGAACAAAACATATGCATACATAGAACTGAAAAATGCATTTTACAGGTAACAGGGTTTTTTAAACTTGGGAATAACAGGGTAAAGCTATATAAACTAGCTAACTATTTACAGAATATTCAAGTACGTTATTCAAATCTGGATATATCAATTGGATAATGTCATAGTGGGAAAGTGGCTGTAATATACTTTCATGTGCAAAAGATTAGATTGGGAAATAGCTTTGGAAGAGATGATGTTTGAGGCTTTTTCTGAATTGCGTTAGGCTATTGATAACTCTCAGTTCTAGTGGAAGGGCATTCCAGGCTATTGGGGCATGGATACTGAAGGCTCTTTTAGTTGTTTCCTTCGTATATCTGGCTGTTTGTTTAGGGATTATTAGTGTATTTATTGCAATTGACCTTCTATTGATCAGCAAAGGTGTATGACAAGGTTGCATACTTTCCCCCTACCTCTGTAATTTATATGCGGAAAAAATCATCAGAGAAGCAGGACTATATGAAGACAACCGAGCTATGAAGATTGGTGGAAGACTCATCAACAACTTTCCCTATGATGATAATACCACATTACTGGCTGAAAGTGAAGATGATCTGAAACATTTGTTTCTCAAGATCAAGGAATAGAGTCTTAAAATGGGTCTGCACCTGAAGGTTAAGAAGACAAAGATGCTGACAACTGGAAAAATCAATAAGTTCATCATTGATGGAGAAGAAATTGAAATAGTTGACAGCTTTAACTTACTTGGATCAACAATCAATAAAGAAAGGACTAGCAGTCAAGAAATCCGATGATGTATTGTTCTTGGTAGAATGGCTATGAAGGACCTAGACAAGATTCTCAAGAGCAGAGATGTCTATGTCCATGCAAAGATTCAACTTGTCCAGGCTATGGTATTTTCAGTAACGTCCTATGGATGCTAAAGTTGGACAGTGAAAAAAGATAGCTAGGAAGAAAATTGATGCCTTTGAATTATGATGCTTGTGACTAATACTGTGTATATTGTGGCGACCACACCCCTACCAGGCGGTTGCCTAGTAGGGACGGGAGACCATCTTGTATTCCTTTTCAAAAGGGTTGTAGTTGTGTAGTCAGAAATGAACCAAGTGGATGTTTCAAAGCGCACAGGAATTTTTATTAGCTTCCTTTAGGTAAGATGGTAACAATCTTCAAAGCAACTTTACACTCAGGACAAAGAAACAAAGGATAATCTTCTCCAATTAAAGCAAATGTCAAAACTGTTTCCGTGGAATTATTTACAATGGCTTTCCTTTTCTTTTCCTTTAAGATGCTTCTTACTTCAGCAATAATAAAGGCACATGTATTTACAACTTACAATCAAAGCCAGTAGGGCTGCTAGCTCCTTCTTTGCTGTTTTGAGTTAAACAGTTCTCTGCTGTCTAGCCCCGCCTTGGTTGCACTAGCCACTTCTTTAGGAAAGAACCTTAGTGCTTCAATATAAAACTCATTCTCTCCTTTACTTCAGGCTTTTATTTATTTATTTATTTATTTTTATTTATTTATTTATCTATTTCTTCTATACCGCCCCTTCCAGAGATCAGGGGCGGTTTACATGGAACAAGTAAACATTTGTATACTGCTGTATACATTACATGGAACAGAGATTTCTAACTTTATACAGAGTAACAGTGCATTAAACTGTCGGAACTATTTACATTTTGTATACTTTTATAAATTCCTGTGTTATAATATTGAGCAGAATTTTCTAATTTTTTACAGGTAGTGAGGCGAGGAACTACCGAAACTATTACAATGATTATTTACCAAAAGGTTATATACAATGAATTACAGGGTGAAGCATTCGTTAGTCATGTGTGAGTGGTGGAATTTATTTCCATTTTTTTTTTTTATTCGTGTGTTTTTTGGGGTGTCTGTGGTGGGTGTCTGTGTGTGGTTGGTTGAGTGAGATTTTAGGGCTTTGTGTTTGTGGGTCTGGGGATGCTGTGTGGATGGAGTTGGGGGTAGGGGATTTCAAAGTGTTTGGAGAATAGGTATGTTTAGCTATAACAAAGTTGTAACAGCTTTCTTAATTTCTTTCTGTTATTTGGCTTCCATTAATTAGCATCAATAAAAACAGCACAGTCCATCTCAGAACAAGAACCCATGTCAGTTCCTCTACCATCCACCTCCATACTTTCTTCTGAGCTGCATATTGGTAAAGCTTGGAAACGTTCAGGCACTTTTTCCTTTAAGTCATTTAAAAGCTCAAATAGCCTATTCCACTGCACTGCCCCTCCTTCTCTTGGCAGAACTTCAACAGGCTTCTCCTGTTCAACTTTTCTTGAAAACCCCTTCTTTCTAATTGGGTTTTCCCAGGTACAAATCCCTCTTCAGAATCAGAGCAAGAGATATAAGCCTTAGGCTTCCTTGCTTTCTTTCTCCTACCTTGGAGTTTTACTGCAGGACTTCCATATCTGGGGCTTCTGTTGACTGTAGCTATCTCTGCCTCAGAGCCAGCCAGGGAATCAGGGTAAGATTTCCTCTCCACTTCCTGGGGCTTCTTCTGTCTGAAGACACACCCTTAACCCGAGGAGTCTAGGCTCTCTTGCCTTAGCTTTTCCAATGCCAGCCTTCTCTCTCTCTCACCAGTATACTTGGTCCTCTCCCTGGAACCTTCTCTGTAGCTCTCTTGGCTGCAGTCCTGGCTGCTCTTGCTCTCCTTGCACTTGTCCTTGTTCCTGTTCCTGTTTCTCCTTCCGTCTATCTCTCTGTTTGTTTGCTCAAACTTAAACGTGGAGCAGGGCACCTCCCCTTCTGACTCCACCCCCATGTACCTCCTACTCTTACTTAGGGTTGCCATGGAATCTGGGTGTGGCTTTAGCCTAGCTCTACCTTCGTGGTTTTCTCACTGCTTTTACTATGGTGTATGTGTTCTGGTGCACCCATCCCCCGCAAAGAAGAAAAAGTTCTTTTTCCCTTTATATCTTCATGCTGGACTGCACTCTCCTTACCACAATATCATGGACTGCCCGAAGAACAAACCAGTCAGTACTAGAGGAGATCAAACCTAAGCTTTCCTTAGAAGCTCAGATGACAAGTCTTTGACTTTCATACTTTGGACACATCATGCGAAGAGAGAGATCACTGAGAGAAAGACATAATGCTTGACAAGGTAAAAGGTCACCGAAAAAAGGAAGGCCAGCAATGAGATAGATCGATACAATAGCAACTATGGATACCACTCTATCAACAATGAGCCACTTGGCTGAAGACCGAACAGAGTTTAGGTCAACTGTCCAGAGGGTCACCAGAAGTCGACACCATCTCAACAGCACCCAACAACAACAAAGATGGCGAGTATTATTCTGATGGAAAATTTTCAGTGTTTCAAATTGGTATAAATTGAGCCTTTACTAAATAGCATTTGTGTCTGCAATATGTGAGTTTTGTATAGATTGTGAAATTGTTTTCCTGTACCTCTTTTTAGTATTGAGTCCCCCCTTCCTTTGGATAAGAATAGATCCTGATATGGTTGTCTTGAGGAAAGTGGAGTTTGAGTAAGCTGATTTCATATGGAAGTACTGGCTATGCCCATTTACCTATTATAAAATTGCCCCAAGGAGAGTAGATTCACGTTTATACCTGTCAAGGAAAGCGTAATTCTGTGTATATGTGCAATTAAGAATTGGCACATATGCATGTATTTTATAAAATATGCATTAAAATGCTATTTCTGTCTCGTTCCGCACATTCTCCGGGAAGAAGCAGGAAGTCAGTCCTCACATATGGGTGATGTTGGCACCGACTGAGCCCTCACGGAAGCATCCCCCCAGCTTTCAAAGAAAGCCTTTGCGAGATACCACCATGTATGCGTGGTCCCCTTCCTGCCCAAGGGTGCCATCTTGCTCAGTCTCCTTTTTTCTGCGGAGCCCTTCAGATGTTGTCTGGCTTGTCCCGGAAAAAGTTGATTGTTTTGTTCCCAAAGTTTCCAACTCGCCTCCGGTATTGCACTGGTATTCTTCCCACCTACCGATCTCGGTGCTTTGGCGTCGGGTTTGGTTTAATTTTTGTAGTCTTTTTGTTATTTTATTTTTCTGGTGCCTTTCGCGCCTTTTTTCTCCTTCTGTCAGCCTGGAGGTTCTTCGACCTCGCAGGGGCACGTTTTTACCCCATGGCTATCAGTGGTTTTAAGAAGTGTGATCGGTGCTCTAAAATTGTCTTTGACCGACACACAAGACTGCTGTCTTCATTGCCTTGGGCCAGACTACGACCCAGCGGCCTGTGGTCTCTACAATAGGATGACCATCAAGGCCCTCAAGAGCCGCTAGCAGTAGCACGATTAGTTTTTCCTTGAGTCCCCGATGCCTTGAAAAGCCAGGACCTCGTCAACCTCTTGAGCAGAACTTACCAAAGCCGAACCTTGCCCTGCAGGTCTTCTGTCACCACCTGCATCACCAGCTGGTGCTGGTCCAAACTGACAACCAGGTGGCGATGTTCTACATGAACAAACAGGGGGTACGGGGTCTCGTGCCCTTTGTCAGGAAGCAGTGGTCCTGTGCTTGTACGCAATCCAACAGGTTATCCTCATGCGGGCAGTGTACCTACCGGGTCAGGACAACCTGCTGGCTGACGGACCCAGCAGAGTTCTCCAGCCGCACGAGTGGCAGCTGGACCCCAGGATAGCCAGTCGACTTTTCCGGCTCTGGGGGGAACCCGTGATGGACCTGTTCGCCAGTTCAGGCAACTTTCAGTTGCCCCGCTTCTGTTCCCAGCAGGCCCACCCCTCCAAGGTGGCAGCGGACGCGTTCCTGGTCTCATGGTCGGAAGGCCTCATGTACGCCTTCCCTCCAATGCCGCTGATTGCCAAGAGCTTTTTCAGGACCCTCTGCAACAGGGTCTTGCTCATCCTGATAACTCCTCGGTAGCCCAAGCAGCTGTGGTTCCCGCTTCTTCTGCTGCTGATGGTGGAGGCCCCATCCCCTTTGGGACCTCCATGGGGTAGGGCGCTCTCCTGCACCCAACCTGGGGTCCCTCTAACTAACAGCGTGGCTGCTGAGAGGGTGACTCTGGCCCCTCTCAACCTTCCAGTTGAGGTAGAGGACATTCAGCTGGCCTCTCGCAAGGCCTCTACTAGGAAGGCTTAACGCCCTCAATGGCGCAGGTTCTCTGCTTGGTGCGCCGAACACAGGGCTGATCCTTTCTCCTGCCTGGTGACTCTGGTGTTACAGTACCTTGTCCACCTTTCTCAGTCCGGGCTCAAGTCTAAGTCTGTCTGAGTGCACCTGCGTGCCCTGGTGACGCACCCCATCCGGTGGATGATAAGCCCCTCTCGGTCCTACCATTGGTGACCCGTTTCCTCCGGGGCCTGCTTTTATCGAAACCCCTGGTTCGCCCTCCAGCAACCGAATGGGATCTCAACGTGGTGTCGGAGCAGCTCACTTGCCCACCCTTCGAGCCTCTGGCCACCTGCCATCTTCCCTACCTCTCTTGAAAGGTGGATTTCCTGGTTGCGCTTACCTTCGCTCGCAGAGTTAGCGAGCTCCAGGCCCTTGGGCGGAGGCTCCTTATACCAGGTTCTACAAGAACAGAGTGGTGCTTTGCACGCACCCCAAATTCCTGCTGAAGATAGCATCCCCTTCCATCTTAACCAGGAAGTGGTGCTTCCTACCTTCTTTCCAAGACCTCATTCCAGTCGGGCGGAGACTGTCCTTCACATCTTGGACTGTAAGAGGGCTTTGTCCTTCTATATCCAACGCAGTCAAGGCCACCGCAAAGCTGCTCAGCTTTTCATCTCCTATGACCCCAGCAGGCTGGGGAAGACGGCGACCAAGCGTACGCTGTCCACATGGGTGGCAGACTGTATCGCTCTTGCTTATGAGCAGGTGAGGCTCCTGCTGGAAGGCTTCATCACGGCACTCCGTGTCAGGACCATGGCGGCTTCGGTAGCAAACCTGCGCTCTGTCCCGATGGTGGACATCTGCCGCGCTGCCACATGGTCTTCAGTCCATATCTTTGCAGCTCATTACTGCCTTGAAAGAGAGTCCCGATGGGATATTGCCTTAGGCCAGGCTGTGCTCTGTAAGCTTTTTGGGGCCTAGGCAACACCTACCCTCCGACCCTTCTGTGTTCAGGCTACTGGAGTGCTGGCTTCATCGGACACAGGGGTCCTACTGTGGTCTGTGTACACGGACTAAAAAATTGCTGCCGCTTGCATCTCCCCATGAGGGAGCCCCTATTTCTTTCCTACGGGCTTTCGGTAACCTGTAGCTGGGGAGTCCCATATATGAAGACTGACTTCCTGCCTGTTCCCGGAGAAAGCGTAGTTACTCACCTGTAACAAGTGTTCTCCGGTGACAGCAGGAATCAGTCCTCACAACCCTCTCTCCTCCCCTTGGAGTTGCTCCTTTATCATCTTCTGTTTTTGCCGTCTTTTAGCTGTGTCACCTAACTGAGGAAGATGGCACCCTTGGGCGGGAAGGGGATCACTCATGCGTGGCGGTATCTCCCAAAGGCTTTCTTTGAAAGCTTGGGGAATGCTTCACGCAAGTGCTCCGTTGGTGCCGATGTCACCCATATGTGAGGACTGATTCCTGCTGTCCCCGGAGAACACCTGTTACAGGTGAGTAACCGCTTTCTCGCCCAAAGGTGCCATCTTGTCTCAGTCTTCTTTTTTTCTGTGGAGCCCTGCAGACGTGTTGTCTGTGCATTCCGGATAGAGTTGATTTTTTTTCGCCATTCGTCTGTAATTTTCTTGTCTTTCCTTGGTATTAATCACCTCCCACTGCCTGAGTCCAACACCTCAACATTGTATTTTTCGCTTGGGTACCTTTTTTTCTTTATTTTTGGCCCACAGGATTTTTGCTTGCGGCCTAGTTGGTCGAGATGTCTAAGTTTAATCTCATGGGCCTCATTTTTCCCGCAGTGTCTTCGACCAGTGGATTTAAGCAGTGTGGCAAGTGTAATTACACTGTGTCCTGCATGGACCTCAACAGTGCCTCCATTAAGTGCCTCGGGATGGACCACGATGTGTCTTTCTGCCCGCTCTGCCTTTTGATGTTGGCCAAGATCCAAAAGGAATGCAAAAGATGGCATGGGAGCTGTTTAGTAAGTCTGCCTCGGGAATGGCATCAGGAGCAGAATCCCTACCTTCGATGCCAGTGTCGGGTGACTCGGCGTTGTGCTCTTGGGCTTGGTTGTAGCCTCTGGAATAGTCAGGCATCTGAGTCATCCTCTGAGGACCTTCCCTTGTTGTTGAAGGCTTCGTCGAAGTCTAGATCCAACACCGGCCTGGGGGGTAAGACCTCCGTGACCTGGGTACGGAGCCCTCAACTCAATGCCGGTGACAATGGCAGGGAGCGCCCATCCAAGCAGCCCCGACGGGAGGTGTCAACTGAGTCGGGGGTTCCGGTCGGGTCCCCTGATGCCATCACCATCAGGGACTCCCCTGCAAGGGACCTGACGTGAGCCTTGACGTCCTCGAAGCCAGCACCTGCCTCTGCGGAGCCATCAGGCATTGAGGCCAGGTTGGTGGCCCTGGAATTCAGCTTTGCTGCATTTATGGAGACACACAGGGTCCTGACTCCAAGTTGTTGGTGCCTGCCACGAGGCTGGTTTTGTCCAGGACTTCCCCCGAGGATGCTCCACCCATCCTCAAAAGGCTGGCTCAATCGGTGTTGTTTCTGTCGGTGATCGACTCAATGCCTGGCACGGCGTTGGGTGCGGTCATGCCGTAACCCTGATGCCGGGTATTGTCGATGCTGAGTCTGTCTAACTACGGGGCGCTTACTGATTCCTCCAGCTCAGAGTCAGCGTGAGAGATGGATGAGGAGTCTCCAGACACCATTCTCCACATGGCTCTACTGTCCATGTCATCCTGTTTGCCCGCCTCCGCATGCAGCAAGCTCAAGGGACTCTCAGCGCCCAATGGGGACAGACTTTGAGCCATCTGGAGGACCATATCCTAGTCATGCCGGCCCTAGCAAACTCTCTGGTCTGATGGCAGGATCCCCTCAACCTCAGAGTTGGCCTGCCCTTCCAGGCGCCCCTGGCGCAACGCATCTTTACAACAGATGTGATAAGTTGGGCTAAGGGGCTCACTGTGATCACCTGAAGTCGCAAGACCCATGGTTGCCAGAGGAAAGTGCCTCACAAATCAACTTGCTGGAACTCAGAGCAGTCTATCACGTCCTGCAAATCTTCCAGGATCATCGGGAAGGACAGGTGTTTCAGGTCCAGATGGACAACCAGATGGCAATGTACTACCTCAACAAGCAGGGTGGCATGGACTTGTGCCACCTGTGCTGGGAGACGGTGCATCTTTGAAATGTTGTGACAGGGAAGAACATCTCCCTCAAAGTGATGTAATTATGAATCAGGACAACATACTGGCCAACCGCCTGAGAAGAGTCCTCCAGCCCCATGAGTGGAGGCTGAATCCAGCTGTGCTGGGGAAGGTCTTCTGATGCTACGGGACCCCAGAGATCGACTTCTTTGCCAGTCTGGAGAAGAGGCAGCTGCCATGCTTCTCCCTGAGACTGACTCTGGGACGGGAGGCTGCAGATACCTTTCTCCTGCCCTGGTGCCATGGGCTCTCCTCAAGATTCAGGTGGAAGTGGCCTCAGTCCTCTTTATTGCTCCCAGGTGGCCCAGGCAGCCCTGGTTCCCCCTGCTTCTGCAGTTGCCCCAGCAGGACCCACTACCACTGGGGAGCACCCAAGACCTGCTATCCCAGGAGGATGGGTCGCTACTGCACTCCAACCTCCAGTCCCTTGTCCTGATGGCCTGGATGCTGAGAGGCTACCTATGGCACATCACCGCCTCTCCATGTTGGTTGAGGATATTCTCCTGGCCTTGCATAAGTACTCTACGTGACGGGTATTTGCTTTTAAGTGGCACAGGTTTTCACACTGGTGTACAGAGGAGGGTCTTAACCCTTTTTCCAGCGCGATACTGGACATCTTACGGTACCTTCTGCATCTGTTGAGGGCTGGCCTCAAGTCCAACGCTGTCAGAGTGCACCTATGTGCCATCTTGGCTCACCACCACGCTGTGGATGATTAGGCTGTATCACTGCACCCTCTGGTGGGCTGGTTTATGCGAGGTTGCCTCCTCTCCAGCCCCCCAATCTTTCCTCCACCAGTGGTGTGGGACCTCAGTGTGGTTTTGGGCAAGCTCATGACTCCACCCTTCGAACCTCTGACTACTTGCCATCTTAAGTACATTTCTTGGAAGGTCTTGTTCCTAGTGGTGCTCACCTCCTCCAGGTGTGTGAGCGAGCTGCAGGCGCTGTTGGCACATGCGCCCTATACCAGGCTTCACTGGAACAGGGTCATCCTTCAGACTTACCCAAGTTCAAAGGTTGTCTCTGCCTTCCATTTGAATCAAGAGGTGGTGTTACCCACCTCCTTCCCTAGGCCTCATTCCTCCAGGCCAGAGGCCTCCTTACACATGCTGAACTGCAAGCATGCCCTATCCTTATACATCCAGAGGACACAGACCCATCGCCGCTCAGTGCAGCTCTTTGTCTCATTTGACCCCAGTCAGCTTGGGGTCGCAGTCTCCAAGTGCACCCTCTCACAGTGGGTGGCCAACTGCATTTCCTTCGCCTATCAACAGGCGGGGCTCTCTAGAGCATCATGTGACTGCTCACAGTGTGCGCGCTATGGCAGCCTCAATAGCAAACCTGCTGCACTCAGTGCCCTTACTGGACATCTGCCGGGCTGTCACTTGGTCTTCCGTGCACACATTCGCTGCACACTACTGTTTGGAAGAGACCTCCCGGAGAGATAGTGCCTGCAGCCAGGCCGTATTCCATCATCTCTTCGGGGAATAATGCAACTCCTTTCCTCCAACCTGTGCTGTCCAGGCTACCATAACGGGGATTGCATCTTCAATGTTGCTGCCGCAGTGTCGGACTTCCAGCCAATCAGCACCCTCTGCTGCCCTTTACGGTTTGCTTTTTGAGTCGCCCATGGCTTTTACAGTTTTTTTCGGTAGCCTGTAGCTGGGGAGTCCCATATGTGAGGACTGACTTCTCGGAGAAAACATAGTTACTCACCTGTAACAGGTGTTCTTTGGGGACAGCAGGAATCAGTCCTCACAACCCTCCCTCCTCCCTGTGGAGTTATTTTTTTCTTTTTGCTGTCTTGTGCTATGATATCATACTGAGGCAAGATGGCACCTTTTTGCAGGAAAGTGACCGCACATACGCGGTGCAGCTCCCAAAGGCATTCTTTGAAAGATGGCGATTGAATCTGCATGGGCTCCATCTGTGCCGACATCACCCATATGTGAGTATTGATTCCTGCTCTCCTCGGAGAACACCTATTACACGTAACAACGCTTTCTCCATTCCCAGGAACACCTATGCACAAATTGTGTACAAATAGCTGCAATGCCTGCACTGAGCAGGATGAGGACATACATAAGCTAGCCCCTCACTGGCACACAGTGTCTAATTGATGTCGCATGCTTTGGGACATTTGCATACCTGGTATTTAGAGGCATTTGCACAGCAGTAGGCAAATGACACCTTGGAGGGGTTGGAAGAGTCTCATATGAAGCGATATTTTGAACACATCTCGAGGGTAACCTGCAACGCACGCTTTCAGAAGATGCGATATCAGATCATGCACAGGAGTTATTTGCCATGGGGGGGGGGGGGCTAGACTGCAGATGTGGCCCTCGGGGATCTGTGAAAAGTGCCAAATGGGGGAGGAAACTTTTATGCATGCTTTTCTGGAATGCCCAAAGCTGAGTTATGGGGGAAGGTCTTGGAATGTTTGGGGGTTCTAATTGGCAAGTCAATCGAATGGTCTTATGGCCTTTTGATGTTGGAAGATGAGGGGCCTCTGCAGGACCAGAAAGTCTGCAAGGCGGATGGCAAATTTGTCATGCTTGGAATCTGGGGAGTTAAAAAGGCTATATTGCAAAACTGGGTGGGAACCCAGCCACTGACATTCTCACAATGGGTAAATCTGATGCACACAGTAGCACAAGCAGAAGTGTATGTTTATCGCCAGTATAAGACTCTTCCATGGTCCAGATATATATATCTTTGGAACCAATTCCAGTTGAAATTCCCCAGGGAAGGGGGGGAGAGTGTTGTTGACAGTGGAATGTGACGTGTTGCAGTTGGGAGGGCCAGGGTCATTGTGTTGGAACCATAAGGCCTGCATTTATGACTTGATGTTTTTATCCTTGGTGCTTATATCTTCTCCAGGAACAAACATGAAGTCAGTCCTCACTTACGGGTGACATCGGCACCGATGAAGCCCATGCGGAGCAATTCCCCAGCTTTCAAGGAAAGCCTTTGGGATTGCTGCCACGCATGCGTGGTCCTCTTCCCGCCCAAGGGTGCCATCTTGCTCAGTCTCCCTTTTTCCACAGAGCCCTTCGGATGCATGTCCTCGTCCCTGGGAAAAAGTATTGTTTTTTGGCCTACTGGCCTTCTATGTACCAGTTGCACCAGTCCTTTACCCGTCCTCCCCTACTCTACCTTCTTAGAGCTGTTGGGGATAGGTTTTTTTCTTTATTTTTTGTCAACTGGTTTCGCGCCCCTTTTCTTTCCCTAACCGCTGGCCGCGTGGGTCTTCGACCTCACGGGGGCCATTCCTTATCACTTCTCCGGGCCAGTCCAGGGAAAGGTAGGGTTGTCAATCCCCTATAGCAACTGAGGACTGAATGCTTCAAGTTTTCTGAGAGGTGAAGCCACTCCCCCTTAGGGTTAACCATCAGTCTTTCAGTCCTCAGCAACTATAGAGGATCGTCTTAAAATTTCTCCCTCTTCTCTTTATTTGTTTTACCCATATTAGCTCTAGCAGAGCTGATTTCTATAGTTCTGGTATACAAATTGTGCACATCTACATTTAACTCTGTGCCTTTAAGAGCGCTGAGACGTGACTTCTACCACTGATTGCAGTGCGGGGTAGAGCCTGCCCCATTGCCTGCCTCCGTCTCCATTTTTAGAGGTTCCTGGGGGCCCCAGTTGTACCTCTACCGTAGCGCTGAAAACTCTTGCTGTACCTGCCGCTGGCAGCGGCTTCGCGGGACCGGCTCCTTATTTTTTGTGGTGAGTTGTTGGCGTTTCGGCGTTTCTCCTCATAAAGTACCGCCGCGCGGTTTTGAGCCGCGTGGTTTCATTTTCTTTTTCGGGGGTGCCTGTCCGGTGCGTTCGTTCTCCTTCGCGGTTTTCCTTTCGGGTGCCGGGGTCTGTTTTTCTTATGGCTGAGCAGTCTTTGCAGGGCTCACAGGAGATGTCTTTACCGCCCGAAAAGGCGGGAAAGATGGCCATTTTGTCTCCAACGGAGTCTGCCGTACCGGAGCAGCCTCGGCCTCATAAAAGCAGATCTAAAACATCTAAGGAGCCTAAACGCCCAGCAAAGCTTGCTGATGCAATTTCTGAGTCTCCAGAGGGGATTCCTTCCTGTTTTTCACCGGAATTTATTCTGGCTATGCATACAGCGTTTTTAATGAAATCCTCTCAGCCAGTTTCCTTCTCAGGTTCAGTTTCATCTCCTATGCCTTTGCCGGTACGGAATACCGAGCCTGCTGATCCTGGTGAGGGATCATCTCAGGCTAAGGTTTTTATGCCAGATTATATTGATCTCTTTTCTCCTCAGGATCCGGCCATTTCCCTGGCTCAGGGGGATTCAGAGGTGGGAGCTGAGGTACCTTTGGATTTTGAGACGGAAGACTTGGAGGAAGGGGAGATTGCTCCGGGAGAGGATCCCAATGTATTCTGCGTCTTCCGTAAGGAGGAGCTTTCGGCTCTCATTTCTCAGTCTTTAACAGCTCTGCATCTTTTGCTTCCCTCCTCTTCGCAGGAGCCCTTAGAAGATCCCTTATTACAGGGATTTAAAGCAGAACAACGCTGTTTCCCTCTCCATCGGGTGATCAAGCAAATGATTGAGTCCGAATGGGAATGTCCGGAAGCGTCCCTGCGTGGTAGCCGCGCTTTAGCACGCTTGTACCCTCTTCCCCAGGAAGTGAAGCATTTGTTGCACATGCCGAAGGTAGATGCTATTGTTTCCGCTGTCACCAAGAAGACTACCATTCCGGTCGAGGGGGCAGCGGCTCTCAAAGACCTCCAAGATAGGAAGTTGGAAATCCTTCTTAAACAAGCCTTTGATTCCAGCGCTCTGGCGCTGCAGTCAGCGATATGTGGGGCGTACGTTTCTCGAGCTTCCATTCGCTGGTTACAAGGGGACGGCTCAGGTGAGCAACCTTCTCCCATACCCGACGCAGCAAAATTAGAGTCAGCCGCGGCGTATATGGCAGATGCCTTCTATGATTTGTTACGGATTGCGGCTAAGACTATGGCGTCTCTCGTAGCGGCTAGACGCTTTCTTTGGCTGCGCAATTGGTCGGCGGACGTATCGTCCAAATTGCGTCTCAGTAAGTTGCCCTACAAGGGGAAGTTACTTTTCGGTGAAGCCTTGGAAAAGATTGTTAAGGATTTAGGGGATTCCAAAGGCGGCCGTTTGCCGGAGGATAGACCCAAGCCGGGTCGCTCGGGATCGGTATCTCGGGGCTCTGGCAGAGATTCCCGTCGTTTTCGAGGGGCGCGTTTTACCCCCTATGCCAGAGGCCGTTCCAGCTTTCGTGGACAGTCCTTTCGGGGGGCCAGGGGCTTTAACAAGTCCTACTTTGGGGCGCCTCAGCCCATCGTTAAGAAGCCCCAATGAAGGTTTGCTGGTCCAGCCGTTAGTGCCGGTAGGCGGGCGACTACGGGCATTTCTGACGGCTTGGACCACCATTACTTCCGACAGGTGGGTGTTGGAGATCATTCAGAAAGGCTATGCTCTCGATTTTGCGTCCCCCTTACCTCCCGCGTTTGTGATGTCACCCAGTGGCGCGGGGCGGAAAGCCGAAGCCATCGCGGAAACGCTATCGCGCCTCTTACACTTACAGGCGATCGTACCCGTGCCGTTCGAGCAATACGGTTGCGGTCGATACTCGATTTATTTTGTGGTGCCCAAGCCGAACGGTTCTTTTCGGCCAGTACTCGATCTCAAAGCCGTAAACCGTACTTTGCGGGTGCCACACTTTCGCATGGAAACGCTTCGTACCGTAATTCGGGCGGTGCAACCGGGAGAATTTCTGACCTCAATAGATCTCACAGAGGCCTATCTTCATATTCCCATCCGGCCATCGCATCAGCGTTATTTGCGCTTTGCCCTTCCCGAGGGTCATTTCCAGTTTCAAGCGTTGCCCTTCGGGCTGGCTACAGCTCCCCGCACGTTCACGAAGCTCATGGTAGTGGTTGCAGCGGCGCTTCGGAAAGAGGGCATCCGCGTTCATCCATACCTCGACGATTGGTTTGTCAGGGCCGATTCCCTGATCGATTCCATCGCCGCGACGGCTCGCGTGGTGCAGCTTCTCGAGCAACTCGGTTGGGTACTCAATCAGGCCAAGAGTCTCTTGGTTCCGTCACAGCGGATGGTTTATCTGGGAGCTCTTTTCGACACCGAGCGGGGAAGGGTCTCTTTGCCCGAAGTCCGCATAGACAAGCTGGTTCAGCAGGTTCAAGCGTTCCTGCGGTTAACGACTCCGTCAGCATGGACTTATTTACAGCTCTTGGGATCCATGGCGGCAGCGCTAGACCTGGTTCCGTGGTCCAAGGCACACATGCGGCCTTTACAACAGGCTTTGTTGTCCCGTTGGTCTCCTCAACTTCATCCTCTCTCACAGCGCCTACCCTATTCGATTCTCGTCAGACACAGTCTCGAGTGGTGGTTAGTTCGGGAACATCTGTCAGTGGGAGTTTCCTTGCTGGAACCCTCCTGGGTGTTGGTTACCACGGATGCAAGTCTGGTCGGCTGGGGGGCTCACTGTCTGACACATATTGCTCAGGGTACTTGGTCCCCCGAGGAGAGCTCCTGGTCCATCAATCGGTTGGAGCTCCGGGCAGCTCGTCTGGCGCTCCTTCGATTTGCTTCCTTTCTCAAGGGATCGGCAGTCAAGATTTTTTCCGACAATGCTGTCACGGTTGCGTATATAAATCGTCAAGGGGGAACCAAAATTCCTTCTCTCTTGGCCGAATGTCACACGCTGATGACTTGGGCGGAGCAGAATCTCTTAGCGCTTTCCGCGGCTCATGTGGCGGGCACGGAGAATGTGCAAGCGGATTATCTCAGCCGTCATCTTCTCGATCCCGGAGAGTGGGAGTTGAATGTGGCGGTATTTCACGAACTCACCTTGCGTTGGGGCAACCAACAATGGATTTGATGGCGACGTGCAGCAATGCCAAAGCGAATCGTTTCTTCAGCCGGCGCAGGGAACACATGTCCGAGGGACTCGATGCTCTTGTTCAACCCTGGCCTCCGGATTCTCTGCTGTACATTTTTCCTCCTTGGCCGCTGCTGAGTCGAGTTCTCCAACGTATTGCCCGGCACAGAGGGATGGTGATCCTCATAGCTCCGGATTGGCCGCGCAGACCTTGGTATGCAGATCTAGTTCGGCTCCTAGTAGATCAGCCGTGGCCTCTTCCGGTCCGCGCAAATCTTCTCCATCAAGGTCCGATTCTCATGCCACGGGTAGATCGCTTCTTGCTTACGGCTTGGCTCTTGAGAGGACGCGATTAACGCGCAAAGGTTATGATGCCTCAGTGGTTTCTACTTTGCTGCAGTCTAAGAGGCCGGTGACTTCTCTGTCGTATGTCAGGGTTTGGCGCCTTTTTGAAACTTGGTGTGATCGGCGCAATATTCGGCCGATGTCTTCTTCATTGCCGCAGCTTCTCCTTTTCTTACAGCATGGCTTGGACAAGGGGCTGGCTCTTAGTACTCTTAGGGTTCACATTGCTGCGCTTGCCTGTTTTCGAGATCTGGTGTAGCGGCGCCGTCTTTCTGCGCATCCCGATGTGCGTCGTTTTTTGCGAGCGGCTAAGATTATCCGTCCTCCAGTTCGCTCGGTGGTTCCTCCTTGGGACTTGAATGTGGTTTTGGATGCGTTGTCTCACTCTCCTTTAAAATCCATTTGCTCACAGCAGATACGGCACTGTTCTTGGAAAACGGCCTTTCTGGTCGCCTTGTGTTCGGCGCGCCGAATTTCGGATTTGCAAGCCTTATCTTGTCGGGAACCTTATTTGCAGTTTCTTCCCGAGCGGGTGTTGCTGCGCACGGTTCCTGCCTTTTTGCCGAAAGTCCTCTCGTCTTTTCATGTTAACCAATCTATAGCGTTGCCGGTTTTCTCGGATTCCTCCCATGGACCGGGCGCTTCGGCATTTGGATCTAGCTCGCGTTCTCAAGACTTACCTTCGTATTTCCAAGTCTATTCGTAAGACGGATAGACTCTTTGTCCAGTTCAGTGGCCCTCGAAAGGGTCTCGCAGCCTCGAAGTCCACCATTGCCCGGTGGGTACGTAAAGCCATTTCCGAAGCTTACTCTGTCCGCGGACTATCTCTGCCTGAAACGTTACGAGCTCATGCCACTCGAGCTCAAGCAACTTCCTGGGCGGAGTTCGCTTGTATTCCGCCGGTGGATATTTGCAGAGCAGCAACGTGGTCTTCGTTACATGCGTTTGCGAAGCATTATCGCTTAGATGTTCAAGCCCGGGACGATGCTAAGGTGGGGGCCGCGGCTCTTATCTCAGGTTTGGCGGGTCCCTCCCAGAATTAGGTACTGCTTTGGTACTGCCCTACCTTTCCCTGGACTGGCCCGGAGAAGTGATAAGGAAAACGAAATTAGGTCTTACCTGCTAATTGTCTTTCCTTGAACTTTCTCCGGGCCAGTCCAGGGTCCCACCCTGGGGTTCAGCCTGTTTTGTAAGCAGTATGTCCGTATCTTTTTTCGGCATCGTCAAAGCATGTCAGTTTCTCAGCGTTTTCGCTCCAGAAGCACAACTGGGGGCGGGGCGCATGCAAACGATGCTACACTCAGGTAGCTCTATAGTGCCTACTCTAATTTAAAAAAAAAAAAAAAAAAATTTGTCAGAAGTGTACAAGGGAAGCGTATTTCTTCCTTTATTGTTGTTCCAGAACTATAGCTTGTTATCAGTTTTTCAAGGGTTAATCTACTCTTTTCAGTTTTTTCTCTTTAGTTGCTTTGTCATAAGGAGACTGATGGTTAGCCCTAAGGGGGAGTGGCTTCACCTCTCAGAAAACTTGAAGCATTCAGTCCTCAGTTGCTATAGGGGATTGACAACCCTACCTTTCCCTGGACTGGCCCGGAGAAAGTTCAAGGAAAGACAATTAGCAGGTAAGACCTAATTTCGTTTTTTTGCCCCCATGGCCACCGGCTTCAAAAAATGCGATAGATGCTCTAAGAACATGTTGCTTACGGACACTCATGACTGTTGTCTGCGGTGCCTCAGAGCTGACCATGATCCGGAGCTCTGTTCGCTCTGCAAGAAAATGTTCTCTAAGGCCCTGCTCAGTCGTAAGCAGAAGTCCGAAGACATTTTTTGAAAGGCCACCTCGGAATCCCCAGTGGCGCCCTCGGTTGTCTCTCCCCCAGTAGACCGGGACAGGTAGTTACCAAACGCACCCTCTCGGTTTTGCTCATATGAAGGCGGGTGTCCCGTTAGATCGTCGGGCCAAGGCGGCCTCGGTGGTCTCGCTACGCTCCGTGCCCCTGATGGACAACTGCTGGGTGACGACCTGGTTTTCCATGAATACCTTCGCTGCTCACTACTGCCTGGAGAGGGAGTCCCGCCGCAGGGCTGTACTCCGTAACCTGTTTGGAGTATAAGCAACTCCTGCCCTCCGACACTTCTTTATGGCTACCGAGGGCTTCGCCTTCTTCGGGCATCGGCTTCTGCTCATGAGCTCGTGGAGGCATTTTTGGTTACAGGTCGGTAGCCTGTAGCTGGGGAGTCCCATAGGTGAGTACTGACTTCCTGCTTGTTCCTGGAGAAAGTGTAGTTACTCACCTGTAACAGGTGTTCTCCAGGGACAGCAGGAATCAGTCCTCACTACCCGCCCGCCTCCCCTGATGAGTTGTCCTTCTCTTGCCATCTGCTCGATAGGGCTCGAGCTAAGGCAACTGACTGAGCAAGATGGCACCCTTGGGCGGGAAAAGGACCATGCATGCGTGGCAGCAATTCCAAAAGCTTTCTTTGAAAACTGGGGAATTGCTCTGTGTGGGCTCCGTCGTTGCCGATGTCACCCATAAGTAAGGATTGAGTCCTGTTGTCCCTGGAGAACACCTGTTACAGGTGAGTAACTATGCTTTCTTGTACACTGTGTTGGTGCATTCAGATATTTGTACTTCTATGCCTAAGTTAGTATGTATGTTGTATTTGGGAGTTTTGTAACTAAAAAAATTTATATAAAATAAAAATAATTTAAAAAAAAGCTGCAGTGATTTTTCCATATCTAATTTTATGCACGTATTCCTTGGGCAATTTTGTAAGATCCTGCTTGAGTATGTAAAACACCGTTCTTCATACTCAAGTCTCTGTGAGGACTGAATCTACAAGAATACTTGGTATGTAGGGACCTAAGTCTAGCTTTTACTTCTGGAGCACCAATTTTTGTGTATTTGACATTAGGATTTTTTTGTATTTGACATTAGGACTTTTTAGATGTATGTGTGGTAAAGTTCAATTTATTTTTCTCTTACAAGATGGAAATAAAATCCTTGGTTTCAATCATCCAAAAGTAAATTTGGCTTCTTGGGCCCAAATACTAAGAAAAAACGTAACCTCTGTCTTAAAAGCAGATATTAGGCCAAAAAGGATATTTGGGATGCATGGGAGGAGAACCCAACATAAAAACCAATGCTTGTGCCCACAAACCTGCTACAAAGATCAAGTCACTGAAATACCTACACACCATTCCCTATAATGAAATGGGCCATTTCAGATCAGTTATAATCTTAGGAAAGAGAAAACCATATTGTGATACAATCGACCTTCCTTTCATATCTCTTTGATAAACATGGTTTTGGGATATAGCAACATGCCACATATCAGTTGTTTCTAAAGAAGAAAAAGAGAAGTTGATTTCTGATGGAGGTCAGAGTACATTGTGATGCCATTGAGGATTTATAAAGTTGTCCTGCCATTGATTATTTGTCATATGCAAATTTCAGCTTCAAAAAGGGAAACAAGGCATTGTTGAATATGTACACATCTCCTTGTGTAAACTAAGGTTTCATTTTTATTCAGCAAAGATGGTGAATATTCTCGGTGGACAAGCAGGATAAGTGCTTACAAATGGGTGATGTCATCGATGAAGCCCCCTCGTGGGAATCTCGTCTTCCATTCTCCTCCTAGACAGTAAGAGGGAGAGCAGACATCCCTGTCATATCCTCCTCCCAAGTGGAAAAGGCTCAGTGAACTTTCCAGTAATTTTCACTGAGGATTGGTATACAAGAACTGAATCCATCTCTTATAATTAGACTGTAGGCCAATTATATCCAAAACCAGAAAAAGAAAATAGCTTTTGGGGCTTGGCAAAAAGGATTCGGCATTGAAGGCGCTCAGTCAGTTTCATTGGTTGCCGATACAACAGCGGTGTATTTTTAGGCTGCTGGTATTGACTTTTAAGGTGGTTATGGGCCAGAGACCTAACTGTATGCAGCATTCATTAAACTGGTATCGACTAGGGAGGACATTGAGATCTCCAGGAACAAGCAGGAATGTAGTCTTCACATATGGGTATCGTCAGTACCGACGGAGCCTGCGCAGGAACGCTCCCCAGCGTCCAATAGGAAAGCTTTTGGGAGCATCCCACAGCACCTGCGTACAGCCTTACCGCCTTTCCCAACTGTCCCTCTCCAGTTCTTCGTTTTCCGTGGAGCCGACAGGTCGCACATCCTGTCACCGCAGAAAATATTCCCTTTTATTTTTCTTTCTTGTCGTTGTGTCTGCCTTCCCTTGATGCTACACCGGTACCGCCAGTTCTTCTTTCTTTTTTTCTTTAAAAAAACAAAACAAAAACAAAAAACGTTTCCTCTGGAGTCTCTTCCAGGTATTTTCTCCTCAGGTGCCACGCGCCATTTTGGGCACTAGGCCCAACTTTTCCTTTAAAATGGAAAAACCTGCTTTGGGTTTTAAAAAGTGTTCCAAGTGTGGCGGTACCATCTCCGTCACCGACACCCATGAGTGGTGCCTCAAATGTTTAGGTCCTGACCACTCTATTTCGGAGTCTGTTGCCTGTGGGATGATGTCGAAGAGGGGCCGGCAAAACCGAGCTGCTAAACTTAGCACCCTTTTTCCCTCCGATGCAGCGTCTGTGGCATCGACGTCTTCCAGGGCTTCATCTTCCTCCCATGGATCTCAGGTAACTAAACATAAATTTGGCCGGTCCTCAAAGGGTAGATCTCCTTCTAAGCATTGAGATGCCTCTGGCATTGCCCTTGAGTGACTTGTACCAGCAAAATTGCCCCGGCTGGAGGCTTCGACTTCCAAAGCACTAACGGGGCTCCAGGATGTTCTCGAGGCCTCAACCTCGGCAGAACTACTGGTGCCATGCTCTGGGGTACCGGCTGCTTCATCCGGTACTGATACCCAAGCATTGGCAGCGTCGATAGATTAGAGATTCTTGGCTATTGAACGCAGTCTGGCGACTCTTCTCACGGCCTCGATGCCCCTGAAACCGCTTCAGACAATTCAACTGGTACCGGCACCGACTTCGGTACCGGTACCGACTGCATCGACATCGGCAGGTATTCTACCGGGACCGAGTCATACTTATTCATCCGGTATCAACAAGTCGGTACCGGACCCCTCCGATGCCGACTTCGATCGGTACCGGTACCATGCCTTGCACGATCACCCAGATCGGAGATACTTTGAATCCTCGGATGAGTCTGAAAGCTGTGCCGATACCAGAGTACTTCTTCCTGAGGATGATTCTTCTCCTCCGCGTAGGATGTCTCCTCCAGAGGATATGTCCTTTCAGGATTTTATCCGAGATGTGGCTCGAGGTCTTTCCATCACAGTGGCTCCTGAAAAAGAGCCTAGGGCAAAGGAATTGGAAATCCTGCAATACCCTAAAGCTCCCAAGGAGGCAGCTACCTTACCTATTCATGAGATCTTGCATGATCTCATGTTAAGGATGTGGGAAACACCTCTAACCACTTCTCCTCACTCTCGAAGGCTCGACACCATGTATCAAGTTCCTCCTTGTCCTGGGTTTCAGAAGACTCAGCTACCACACCGTTCCATGGTGGTGGAATCAGTTATGAGAAGGATCAAGAGTGCAAAAAGACATGCATCTAATCCTCCAGGGCGTGAGTATAGGACTCTTGACACCTTTGGACGTCGAACCTTCCAGGCTTCCATGCTTTCTGCTAGGATCAGTTCCTATATATTATATATGGGAATGTTCCTTAAGGAGGTCACGGGAGATTTAGAGCTTATGAGTCCTCTCCTTCCTGATGATAAGAGGCAGGATTACCTTGCCCTTGTCAAACATGCTCAGGATGTTTCCAAGTTTGTAAATCGTGCAGCCTTTGACTGCTTTGAGTGTATAAACAGAACCACTGCTATTGCCATAGGTGCACGTAGGATTGCCTGGCTCCAGGCATCTGACTTGGAACTTTGGGTACAGGATAAACTGGGGAATATTCCTTGCACAGGAGAGAATCTCTTTGGCAAGAATTGGCAGGAAAAAGCTAATGAGATAGATGCTGACAATATCACCTTGGATAGATTGTCTAAATCTACAGCTGATCCTGCAAGGAAAAAGTACTACAAGATACCATTCTTCAGTAAGAAGAAAACATTTTACCCATCCTATACCCAGCAAGGGCATCGTTTAGGTCAGTCTGCCCAAAAGGGACAGCAGCAACAACCTAGGCAAAGAAAAACAAAAGCTGCTAAGCCTCAACCGGCTCATCAGACTCAGCCTCCACAGGGGCTTTGACTCCCATCTAGAGAACTTTGCCTTCCTGGCCCTAAACGGCCCAGAGCCTTCCACCATTCCAGGAAGGTTATGTCATTTTGCCCCCAGATGGGGGCAAATAACAGCAGAAAATTGGACTCTGTCCATTGTAAGAGAGGGGTACAAGTTTCATTTCCTCAGCATGCTCCCTCCAACAATAGTAAGACAGTTCAATTCTCAGACCTCTCTCAACGCCCAGTTAGGTCAAGAGGTCACTTTGCTTCTTGCCCAGGGGGCAATAGAAGAGGTACCCATTCTCCAACAGGGTACAGGGATCTACTCCCCCTATTTCCTTATTCCAAAGAAAACAGGAGGACACAGACCCATTTTGGACCTCAGAGAATTGAACAAATTCCTGTTCAAAGAGAAGTTCAAAATGATTTCTCTAGGAACTCTGCTGCCATACCTTCAGAGTCAGGATTGGCTTTGTTCTCTAGATCTCAAGGATGCATACACTCATGTTCTCATCCATCCAACTCATCGAAAGTTCCTTTACTTTCTATTTCAAGGGAAGCACTACCAATACAGGGTTCTTCCTTTTGGCCTGGCCTCGGCACCAAGGGTGTTCACAAAATGCATGGCTGTGGTGGCAGCATTTCTTCGCACCCTGGGAATATTCGTCTTCCCTTACTTTGACGACTGGCTCATTCGAGCCCCTTCAGAGCCAGAGGCCAGGATTTCTCTCTGTCGCACAATGCGCATCCTTCAGTATTTGGGACTTGTCATAAACTTCCCAAAATCCAATCTTACTTTCACTCAGTCTGTAGAGTTTATAGGAGCTTTGCTGGATACCAGACAGACAAGGGCCTATCTTCCACAGCCCCGCTGCCTTTGCATTGTGCAGTTAGCTTCCCAAGCAGTGCTAAAGCCTCACCTCACTGCTCGGGAAATGTTACAGTTGCTAGGCCACATGGCATCCACCGTGAATGTGGTTCCTTATGCTCGCCTCCATATGAGGGCAGCTCAGTGGACTTCATCCACTCAATGGACTCAGGCATCAGGATGTCTGTCAGACAAAATAACAAACTCAGATCATCTTATTTTGTCCCTCCAATGGTGGCAGTCACCCCAAAACCTTTTGGTGGGGTCCCCTTTCCAACAACCCCCACCCAAAGCCACTCTGACAACATATGCCTCACAGGTGGGTTGGGGAGCCCACCTGCAAGGCCTCTCTACCCAGGGTACCTGGACTCCACAGGAGACCTATCTACACATCAATCTCCTGGAACTCAGAGCAATCTTCCTTGCTCTTCGAGTATTCCACACCCAGCTCAGCTACAAGACAGTCCTAGTTCAAACGGACAATCAAGTAGCCATGTTCTTTGTGAACAAGCAGGGCGGAACATGCTCTCTTTCCCTCTGCAATGAAGCTTTGCGACTATGGGCCCTCGCCAGAGAGCATCAGATTCATCTCCTTGCGGTGTATCTTCCAGGCATTCAAAACTCTTGGGCAGACAGACTCGGTCGAGTTCTGCTTCCACACGAATGGTTTCTCCATGCAGACCAAGTGGCCAAATTTGTCAAATTTGGGGAACCCCAGACATAGACCTCTTTGCAAGTCCGCTGAATGCCAAACTTCCCCGGTTCTTTTCCAGAATTCCGGCTAAGAGTTTTCTGGCCAGGGATGCTTTCCTCCTCCATTGGGGCCAGGACTTCCTGTATGCCTTTCTACCCATTCCCCTAATTCCCAAAACCCTGTTCAAGCTTCAGAGAGACAGAGGTCATGATTCTCATAGCTCCACATTGGCCACGGCAAATGTGGTACCCTCTGCTCCTACATCTCTCTCAAGTTCCGCCTCTGGAGTTAGGATCTGCTCCAGATCTCCTTTCTCATGAGGACGGGATGCTGTGGCATCCCAATCCCCAGTCTCTCCATCTCAGGGCCTGGTTGCTGAAAGCCTAGAACTTCATGGTCTTAACCTTTCTCAGCAGGTAAAGGATATCCTTTATACTAAATTCCTGCTGTTCCCGGAGATCACCTGTTACAGGTGAGTAACTATGCTGTCTAGTCAAGGGCAGCTTCTTGAGATTTCTGATTTCGTCAGGTGCAGTTGCAGAGATGGTGAGAATCCGAGGCAGCATGGATTCACTAGAGGCAGGTTTTGTCAGACAAATCTGATTGATTTCTTTGACTGGGTGACCAGGGAGTTGGACCGAGGGAGAGCCCTAGATGTGGTGTATTTAGATTTCAGTAAAGCCTTTGACACTGTTCCTCACAGGCGACTTATAAACAAACTGAGCACCCTAGGAATGGACCCTAAAGTTACTGCTTGGGTTAGAAATTGGTTGGGTGGGAGGCAACAAGGAGAACAAGTAAATGGAGCTCACTCTGAGGAGAAGGATGTTATCAGTGGTGTGCCCCAGGGATCTGTCCTTGGTCCGATTCTTTTTAACATCTTTGTTAGTGATATAGCGGAAGGGCTTTCAGGTAAGGTTTGCCTCTTTGCGGATGATACCAAAATCTGCAATAGAGTAGACACCCAGGAAGGAGTAGATAACATGAGGAGGGATCTAGCTAAGCTTGAAGAATGGTCTAGAATTTGGCAGCTGGGATTTAATGTTAAAAAATGTAAGGTCATGCATCTGGGCTGCAGCAATCCAAGGGAGCAATATAGTATAGGGGGTGAAGTACTTGTGTCCACTAAAGAAGAGCGGGACCTAGGCGTGGTTGTGTCTGATGATCTTAAAGTAGCTAAACAGGTAGAAAAGGCGACGGCAAAAGCTAGAAGGATGCTTGGGTGCATACGGAGAGGAATGGCTAGCAGAAAAAAGGAGGTGATAATGCCTCTGTATAAGTCTTTGGTGCGACCTTATTTGGAGTATAGTGTGCAATTCTGGAGACCGCACCTTCAAAAGGATGTGAACAGGATGGAGTTGTTGCAGAGGGTGGCTACTAAAATGATTAGTGGTCTTCAGTATAAAGCATATGAGGACAGACTGAAAGATCTTAATATGTACACCTTAGAGGAAAGGCGGGATAGAGGTGATATGATTGAGATGTTTAAATACCTCCGTTGCATAAATGTTCAGGGAGAGAGCCTCTTTCAATTGAAAGCAAGTTCTGCTACGAGGGGACATGGGATGAGGGTGAAGGGAGATAGATTCAGGAGTGATATACAGAAATATTTCTTTTCGGAAAGAGTAGTGGATCCGTGGAATAGTCTCCCAGTGGAGGTGGTAGAGATGAGGACAATAACTGAATTCAAAAAAGCATGGGACAAACACAGAGGTTCTATAAAGGTAAAAAGGGGACTGTTGTAGTTGTTATGGAAGGTCAGACTAGATAGGCCATGTGGTCTTTTTCTGTCATCATATTTCTATGTTTCTATGTGCATTTACT
Organism: Ichthyophis bannanicus; assembly: GCA_033557465.1. Lineage (NCBI taxonomy): Eukaryota > Metazoa > Chordata > Amphibia > Gymnophiona > Ichthyophiidae > Ichthyophis > Ichthyophis bannanicus. Next base: position 1,742,326,536 of record CM066031.1, on the reverse strand, counting down.
GTAGCTGCACCTACTTGGTAGAATAGATTGCCAGATGTGTTGCAGCAGGAATTTGAGTTGACCACTTTTAAGGATGCTTTAGAGACTTTCCTGTTTCCTCCTTGATGTTTTAAATTGAACCCAGGCTTATCAGGTTTTCCATTTTTGGTTGGGGTTAGTTTTGTACAATTGTGACTTTGTTTTATTTGTCATCTCTTAACCACCTTGAATGCTCTGCCATGTGGTATAGAAATGTTTTAAAGTAAATAAAAAAAAAATTACAATCAAATTATGGTTAAATGCCTTTTCGGCATCCACTGATAATAGCATAATATTTGCAGTTTTTCATGCCATGCCACATCTTAATAAGTGGAGCCAACATTTCAGCCATCGTGCTGTGACTTTCTTCTGGGTGAAGTAGTTATGCATTGGATGTCTGTTCTTATATATAGTTGTTCTTAAACCGGATTGGTGGGAATATGGTTGGAAGTTTGAATGTTGGCGGGATAGTTTGTTGGAGAAGACAGGAAATTCAACCAACATCCAGTGCATAACCACTTCACCCTGAAGAAAACCACAGCACAATGGCTGAAATGTTGGTTCAACTTAAGATTTGGCATGACCTGGAAAATTGCAAAGATCGTAATAATAGCTGCCGAAGCCTGAGAGAACTCGCAAATGATGCTTGCAGGTCTTGGGGCACAACCATGAACCTTTTCATTGCCTTTTGTGTTCACAGATGACAAGGAGAGGGATCAAGGGTCATGAAGACCAGCACAAACACATTTTTGAAGCATAAATGACCAATCCTTCATCATTGGCATTGGTGGTGTCAGTCTCCATGGCCCCAGGAGCAGCATCGGATGTTGATGGAGCATTTATTTCAAGGCAACCTCAAGCTCACTCCAGAGCTAAGCACCAGCAGGTCACCCTGGTGTTGGTCACTCAGAGATACCGCGCCAATGAAGAGGAAGAATTGGTCTTCATCCTCTAAGCCCAAAGATGCTGAGCATCAGGTGGAGGCTAAGGTGCATCAGCACTGAAGTTCGTCAGAACAACTAGGTTTTGGAAGAATTACTGACCTTTAAGCAACCCCGACATGAAAATCACTCATTCTCCTTTGTGTTGAAGGGGCTAACTCAGACTCCTTGAGGCTGAGACTAGTATGATGATACTCCCTGTCAGATTCTGGGGACATCAGCCAATTCTGTTGCATGCCCCACGTCTTTGCAATGGCAGCCTTCAAGGTGCATCTCATGAGAGACCATGAGGAGAAGATGAATGTTTTTTGCTTTATGCAAAGCTGCTGCTGCTTCGATGGCATTATCCATGGCATATCAAACCGATCCTTGAGATTCACCACCTACCTGCGGGAGAGGACTTGACATTGGGACCTCGAAGGGCCTGGACATCATTTTGTGCCCAGCTGATATCTGTCTTGAGTGCATGGGGGGAGATCGATCTCCTTAGCATTGGAAATCATTTGTGCACCTACACCCCTGGAGGTGCTCTACCTCCTGTAAAGTGGCGGTCCATTCCAGCAGAGGCTGGGACATCATTCAAGTTCCTCTCTGAGTCTGGAATTCTAATGGGGAGTCCTCCTTCGAAGGAGGACCAAGAGCTCCCTTTAGATCCTATACCACTTCATGAGTGTCAAAAGTCCTTGCCTGAAAGCTTGTTTTCCATGATTTTGTGAGAGAAATGGCCAAGTCCATTACATTTCAGTTGGGAATAGAGGAGGAGCCCAAGCCAAGGAGTTGGATATCCTCCAATATTCTGATCCTCCTAAGGGAGCAATGACACTGCATCCTTCAGAGGCTGCAGATGAGAACATTGGAGACCCCTCTTCCTGTGCTTTCAGTCAGTAAGAAATCATCTCTGTCCAGAAGGCTCCTGAACTCACAAAGTTCCAGCTGCCACACACCATTCCATAGTCAGTGAATCTTAAAATAGCCACAAGTTCCAGGACTCAATCTTTGGCACCACTTGGGAGGGAGGCTAGGACTTTGGGGAGAAAATTTTCCGAACACTATGCTAACATCCTGCGTAGTGTCCTACCAGTGCTTCATGTGCATACATTTGTGGAACATCATGTGCAGTCTGGATTAGTTTTTACAGATTTTCTCTCAAGAGAAAGCTGCACAATACCGATCCGTAGTGAACCAAGGGAAGAAGCGTGGAAAATATATTTTCTCGGTGACCTATGATATTTTCAATACAACATAGAGGGTCCCCTCCATGAGTATTAGCCCTCAGAGACTCTCATGGTTCTGGACCTCAGACTTACAACCCAATGTCCAGGAGCAGATCGCTGAATCCCCTCAGAGATGAGATTCAAAAGGCTACAACCATAATCATGCAGCAGACTGACACTCTTAAAACCTTCTCCAGGCCTACTTCCATAATGTTGAGCCACATGGCCCATGTTACTCCCTAGACACATCCTCATATGAAAGAGTCTCAGTGGACCCTGTTGTCCTGTCAGGCTCCCTGGCTTGGTGGATGAATCATTTAATCTAATCATAGGTGTACACTTTTAAATTCCTCCCTCCAAAAAGAGAATGGGGAGGGGAATTCATTTAGATAGGTTCCACCCTCAGGATTTGGTCTGCCCAGGAAAGCTTCTATCAGATCAGTTTCCTGGAACTGAGAGAATATTGAATGCTCTAAGGGCTTTCAAGATAGGTTGGCCAACCAAATTCTCATAGTTCAGATGGACAAAAAGGTATTAATGTTCTACATCAAGCAGGGCAGATCAGGAATAGTATCTTATGTGTTGGGAAACGGTCAGGATATGGAACTTTTCCATCTCTCAAGGAATAACTTAGAGCCACATACATGCCTGGTGAGAGCAGTGACCTGGCAGGCAGGCAGAGCCATGTCTTTCAACCTCATGAATGAACCCTGAATCAGAAAGTGGCTCAGACCATCTTCTGAGAATGGGGCACCCTCTTGATAGATTTATTTACCATTCCTCAGAACAGGCAATGGCCTCAGTTGTATTTCAGGAGAGAGACACACAGAAAACTAGCCTTGAATGCCTTCCTCCTCCATCCTTAAGAAAGACATGGGTACAGTGATTCTCATTGTGCCTCATATTCCTTGACAAGTGTGGTTTCCTCTTATCAAACTTTCCAGCAGTGATCCTGTAAGATCAGAGGATACTTTTGCACCCCAACATCAAGTCATCTTGCCCTCATAGCTTGAATGTTGGGAGGATAATAAGAGGTTAGATATGATTGGTATCTCAGAGACATGGTGGAAAGAGGACAACCAATGGGATACTGGGATACCGGGGTACAAACTATATTGGAATAATAAAGCAGATCACATTAGTGGTGGGGTTGCACTCTGTTAGAGAGAGCATTGAGTCACAAAGGATTAAAGTTTTGCAGGAAACAAAATTCACTATAGTATCTCTATGGATTGAAATTCCATGTAAAAAGGGGAAGGCAATGGCAGTGGGGGTACACTATCGACCGCTTGGCCAGAGTGAACAAATGGATGATGAAATGCTTGAAGAAATCAGGGAAGGTAACAAAAGTTACAGTACAGTAATAGTAATGGGTGTTTAATTTTACCCCTGTATCGACTAAGTCTGTGTCACGGCAGGACATGCTAGGGAGATAAAGTTTCTAGATGAAATAAATGACTGCTTCTTGGAGCAGCTAGTTCATGAACTGACCAGAGGGGAAGCCAGTTTGGACCTAGTCCTTAGTGGAACACAAGATCTGGTGCAAGAGATAAGGGTGTTGGGGCCACTTGGCAATAGCATGATCACATTTGATTTAATAAATGGAAAAAGGACGGTAAGAAAATCCACAGTACTACCTTTTAACTTTCAAAAGAGAGACTATGATAAAATGAGGAAAGTAGTTAAGAAAAAACTAAAAGGAGCAATTGCAAGGGTTAAAGATTTACATCAAATATGGGTGTTCTTTAATAATACTATCTGGGAAGCACAGACCAGCTGTATTCCACGCTTTAAGAAAAGTCGAAGGACGTCCAAAAAACTGCCAGCATGGTTTAAAGCTGAGGTAGGAGAGGCTGCTGTTGCCAAAAAAAGCATCTTTCGGGAAATGGAAAAAGGAGCCAAATAACCAAAACTGGAAATAAAATAAGCACTGGCAAGTTAGATGCAAGGCATGATAAAGCAGGCAAACAGAGAATTTGAGAAGAAGATTGCTGTGAAAGCAAAAACACATAATAAAGACTTCTTCAAGTACATTCGTAGCAAAAAACCTGTGAGAGAGTCAGCTGGACCATTAGATGATAGTGGGGTAAAAGGGGCACTAAGAGGGTACAAGTCCATAGCAGAGAGACTGAATGAATTCTTTGCTTCGATCTTTACTGAGGAAGATGTAGGGATGTTACCCATGACTGAAATGGTATTTAAAGGTGATGCCGCAGAAGAATTGAAAGAAATATCTATACACCGGGAGATGTATTACAGCTATTTGATAAATTGAAGAGTAGCAAATCACCAGGACCGGATGGTATACATACAAGGTTGTTGAAAGAACTGAAATATGAGATTGCAAACCTGCTATTTGTAATCTGTGAATTATCATTAAAATTGTGTCTAATACCTGAAGATTGGAGGATGGCCAATGTAACGCCAATTTTTAAAAAGGGTTCCAGGGGTGATCCGGGAAACTACAGACCGGTGAGCCTGATGTCAGTACTGGGAAAAATTATAGAAACCATTACAAAGAACAAAATTGCTGAACATGTAGTCATGGCTTAATGGGAGACAGCCAACATGGCTTCAGCCAAGGAAGGTCTTGTCTTACTAATCTGTTATGTTTTTTTGAAGGTGTGAATAAAAGGTAGACAAAAGTGAGTCAGTTGATATAGTGTATCTGGATTTTCAGAAAGCCTTTGACAAGCTCCCTCGAGAGACTTTTGCCAAAATTAAAAAGTCATGGGATAAGAGGTAGTGTACTATTGCGGATCAGGAACTGGTTAAAAGATAGAAGCAGAGGGTAGGGCTAAATGGCCAATTTTCCCAATGGAGAAAGGTGAATAGTGGAGTACCCCAGAGATCTGTGCTGGGTCCGCTGCTTTATAACATATTCATAAATGACCTGGAAATGGGAATAACGAGTGAGGTAATCAAATTTGCAGATGAGACAAAATTATTCAAAGTTGTTAAAAGCCATGAGGATTGTGAAAAATTGCAAGAGGACCTTGATAGATTGGAAGACTGGGCATCCAAATGGGAGATGAAATTTAATGTGGACAAATGCAAGTTATGCACTTAGGAAAGAACAACTTAAACTATGGTTACACGATGATTAGGAACCACCACCCAGGAAAAAGATTTAGGCGTTATCGTGGATAACATGTTGAAACCCTCTGCCCAGTGTGCAGCGGCGGCCAAAAGAGCAAATAAAATGCTAGGTATCCTATGTAAAGGAATGGAGAATAAAACAAAGGATATTATAATGCGTCTGTATCGTTCCATGGTGCGACCGTACCTTGAGTATTGTGTGTAATTCTGGTCGCCTTATCTTAAAAAGGATATTACGTTATTAGAAAACGTACAGAGAAGAGCCACCAAAATGGTAAAGGAGATGGACAGATTCCCTTATGAAGAGAGGCTAAAAAGGTTCTCCAGGAACAAGCAGGAATCAGTCCTCACTTAGGGGTAACATTGGCACCGACGGAGCCTGTGCAGAGCAATTCCGCAGCTTTCAAAAAAAGCCTTTGAGATTGCTGCCACGCATGCGTGGTCCTCTTCCCGCCCAAGGGTGCCATCTTACTCAGTCTCCCTTTTTCCGTGGAGCCCTTTGGACGCACCTCTTTGTCCCTCGGAAAAAGTATTTTTTCTCTTCTGGCCCTTCGGTCTTTTGGCTGGTTGCACCGGTCTTCTCCCATCCTCCCTGACGCCCCCGTCTCAGCTGTGGGCTAAGGGATTCCTTTTGTTTTTCCTCTTGCTTCAGGCCCTTTTCGCTCCCTTTTTCTAACCGCTGGCCTTGAGGGCATTCGACCACGCAGGTACTCTTTTTGCCCCCATGGCCACCGGCTTCAAAAAATGTGACAGATGCTCCAAAAATATGTCGCTCACTGACACCCACGACTGTTGTCTGAGGGCTGACCACAACCCAGAGCTCTGCTCGCTCTAAGAAAATGTCCGCTAAGGTCTTGCTTAAACCGTAAGCAGAAGTCAAACGACATTTTCCGTAAGGCAGTCCCGGGGTCCTCGGTGGCGCCCCGCTCCACCAATCCACCACTTGCGGGGTCCCCCGCAGTAACTCCGCGCCCCAGGCATCACTCCTACCAGAGTTTGCCCGAGGTGGAACAGCCAAAGTAGACGACGACCTCAAAGTCACTGTCGGTGGCTTTGGATAAGAGTGAGCAGTCTCGCAATCGTTCCCTCAGCCCACCCTGCGTTCCCGAGAGTCGGACAAGGAGCAGCCTTGAAAGGTACCTCGTACAGATACGGAGTCCTCCGATGATGGCGAGAACCCCCTCTCCTCCTCCACGTCAGACCTGGTAATCCTGGCATCGGCGTCACAGGGACCCACCTCTGAGTGGGAGTCCCTTATGCTGGCACTAGATTACAGCATTTCTGCTTTCCTAGCTGCCCAGCAGGCACTTTTGTCCAGCACGGCTGACTCGCGCCTTGAGACAGAGGGTCCCTGGACTGTGGTCCCGAAAACTGCCTTGGAAATCCCCAAGAGCCATGGGCCTCGTGAGGGTCCTCGGCACCGGTCTCGTCACCGTCCCGTACCTCGGGGGTGAGGTCGTCCAGAGTCAGTGCCTCCAGCTCCAAGCGGGCCTCGGCCACCGGACATGGGGATTAGCCCGACTCCGAGTCCTTCTCGGACCTCTCGGGCTGGGAATTGGACAGGAATACGTCCCATGAAACCTGCGCCCATAGGGACCTTCCTTCTGACCTGTCTCCACCCGCCTTGCAAAGGCAGTCACCTCCCAAAGATACCTCCTTCTTGGTATTTGTACAGGATATGGCTCAGGCCCTCAATCTGCCCACGCAGACCGAGGAAGAGCCGAGGGCAGAGGAATTTGACATCTTACAATATGAGTCTCCCTCTAGGGAGTCTCTCACAATCCCTGTGCTGTCCATCCTGAACTGGCTGCTCCTCTGCATGTAGGAAGCAGCCGCCTCGGTCCCTATTGTCAGTAAAAGACTCAATGCCATGTAGAGTCCAGCGCGGTCCTGGGTTTTGAAAGACCCAACTTCCCCATACCTTAGTGGTAGTGGAATCTGCGATGCGGAAGCAGAAGAGCCCGAAGTCACACTCTTTGGTCCTGCCTGGTACAGAATCCCGTGCTCTCAATGCCCTCGGGTGCAGGGCTTACCAGGGATCCATGCTGGCATGCCACATCAAGGCATACCAACTATATATGGGTATGTTCCTTCATGACCTCGCTAAAGATCTTGGCGGTTTCTTCGCGGGCCTTGAAGGTGAACATCTCATATTTCAGACACTTCTGAGATCGGTCGCGGACTGCTCGAAATACATTTCCCGCGCTGCATATGATGGTTCGAGTCTTCCGCCCATGTGGCAGCGGCTGGCATTGGAGCCCGGCGTCAAGCATGGCTCCAGTCCTCAGACCTGGAACAATGGGTCCAGGAGAAACTCTTTGATGTTCCCTGCCTCGGCAAGCTCATGGAGGACAAGGCAGCCGAGATCGAGACAGAGTTCGAGACCTGCACCCATCTTTCTCAAAAAACCTCTTCTCTTCCCCAGAAGAAACAGCACAGTAAGAAACCCTTCTTCCAGAGTAAGGAGCTTTCTTACTGGGGATACCTACCTTATGCGCCTGCCCCGGCGCCCAGCGGCCAAGGCAAAGGGGGAGCTCAGGGTTACCGGAAACCTAAGGGACCCAAGACCCTTCCACCGGCGCCACCCCAGCCAGCCCCTGGATTTTGGCGCCAAATGAATTTCCTCTTGCTTCCCGGCGGCACTCCCACCGGTGGGAGGACGTCTGTCCCTTTTCGCCCCCGAGTGGGAGGTCATCACATTGGACACCTGAGTTCTCCAAGTAATCTGGGATGGTTATTGTCTTCATGTGGACAGACTTCCTTCTCCCCTTTCCCCAGCGGAGCCTACTCTGCTTCCCTCACTCCAAACTTGCTTACAGAAAGAATTGAACAACCTCTTCAGTCAACAGGCAGTCGAAAGGGTCCTGCCGAACATAGTCTTACCGACTTTTTTCCCGAGACCTCACGCCAACTGGGCGTCAGCAGTCCTGCATACACTCAGTTGCAAGAGGGCTCTCGCCTTCTGCCTGCAGCGCACCCAGGGCTATCGCAGGTCTGACCGGCTCTTTATCGCCTACAATCCTAACCATCTGGGACTTGCAGTCACCAAGCGCACTCTCTCCATCTGGGTGGCGGACTGCATCACCTTCGTTCAGGCAAAGGCTGGGGCCCCGCTGGATCGACAAGTCACCACGCATGGCATCCTTGCCGCGCTCAGTGCCTCTGACAGACATTTGCCGGGCTGCGACCTGGTCTTCAACGAACACCTTCGCATCGTATTACTGCCTGGAGAGAGAGTCCCACCGGGACAGCGCCTTCGGCCAGGCTGTACTCCATAATCTGTTCGGGATATAAGCAACTCCTACCCTCCGACCCTTCTTCTGCGGCTCCTGGGAGGTTGGCCCCCGAGGACTCGGGCTTCCTTCAGTTCATCGGCTTCTGCTCATGGCTTCGCAGAGGCACTTTTTGCTTACAGGTTCGGTAGCCTGTAGCTGGGGAGTCCCATAAGTGAGGACTGACTTCCTGCTTGTTCCTGGAGAAAGTGTAGTTACTCTCCTGTAACAGGTGTTCTCCAGGGACAGGAGGAATCAGTCCTCGCTACCCTCCCACCTTCCCTTAAGAGTTGCTATTCTTATTCTTCCCTTGCCATCTGCTTAGTAGGGCTCTAGCTATGGGAGCTGACTGAGCAAGATGGCACCCTTGGGCAGGAAGAGGACCACACATGCATGGCAGAATCCCAGAGACTTTCTTTGAAAGCTGGGGAATTGCCCCGTGCGGGCTCTGTTGGTGCCGACGTGACCCATAAGTGAGGACTGATTCCTGCTGTCCCTGGAGAACACCTGTTACAGGTGAGTAGCTATGCTTCACGGCTCTTCAACTTGGAAAAGAGATGGCTGAGGGGAGATAAGATAGAGGTGTATAAATGAATGAATGGAGTAGAACAGATAAACGTAGATCAATTGTTTACGCCATCAAAATATAGAAAGATTAGGGGATATCTAATGAAGCTACAGTGTAACCTATTTAAGACTAATAAGAGAAAATATTTTTTCACTCAACGTGTAATCAAACTCTGGAATTTCGTACCGGAGGATGTTGTAAAAGCTGTTAGTGTAGCCGGGTTTAAAAAAGTTTCGAACAAGTTCTTGGAGGAAAGTTCCATAAACCATTATTAAAGGGGACCCGGGATATCCACTGCTTGCCCCAGTACAAGCATTGTGGAACCTGTGTCTTTTAGGGAAACTGTAGGTACTAGTGACCTAGATTGGCCACTGTTGGAAACAGGATACTGGTCTTGATGGACCTTGGTCTGACCCAGCATGGCTGTTCTAATGTTCTCTTTGAATTTGTAGGTTGATGTCACTTATGTCCTCTTGGCTTCCAAGAGAGATTCCATTTGGAGGTTGTATGGTTTCAGATGGAGATTTGTCATCTTCTCCAGGACCAAGCAGGAAGTCAGTCCTCACTTATGGGTGACGTCGGCGCCGACGGAGCCCTCGCGGAGCAATTTTCCCCAGCTTTCAAAGAAAGCCTTTGGGAATTGCAGCGCGCATGCGCGGTCGTCTTCCCGCCCGACGGTGCCATCTTAGCCAGTCTTCTTTTTTCCGCGGAGCCCTACAGACGTCCCCGTCTTGTCCCCGCGAAAAAGTCGATTTTCTTCATTATTTTCTTCTTTTTCCTTCGGTTCGACGCCGATCGTTTTTCCCGCCCGGACTCGCGACGCCGGTCACGAGTCCTCTTACTTTTTTTTGGTTTTTCTGACTTTGTCAGCTTTCGTTTTCGATTTTTCCCTGGCAGCCTGGTCCTTTGACCTCGCAGGGGCCCTTTTTCCCCCGATGGCTGCCAGTGGCTTTAAGCGGTGTGGTCAGTGTGACCGAAATATGTCACTAACTGACACACACGACTTTTGCCTCCGCTGCCTGTGCCCGGATCATGAGGAACTGATCTGTGGGCCCTGCGGCAAAATGTCCTCAAAAGCGTTGAGAAGTCGGCGGCATCAGCGTGATCGAATCTTCGCTGACCCCAGCCGTACCCGGACCTCGTCGGAGGCCTCCGCGTCAAAAGGCTCCAGCTCGGACCGTCGCCGGAGTTCCTCCGACCGGGGTTCTCCCTCCGGGGACCATCGTCGGACGGTGAAACCCGCGAGGGCGGCGTCGGTGGACGCTCCTGGTTCCGCGAGGGCCAGGTCGCATAGCCCCGATAGCCGCCCCGGGTCCTTGGAGAAGGAACACCTCCCGAAGCGACCTCGCCTGGAGTCGGAGATGCCTGCTCGGGTAAGTCCTGTAGTCCTTCTGGACTCGCCTCCGCGACAGCCGACGTCGGGCCCGACGCCGTCGGGGCCCGAGTCGGGGGCTGCTGGGTCACCTGAGCTCGGACTCAGGTTGACGGCCTTGGAGAGCAGACTGTCTGCCTTCATGGACCAGCAGCGGGCACTGCTCGCTGGCCTCGCTGGCGCCGCTGCCCCGACCGCCGGGACGTCGACGTCCAAGTCGACCCCGGAGACCGAGCCGATCCTCGAGTCGATGAGAACTCGAGTCGATCCTCGGTCGAGGTCACCCTCGGCCTCCCGTTCGGGACCGAGGTCGCCGACGCCGACTCCCTCGGCGTCGGGGCGGCAGGCACCGCGCCCTGCCCGGGCCGACCCCACCGAGTCCTCGTCGGAGTCGGTCTGGGAGTCTGAAGAGGAAGAGTCGCCTGATTCTTTCCGGACTCGGTGTGTCCCCTCGGACTCACCGGAGTCTGAGCCTCGGAAGCAGTCCCCCCCGGAGGATGCCCGGTTCTCGGACTTCGTTAGGGATATGGCCAAGGCTTTGGCCTTCCCTGCGGATCCCGAGGAGGAGCCTCGAGCCGAAGAGCTCGACGCCCTCCAGTATGACTCTCCCGCGAGGGAACACTTTACTGTACCGGTTCCTCCTATGCTGGAACGACTACTCTTCCGCATGTGGGAGAGTCCGGCCTCCTCGCCGGTCCTGAGCAAGCGGGTCGATTCTATCTATCGAGTCCGCAAGAGCCCTGGCTTTCAAAAGGCACAGCTACCACACCATTCCATTGTAGTGGAATCGGCCATGCATCGTCTTAAGAGCCAGAAGATGCACTCCTCGGTGCCTCCTGGCAGGGAGGCCCGTAACCTGGATGGCCTTGGTAAGAAGTGTTTCCAGGGCTCTATGCTCGCATGTCGTGTCCAGACTTACCAGCTATACATGGGCATGTATATCCGGGATCTGGCTAAAGAGCTAGCCGGATTCTCCGCTGGTTTGTCCGAGGAACCCTTGCGGAGGTTCCTGGCCTTGTCCACTGGCATTCGGGAATGCTCGAAGTTCATGTCCCGAGCAGCCTATGATGGCTTTGAAGCATCGGCTCGAGTGGCCGCAGCCGGCATTGGTGCCCGCCGACAGGCTTGGCTTCAGTCGTCAGACCTTGAGCCCTGGGTGCAGGACAAGTTGGTCGATGTCCCTTGCCGAGGCGAAAACCTCTTTGGCAAGCCCATGGCGGAAAAGGCTGCACAAATTGAGACTGAGACTCTCACCAGGACCAGGCTTTCTAGGAAGACCTCCGCCCCTTCCCAGAAAAAGAAGGGCTCGGGGAAAAAGTCCTTTTACCCGAGGAAGGCGGCTGCCTACAAACAATACCCCCATTATCAGGCCCCTGCAGCTCCCCAACAGGGCCAGCAGGCCAAGGGACGGGGTAACGGGTCCCGTAGGCAGCAAGCCCCCAAGCCTGCACCACCAGCCCCTGCTCAGCAGGGTGGGGGTTTTTGACTCACAAAGCATAGCCTCTCCCCCCCCGCTGGTTCCTCCCAGCACCGGAGGCCGGCTGGTTCACTTCGCCCACAGGTGGTCCAGCATCACCGCAGATGCCTGGGTGCTTCAAGTCGTGCGAGAAGGCTATCTTCTCCACTTCCATCAGGTCCCTCCCTCCTATTTTCCGGGAGAACCTCCGCGACCCCCTCTGCACAGGGAATTACTCCTTCAGGAGTTAGCAGGTCTTCTTCAGGAACAGGCGGTGGAACCGGTGCCCCACCACCTGAGAGGTCAAGGCTTTTATTCCAGGTATTTTCTGATACCAAAGAGAACAGGGGGCCTCAGACCCATCCTGGACTTGCGCAACCTCAACAAGTTCCTTGTGCGGGAGAAGTTCAAAATGCTTACCCTTGGAATCCTTCTGCCCTACCTCCAGCAGGGAGATTGGCTATGCTCCTTGGATCTAAAGGATGCCTACACGCACATCCTCATCCACCCAAGCCACCGCCAATACCTAAGGTTTGTGGTGGCAGGAAATCATTACCAGTACAGAGTACTGCCCTTTGGCCTGTCCTCCGCACCGCGAGTCTTCACAAAATGTCTCGCGGTCGTGGCGGCCCATCTCCGGCTTCACGGCCTCTATGTCTTTCCGTACCTCGACGACTGGCTCATCAGAGCAGCGTCCGCTCAGGAGGTCACCAACGCCACGTGCCGCACGGTGACTCTTCTGCAGCACTTGGGCTTTGTTATAAACTTCGCAAAGTCCACTTTGCTCCCCTCACAGGATCTCGAGTTCATCGGCGCGAGGCTGCACACTCCTCAGGCGCGAGCATACCTACCGCTCGACAGGGCTCAACGGCTCATGGACCTAGCCGACCGCTTTCGCAGCCAGCCCCTGGTCTCCGCCAGGCGCTTCCTGAGACTGCTCGGCCATATGGCTTCCACCGTCCATGTGACCCCCAATGCCCGCCTGAATATGCGGTCTGCTCAATGGTGTCTCCGCCAGCAGTGGCGACAAGCCACAGGCGGCCTAGCAGACCTAGTGCGCGTCTCCGAGCCGCTGGTCTCGTCTCTCCGGTGGTGGCTCCGGCAGCCGAACCTGATATTCGGAATGCCTTTCCAGTCACCTCAACCAACCCGGGTGCTGACCACCGATGCATCCCTCCTGGGCTGGGGAGCACATTGCCAAGAGGCACGTACTCAGGGCCTCTGGACCACGTGGGAGTCTGCTCAGCAGATCAACTTCCTGGAGCTCAGGGCGATCCGCCTAGCTCTCAAGGCCTTCTCCCACCTGACTTCCCAACAGTCCGTCCTTGTCCAGACGGACAATCAAGTTGCCATGTTCTACGTGAACAAACAGGGGGGCACGGGCTCCTTCCTCCTCTGCCGGGAGGCACAGAAGCTCTGGTCTTGGGCCGTCGGTCACGGCATTCTCCTCAAGGCAGTTTATCTCCCGGGCCAAGAAAATTGCCTTGCGGACAAACTCAGCAGGGTCCTCCAGCCGCACGAGTGGCGTCTGGATCCCTTGGTAGTTCAGAAGCTCTTCCTCAAGTGGGGCCTCCCCACGGTGGATCTCTTTGCCAGTCCTCACAACCGGCAGCTTCCTCGCTTCTGCTCTCGTCAGCCACACCCCCTTCGGGTTGCGGCGGACGCCTTTCTGATCTCATGGTCGGGGAGCCTTCTGTACGCTTTCCCTCCCATTCCGCTAGTCTCTCGGACTCTTTTCAAGGTTCTCCGAGACAAAGCCTTCATGATCCTGGTGGCCCCTCGCTGGCCCAGGCAGCCGTGGTTTCCGCTCCTGCTGCAACTGGCGGTGGAGGATCCAATCCCTCTGGGGGTACAACCGGATCTCCTCACTCAGGATCAGGGGTCCCTACTGCACCCCAACCTCAGGTCTCTCAACCTCATGGCCTGGCTGCTGAGAGGGTAGTCCTTGCTCCCCTTCTCCTGCCGGCGGAGGTGGAGGAGGTCGTCTTGGCTTCGCGACGGCCTTCTACCCGCAAATGCTACGCCCTTAAATGGCGTCGCTTTGCAGTCTGGTGTACCCAACAGTCTCAGGATCCCTTCTCCTGCCCGGTGTCGGTGATCTTGCAGTACTTGCTGCACCTCTCTAATCTGGGACTTAAGTCCAACTCCGTCAAAGTTCACCTCAGTGCTCTTTCAGCACATCATGTGCCGGTGGACGGCAGACCTCTCTCCAACGACCCTCTCGTAGCGAGGTTTCTCCGAGGTCTCCTTCTACTTAAACCACCTCTGCGCCCGCCAGCGCCTGACTGGGACCTGAATGTGGTTTTGCAGCGGATCACCTGTCCGCCTTTTGAACCTATGGCTACCTGTTCTCTCCGTTTTCTGTCTTGGAAAACACTGTTCTTGATAGCCCTCACTTCCGCTAGACGCGTAAGTGAATTGCAGGCCCTCGTGTCTGATCCCCCTTACACTAGGTTCTACAAGAATAGGGTAGTCCTACGGACTCACCCAAAATTTCTGCCTAAAGTGGTCTCCCCTTTTCACATCAATCAGGAGGTGGTACTTCCAACCTTCTTTCCCAGACCACACTCCAGCCGAGCTGAAACGGTCCTCCATACCCTGGACTGTAGAAGGGCATTGAACTTCTACCTTGACCGTACGCGGGAGCACCGTAAAGCTGCTCAGCTTTTTGTGTCTTTTGACCCCAATAAATTGGGGCTCCCGGTCTCCAAGCGTACTCTGTCCATCTGGGTTGCGGACTGTATCTCTTGGGCTTATGGGGCAGCCGGACTCTCCTTAGAAAGTCGAGTCACGGCTCATTCCGTTCGGGCAAAGGCTACGTCAGTGGCTTACCTCCGCTCTGTTCCGCTGGCAGACATCTGCCGGGCCGCTACTTGGTCTTCGAGCCAGACTTTTGCGGTCCATTACTGTCTCGAGAGGGAGTCCCGTAGGGACAGTGCTTTCGGACAGGCAGTCCTCCGTAATCTCTTTGAGGTCTGAGCAACTCCTACCCTCCATCCCGGATGTGGGCTACCGGTGGGTGATAATTCAGCGAAGATTCTATCCTTCTGTGCTGCTGAGCTAGAGGGAGCTCATTTTTGTGCTTAGGGTCTCCGGTAGCCTTGAGCTTGGGAGTCCCATAAGTGAGGACTGACTTCCTGCTTGGTCCTGGAGAAAGCGTAGTTACTCACCTGTAACAGGTGTTCTCCAGGAGCAGCAGGAAGCAGTCCTCACTACCCTCCCTCCTCCCCTTGGAGTTGCAATCGTCTGCTTATGTTCTTTTTGCAAATTTTTATGCTGTCTTTTTTAGCTATGTCATCTGACTGGCTAAGATGGCACCCTCGGGCGGGAAGACGACCGCGCATGCGCGCTGCAATTCCCAAAGGCTTTCTTTGAAAGCTGGGGAAAATTGCTCCGCGAGGGCTCCGTCGGCGCCGACGTCACCCATAAGTGAGGACTGCTTCCTGCTGCTCCTGGAGAACACCTGTTACAGGTGAGTAACTACTCTTAATGTGCGGGACCAGTCCTAGACCTCTTCTCATGTCCCATGCAAAACCTGCTTGAATACCTTCTACATTTGTCCGAATCTGGCTTAAAGACTAATTCTGTAAGAGTTCACATTAGTGCATGTAGAAGGTAAACCCATCGCTCTACAGTCTTTTTGCTGTTCACATCATGTGGCACTTGCTTTATATCTTCAGATGAAGCTTCCCTTAAGCATCCCGTTGTGTTTTGGAAACTCAGGATGGTTTTTACTCAGCTGATGAAAACTCTCTTCGAGCCTCTGGATACCTATTCTGTGAAGTTCCTGACCTGAAAGGTCCTGTTTTTTGTGGTGATAATTTCTGCATGCAGAGTTGGTGAACTCCAGGCTCTCATAGGGTGATGTTGCATACTTTGTGCTGGTGTCTGTTTTCCACCTTAATCAGTCAGTTGTCTTTCCTTTTTTCCTCACATTCACAAATTCACATGTTTGACTGCAAGAGAGCCTTGGCTTTCTACCAGGAGCAGAATAAAACCCATAGAAAGTCCACTCAAATTTTTGTTTGTTTTGAACTCAATAGGTTGGGGCTGCTGTCAACAAATGCAATCTTTCACTTACACCCAGATAGGTCTAATGCTTGAAGGTCATGTCATGACTCATAACATCTGAGCCATGGTTGTGTCAGCGGCCCACATGTATTCTTCCTTTATGGAAGAGATTTTCAGAGCTGCAACTTGAACTTTTGTCCACGCGGTTCACTTCTCACTACTGTCTGGAAAGGGACTCCTAACATGACAGAAGATTCAACCAACCTGTTCTTTAGAATCCGTTCAGCGAATTAGAATCCAACTCCAGTCCTTCCTTAGCCCTGTCATGCTGCCTCATTATAGGTAATGCAACTTCTGTAAAGGCCTATTGCTTCAAAAATAGTTTGCTGGTTGCAACACTTGTTCTCCTTTTTCTTTGTGAGGCAGCCGGTGGCTAAGAAGTCCCTTATGTGAGCACATATCCTTCTTATCCTGGAGAAAACAGTTACTTGCCTATAGCAGGTGTTCTCTGTAGACAGCAGGATAAGTTCTCGCAGCCTCCAACCTCTCACTGGAATAGTATTCTGGTGTTAGCTAATCATTGGACTTAGGGCTGAGGCGTCATTCTGGCAGGCAGGAATTCACACGCTTGCATGGTAGAACTGTTCCAAAAGTTTCTATAAGGAGCTGGGAGAGGTTCCTGGGTAGGGATTTGTTGATGATATCACTCATATGTGAGGATTTATCCTACTCTCCATGAAGAACATTTGCTAAGGGTAAGTAACTTTGTTTTCTGCTGGAAATTTTCCTTGTTGCAAATTTGTATGAATCAAGTCTTTATTAAACAGCGTTAGTGTCTGCCATATGTGAGCTTTGCATTAATTTTTTTCTCTCTCCTTCTTTTAGTGTTGATTCCCCCTTACTCTGGATAAGAATAGATCCAGATATGTCTGTGCTGAGGAAAGTGGAGTTTGAGCAAGCTGATTTCATGTGGCAATACCAGCTGCGCTATGAAAGAGATGTAGTTGCACAGGAAGAATCCATTTTAGCACTTGAAAGCTTTCCTACTCCAGCATCGCGACTTGCACTGACTGATATACTGGAACAAGAGCAGTGCTTCTACCGAGTGAGAATGCTGGCATGCTTCTGTCTTGCTAAGGTAAGTTCATCCATCTGAAAAGTGTTAGAAAGCTGATAGAGTTGTGGCCAACGGCCAACATTATTGATACCCTTGCAGTTCAACCGCTTAATGTCCAATATCTCCTTAGAAAAAAAAGTGGCCAGCGAAATGGCTTTGGACTATATATGCACACATATTTGACACGCAAAAGAATCAACTAAAACAAGACAATTAAAAAAGGAAATAGTAGGAAGTAATATAAAAACTGGGACATTGCCAGGAATGATTATTGGCACCCTTATAAACAATTCAAATCAGTTTGAACAGAAAGACCGCATTCCCATTGCAGTAAAATTAGACACACCTGTGATCAATTGTCAGTACTCACATGACTTAAATCAACCAATGAATGATGTCTCTAATGTTTAAAATGGCCACATTCACTACCTGTTCCATTTTCATAATGGTGAAGCCAAGACCTGTCTGAGACCATCAGAAAAGCTATGGTCACCAAACATCAAACTTTAAAGGGTTACAAGTCCATCTCCAAAGACCTTGGGATTCCTGTGTCAACAGCAGTGTTAAAAAGTGTTCTGCTCATGGAACTGTCAAGAACCTCCCAGGATGAAGTGGGAAGAGGAAAATTAATTCAAGAGGTCTTCAAAGGATAGTGCGAACTGTTGGAAAAACACTATGTACAACATCCAAAGAGCTTAAGCCTGACCTGGAGCAATATGAAGTGGTGGTTTCAACCCACAGCATACACCACACACGTAACAAAGAAGGACTTCTTGGGCAAAGGCCAAGGGAGGACCCCACTGCCCAAATATAAAAAGGCATGCCTTTTCTTTGCCCAAACACACCTTGAGAAACAGTCCTTCTGATAAAATTTTCTGTGGACAGATGAAATCAAACTTGAGCTCTTTGGCAATGCAGACTAGAGATACTTATCTCCAGGAACAAGCAGGAATGTAGTCTTCACATATGGGTATCGTCGGTACCGACGGAGCCTGCGTGGGAATGCTCCCCAGCGTCCAATAGGAAAGCTTTTGGGAGCATCCCACAGCGCCTGCGTGCTGCCTTCCCGCCTTTCCCAACTGTCCCTCTCCAGTTCTTCGTTTTCCGCGGAACCGAGAGATCGCGAATCCTGTCACCGCAGAAAAAATTCCCTGTTCTTCTTTCTTTTCTTTTTTTTTTAAAAAACCCCTTTCTGGAGTCTCTTCCAGTAATTTTCTCCTCAGGTGCCACGCTCCATTTTGGGCACTAGGCCCAACTTTTTCGCTCAGAATGGAAAAACCCACATCGGGTTTTAAAAAGTGTTCTAAGTGTGGCTGTACCATCTCCGTCACCGACACCCATGAGTGGTGCCTCAAATGTTTAGGTCCTGACCACTCTATTTCAGAGTGTGTTGCCTGTGGGATGATGTTGAAAAGGGGCCGGCAAAACCAAGCTGCTAAACTTAGCACCCTTTTTCCCTCCGATGCAGCCTCCGTGGCATCGACGTCTTCCAGGACTTCGTCTTCCTCCCATGGATCTCAGGTAACTAAACATAAATCTAGCCGGTCCTCAAAGGGTAGATCTCCTTCTAGACATCGCGATGCCTCTGGCGTTGCTCTTGAGGGACTTTCACTGGCAAAATTGCCCCGGCGGGAGGCTTCGGCTTCCAAAGCACTAACGGGGCTCCAGGATGTTCTCGAGGCTTCAACCTCGGCAGAACTACTGGTGCCATGCTCTGGGGTTCCGGCCGCTTCATCAGGCACCAATACCCAAGCATTGGCAGCGTTGATAGACCAGAGATTCTTGGCTATTGAGCGCAGTCTGGCGGCTCTTCTCACGGCCTCGATGCCCCTGAAACTGCTTCAGACAATTCACCCAGTACTGGCACAGACTCCAGTACTGGCACTGACTGCATCGACATCGGCAGGTATTCTAACGGGACCAAGTCATGCGTCTCTATCTGGCATCGACAAGTCGGTACCGGACCATTCCAATGCCGACTTTGATCGGTACTGGTACCGTGCCTTGCACGATCACCCGGATCGGAGATACTTCGAATCCTCGGATGAGTCTGAAGACTCTGAAAGCTCTGACGATACCAGAGTACTTCTTCCTGAGGATTCCTCTTCTCCTCAGCGTAGGATGTCTCCATCAGAGGATATGTCCTTTCAGGATTTTATCCGAGATGTGGCTCGAGGTCTTTCCATCACAGTGGCTCCTGAAAAAGAGCCTACGGCAAAGGAATTAGAAATCCTACAGTACCCTAAAGCTCCCAAGGAGGCAGCTACCTTACCTATTCATGAGATCTTGCATGATCTTATGTTAAGGATGTGGGAAACACCTCTAACCACATCTCCTCACTCACGAAGACTCGACACCACGTATCGAGTTCCTCCTTGTCCTGGGTTTCAGAAGACTCAATTACCACACCATTCCATGGTGGTGGAATCAGCCATGAGACGGATAAAGAGTGCAAAAATGCATGCATCTAATCCTCCAGGACGTGAGTGTAGGACTCTTGACGCCTTTGGATGTCGATCCTTTCAGGCTTCCATGCTTTCTGCTAGGATCAGTTCCTATATCCTGGAAACCGTATCAATCTCCAATAACACATGCTCTATAAACTTACTCTACAGAGCTCCAACTGCGGATCCAGATAACCTGGCCACCATCATAAATATAGCATCCAACACGCAGAGTCCATACAAACCTAATTGGATCTTAGGGGACTTTAATCTCCCATCCTTACAGGACAATCAAGCATCCACATTCATAGAAGCTCTAGATATTCTGGGGTATACCCAACTGGTGCAGAAACCGACTCACACAAAAGGTAACACGCTGGACCTCATTTTTGCCCCTCAAGCAGTTCTGAACCAACCACAAAATATCATGCTATCATTGACATCAGTACCATGGTCAGACCATAAACTCATCACCTTTCAGATGCCTACCCCGCGGCCACAAAGACCCCAACAGGATGAAAGCAAGACCTCTAAACCAACGACCAGAAGCTTCCTCCCTTTTAACAGAGAACTGATTCTCGCTGAAACAGACAAGCTCCTTGAGACGTCTTCCCTAGACCTAGAGGAGTTGATCACCTCCTGGAACAACAGTCTCAGCACAATCGCAATTCGCTCCTCAACTAACAAGGCCCCAAAGAAAAGACCTTCCACACCATGGTTCACACCCGACCTTAAGGCTTCCCTAACCCTTCTACGAAGGCTTGAAAAACGCTGGAGGAAATCACGCACCAGTAGTGACCAAGCAGCATACAACCAACACCTGCACATACATCGCAAAGCCATTACAGACAAGATGAAGCAACACCACACAGACACCTTGAAACGGTCATTGAACAAGCCACATGACCTGTTCAACCTAGTCAAATCTCTTACCAAAGAACCTACCCCGAGCAACTGGCCAGCATCAACCCGCAGGACTATGCTGTCTTCATGCAGTCCAAAATGTGCAAGACTGACAGGATAGTAATACCTGGCCCCCTCAGCGAACAAGAGTACCTAACCTCTCTAACTTCCTTTTCCACCCCTTCAAAGAAAATTATCGAAGACACCATTTCAGCTCTAAACACCACCACTGCACACACAGATCCATGCCCAGCATATTGGATAAAAGAGTTGCGCAGTGACTTCGCCCCAATCATAGCCAACATGATAAAGCTATCCTTTAGCACTGGGTCATTCCCCTCTACTCTCAAGCAGACCTCCGTTAGACCTCTATTAAAGAACGCCAAGCTAGATCCCCAAAAGGTAGAGTCGTACAGGCCAATATCCAGCATCCCGATGCTTGCAAAAATCATTGAAAAAACAGTCTACAGGCAACTCCAAGATCATATCGACACCAATGCCCCACTGGATTCATCTCAACATGGATTTAGAGAGTCACATGGAGTTGAAACATTACTCACAACTCTCCTCAACACTGTAATCTCAGGCATTGATAACATACGACATGGCTTTGCGCTCATCTTTTTAGATATAGCAGCGGCTTTCGACTCTGTTTGTCATGAGATTCTCATATACCGGCTAAGAGAAAAAGGCATCAGCGGATCAGCACTAGAGTGGTGCAGATCTTACCTGTCAGGAAGATGGCAACATGTTCGATCAGACGGAGCCACATCCGAACCATTTCCTCAAACTCAAGGAGTGCCTCAAGGATCCTCCATATCATCCTTGATGTTCAATATATACATTCAACCCATCTGCAACATCATCAGATCGTTCAACGTGAGTTGTATGCTATACGCCGACGACGTACTGTTGTACATGCCGATTTCACTTGACTGCCCAAACCTTACCCCTCTGATTGCATGCTTCAACACCATATCCGATTGGCTGCTATCACAAAATTTAAGAATTCAACACAAGAAAACTGAGGTGCTTTTCATCTCGAGAAACCCTAACTTCACACCACCCAGTTGTTTGAAGGTACACAATGCCGAACTACAAGTGAAATCAACTATTCGTTACCTTGGGGTGACGTTGGACCAACATCTTGACATGAAGCAACACATAGCTAACACTGTCAGAGCGGTCTACTTTAAAATTCGATCCCTCAGACACTTACGCCCGTTACTCGAGCCAGAAGATTTCCGCACCATTTACCAAGCCCTCATCATTCCTCATTTCGATTTTGCAAATGCCATCCTTCAAGGACTTCCCCGAGCAACCTTAAACCCCCTGCAACTGGCCATGAACAGTGCAGCACGGATACTATTCGGAGCCTCAAGGAGAGAACACATCACACCTCTCCTGAAACAGCTGCATTGGCTTCCCATTCAAGCCAGGATCTGTTTTAAGACCTTGCTGATGACGTTCAAAGCTATCAAGGGGCTATCATCCCCCTCTCTCTCTGACGTCATACAATCGCCCGCCCCCTGCAGACTAAGAAGAACTGCAGAGACTAATATGTTATCTATACCTAAGGAAACAACAAACTGCACCAAAACAACATCCAACCGAGCCTTCAGTATTTGCGCCCCAAGTCTATGGAACACCCTACCACCACACATCAGAGCAATCCCCAACCTGAGCCAGTTCAGGAAGGCCCTGAAACATTTCCTCTTTATCAAACACCTTACCTACAGCCCTGAACCCCAGCCACTCTCATATAGTTCATCCCCAAAAATGTAACACACCAAACAGGAGCCTTCTCCATTGAACTTCTTATGTATATAGTTCACCTTTGTTCTCCAAGTTCCTTTATATAGTTGATACTTGTTCTCCAAATCCCACTCCCTGTTCAATGTAATGACCAGACATATGCATTTTGTCGGATGTTTTTTGTTACATGTAAACCGCGCTGATTGCAAATAGTGCGGTATATAAGAATTGTAAAATAAATAAATATATCTTGTATATGGGAATGTTCCTTAAAGAGGTCACAGGAGATTTAGAGCTTATGAGCCCTCTCCTTCCTGATGATAAAAGGCAAGATTATCTCGCTCTTCTCAAACATACTCAGGATGTTTCGAAGTTTGTGAATCGTGTAGCCTTTGACTGCATAAGCAGAACCTCTGCCATTGCCATAGGTGCATGTAGGATTGCCTGGCTCCAGGCATCTGACTTGGAAATTTGGGTACAGGACAAACTAGGGAATATACCTTGCACCGGAGAGAATCTCTTTGGCAAGAATTGGCAGGAAAAAGCTAATGAGAGAGATGCTGACAATATCACTTTGGATAGATTGTCTAAATCTACAGCTGATCCTGCGAGGAAAAGATCCTCTAAGAAAACATTCTTCAGCAAGAAGAAAAAGTTTTATCCCTCCTATACCCAGCAGGGACATCGTTTGGGTCAGTCTGCCCAAAAGGGACAGCTGCAACAACCTAGACAAAGGAAGCAAAAGCAGCTAAGCCTCATCCGGCTCAGCAAACTCAGCCTCCACAGGGGCTTTGACTCCTATCTAGAGAACTTTGCCTTCCTGGCCCTGAACGGCCCAGAACACTCCACCATCCCAGGAAGGTTATGTCATTTTGCCCCCAGATGGGGGTCAGATAACAGCAGAAAATTGGACTCTGTCTATTGTAAGAGAGGAGGGTACAAGCTTCATTTCCTCAGCATGCCCCCTCCTACAATGGTAAGACAGTTCAATTCTCAGACCTCTCTCAACAACCGGTTAGGTCAAGAGGTCACTGTGCTCCTTGCTCAAGGGGCAATAGAAGAGGTACCCATTCCCCAACGGAGTACAGGGTTTTACTCCTCCTATTTCCTTATTCCAAAGAAAGCAGAAGGACACAGACCCATTTTAGACCTCAAAGAATTGAACAAATTCCTGTTCAAAGAGAAGTTCAAAATGATTTCTCTAGGAACTCTGCTGCCATACCTTCAGAGTCAGGATTGGCTTTGTTTTCTAGATCTCAAGGATTCGTACACTCATGTTCTCATCCATCCAACTCACCGAAAGTTCCTTCCCTTTCTGTTTCAAGGGAAGCACTACCAATACAGGGTTCTTCCTTTTGGCCTGGCCTCTGCACCAAGGGTGTTCACAAAATGCATGGCTGTGGTGACAGCATTCCTCCGCGCCCTGGGAATATTCGTCTTCCCTTACTTAGACGACTGGCTCATTCAAGCCCCTTCAGAGCCAGAGGCCAGGGTTGCTCTCTCTCGCACAATGCGCATCCTTCAGTATTTGGGACGTGTCATAAACTTCCCAAAGTCCAAACTTGCTCCCACTCAATCCCTAGAGTTTATAGGAGCTCTGCTGGATACCAGACAGACAAGGGCCTTCCTTCCACAGCCCCGCTGCCTTCGCATTGTGCAGTTAGCTTCCCAAGCAGTGCTAAAACCTCAACTCATTGCTCGGGAAATGTTACAGTTGCTAGGCCACATGGCATCCACCGTGCATGTGGTTCCTTATGCTCGCCTCCATATGAGGGCAGTCCAGTGGACTTTATCCACTCAGTGGACTCGGGCGTCAAGTTGCCTGTCAGACAAAATAGCAAACTCAGATCACCTTATTTTGTCCCTCCAATGGTGGCAATCACCCCAAAACATTTTGGTGGGGTCTCCTTTTCAGCAACCCTCACCCCAAGCCACTCTAACAACAGATGCTTCACAGGTTGGTTGGGGAGCCCACCTGCAAGGCCTCTCTATCTGCTGAATGCCAAACTTACCCGATTCTGTTCCAAAATTCCAGCTCGAGGTTGTCAGGCCAGGGATGCTTTCCTCCTCCATTGGGGTCAGGACTTCCTGTATGCCTTTCCACCCATTCCCACAATTCCCAAAACCCCATTCAAGCTTCAGAGAGACAGAGGATCCTCATAGCTCCACATTGGCCACGGCAAATGTGGTACCCTCTACTCCTACATCTCTCTCAAGCTCCGCCTCTGGAGTTAGGATCTGCTCCTTATCTCCTTTCTCAAGAGGACGGGATGCTGTGGCATCCCAATCCCCAGTCTCTGCATCTCAGGACCTGGTTGCTGAAAGCCTAGAACTTTGCGGTCTTAACCTTTCCCAGCAGGTAAATGATATCCTTTATGCTTCCAGGAAGCCTTCCACAAGATGCTTTTATGCATTTAAGTGGAAAAGGTTTACCATATGGTACTCGCGGAAGAGTCTTAACCCTCTTGCGATACCTCTGGAATCATTACTGGATTATCTCCTTCATTTATCAAATGCAGGGCTTAAGACCAATTCACTGAGAGTCCATTTGAGTGCTATTGCAGCTTCTTTCAAGCCTCTAAATGGACAACCTATTTGCTCTCATCCTCTCATAGCGAGATTGATGAGAGGCCTTCTTTTAACTAAGCCTCCCATTAAGCCACCACCAGTGGCATGGGACTTAAGTCTGGTTTTTGGGCAGCTCATGAAACCGCCCTTTGAACCATTAGCCACTACCTCTTTGAAATTCCTTTCCTGGAAGGTCATCTTTCTTATTGCAATCACATCAGCACGTCGCATCAGTGAATTGCAAGCGTTGGTGGCTGATCCTCCTTATACAAGGTTCCATCATGATAAGGTAGTCCTTAGGACTAATCCACACTTTATGCTAAAGTTGGTGTCGCCTTTTCATTTAAACCAAGCGGTTTACCTTCCTGTATTCTTTCCAAGGCCTCATGCCTCAAATGCAGAAAGGAATCTTCATACTTTGGACTGTAAAAGAGCTTTGGCCTTTTACTTGCAAAGGACACAGCAAGATAGAAAGTCCTCTGAACTCTTTGTTGCTTTGATCCTAGTCATTTGGGACTTCCAGTCTCCAAAAGAACACTGTCCAGCTGGATTGCATAGTGTATATCTTTTGCCTATGAGAGTAAAAACCTTCCTCTTGAAGGCCATGTCACAGCTCACAATGTGAGAGCAATGGCAGCCTCTATGGCTCATCTTCACTCTGTGTCTATCGACGACATCTTTCGAGCAGCTACTTGGACTTCTGTTCATACCTTCACAGCCCATTACTGCTTAGACAAAGACTCCCGCCGGGATGCCTTGTTTGGTCAGGCTGTTCTTCCACACCTGTTCCATACTTAATCAACTCCTTCCCACCATCCCTGGTAGGATGCCAGAGATCCATGGGGGGAAGTGGAGTCCTTTCACAAGGGCACACAACTTCTGGGGCCTTAGGATCCTTTTCCCTGCTGTGGAGAGATGTACTCCATCAGTACAGTACAGTCTCTTGTTGATCCGTATGTTTCCCCAGTTGCCTATAATCTAAATCCTTCTTGTTTGCACCAGGTTTGGAGCCATGTATTGAAGTTGTTTATGTGATGCAGCCTTTCTGCCCCCTTACCATGAACAGGTAGAACGTCTGAGAATGCTATGGTGTTAGCAATGGGCTTGAGTTTCTCTCCCAGAGTCTAGAAGTCCCTTTGAACTGCAGAGGCACTGTTTCTAGCGAAATCATTTGTATCCAAGTGAATGACAATATCAGTTTTGGAGTGCTCTCTTTCTGCACAAACTATACCAACAATTTGGTTTGTATTCCTGCTGGCTGAAGAGCCTGGGAGGCATTTGACCATTTTCTCTCCTTTAAGCTGTACTCCCAAGTTGGTGCCTTTGATGATGGAATCTCCAAGGAGGAGTAGTTTCTATCTGGTACATTATCAGTAGATTTGCCATTAAGTCTATCATTTAAGGGCTTTTCAATTTCCACAGATTGGGCACCCTCATTATCCAAGGCAGAGAAGGCATTATGCAGGGATATCTCTTGATGTATAGGGTGTCTCTGTGTTACAGGTCTCAACCTACCAGAACTCACTGTGATCCATTTGTTCCTGGGCTGTTTGATTCTTTGTGGAAGCGGTATTAGATTTTGTTCAGTTCGTACCCTGGAGGAGGTGTGTTTAATTGCAGCTAATTCTTCCCTTAGTAGAGTCAATTCTTTATGCATGGCAGCTAACTTGAGGCATATAAGGCAAGCTCTTAGGTTCCAAATGATTCTTCTCAGAATGAAAGCACCACAGTTATTGCATTGAGTACACGCCATTCTGACTCAGCTGTCCTAGGAGAAGAAAAGGAGAAAAAGTGGGCGTAACACCTAATTAAAGGACAGATGTCAATGTGTATGACGACTATATAGGCAATGCAACCCAGGGGTGGGTGGGGTGAGGGGTAAGTTGGGTGGGAACTTAAGTGTCACTGGCCAGTAGGGTACACTCAGATATCTAATTTAAAGGCTATGCAAGGAATGTAGGCAGGCTGAAGATTCCCAAAAACCTCTATTCAACAGGTAAGGTTTTATCAAAAGGCAATGGAAAAGTCTGAAAGCCTTAGCTGAATGTGTAGTCACTTGAAGTTCTGATGAGCAGGCTGGTTCAGGTATTTGGTCAGTAGCAGAGCAGCTCTAATTCAAAATTAGCCCCACCTTGTAAGGCAGGCTTGCAACAGACAAAGGAAACTGAACATTCAAACTGAAATCCCACTGCTATGTATCAGCCTACTAATCAAAGGTCCCTGTAACCTTAAAATTATACCTCTGCTGCAAACCGGTTTTATTGCATAGTTAGCTACAATAAATATGCATGGGATAGATTAGCATACATTGTGTCCCCAGTGCATATAACTATCTCATGCATTTTTATTACAGATACCCTGATAGTCGGATGTGATAATTATGCCTCCAGGATAAGGTTGAGAACCACTGTTCTCATAGCATTTAAAGTATGCTTGCTTGCTTCATTTAGGGACCAGTTTACTAAATATTAGCATATGCTATCTGTCACCTTTGCCCTAGGAATAACATGGGTATGGCAGTAGATAGTGCATGCTAAGGCCCCTTAGTATCTAGGATTTCCACAACAGAGCATACTTGGGCTTTGTACTGATAAGCTAAGAGAACGAGAAAATTGCTTCTTCAAGGAAAATAAAAAATTAACATTAAAATAAGGCCTTAATTTTAAGTATATAGAGATCAGACTAATGCCTGCATTTTTTGATGTATCATCAATTTGATGTTGTTTATATACTATTGTTGTGAAATGCTTTCTGTCAAATCTGTGTTCGAGAGAGGCAGTAGTCAAATACAACGGTTACTTAAAATTTGACATTGTTAAGCTGTTATCTCCAGGAACAAGCAGGAATGAGTCCTCACATATGGGTACGTCGGTACCGACGGAGCCTGCGCGGGAAAACTCCCCAGCTTCCCAAAAGGAAAGCTTTTGGGGCTTCCCACAGCGCATGCGCGCTGCCTTCCCACCTTCCTGACCAACGCTCCTCAGTTCTTCTTTTTCCGCGGAGCCAGCAGGTCGTGTTCCTGTCACCGCTGAAGAATTTCTTGTTTTAAAAGTTGCCTACCTGTCTTCTTTCCAGCTCCTCATGCATCCAGTGCAGAGCGGAACCTTCATACTCTAGATTGTAAAAGAGCTCTTGCCTTTTACCTCCATAGGACTCAGCCACATCGAAAGTCTTCCCAACTTTTTGTTGCTTTCGATCCTTCTCATTTGGGACTTCCAGTCTCAAAACGAACACTTTCCAATTGGATTGCTCAGTGTATTTCATTTGCTTACCAGAGTAAAAACATTTCTCTGGAGGGCCATGTCACAGCTCACAATGTGAGAGCCATGGCCACCTCTATGGCTCATCTTCACTCTGTCTCCATAGATCAGATCTGTCGAGCAGCCACCTGGGCCTCAGTTCATACCTTCACAGCCCATTACTGCTTGGATAAGGACTCCCGCCGGGATGCCTTATTTGGTCAGGCTGTCCTCAAACACCTGTTCCATTCTTAAACAACTCCTGCCCACCTTCCCTTAATGGATGCCTGAGATCCATCGGAAGATGAAATACCTACGGAGGGGATCTCCCAGGCATCTCAGCTAGGGAGTCCCCATATGTGAGGACTCATTCCTGCTTGTTCCTGGAGATAGCACAGTTACTTACCTGTAACAGGTGATCTCTGGGAACAGCAGGAATAGTCCTCACAACCCACCCACCTCCCCTAGGAGTTGTATCTCTTTCTCTTCCTTTCTTCTCTCTATTGTCTCAGCTTTAAACTCAAACTGAGGAGAGTTGGTCAGGAAGGCGGGAAGGCAGCGCGCATGCGCTGTGGGAAGCCCCAAAAGCTTTCCTTTTGGGAAGCTGGGGAGCTTTCCCGCGCAGGCTCCGTCGGTACCGACGTACCCATATGTGAGGACTATTCCTGCTGTTCCCAGAGATCACCTGTTACAGGTAAGTAACTGTGCTTTCTTGTGGTAATTATGTTTTCCTCTGTCTGTACCAGACCAGTCCAGATCAGTGGATTGTTTCCTCCTGGCAGCAGAAGGAAACAAAGAAAAACTATAAAGACAGCCTCTCCTTCTCTATAATATTGGTGCATACGCTCTTCTTATCCTGTATTTCTTCTTTCTCTCCAGCAGGTGGTGCAGATATGGACTGAGCTGGTGCATCTGATGAGACATTTAGGCCTTCTCTTCTTTCCTCTTGGGGCCAGGTCTTAGTGGGGGGGGGGGGCGGAAGGGGGGGAGTTGGACAGTAGTTCCTGGGGGCTGATTTCACTTGCCCTTATTATGTCTGTGGGAAACC
This sequence comes from Ichthyophis bannanicus, assembly GCA_033557465.1. Taxonomy (NCBI): domain Eukaryota; kingdom Metazoa; phylum Chordata; class Amphibia; order Gymnophiona; family Ichthyophiidae; genus Ichthyophis; species Ichthyophis bannanicus. Next base: position 1,742,297,511 of record CM066031.1, on the reverse strand, counting down.
TTGGGGGGGGGGGGGTTGATCTCTTCAGTTGTAAGAGTGTGGTCACCTTACCTCTGGATCATTTCTGGCATTGTGCCGTGGTAGTTTGGAGGGCTGTTCATTATTCTTTTTCCCTGCGTGCCTGTTCCACTCCTTTGGCTTTTTCTGTGGATCCTCCTTCCTGTTTGGTACTTCCTTTTGAGTCTACTGGGTCGCGTGGGTGTTTGCTGAGTGTTTTTACTTAGCTGGATCCATGGTATCATGGTCTGGGGCAGCAGGGTCATGTAAAATGGAGGGGGAGAAGGAAAAGGAGTGCAGCAGGCACTGGTGTTGGTGCTTCTTTTCACCTCTACAACTTATTTCTTGCTTCTCTTTTGGGTTCCCATAGTATGTGGTGGCAACATGCATAGAGTGCACTTTGACTAGGCAGAGCACTGATCCTAGCTCCATGATTTTGGCCAGGTTAGCAGCACAGGGGCTGGCACTATGGCTGAGGCTGCCAAAGAGTTAAACTGGGAGCTGGCGAGAGACATGGCCGTGGGGAGATCCTTAAGCATGGGAACTGATGCTATTTTGGGTTCATTTATCTTTAGTTCATCTAAACAAAACAATAATTCTGGCTTCATAATATACAATAACTTAATTATAGTCATGGTCCTAAATACTCATTTAATTTCTTCCATCTGCCTAATAGCTTCTGACCATCTATTTGATTCAGGGGCTACTTGCTCATATTTATAAAACATCATGACACATTCCATTACTGGTTCATTTCCACCTGCTCAGTAACTTTCCAATTATTCACAATAACTTTTAAGGCCACAGTTAACATAAAATTCAAGAAGAATCACCTGCCTCCTCCAAGCGTCCTTTGCATTACATTACTTCAGAATTGCCACCTGATCGATTAATGGCATTGAGATACCTAGGATGTAATTAATTTTTGTCCATACTTCCAGCAAAAAATTTCTCAACTGCTGACAATAAAACGTGTGATAAAGTCCCCGCTTCTTCCTTACAGGTCCAATACCTTTTATCTTGCTCTTTGGAGAACTCAAAGTCTTACAGGAGTCCAAAAGGTGTGATGCATGAGGCAAAACATGGATTGTAGTATACATACTGAATGGGATATCCACAGATGTTTTTCCCCACCACACTTTCCTCTTTTGGGGTGACAGCTCCACATGCAGATCGTATTCTCAGATCCTTTGTATTACATTGTTATAATTGTTATGACTACTATTTAGAGCTTTGTAGAAGTAGGTACCCGGATCTGCACACTTTGTTGTAGCATAGGTAAAATCTACTAATAACCATTCCTCCTTCAGTTGTGCTGGGTCCATCCCATAAGCATGTAATACATACTGCAACTGTACATGTGCAAAATATTGAGATATGGGTAACCCAAACTCATCATGGAAGCCTTTCATTGTCTTAAAATTCCCACTGGCTGGCAACAGACCAAATGACCATGTGTTCTTGTTGTGCCAGTGTTTCCAAGTACAGAAGCTAGAGAATTACAGGGCTTGCAAGAGAAGGAGAAGGCATTGTGGGTTAAACTAGAAAGGGGGAATGGGGAATCCATTTGCATTGGTGTGCTATACAGATCTTCTTCACAGGCAGAAGAAGTGGACAGGGATTTAGTTGATGATATTTGCAGGAAGTAGTATAAAAACTGAAATGTTACCAGAACATTGTTATTGGCACCCTTATAAACACTTAGAATAAGTTTGAACAGAAGAACCATATTCCCATTGCAGTAAAATTAGATGCACCTGTGATCAATTGTCAGTACTCACATGACTTGAATCAACCAATGATGATGGCTCTAATGTTTAAAATGGCCACATTCACTTCCTTTTCCATTTTACAATGGTGAAGACAAGCGACCTGCCTGAGACCATCAGAAAAGCCATTATCGCCAAACATCAAACTTCAAAGAGGTACAAGGCCATCTCCAAAGACCTTGGGATTCCTGTGTCTACATTTCACAAAGTTATTAAGAAGTTTTCTGCTTCTGGAACTGGCAAGAACCTCCGAGGATGTGGTAGGAAGAGGAAAATTGAATCCAAGAAGACTAAGAAGGTTAGCACAAATTCTTGGCAAAACACCACGTGCAACATCCAGAGAGCATAAGGCTGACCTGAAGCAGTCTGGAGTGGTGGTTTCAACCCGCACCATATGCCATGTGCTAAACAAAGAAGTGCTTCATAGGCAAAGGACAAGGAGAACTCCACTGCTGAAAGACAGGCATAAAAAGGCACACCTGATTTTTGCCCAAGCTCACCTTGAAAAACCACAATCATTCTGGAAAAATGTTCTATGGACAGATGAAACCAAACTCTAGCTCTTTGGCAATGCAGACCAGCGATACATTTACAGGTGAAGAAATGAAGCTTATAAGGAAAAAACACCCCTTCTACAGTTAACTATGTGGAAGTTCTATAATGTTGTAGTAAATATAAATAATGTAAAATTACTCCACTGAAAACAAATATGTCAACAGAAAATGGGGAACTCTCTGCTATCTTCTAGTTTGCACGGAAGTGGTCTCAGACTTGTCGGCAGCCTCTACAGAGATATTTGAGTATCTTGCGGCCCCTATTGGCATCAATGACACACTTTCCGGCTTATTTTTAGCAGTTTCCCTCACCAGTAGTGTTTCACACTTATCTTCTATAGTGATGATTCTTTAAATATTGTATCTCTCACAAGATTGTATTATTCTCAAAACTGTTGTTACTATAGGTCATTTCCCAGTTTATTTCAATATTACTCTTATACATTAGACCGTTACTTTTTGTATTTTTCCATAATGTTGTAGGGCTGTTTTGCTGCCTCAGGAACTGGAGGCTTGGAATGTATTAAAGGAATCATGAAGTCAGAGGACTACCAAGGTATTTTGGAGCGAAATGTGCTACCTAGTGTCAGAAAGCTAGGTCTGGGTTGAAGGTCATGATTCCTCCAGCAGGACAGTGACTCAAAACATACATCCAAAGGCACAAAAGAATGGTTAAAAAGAAAAAAAATGGACTGTTTTAAACTGGCCAGCAACGAGTCCTGATCTCAATTAAGTCAAGAACCTTTGGAAAGAGCTGAAATCTGCTATTGGTAAAAGGAATCCTGGAAACATTCATGAGCTGTAACAAATTGCAGTTGAAGAGTGGGATAAACTACCAGCAGACAGATGTACGAAACTTATAGATGGCTACAAGAAACATTCTGAGACTGTCATCACTGCCAAGGGCTGTGCAACCAAATATTAGTGAAGGATGCCATTAATCCTTTCCAGGTCATATTTTGTTTTTTTCTCAAAAATTACTACGTCTAAGATGCACAGACATCTTTTTTGTTGTATACCTTTGAATATACTATTAAAATATTATGATGACATACAGTTGGAATATTTCCAATTATTTTTCAAGATATTGTACACAACATACCTAAAATACAAGGGTGTCAGTAATGTTGACCACAGCTGTAGGGGGATTTTTGCATATGTGGTGGACATGTCCAGTTGATGAGAGATTTTGTAAAAGGATAATGGGCCTAATTGGGGAAATATTGGACATGGATGTTGAGCTGGATCCAAGGTCCCTAAGTCTCCCTATGAAGGGGATGGAAAGACAGGGGCAAATGGTGGCAAGGATGTGTGTAATTGTGGCACAAATGGAGATTACCCAGTTTTGGAAAAATTCTGGTGCTTCTGACATGTTTGGAATGCTGAGAAACATAGAAACATAGAAATATGACGACAGAAAAAGACCACATGGCCTATCTAGTCTGTCCTTCCATAACAACTACAACAGTCCACTCTTTGCCTTTAGAGATCCTCTGTGTTGGTCCCATGCTTTCTTGAATTCAGATTGGACTGGATCTATAGAATGTCTGTGCTGATGGTGCAGGTTTGGAAATGGCAGGATACATTTTGAGATCAATGGAATAGCTATGAAATGTGGCAAAAGAAGAATATGGAATAATAGACATTAATGAAAAGGAAGGCGTTAATAATAAGGTAAGGAGAATTAATAAGATGACAAGAGGATTTGAACTTTTGATTTGGCATTAGAGGAATTCCAATGGGTATGATGTAGATTTTGCTCCAGGGAGGAGGGTTATAGTGAATATGATGTTAGTTTTTGTGAATTTTGTGGTGTATGGGGTCTTTATTGTAGTTAATGTATATGAAAGCTTTTTTTTTTTTTTAAAACAGTGGTGAGAGAGATGTTGGATCGCCTGCTCCGTCAGAAACTGGTATGCCCAATGAGGAGCGAGAGCTAGGAAGATACTGCCTTTTGTGATGCCAAAAAAGAAAGGCACTTTTTTGACCCATCCTGGATCTTCAAAAGGTGAATTAATTTTTCTCCAGGACTAAGCAGGAAGTCAGTCCTCACATATGGGTGTTATCAACGCCGATGAAGCCCCAGCGGAGCATTTCCCCAGCTTTCTATGAAAGCCTTTGGGAATGCAGGCACGCATGTGCGGTTCCCTTCCCGCCTAAAGGTGCCATCTTACCTCAGTCTCTCTTTTTCCGAGAAGCCCACCGGACGTGTGTCCTGTCATCCCGGATTAAAGTTTGATTTTTCGGCGATTTTTGCTATTTTTTCTTCCCAGTTCAACGCCGGTTCCCCTCCCGCCGGGTTCGGTACACCGGTATCGAGCCCGATTCTTCTTTTTCGGTTTTTGCCCTTCGTGGCTGGCGTTCGCGCCCTTTTTTGATTTTTCCCTGGAAGGTCAGTCCTTTGACCTCGCGGGGACTCTTTTTTCCCCGATGGCTTCCAGCGGTTTCAAGAAGTGTGATCGGTGTAAGAAGTTGATGTCTCTCACCTACACACACGACTGCTGCCTTCGGTGCCTCGGTCCTGGTCACGACCCTAAGACGTGTGGACCATGTGTGAAGATGTCTTCCAAGGCACTCCGAAGTTGCCAGCAGCAGAAAGAAAGGCTTTTCTCGGACTCAGCCTCCGGCCGGGCCCGGACCTCGTCTGAGGCCTCGACATCTCGGGATTCGGATCCAGAGCGGCGTCGAAGCTCCTCGGACAGGGGGTCCCCCAACCGGGAACGCAAGAGGAAGAAGCGGCTCGTGAGGGCGTCGGAGGAGGAGGTCCCTGGCTCCTCGAGGGCCAGGTCTAAGACCCCCGACCGTCGCCCCGGGCCCGTGGAACAAGAGAAGCCTGCAAAGGTTCCTCGCGTGGAGCCGGAATCTGCTGGACACGTAAACCCTATGATCCTCGAGGACTCTCCTCCCAGAGAGCTGACGTCGGGCCCGGCGCCGCCGGGGCCCGAATCGGTGGCTGCTGCGTCTCCCGAACTGAGTCTCAGGATGACAGCCTTGGAGAGCAGATTGTCTGCCTTCATGGAGCAGCAGCGGGCACTGATGGCCAGCCTGTCTGGCGCATCTGCCCCGACCACCGGGACATCGACATCGACCCCGGAGACCGAGCCGATACTCGAGTCGATCATGGCTCGAAGTCGACCTCGGTCGCGGTCCCCCTCGACCTCCCGTTCGGGACCGAGGGCGTCGATGCTGGTGCCTCCGGCGTCAGGGCGGGTGCTCCAGGGCCCCGCGGGGTCGGATCCTGACTCCTCGTCGGACAAGTCCGCCTGGGAGATGGAGGATGAGGAGTCCCCCGACACGTTCAAGACTTGGTGTGTCCCGTCGGACTCACCGCAGTCTGAGCCCCGAGTAGATCCCCTCCGGAGGATACCCGGTTCTCGGAGTTTGTCCTGGATATGGCCACTGCGTTAGGTATTCCGGCGGACCCCGAGGAACAGCCTCGAGCTGAAGAGCTTGAGGCCCTACAGTACGACTCTCCTCCGAAGGAGGCCTTTACTGTCCCTGTTCCTCCGATGCTGGAACAGCTCCTCTTCCGGATGTGGGAGGCACCGGCCTCGGCGCCAGTTCTAAGCAAGCGAGTCGATTCGATTTATCGACTCCGGAAGAGCCCTGGCTTTCAGAAGGCGCAGCTACCACACCATTCCATGGTTGTGGAATCGGCCATGCATCGCCTGAAGAGTCAGAAGATGCACTCTGCGGTGCCCCCCGGCAGGGAGGCCCGGAACCTCGATGGTGTCGGTAGAAAGTGCTTCCAGGGCTCGATGCTTGCTTGCCGTATCCAGTCTTACCAGCTGTACATGGGCATGTACTTGCGAGACCTGGCCAAGGAGTTGGCCGGGTTCTCTGCTGGTCTCTCTGGGGAGCCCTTGCAGAGATTCAAGTCCTTGTCCTCGGGGATTCGGTACTGCTCGAAGTTTGTCCCTCGCCGCCTACGATGGCTTCGAGGCTTCGGCCTGAGTTGCGGCAGCTGGCATCGCAGCTCGACGCCAGGCATGGCTGCAGTCATCGGACCTCGAGCAATGGGTTCAGGACAAGTTGGTCGATGTCCCTTGCTGAGGTGAAAACCTTTTTGGCAAGCCCATGGCTGAGAAGGCCGCACAGCTTGAGACTGAGCACCTTACAAGGACAAGGCTGTCTAGGAACACCTCTGCCCCTTCTCACAAGAAGAAGGCCTCGGGTAAGAAGCCCTTTTATCCGAGGAAGGGCACTGCCTACAAACAGTGCCCTCAGTATCAGGCTGCCCAGGGTCAGCAAGCCAAGGGGCAGGGTAATGGGCCCTGTAGGCAGAGAACCCCCAAGCCTCCGGCCCCTGCTCCCACTCAGCAGGTTGGGGGTTTTTGACTCCTTGAGCGTAGCCTCTCAATCCCTACTCTCCCAACCCTGCACAGGATGTCGCTTCGCCCTCTTTGCCCACCAGTGGCCCCACATCACTGGGGACAGTTGGGTGTTGAACATAGTCCACAGGGGCTATGCACTGCATTTTCACCAACTGCCTCCACCATACTTTCCAGGGGAACCTCCAAGGCCTCCCCTGCACACAGACCTTCTCCTTCAAGAGCTTCAAGGTCTGTTGGTGGAGCCTGTGCCTCCCCACTTGTAAGGTCACGGATTCTACTCCAGGTATTTCCTGGTGCCCAAAAGAACCGGTGGCCTTCGACCCATTCTGGACCTCAGGAACCTCAACAATTTCCTAGGGAAAGAAAAGTTCATGATGCTTACTCTTGGAACACTTCTGCCCTACCTCCAGCAGGGAGATTGGCTATGCTCCTTAGATCTAAAGGATGCGTACACCAACATCCTTATTCATCCAGACCACAGAAAGTACCTCAGGTTCATTGTGGGAGGAAACCATTATCAGTACAGAGTACTGCCTTTTGGCCTCACCTCCGCTCCCAGGATATTTACAAAATGCCTGGCAGTGGTGGCGGCCTACCTGAGAAATCAGGGAATCTTTGTCTTCCCCTATCTGGACGACTGTCTCATCAGGGGTCAGACGTGCCAGGAGGCCAGACAAGCCACCCTCACAACTATTGCTCTTCTTCACAGCCTGGGGTTTGTAATAAACTTCGCAAAGTCCACTTTGCTCCCCTCCCAGAACTTGGAGTTTATAGGAGCAAGTCTGGACTCTGCTGGCAAAGGCTTTCTTGCCAGAAGACAGAGCACAGAGACTGATAGCCTTGGCAAACCAGTTTCTCAACAGGTCACTGGTCTCCGCCAGACTCTGCCTGAGGCTTCTTGGCCACATGGCTTTGACAGTACATGTGACCCCCAATGCCAGGCTCCATATGAGGCCTGCACAGTGGTGCCTTCGGACTCAGTGGTCACAGGCTACAGGCAGCCTCATGGACAGGATAAGGGTGTCCAGACAATTTCTGAACTCCCTCAGCTGGTGGTTGCACCCACCCAATCTACTAAAAGGGGTGCCCTTTCAAATTCCTGGGTACACAGTGGTATTGACCACAGACGCCTCCCTGCAGTGCTGGGGAGCTCATTGTCTGAACAAGTGCACCCAGGGCCTGTGGTCTCCTTGGGAGGCTGCACAGCAGATCAGTCTCCTAGAACTCAGAGCTATTCGATTAGCACTCAAAGCTTTCTCTCCTACCCTGGCTCATCAATCTGTCCAAGTAGCCATGTTTTATGTGAACAAACAGGGCGGGACTGGGTCCAGACTCCTCTGTCGGGAGGCTCAGGACCTTTGTTCATTTGCCCTCAAGCACAACATGCTCCTCAAGGCTGCATACCTTCCAGGCCAGGACAACTACCTGGCCGACAGGTTGAGCAGGATTCTGCAGCCCCACGAGTGGCAGCTGCATCCTTTAGTAGTTCAGAAGATCTTCCTAAAATGGGGTCTCCCTCTGATAGATCTCTTTGCCAGCCCTCTGAACAAGCAATTGCCAAAGTTCTGCTCCAGGCAACCGCATCCTCTGCGAACAGCAGCGGATGCTTTTCTGATTCCCTGGTCTCAGGGCCTCCTGTATGCGTTTCCTCCCATGCCCTTGGTGGCCAGAACTCTCTTCAAGATTCTTCAGGACAAGGCCTCGGTCCTGCTGGTGGCTCCCAGGTGGCCGAGACAGCCTTGGTTTCCACTTCTTCTTCAACTGGCGGTGGATCCCCCACTGCCTCTGGGGTTGCAACCCGACCTTCTCTCACAGGAGCAGGGTTCCCTTCTGCTCCCCAATCTCAAAGCTCTCAATTTGATGGCCTGGAGGCTGCAAGGGTAATTTTGGCTCCCTGGGGCCTACCTCAGGAAGTTGAGGAGGTTGTCCTAGCCTCTAGGAAACAGTCCACTAGGAAAACCTATGCTCTCAAATGGAAAAGGTATTCTGTGTGGTGTCAGCTACGTACAGAGGATCCTTTCTCCTGTACTGTGCCAGTAGTGCTTCAGTACTTACTGCACTTGTCCAATCAGGGACTTAAGTCCAATTTTGTTCGGGTCCACCTCTCAGATCTAGCAGCTCACCACTCACTGGTGGAAGGGCATTCTCTGTCTGTTCACCCCTTGGTGTCCCGCTTTCTCAGGGGCTTACTTTTGCTCAAGCCTCCAATCCGTCGTCCTGCTCCTGATTGGGAGCTGAATGTGGTCTTGCAGCAGCTGACTCGCCCACCCTTTGAGCCGATGGCTACTTGCCCTCTACGCTTCCTGTCCTGGAAGACACTCTTCTTGGTAGCCCTTACCTCGGCTAGGTGAGTGAGTGAGCTTCAGGCCCTGGTCTTTGATAGGCCTTACACTCGCTTCTGTAGGAACAGGGTAGTCCTTAGGACTCATCCAAAGTTCCTCCCCAAAGTTGTCTCCTCCTTCCACCTTAACCAAGAGGTGGTTCTTCCAACATTCTTCCCTAGGCCTCATGCAAACCAGGCTGAAGCAGTTCTGCATACCCTGGACTGTAGGAGGGCCTTATCCTTCTACCTTGACCATACGCAGGGGCATAAAAGGGCTACTCAGTTCTTCATGTTTTTTGACCCTAATAAGTTGGGGTTGGCTTTGTCCAAGCGTACCTTGTCCATCTGGGTTGCTGACTGTATCACCTGGGCTTATAAGGCGGCTGACCTTCCTTTGTAGGGTCGGGTCACGGCCCACCGTGTCATGGCAATGGCTGCCTCAGTGGCTCATCTCCGCTCTGTGCCCTTGGTAGACATCTGCAGGGCTGCAAATTGGTCTTCAAGCCAGACTTTTGCGGCCCATTACTGTCTGGAGAGGGAGTCCCGTTGGGACAGTGCTTTTGGCCAAGCAGTACTCCGGAATCTCTTTGAGGTTTATGCAACTCCTGCCTTCCTGCCCTCTGTTGGGCTACCGGTGGAGGTTGTGTCAGTGAAAAGCCTTTCTTTGCAGCTGGGACTAGAGAGAGTCTTCTTGTTCAGCCTGGGTTCCTTGGTAGCCCAGAGCTAGGGAGTCACCCATATGTGAGGACTGACTTCCTGCTTGGTCCTGGAGAAAGAGTAGTTACTCACCTGTAACAGGTGTTCTCCAGGAGCAGCAGGAATCAGTCCTCACAACCCTCCCTCCTCCCCTTGGAGTTGCAGTTGTACATAGTTTATTTTTCATTTTTGTGTGCTGTTATTAGCTATGTCATTTGACTGAGGTAAAATGGCACCTTTAGGTGGGAAGGGAATCGCGCATGTGTGCCTGCATTCCCAAAGGCTTTCATAGAAAGCTGGGGGAATTTTCCGCTGGGGCTTCATCGGCGTCGATGCACCCATATGTGAGGACTGATTCCTGCTGCTCCTGGAGAACAGCTGTTACAGGTGAGTAACTACTCTTATCAGGTACCTCACTTCCATGTAGAGACTCTGCAGTCTGTCATGGCTATGGTACAGCATGCAGAGTTCCTCACCTCGCTCAATTTGATGGATGCCCATCTTCATATCCTGATCAGGATGGCTCATCAGTGACTTATTTATTTTGCGATAATGCATCAGCTTTCTAGTTGTAGGTGCTTCCGTTTAGGCTGACCAAAACTCTGAATCCTTCTGCAAGGTCATGGTAGTAGTGGTAATTTTCTTACCAGAGGAATGCATTTTGATTCACCCGTACCTCGATGACTAGCTAGTCAGGGCCAAGTCTCTTCAGAAGAGCAGAGTGATGCAGTTACTTCAGAGTCTTTGTTTGTGGTCAGCTTCACCAAGAGTCATCTGGGGTGATTTTTTTTACACCAACGGGGGCCAGATGTATTTGTCTCCAGACAAAATTGTGAAGTTGTTGGATTGGGTTTGAGCCCTCTTGACGGGGAACAATGGCTTGGCTTTACTTGCAGATCCTGGGTTCCATAGTGGCTACTTAGAGGTAGTACAGTGGGCTCGAGCACACATGTGGCTACTCCAGAGGCAGGGTTGACCCTACTATTAGCTGAACTAGATGGTCATCTAGAGCGCTGGCCCTCCGTGGGCACCCAGTGATGAAAGCTGTTGCCCCGTGGTGCTTATCTTCAAACTTCGGTAGCACAGGAAGTCTGCATCGGAGATTGGAGAGGGGTGGAAGCAAATAGTCCCACGGTGCTGAAGCTTGAAGGTAAACACTACGGGGCTGTTTGCAGCTATTGCTGCAGCTGTCTGTCCCAGAGAGGGGCCAAAGCGGCAGCAATGAGCGCCATGTGGAGGGGGGGCACAAGAGATGAGGTTTGCCTAGGGCACCTCATCTCCTTGAACCAGCCTTGTCCAGAAGTCCCTCCTTTTGCACTGATTCCCGAAGTCGAGTTCTCCAAAGGTTCTATCCCTGGTGGTCCGGCTGAGGGGAATATGCATTGGTAGTTATGTGTCGACCATTTCAGCCAAGGGAGTAGATTTGGGAGACCCCCTTCCTGAGTGCTATTGACCACGTATGCCAGTCTTCTTGACTGAAGAGTACATTGCTTGGGCCAAATGATCCAGTGTCATTGGTCTATTCAAGAGGCATTGTGGCCAATCAATCATTTGGAGATCAGAGTGATTCACTGGATATTGGAGAGGCTGTTGCCTTGGATTCAGGGCACAGTAGTCTGGGTCCTCAAGGGACAGCGTCATGATTTTGGCAAACATGAATAGGCAGGTTGGCACCCAAAGTCACCATGTGGCTGAAGAGGGCAGAGATGCATCGTTGGGCAATTTCTGATCTCAAGGAGTAGGAGCTCTCAGAGGAAGCTTTTTTGATGGTGCATAGGTGAGGGGATTCCCTCAGGAGGATCTCTTGGCCTCTTGAGAGACCACCAAGGCACCAGTGTTTCAGCTGTTGAAGGGAATAAGATGATCTGGCGCTGCCTTGGCTGGCAGATATGCTTCTATACATTTCCCTCTATAGCAATTGCTGGGCTGAGTAATGCAGAGGGTGTCAAGTGCTTTGGTATCAGATTGGCCTCAAAGATCTTAATACAAGACTCATGTGGATTCTGCCAGACGAATCCTTGATGCTGCTGGTGCAGGTGGATCTGCCGCATCAAGGTCTGATTCCATTGGACAACATAGAGACCTACTGGCTTCCAGCCTGCATTCTGTTTTCTTTTGTCTTGGCCACCACAGCCTGGAACTTCCTGCTGTCTACACTCTGTCTTGAACCATCCTATCAAAAATTCACAGCGTACTTGAAAACCCACCTGTTCTATTAGGCCATTGACATTCCACATACAAGTCCACTCTAATCCTTGGTTGTCTTACTTACCTCGCTGTTAACTGTCTTGACTACCTTTTCTCTGTCCTATCAATAAAATGGCATTCCTTTCCACTTCTAGCTTTGCAGAATTGCTGTTACTATTGTAAACCGCCCTGATGCTGGCCTGGGCGGTATATCAGATGTGCAAATAAAGATAAAGCTTGCCTCTTGAGAGGGATGAATTCCAGGACAAAAGATATTCATCAGATGTGACCTCTACTTTTCTGTGTGCTAGAAAGATCTATGTGCCTGGCATATGTCAGGACCTGGCAAGTCTTTTGAGGCTTGGTGGAAGCCGCAAAAGATATTTAGAGCTTCCTGAAGTGTAGGCTAGAGTGGGGCTTCATGCCCAGCTCACTTAAAGGTCAGGTCATGGTGCTTTCCTGTTTCTAGGACAAGGCTCAGGAGAAACCTACCAACATGGCTTTGCATGACCATGTTGGTAGGTTTCTCAGGAGGAGGGGGGTGGGATAAGTCATATCAGTCTTCTCTTTAGGGAGATTGTTCCCCTGCAGGACCTCAGTCTGCTCCTTTCCATATTATTGCGGCCTTTGCAAGTGGCAACCTTGAAGGGTTTATTGCAGAAAACTGTTTTTGGTGGCCATTTGCTTGGCCAGGAGAATATCAGAGCTGCAGAGTTTGTCTTGTTGGGATTTTGTTCTAGTGTTTTCCAAGAAGTTCATGTCCTATAAGACTGGTTCAGTTGTTCCTGCCAAAGGTGGTGTCCGCTTTTCATTTGAATCAGACTATTGTATTGCCGGTGTTTCTGAAGAAGGAATATCAGGACAGTGCTGGGACCTTGCACTGTCCTAATGTGTAAGGTCCCAGGTTTGCTGAGATATCTGAAATTGACCATTGGGTTTCATAAAATGCACAAGCTGTTTGGAGAGGGCAAAAAGGGTCAAGCTGCTTCAAAAGCTCTATAGGGCAATAGTTTTCAAGGAGCTGTCACTTCGACATATATTTTGAATCAGAGGCCTGTGCTCATTTACTGTAGGGTTCACTCAACTAGGGTCCAAGCTTTGTATTAGATGGAATGCCAAGCGGTGGCCCTAGTAGACATCTGCAGGGTGGCAGTATTGTTGTCACTGCACTCCTTCTTGAAACCTTATCAGCTGGATGTTGCTGTTAGATCAGACCCTGGTTTTAGGGAAGGAGTTGCCCAATCCATCTTGTCTGCTTCTATTCCCTTCCCCCACAGATAATTTGAGAGCTTGGGTACTTCCCACTGATCTAGTGTAGACAAAGAAGGAGAACAGTCCAGGGCCCTCCCTGGTCTGGTGGTGGCTCGGTGTGGTTTCAGGTGATGAGTGAAGAAGCTTCAGAGAGGGGCATCCTTTGGGGCACCTTGAATTCTGCTGTGGGGATATTCAGCCTGCGGAATTTGCATAGCCTTCTCTGCCAGTATGCTCAGCATCATTGGTTTGGTGTCAGATATTCTATTCCTTATTGTTCGGATTGTCACTTGAAAGCCTAGTTAGTTTGTTTAGAGCAGGAGTTCCCAAACCTGCCTCCCAACCAGTTGGATTTTCAGGATATCCTAATGAATATGCATAAGAGATTTGCATGCATTGCCTTCATTGTATGCAAATTTCTCTCAATATTACTTGACATGTATATTCATTGTGAATATTTGGGAAAAACTGACTAGCTGGGGAGGCTCTAGGACAGGTTTGGGAACCCCTGCTTTAGAGCTGTCTTACTTTACACTGTATAAGAGGAGCGTTTGCACCAGCCTTATAGGAGAAGAGAGTCTGTCTTTATAGTTTCTCTGTCTCCATCTGCTGGTGGAGGGACAGAATCCACTGGTCTGGACTGGTCCAGTAAGACTCGAGGAAAGGAAATTCAGGTAAGATATAATTCCTCCTTTTGTATGTGTTTCACTCAATTCATGCTGGTACTAATACTATCTTAATCTTCCATGTTAATATTATTACCATAGATTGCTAACTCAATGGTGAGTACCTGGACAGGCCCTCCAGCCATGAAGTCACTTTTCACACGCATGTTCTGCTGTAAGAGTTGCCCAAACATTGTAAAGACCAACAACTTTATGAACTTTCAGAGTTACTTTTTACAGAAGGTAAATGCATTTATTTTATATCTACAAAATGCTCAGATATAAGATGGACTAAATATATGCCTGACTATACTTAAGGCTGGAAATAGGATGTAATTTCATCAAAGCCTGGATATGATAGTGATATAGCAGAACAGAGGCAGTATGTAAAAAATAAGTTATTTGTTACCAGTTCTTAGTGCAAAAATTTCATTGTGATTATGGCAAGTGAAGAGTTATCTTTGGATTGTACACATCTATATCGTTGTGATTTACAGAATCATTTGAGATGTTTTGCTGAGCTATCTTTTAACATGCAGTTTGTGAGTAGTGACATAGACCTGTAAAAACAAAATTCAAAAATATAGGAGGAAAAGAGAGGTAGGTTCATAACAGTAAATACACTGTGACAATGCACTATATTGACTAGTTGTTTATCACATAACAATAAAAAAAATCTACAATTTTAAATACATTTAAAAGTCCATAGAAAGTGTTCATAAACAGTGTCCACCCTAAAGGAGTGAGTATGTTTACTAAGCCAGACTAACAGTTAAGACATGCTATTTGTAACCAGTTCCCATGTTGTTCCACTACATATGCTTCCTCATTAATTATCAAACCCTAATTCTCCAACACAGCACTATGTTTCACTATAAATCGGCTTCTTTAGGGAAGAAATGGACAAACTGTAAAAAAGAAGTACCAATAAGCCATTCCATATTATCCTGCTAGACCGGTCCAGACAAGTGGGTTGTGTTCCCCTACTAACAGATGATGGTGTAGTTTGCGGGGGGGGGGGGGGGGGTAGCCCCCCAAATGTTGCAGGCACTGTACGGGGCAAAGGGTCAGCTGGACCATGGGCCAGATGGCTCCCAAGCAGACACCTTCCTCCGTCCAAAAGGGAAACAACACTCAGACTAAGAACAAAGAAAAAGACAGTCTAGTGGAATTACAGATCTCGCCACCTCTCACAGCAAACAAGCGGGGCCATTCTGTACTTATCTGGGTGCAGATCTCCTAAACAGCTAACAGCAAGAATGTCTGCTCTTCCCTATATGATTCTGTCTTACTTTCTGACTCAGAAATAGCAAACACAAGTGCATCCTTCTGTCCTGTCTATGACAGCGAGTGAGAGAATATGTGACTGGCATTCTGGACAAAAGAAATCAGTGTTAGACACACACAAGGCAAACTAGCACACGCACAAAACTCTCAGACACAACAGTAGGTATACTGGGGCCATAGGGAACCCAGGGAATCCACTGCGCAGGAGACAAACTCATCACCTATCTGGTCCTGTCATATTATATACTCTTTCTCAGGACCATACTTGCTATTCTGGGCATTTTTTTCTAACTACTTAATTTCTGTTCCACTTGTGTGATTTGCCATGTTATTCTACTCATGTCTGTACCCCTCTCCGTTGACCTTTTTTTCAGGCCAATGTCTGCAATTTTCAACCCGGGCCTTGTCAGATTTATATTGTTATCTGACCTTTGCCCTACTCACTCAGTTCTTTTTGCTTGGTTCTCTTGCTTGATTCTCTCCCACCCTTCAGTTACCAAGAAATAAATCTCTTTAACTCCCCGTGTTCTGACAACTATACTGGGGGCCATTTGTTCTTCTTCATTCTAAGCTGGCATGTTTATATCTCATGGTTGCCTTTATATACCCTCTCTGTTCACCACTTATTGATAAGTGTGTTTTCACAATTTTTCCATAAGATGTCACATACCTCTGAAAGTTTCATGTACGCACCTCAGTACAAATCCAGCATTCAGACATTTCAAAACTTTTTTGGGGTTTATTTTGTGTTAACCCTTTCTCCTCTGGCTCCCACAGCATTAATGGTGATCTGGTACCCCTGCCCCCACTGTTGGTATGGCTTCTTTACCCTTTGCCCCCCCTCCCCCAAAAGTAAGAAAGCCAATTACTCCAGTACAGCAGATTGGTGGAGACAAAGAACCAGTGAAAATCCCAGGTTTCAATGACATCACTCCCATGCCTCTATCTGCCTCAGCCACCAGAGGTCTCTTCAGTATTCCTTTGTCTCTAGCAGATGGTGGATGGATTTTCTCCACTCTGAAGAAAATCTGACTAATTGAGAGGAAAAGATTGAATTTACTTGTGAAAAAGCACTTTGAGGGTGTCTCACTTGAGTGGGACGTGGGAGACTCCACTAGACTGCAATCTTTTTGGTAGCCATAGGAGGAGGGAAAATTGGTTCAGCTCCATGCTCTTACCCTGGATAAGAGCTTGTTGAACATCCTTCCAAATCCTTCCAATTTCTGGATCTGGAAGAGTACATCTGCCTCCCCCAACCTCAACGTCCCCTCCCCCATCCTCTGTTCCCCCCTGCTCTCTCCTGAAGATTGCAGAAGGCTCTCTGGGGGATCTGCCTGCTACCCACCTTTAACGCAATTCTACAAAGCCAGAGAAACAGTTCCTGGGGAGTAGAGCTGAGCCCGGCACAGGTTTTCAGCCTGGAGCTCTCAGGGGGTGAGTACCAAATCTTGACCTTGTTAATGTTCTTGTTGGGGGGCTCCCGATTCTGTCTTCATGGGAAACAATTTGGAGTGGATTGCTAGCGAGCTTTGGTGCAGTGTGGGAGTTTCCCGCTGTTTTCCGCATGTGTTAGTAGCATTTTTACCTACTGTGCATCTGGTAGTTGCATGGTCCTGACGTGTGTTCCGCTCAAGTGGCTCCAATGCGCATTCCTTCCCTAGTGCCTGTGCATTGCTCAGAAAAATGCAGTTAATGCACACTGCAATAAAAGCGCAGTTACCTTGGCTTTTACATGTGCTTTTGTGATACCTGACTTAACTCTCTGTCTTCTTCCAGGAAACATACAGTAGTTTGGCCTGTTGCAAGTGAGGTGCCTCATCTCTGGCTTCTGGACTCTCTTCTTCTTGCATGACAGCTTCTGAGTCATCCCTGGAGAGTTTGCTCCTTCTCTCTCAGCCAGGGGATGCAGTTAGTCTGGCCTTGCCTGTCTCAGGCCAGGAGGTAGCAGATGGCACTGTGCGTAAGGATAACCAGCTGGTCAGAGGTTCTAGCAATCATGCTGTGGACTGCTCCCCATTCTCTAGGGTCTGGCGGTAGCTATGTCTCCTAGTGTAGAGGCAGTCATTTCCGAGAGGAGAGCTTCCAGAGTCCGGATAGTCATCCCTGAAATTCTTTTCCTTTTTACTACAGGCCTGGTCATTCTAGCATGGAAATTTGTATCCTGCGGCCACTGGGTTCCCCCGTGCACAGTCTCATGAGGGGCAGGCTGAGAGTGGAAGTCCTGTTCGATTGCCTATGGATAAGGGTCTCTGGCGAAGGATGCCCTTGGAGATGAGGAACAGCTGGATCTGTCTGAGATTTGGACTGTGACTTGGATTTAGATGCCTCCCTTCTGAGCTTCGATGTGGATGAAGAAGTACTTTAGTCTTCAGAGGATTGTGAAGAGGCTGATGTAATCCGCCTGTTCCAGAAAAAGGAACTGGCGGCGCTGATTGCCAGGGTCTCGTCCACCTTGAGCTTGGCGAATGCTCCAGGCACATTAACAGGAGCCAAAGGTGCATCCACTCTTGCAAGAGCTGTGGAAATCCACTACTGTCTTCCCATTCCCGGAGATGATGGATGATCCGGTCAGCGTGGGATGCCCCCATCTCCCCGCCTAAGGGGCTAACGGTGTATACGAAGATGTATGCTCTCTTGGAGAAGTAGTGCGTTGTGTGGTTTGATATCCCCAAGGCGGATGTGTAGATCACAGCAGTTACCAGATGGACCACCATTCCTGAGGAAGGTGGCTCGGCCTTAAGGGATACTCTGGACTGAAAGGTGGATTCTTTGTTGAAGAACCAGTTCACTGCTGTGGTTGCTATTCTTCAGTTGGCAGTATGTGCATACCCGACATCTTGAGCCCTGCTCCAATTGATTCAGTCTCTTCCACTGGATAATGATCGCCTCTTTTGGAGTTGGCTGCAGCCTTTCTTTCTGATGCCTTTTATGACGTGATACATTTAGCGACCAGGGATAGTGCCTGTCGATGGTGAAATGGCCTTGGATTTGGCTCAGACACTGGGCAGCGGACACATCTTCCAAAGCCCAGTTGTCCCAACTGGCCTTTAAAGGGAAGCTGCTTTTTGGGGCTGATTTGGAAAGGCTGGTAAAGGACCTGGGCTAGACAACATCTTAACCACATTCCAGAGGACAGGTCCAAGGGGCCTGTGAAGTGGGCAGGAGTCCCTTTTCCATCAGCCTCCTCTCGCTCCTCGCAGGCGCATTGGTCAGACTCCCAGGGGTCCTGGACTCCCATTGCTACCAGCCTGGAAAGCCCTTCTTCACTTCTGTTTCTGGATTGGTACTCAGTCGTTTCGTGGAGCGCATGGGCCCAGGGACTCTGTTACCTCCAGAGGAGGACCCTGCTAGGCTGCACAATGAGGATTTGGGGGCCCATTCCCTGGTTCCTCCGGTTGGAGGCAGGCTTCACCTCCTCTTTCAGGAATGGGCCTGGGTCACCAAGGATCGCTGGGTGTTAGACACTATCCAGTATGGCTGGGTCCTGGAATGCAAAGAGCCGATCCTGGATGCTTTTGTGTTCTCCCCAAAAGGACCACTGTGTGGATCACCTTGGACTAGTTGCTGTTGCTGAATGTAGTGGCGCCCATTCCCCCAGATGATCGGGGCAATGGCAGATATCCAATCTATTTCGAGGTGCTGAAAAAGTATGGATTATTCCGGCCCATTATGGACCTCAAGGATGTCAACGACCACTTGTGCATCCTGTACTTCTGGATGGAAATATGGCGATCTGTGATTCAAGTGGTGCATTGAGGAGAGTTCCTAGCATCTCTAGATTTGGTCAGGGAGTATTTTCATATCCCAATCCGGGAAGATCAGAAAAAGTATCTGCGTTTTGCTCTGCTTGGCTCTCACTTTCATTTGGACTCTCCACTGCTCCAGGGATGTTCTCTAAAGCCATGATGGTGATGGCTGCGATGCTACAGCGCCAAGGGATGTGTGCGCACCCATATCTGGATGACTGACTCATCCGAGCCCATTCTCTTTCAGAGGTGTCTCAGATAGAGACTCGAGTAGTGTCCTTTTTGGAAAGCCTTGGCTGTGGGTGATCAATCAGTGAAAGAGCCAGTTGAGGCCTTCACAATCCCTGGAATTCCTGGGAGCAAGTTTCGATACTCGAGTGAGCAGAGTCTTCCTGCCAGAGGAGAAAGTCAAAAGGTTGTTGGATTGCCTGCCTCTGTTCTCTTCACAGCAAGCTCCCAGAGTCTGGGATTATCTTCAGCTCCTCTAATTGATGGCGGCGGTGATTGAGATGGTGCCGTGGACACATGCCCACATGCAGCTGCTCCAACGGTCCTTGTGACTGTGGTCCCTGAATTCTCAGGAGTTCGAGCTCAGGCTTCCGCTCCCATTGATGATAAAGGCCAGCCTGCGGTGGTAGCAACAGCCCAGTCATCTGAGAAAGGGTGTGTTGCTGGACGATTACGCGTGGATCCTTATGATGACGGATGCCATTCTCTAGGACTGGGGAGCCCATTGCCAAGACCTCATGTGCTTGGACTGTTGGAAACGCAGAAAGGTAGTGTGGTCCATCAACCACCTCGAGGCGAAGGCCATCAGGTTGGCTCTTCTGCGTTTCCAGCCCCTGGTTGAAGGCTGGGCAGTTCAGGTATGTTCAAATATCACCATGGCGGTGGCTTATGTCAATCAGCAAGGTAGCATAAGTAGTGCTGGGATAGCCCTGGAGATAGCTCTCCTGTCTGCCTGGGCATAGAAGAACCTCCTAGCTTTGTCGGCTCAGCACATTGCTGGGGTGGACAATGTGGTAGCAGACTTTCTTAGCTGGCACTCTCTAGATCCAGGAGAGTGGGAGTTGAGTCGGAGTTGAGTCAGGAGGTATTTCAGTTGATTCTTTGATGCTGAGGTTTGCCCCAAGATGGATCTGATGGTGACCCGCTCCAATGCCAAAGTGTTCCGCTTCTTCAGTCGCCACATGGAGAGATGGTCCAAGGGTATCAATGCCTTGGCTCATCTTTGGCTATGTCAAGGCCTGCTGTATATGTTTCTTCTGTGGCCCCTGGTGGGGCATGTGATTCATCATATGGAGTGCTACCTAGGAAGGATTGTTCTGGTGGTGCCAGTTTAGCCAAGGAGAGCGTGGCTCGGAGATCTGATGCAGCTACTGCAAGCACCGCCTCTTCTTTTGCCTCCGTCTCGAGGCCTATTGTTTCAGGGACCGATCGTCCTGTAAGACCCAGCTCCCTTCTCGCTTATGGCTTGGTTCTTGAGAGGAGATGGCTAGTGTGTAAGGGCTATTCTCTGGTGGTGGTTTCCACTCTGCTCAGAGCCCAGAGGAGGTCTACCAGCCTGTCATACATGTGGGTCTGGTGCCTCTTTGAGTAATGCTGTGGTGCATGAGAGCTGGTTCCTGAGGCAGCCAAAGAGCCACCTTTTCTGGCCTTTCTGCAGGAAGGGCTGGAGAAGGGCTTTTCTCTTAGCTCCTTGAAGGTTCAGATGGCAGCTTTGGCCTGTTTCAGAGGTCCAGTGTCTGTAAGGTCGCTAAGCTTACTCCTGGATGTTTTGTGCCTTCTTCAGGGGGTTCAGCATTTGCGTCCTCCCCTTTTGTCTGTGGTTCATTCCTGGAATCTCTGTCTGGTGCTCAGGGCCCTGATGTCAGAGCCCTTTGAGCCATTGAAGCGTGCAACTCTGAAGGATTTTATGCTCAAGACAGTTTTCTTGTTCACCTTTTGTTCCACAAGGTGGATTTCCGAGCTGTAGGCTCTGTCTTGTCAAGATTCTTATCTGCCTTTTTCAGAGGAGGCCATTTCTATTCAGCCTGTGCCTTTCTTCTTGCCTAAGATGATTTTTTCCCTTTTTTTGTGAACCAGGTGGTTTTTCTGCCCTCCTTCTCTAAAGAGCAGTGTCAGAGGAAGGATAAGGATCTGGGTTTAAAAAAAGTTTGAATAAGTTCCTGGAGGTAAGGTCCATAAACCATTATTGAAGAGGACCCGGGAAATCCACTGATTACCTCGGGCAAGCATTGTTAAACCTATGTAACATTTTGGGGAATCTGCCAGATACTTGTGACCTATATTGGCCATTGTTGGAAACAGGATACTGGGCTTGATGGACCTTGGTCTTACCCAGTATGACATTTCTTGTGTTCTTATGTCCTAGTTACAAATTAGAAAACTAGCAGCAAGTATGGTGTTCTCTTAGGCTTCCACGGCTAGTAATATGATTTTTGTAGTTTTCCAGGTTATGTTGGGTCGTAGTGGAATCAACATTTCAGCCATTATGCTATGGCTTTGTTCATCCAGACATCGTTTCCATTTAGTAAGAAGTGGCATGACCTGGAAAACTGCAAATATTAAGTATGATGTCCACTCTGAAGGTAGCTGGCCTAATCCTACCTAGAGGTATGGTATTATCTAGTTACTGGGTTAGTGACCATGAAGTGATAGTTTTGGGCTGTATCGGGTTTGGGTTTGGCAATGAATTGGAAGCCCTAAACGTAACAATTGCCTTTGGGTGTCAGCCTTGACATAGCATACTAAATAGCTGAAGGCTGCACCATCTACCTATAAGGGTAGTGAGGTCAACTATGAGAAATTTTTTCTCTCTAGCTTTATCTGCTGGTAGGGTCACATAACATACTTGTCTGCACTGGTCTGGCAGGACTCAAGGAAAGATATTTTAACAGGTAAGTTTATATTCCAATGGAACCATAGCTAAGGTAAAATTATCATAGATGAGGTAGTCAAAAGTTGCAGGCAAAGCAGCCACACAATGCTTATTAGAATTGCAAGCATAATAATACTTGTCTTTGCCTGCTGCTGCTACTTATGAATTTCCAGCACTGCCAAACTTGAAACCTGTTCTGGCCCCATGGCAAGCATCATCTGGCAAGCTGCTTTTTGCTTTGTTACATGAGGGAGCCATCACAACTTGGAATTTATTTGTGAGTGCAATTTAAAACACCAGCCCCTGATGCAGTTTTTTTGAAACGTGGTGCTAAGCCAATTGAGTGATAGTGGCATGCGAAGATAACTACTGTGTGGCTATTGTGCTTGCAGGTTTTTACAATAATTACAGGCATTGCAGCCACATGATACTTTTGGGCTGCCTCATCTATGATAATTGCAATTGGCCGTAGCTAAGCATCATTAATATTAATCTACAAGTATGGACTTTTTTGTAAGTGCGTAATCAAATATTTATGAAATATTAGGACTGATGATGGACTATATGGACATTTAATACTGTAGAAAATTTCATACATGGTAGTACTCAGTTCTGATGATCCCTGTTATTTAAGCTTATCCTATTGGGAAAGATTAGTGTTTGGTTTAGTTATTTTAGTTCAGAGGCATGCCATAACTCTATAACTATTTTCATTTCAAATAGAATCTTTCTTTCAAGGTGCTGCAGACAGCTTGTAGGATTGGCTTTATCACTAGTATTATTTCAAGAAGACGCTAGTCTTTGTTCTGCCTGTCTGACATTGCCACCTGGATGTCTCACCGCCTCTTGAAATTAAATATGGACATAACCAAACATCTCATTTTTCCTCCTAAACCTTCCTCCCCCTTCCTCCTTTCTCTATCTCTGTAGATAATACTCTTCTACTTACTGTTTCCTCAGCACGTAACCTTGGTGTCATCTTTGATTCCCCCCTTTCCTTCTCCTCACATATCCAACAGATAGCTAAAACCTGTCATTTTTCTCTATAACATTTATAAACTTTGCCCCTTCCTCTCCAAATACTATTAAAACACTTGTCCACTCTCTAATTGCTTCCTGTCTCGACTATTACAACCACCTCCTTGCTGGTCTCCCTCTGAGTTACCTCTCTCCCCTTCAATCTGTTCAGAACTCTGCTGCGCAACTAATCTTTCACCAGCCTCGATATATTCCTATAACCCCTCCTCTCAAATCACTTCATTGGCTTCCCTTCCATTTCTATATCCAATTCAGACTTCTCCTTCTGACCTTTAAATGCATTCTTCCAAATACCTCCTTCTAGACCAGTCAAGACTAGTGGGTTGTGTCCCCCTGCCAGCAGATGATGAGACAGAGAAAAATTCCCGAAGCTTTCTGACATCACCTTGGTATAAAAACCCATCCCCCAAGGGGAGCTTCAGTATTTTCTCTGCCTCAGCAGATGGTGTAATTCTCCTAGTTCCAGGTGTTCACTGAGAAGAGATTTGGTGTCAGTGTAGCTATCTTTGGCAGTTATGCACACAGTTTTCCTTTCTTCACTTTCCAGATCTTCTCCTGGTCAAGAGAACCAGTAGAGCGCCTCTGAAGGGAAGTGCTTCTGCTCATAAGCCTTCCATTCTGACTGTTCTTCAAGCAAGACTTGTATCAGCTAAGTTGGCAGTCACCTTTTGTTATTTTACTAACACCTTAGTTTGTTTTTGTTGTTGTTTTTTGTTTTTTTAAACACCTTATTCAAGGACCTGGTTGCTGAGGAAGTTGTCGGGCAGTTTTTTCTTCTCTGAACCCACCTTCCTTCCTTCATCTGTTTTTTCTTCCTTCAAGAGCAGTGAGTGTTATTTCTTTCGTGGTTCTCTTTTAAAGCAGCATCCCAATCTGTTTTTCGGCAGTATCTTGTTCTTCTGACCATGTGAGCCTCCCTTCTTTTTTCGGTGTGCTCCATTTTCTACAGTTACTTTTTTCCTGCTTCTCTTCCTACAGTCAATCGGGGCTGCTTCCTGGCTGTGTTTTGCTGTTTCCCGCCATAAGTTTTGTGCTGCGGTTGCCATTCTTTCTTCAGAGTCTGTTGATTTTTGGCTCACCAGCTCTTCCTCTGACTTTTTCTTTTATCCTCTTTTATCCACTGCATGGGCTGTGGGAAGAAATGTAAGACTTTGACAGGTAGTTTGTGTTCCTCCCGTGGTTCTGATCAAGGGGGTCCTTCTACATCTGCAGATCCTGGTTCTGATAGCCCTTCCAGGTCTCTTGCTTTAGCTTCCTCTGGGTTACCTCAGAATGATGCTAGATCTCAAGATGCCCTTCCTCTGGTTTTGTTGCCTGAGCAGCCTGCTCACTCTCTACAACTCTCTATTCAGCCTATGCTGACTTCAGCTGATGGCTCTGATCTCCAGTTTATGCAGCTATTCCATCAGGCCTGGGATATGTGGTGCTCAGAGAATTCAGCTACTCAACCGCCGCTGGAGCTTCTTACTACTGACTACTACTACTGACCATTTGTATAGCACTGCAAGATGTATGCAGCACTGCACAGACACATGTAAAAGACTATCCCTGCTCATTAGAGCTTACAATCTAGTCAAGACAGACAACCCAGTAGTTGCAGACATGGGATACAGCTAGGGGGAATGGTAAGGAAACAAAAGAAATTAGGTGAGTCAAGATCCGAAAGCAGCAATGAAGAGGTGAGTTTTCAGACTGGATTTGAAAAGGGTTAGAGAAGGCGCCTGATGTACAGACTCAGGTAATTTGTTCCAGGCATAAGGAGCAGCAAGGTGAAAGTAGCAAAGTCTGGAGCTAGCAATAGAAGAAAAGGGCACAGATAGAAGCAATTTGCTAGAAGAGCGAAGTTTTTAGGGAGGGATGTAAAATAAATAAAATGTAGGGAGGTATAAGCGAGGAAAGGTAGAGAGGAGCTGCAGAGTGAATGCACTTATAGGTCAGCAGGAGAAGTTTGAACTGGATGCAGAAACAGATAGGGAGCCAATGAAGTGACTTGAGAAGAGGGGTAATATGAGCATGATGAGGCTGGTGGAAGATTAGCCATACAGCAGAGTGTTGAACAGATTTAAGGGGAGAGAGATAATTCAGAGAGAGACCAGCAAGAGTAGGTGACAGTAGTCTAGATGGGAGGTGACTAAGGAGTGGATAAGTGTCTTAGTAGTGTGTTCAGAAAGAAATGGGCGAATTTTGTTGACGTTATAGAGAAAGAAACTGCAGGATTTAGCTATCAGGTGGATGTGTGTGGAGAAGGAGATAGGGGAGTTAAGGACGACCCCATGCTTGCGAGCTGAGGAGATAGGGAGGAGTAGAGAGTTATCCACAGGGACTGAGAAAGGAGGAAGGGGAGAAGAGGGTTTAGGGGGAAAAATAAGAAGCTCAGTTTTGGCCATGTTCAATTTCAAGTGGTGGCGAGACATCCAAGCAGCAATGTCAGAAAGGCAGGCAGAGATACTGGCCTGGCTTGCTGGAGAGATTTCAGCTTTAGAGAGGTAGATCTGGGAGTCATCAGTGTAAAGATGGTACTGAAAGCCTTGGGAAGAGATGAGTGCACTAAAGGACTGGGTATATAGAGAGAAAAAGAGTAGACACAAGACAGATCCTTGGGGTACATCAACTGAGAACGGGAGAGCAGTAGAAGAGGATCCACCAGAACAAACACTGAAAGAGCGATGGGAGAGATAAGAAGAAAACCAAGATAGCACAAAGCCCTTAAAACCAAGCGAGGACAAAGGGATCAAGAAGGTTGTGGTCAACAGTATCAAAAGCAGCAGAAGGCCAAGAAGGATGAGGATTGAATAAAGGGCCCTTGGATTTTGACAGGAACAGGTCACTGGAGGGCAAGAGCCATTTCGATAGAATGTAAAGGACGAAAGCCAGATTGTAGAGGATCCAGAAGGACTTGAGAGAAAGTCGAGGCAATGGCGGTGAACGGCACATCTAAGTAGTTCAGAAATAAAGGGGAGGAGGGAGATAGGTCGATAATGAAAATGACAGGTAGGGTCTAGTGATGGGTGGGGATAGGATCAGAGGAGCAGGTAGTGAGTTTGAATGAGGAAAGAAGATGAATGGTTTCCTTCTCTGAGATCATAGAAAAGGAAGAAATGGTAGCGGGGGTGGGGGGGGGGAGTTGGGAGAGAAGAGTAGGAGGAGGGGGAATAGCTGACCTCGTGGGGAATTGATCTTGTGAGTTTTGGCATACAAGTAGTCATCCAGGGTTTGGGCAGAAAGGGAGGTTGGGGCAGAGGCACCTTGAGGAGAGAGTTGAGAATTGTAAAGAGAGCTTCAGGTGAACATTCTGTCATTTCTGAGTCTGGCTGGGAAGAAGGAGAGCTTCGCCATTGGAAGATGACCAGGAGCCTCAAGAAGACTGTCAATATATCCAGTTCTTCTGTAAGGAAGAACTTCCTGCTCGCATTGCTCAAATTACGGAGGCTCTGCTCCTCTTCGACTCTCAAGTGCAACAGCCTTCAGATTCCTCTAAACCTCAGGCAGACCCCATCATTGTGGGCATCAAGAAACCTAAGGCTTTTCCCTTTCCCCTGAAACTGCAACAGATGGTCTCCTTAGAGTGGGATTCTCCTGATGTGTCTCTACGCTCCACTTGTCACTGGGGCATGTTTACATTTGGTCTTCGGATGATTTTGACAAGTGGTTGCGTTTCCCTAAAGTAGACACCCTGGTCACTGCAGTCACTAAACACACAATCATTCCTGTGGAGGGCGGCACTGCCCTCTGTAAGCAGATGGATTGCAAGGCGGAGGGCTTCTTAAAAACCACTTTCTCATCATCGACCATGGCATTGCAGGTCTCTATTTGCAGAGGTCTTACTGCATGCACTCTGTTCTGATGGCTTCAGTCGCTTCAGGATAATCCGGCTTTGCCTCTTTTACAGTCTGTCACTGCCTTTCTTGCAGATGCCTTTTATGATCTGTGCTTATCTGCTTGGTCTGTGTCTGCTGCTACAGTGGCTCGGCATTGCCTGTGGCTCCATCATTGGAATGCGGATGCTGTTCCAAGTCCAGTCTCGCCAAGCTTCCTATCAAGGGCTGCCTTCTTTTTGGTGAGGATTTGGAAAAGCTTGTGAAGGATTTGGGAGAAGTCAAGCCTCGATGTTTGCTGGAGGATAAGACCAAATCTTGCCATGTCGTCCTCATCTTATAGAGTCCGCTTCAGAGACGTTCATTGCTACTAGCCTGGAAAATCTGGTTCTTCTTTGAATAGGGCTGCTTCTAGCCTCAGACCTTTCGGGGTATCCGTCGCAACCGGGACAATTTCTCCTCGTCCAACAGGTTTTCCGGTTCCCGCCAAATCTTCCCGTTGACTGTTTCCGGGTCCATTCCGGGATACCTTATCTCCAGGAACAAGCAGGAATGTAGTCTTCACATAGAGAGGTATCGTCGGTACCGACGGAGCCTGCGCGGGAACGCTCCCCACCTTCCTGCGCGGGAACGCCTTCCCGCCTTTCCCAACTGTCCCTCTCAAGTTCTTTGTTTTCTGCGGAGCTGACAGGTTGCACATCCTGTCACCGCAGAAAAAATTCCCTTCTATTCTTCTTTTTTGTGGTCGCGTCTGCCTTCCCTCGATGCTACACCGGTACCGCCGGTTCTTCTTTCTTTTTTTCTTAAAAAACAAAACAAAACACCTTTCTTTCTGGAGTCCTTCCAGTATTTTTCTTTTCAGGTGCCACGCGCCTTTTTGGGCACTAGGCCCAACTTTTTCCTTCAAAATGGAAAAACCCGCTTCGGGTTTTAAAAGGTGTTCTAAGCGTGGCGGTACCATCTCCGTCACCGACACCCATGAGTGGTGCCTCAAATGTTTAGGTCCTGACCACTCTATTTCAGAGTGTGTTGCCTGTGGGATGATGTCGAAAAGGGGCCGGCAAAACCAAGCTGCTAAACTTAGCACCCTTTTTCCCTCCGATGCAGCCTCCGTGGCATCGACGTCTTCCAGGGCTTCGTCTTCCTCCCATGGTTCTCAGGTAACTAAACATAAATCTAGCTGGTCCTCAAAGGGTAGATCTCCTTCTAGACATTGAGATGCCTTTGGCGTTGCCCTTAAGGGACTTTCACCGGCAAAATTGCCACGGTGGGAGGCTTCGGCTTCCAAAGAACTAACGGGGCTCGAGGATGTTCTCGAGGCTTCAACCTCGGCAGAACTACTGGTGCCATGTTCTGGGGTGCCGGCCGCTTCATCTAGTACCGATACTCAAGCATCAGCAGCGTCAATAGACCAGAGATTCTTGGCTATTGAACGCAGTCTGGCGGCTATTGAACGCAGTCTGGCGGCTTTTCTCATGGCCTCGATGCCCCTGAAACCGCTTCAGACAGTTCAACCGGTACCGGCACCGACTGCATCGACATCGGCAGGTATTCTACCGGGACCGAGTCATGCGTGTCTATCCGGCATCGACAAGTCGGTACCGGACCACTCCGATGCCGACTTCGATCGGTACCGGTACCGTGCCTTGCATGATCACCCAGATCGGAGATACTTCGAATCCTCAGATGAGTCTGAAGACTCTGAAAGCTCTGCCGATACCAGAGTACTTCTTCCTGAGGATGATTCTTCTCCTCAGCGTAGGATGTCTCCACCAGAGGATATGTCCTTTCAGGACTTAACCCGAGATGTGGCCCGAGGTCTTTCCATCACAGTGGCTCCTGAAAAGGAAATTAGAAATCTTACACTACCCTAAAGCTCCCAAGGAGGCAGCTACCTTACCTATTCATGAGATCTTGCATGATCTCATTTTAAGGATGTGGGAAACACCTCTAACCACATCTCCTCACTCTCGAAGACTCAACACTATGTATCGAGTTCCTCCTTGTCCTGGGTTTCAGAAGACTCAATTACCACACCATTCCATGGTGGTGGAATCAGCTATGAGAAGGATGAAGAGTGCAAAAAGGCATGCATCTAATCCTCCAGGACGCCTTGGGATGTCAAACCTTCCAGGCTTCCATGCTTTCTGCTAGAATCAGTTCCTATATCTTGTATATGGGAATGTTCCTTAAGGAGGTCACAGGAGATTTAGAGCTTATGAGCCCTCTCCTTCCTGATGATAAGAGGCAAGATTACCTCGCCCTTGTCAAACATGCTCAGGATGTTTCCAAGTTTGTGAATCATGCAGCCTTTGACTGCTTTGAGTGCATAAGCAGAACCTCTGCCATTGCCATAGGTGTACGTAGGATTCATCTGACTTGGAAATTTGGGTACAGGATAAACTAGGAAATAATTCTTGCACAGGAGAAGAATCTCTTTGGCAAGAATTGGCAGGAAAAAGCTAATGAGATAGATGCTGACAGTATCACTTTGGATGTTGTTGTTGTTGTTGTTAAGTGCCATCGTGTCGGAGTCGACTCATGGCGACCCTCTGGATAGCTATCCTAAATTGTGTTCGGTCTTCAGTCAGGCGGCTCATTGTTGACAGACTGGTACCCGTAGCTGCTGTTATTATATCGATCCATCTCATTGCTGGCCTTCCTCTTTTGTGTTTACCTTCTATCTTGCCAAGCATGATGTCTTTCTCTAATGATCTTTCTCTTCACATGATGTGTCCAAAGTATGAAAGTCGAAGTCTTGTCATCTGAGCTTCTAAAGAAAGCTTAGGTTTGATCTCCTCTAGTACTGACTGGTTTGTTCTTCGGGCAGTCCATGGTATACACAGTATTCGCCACCAGCACCATAATTCAAAGGCATCAATTTTCTTCCTGTCTATCTTTTTCACTGTCCAGCTTTCACATCCATATGATATTATTGAAAATACCATGGCTTGAATAAGTCGAATCTTTGTATGGAGAGAGACATCTCTGCTCTTGAGAATCTTGTATAGGTCTTTCATAGCCATTCTGCCAAGAACAATGCGTCGTCTGATTTCTTGACTGCTTGTTGCTTCTTTATTGATAGTTGATCCAAGTAGGTTAAAGTTGTTCACAATTTCAATTTCTTCTCCTTCAATGATGAACCTGTTGATTATGCCAGTTGTCATGATCACTTTGCATGGTTGTCTAAATCTACAGCTGATCCTGCGAGGAAAAAATCCTACAAGAAACCATTCTTTAGTAAGAAGAAGTTTTATCCCTCCTATACCCAGCAGGGGCATCGTTTAGGTCATTCTGCCCAAAAGGGACAGCAGCAACAACCTAGGCCAGGGGTCGGCAACCCGCGGCTCCGGAGCCGCATGCGGCTCTTTCTCACCTTTGCCGCGGCTCCGGAGCACACTGCCCGCCCGGTGACAGGCAATAGTTTTGTAAGCTCCCTCCCTTCTTCTGCAGCCGCGGCTCCCTGCCTCTTAGGGAACCGCGGCTGTGCTTTTAAAATCATCTCGGAGCCCTTCCTGTCTTGACGGGCTCCGTGCAGCATTGTCCCGCCTCTAAAGGAAGTTTGGAGGCGGGACAATGCTGCACGGAGCCCGTCAAGACAGGAAGGGCTCCGAGATGATTTTAAAAGCACAGCCGCGGTTCCGTAAGAGGCAGGGAGCCGCGGCTGCAGAAGAAGGGAGGGGAGCTGACATGGAGGGAGGGAGCAGATATGGATGGAGGGAGGGGGGCTGACATGGAGGGATGGAGGGGGCTGACATGGAGGGAGGGAGCTGATATGGATGGATGGAGGGAGGGGGGCTGACATGGAGGGAGGGAGGGAGGGAGGGGGGCTGACATGGATGGATGGAGGGAGGAGGGGCTGACATGGAGGGAGGGAGCTGATATGGATGGAGGGAGGGGGGCTGACAGGGAGGGTTGGAGGTTGGTGGGGCTGACATGGAGGGAGGGAGCTGATATGGATGGATGGATGGAGGGAGGGAGCTGATGGGGCTGACATGGAGGGAGGGAGGGAGGAGGGGCTGACATGGAGGGAGGGAGCTGATATGGATGGAGGGAGGGGGGCTGACATGGAGGGATGGAGGGGGCTGACATGGAGGGAGGGAGCTGATATGGATGGAGGGAGGGGGGCTGACATGGAGGGATGGAGGGGGCTGACATGGAGGGAGGGAGCTGATATGGATGGAGGGAGGGGGGCTGACATGGAGGGATGGGGGGGCTGACATGGAGGGAGGGAGCTGATATGGATGGATGGAGGGAGGGGGCTGACATGGAGGGAGGGAGCTGATGGGGCTGACATGGAGGGAGGGGGGCTGACATGGAGGGAGTGGGGCTGACATGGATGGAGGGAGGGAGGAGGGGCTGACATGGAGGGAGGGAGGTGTGATGGATGGAGGGAGGGGGGCTGACATGGAGGGATGGAGGGGCTGACATGGAGGGAGGGAGCTGATATGGATGGAGGGAGGGGGGCTGACATGGAGGGATGGAGGGGGCTGACATGGAGGGATGGAGGGGGCTGACATGGATGGAGGGAGGGGGGCTGACATGGAGGGGGCTGACATGGAGGGATGGAGCACTGGTAATGGGGTTGAGGGGACTAGCACTGGAAATGAGCTGATTAGGGGAGGCTAGGACTGGTAATGAGCTGATGGGGGGTAGGACTGGTATTGGGCTGATTAGGGGAGGCTAGCACTGGTAATGGGGTTGAGGGGGGATTAGCACTGGAAGCGAGCTGATTGGGGGGCTTTGAATGGGCATGGGCTGATTGTGGGGAGGGGAGGATAGAGCTGCTGGCCCTGGAAGATAACTGGGGGCTAAGGCTGCCATGGTATTTGTACTAGAAGGGACTGGTCAGTGGGGAAGGAGGGGGATTGGAAGGAAATGGACACCAGTGGCAATCATGGGAATGCAAGTTGACATTGGAAGGTACTGGGAGTGAGGACTGGAAAGGGGCTGATATTGGGGAGGGTTACTGGGACTGGAAATAGGCTGATGGAAAGAAGTGAAGAAAATGAAAGAAGAGATAAGAAATGGCAGATGGACCATAGACCACAGAAAGAGAGCTAAGAGAAGACAGGAAAGCAGAAGCCTCAGATCGGGACCAGCATGATCAAAGAATAAATTGGTCAGACAACAAAGGTAGAAAAAATAATTTTATTTCATATTAGTGATTTGACTACAAAATCATCATAATTTTGAAATCAAATATTGTTACTTGTTGTTGTGATATTTTCTGGCGTATTTTTTGGTGTGCGAAGGAAGAGGGGTAGTCTTATACGGCGAGTATAGGCCAAACACCTATATTTTAACAGGAAAAGTAGGGGGTCGTATATAGCATTAAGGTAAGAAACAATATATGCAGTGTTAGATTTGTTTTAAATGTCGCAATGGTTTTGCGGCTCCCAGTTTTTTTTTTCCCTTCGGAAACGGGTCCAAGTGGCTCTTTATGTCTTAAAGGTTGCAGACCCCTGACCTAGGCAAAGAAAAGCAGCTAAGCCTCAACCGGCTCAGCAAACTCAGCCTCCACAGGGGCTTTAACTCCTATCTAGAGAACTTTGCCTTCCTGGCCCTAAACGGCCCAGAACCCTCCACCATCCCAGGAAGGTTATATCATTTTGCCCCCAGATGGGGTCAGATAATAGCAGAAAATTGGACTCTTGTCTATTGTAAGAGAGGGGTACAAGCTTCATTTCCTCAGCATGCCCCCTCCTACAATGGTAAGACAGTTCAATTCTCAGACCTCTCTCAACGACCAGTTAGGTCAAGAGGTCACTGTGCTCCTTGCTCAAGGGGCAATAGAAGAGGTACCCATTCCACAACGGGGTACAGGGTTTTACTCCCCCTTATTCCAAAGAAAACAGGAGGACACAGACCCATTTTGGACCTCAGAGAATTGAACAAATTCCTCTTCAAAGAGAAGTTCAAAATGATTTCTCTAGGAACTCTGCTGCCATACCTTCGGAGTCAGGATTGGCTTTGTTCTCTAGATCTCAAGGATGCGTACACTCATGTTCTCATCCATCCAACTTATCGAAACTTCCTTTGCTTTCTATTTCAAGGGAAGCACTACCAATACAGGGTTCTTCCCTTTGGCCTGGCCTCTGCACCAAGGGTGTTCACAAAATGCATGGCTGTGGTGGCAGCATTTCTCCGCACCCTGGGAATATTCGTCTTCCCTTACTTAGACGACTGGCTCATTTGATCCCCTTCAGAGCCAGAGGCCAGGGTTGCTCTCTCTCGCACAATGCACATCCTTCAGTATTTGGGACTTGTCATAAACTTTCCAAAATCCAACCTTGCTCCCACTCAGTCCCTAGAGTTTATAGGAGCTCTGCTGGATACCCGACAGAAAAGGGCCTACCTTCCACAGCCCCGCTGCCCTCGCATTGTGCAGTTAGCTTCCCAAGCAGTGCTAAAACCTCATCTCACTGCTCGGGAAATGTTGCAGTTGCTAGGCCACTTGACATCCACCGTGCATGTGGTTCCTTATGCTCGCCTCCTTATGAGGACAGCCCAGTGGAATTTATCCACTCAGTGGACTCGGGCGTCAGGTTGCCTGTCAGACAAAATAGCAAATTTCGCCTTATTTTGTCCCTCCAATAGTGGCAGTTACCCCATAACCTTTTGGTGGGGTCTCCTTTTCAGCAACTCCCACCCCAAGCCACTCTAACAACAGATGCTTCACAAGTGGGTTGGGGAGCCCACCTACAAGGCCTCTCTACTCAGGGTATCTGGACTCCACAGTAGGCCTGTTTACACATCACTCTCCTGGAACTCAGAGCAATCTTCCTTGCTCTTCGAGTATTCCACACCCAGCTCAGCTACAAGACAGTCCTAGTTCAAATGGACAATCAGGTAGCCATGTTCTATGTGAACAAGCAGGGCGGAACAGGCTCTCTGTCGCTCTGCAACAAAGCTTTGCAACTATGGGCCCTCGCCAGAGAGTATCAGATTCATCTCCTTGCGGTGTATCTTCCAGGCATTCAAAACTCTTGGGCAGACAGACTCAGTCGAGTTCTGCTTCTACACGAATGGTCTCTCCATGCAGACCAGGTGGCCAAAATTTTTCAAATTTGGGGAACCCCGGACATAGACCTCTTTGCAAGTCCGCTGAATGCCAAACTTCCCCAGTTCTGTTCCAGAATTCTGGCTGAGGGTTTTCAGGCCAGGGATGCTTTCCTCCTCCATTGGGGTCAGGACTTCCTGTATGCCTTTCCACCCATTCCCCTAATACCCAAAACCCTGTTCAAGCTTCAGAGAGCCAGAGGTCATATGATTCTCATAGCTCCACGTTGGCCACGGCAAATGTGGAACCCTCTGCTCCTACATCTCTCTCAAGCTCCGCCTCTGGAGTTAGGATCTGCTCCAAATCTCCTTTCTCAAGAGGACGGGATGCTCTGGCAGCCCAATCCCCAGTCTCTGCATCTCAGGGCCTGGTTGCTGAAAGCCTAGAACTTCACAGTCTTAAACTTTCCCAGCAGGTAAAGAATATCCTTTATGCTTCCAGGAAGCCTTCCACAAGACGCTCTTATGCATTTAAGTGGAAAAGGTTTACCATATGGTGCTCGCAGAAGGGTCTTAACCCTCTTGCGATACCTCTGGAATCATTACTGGAGTATCTCCTTCATTTATCTAATGCAGGGCTTAAGACCAATTCAGTGAGAGTTCATTTGAGTGCTATTGCAGCTTCTTTCAAGCCTTTTAATGGACAACCTATTTCCTCTCATCCACTCATATCCAGATATGAGAGGTCTTCTGTTAACCAAACCTCCCATTAAGCCACCACCGGTGGCATGGGACTTAAATCTGGTTCTTGGGCAGCTCATGAAACCGCCTTTTGAACCATTAGCTACTACCTCTTTGAAATTCCTTTCCTGGAAGGTCGTCTTTCTTATTGCAATCATATCAGCACGTCGCATCAGTGAATTGCAAGCGTTGGTGGCCGATCCTCCTTATACAAGGTTTCATCATGATAAGGTAGTCCTTAGGACTCATCCACACTTTATGCCAAAGGTGGTGTCGCCTTTTCATTTAAACCAAGCGGTTTACCTTCCTGTATTCTTCCCTAGGCCTCACACCTCAAATGCAGAAAGGAATCTTCATATTTTGGACTGTAAAAGGGCTTTGGCCTTTTACTTGCAAAGGACACAGCAACATAGAAAGTCCCTTCAACTCTTTGTTGCTTTTGATTCTAGTCATTTGGGACTTTGTCTCCAAAAGAACACTGTCCAGCTGGATTGCACAGTGTATATCTTTTGCCTATGAGAGTAAGAACCTTCCTTTTGAAGGCCATGTCACAGCTCACAATGTGAGAGCCATGGCAGCCTCTATGGCTCATCTTCACTCTGTCTATCGACGGCATCTTTCGAGCAGCTATTTGGGCTTCTGTTCATAACTTCACAGCCCATTACTGCTTAGAAAAGGACTCCCGCCGGGTTGCCTTGTTTGGTCAGGCTGTTCTTCAACACCTGTTCCATACTTAGTCAACTCCTACCCACCATCCCTGGTAAGACGCCAGAGATCCATGGGGGGAAGTGGAGCCCTTTCACAGGGGCACACAACTTCTGTGGCCTTCTCTCTGGCATCTGCAGCTAGGGAGACGCCATATGTGAAGACTACATTCCTGCTTGTTCCTGGAGATAGCATAGTTACTCACCTGCAACAGGTGATCTCTGGGAACAGCAGGAATTTAGTCTTCACAACCCACCCACCTCCCCTAGGAGTTGTATCTCTCTATTTCTCTCTCTCTTTTGTCTCAGCTTTAAACTCAACTGGAGAGGGACATTTGGGAAAGGCGGGAAGGCAGCACGCAGGCGCTGTGGGATGCTCCCAAAAGCTTTTCTATTGGATGCTGGGTAGCGTTCCCACGCAGGCTCCGTCGGTACCGATGATACCCATATGTGAAGACTAAATTCCTGCTGTTCCTGGAGATTACCTGTTACAGGTGAGTAACTTTGCTTTGTGGGCGGACACATGGTATTTTTCCCTGCTAATGGACCCAGATTACTTCAGACTGGTGAGTACTCAAGGTAGTAACACAGGATTATGCTCTTAACTTCATCGACCCCATGCCGAATGCCTTCCTCATCTCTCCATGTGGTTCTGCAGCCAAGGCAGCGGCTATACACCTGACGCTCCACCGACTTCTTCAGCTCAATGTGGTATGCTCAGTTCCTCCCTCAGAAAGAGGTTCTGGTCACTATTCTATTTACTTTCATTCCCAAGAAGGACTGTTCCTTCCGTCCTATCCTGGACCTCAAGGGAGTCAATCGCTGTCTACAGGTGCCACGGATCTGGATGGAAACCCTAAGAACAGTCATTCAAGCTGTTCGGCCAGGCAAATTTCTTGCATCCCTGGACCTGGCGGAAGCATATTTTCACATTTCAATCCGCCAAGGTCATCAGCAGTATTTACGTTTCACGGTCCTTGCTCAACATTATCAGTTTCATGTCCTGCCCCTTTGGTCTTGCCACAGCTCCTCGCACTTTCTCCAAGGTGATGGTAGCAGTGGCAGCTTCCCTGCAGCGCCAAGGTATTCGGGTTCTTCTCCAGGAGCAAGCAGGAAGTCAGTTCTCACTTATGGGTGACGTGGGCACCAACGGAGCCTGCGCAGAGCAATTCCCCAACTTTCAAAGAAAGCCTTTGGGATTGCTACCACGCATGTATGGCCCTCTTCCCGCCCAAGGGTGGCATCTTGCTCAGTCTCCCTTTTTCCCTGGAGCCCTTCAGACGCACGTCCTCGTCCCTTGGAAAAAGTTTTCATTTTCCTCACCTTAACAGGCTGTATCCCTTTTTTCCGGTTGCACCGGTCCTCTACTGTCCTCCCCTTGCTCTCTTTTGGAGCTTGCAGGGATACCTTTTCTAAATTTTTTCTTCCTGGGTTTCGCGCCCTTTTTTTCTTTCCAACCGCTGGCGCGTGGGTCTTTGACCTCACAGGGCCATTTTTGCCCTTATGGCCACCAGGTTTAAAAAATGCGATAGATGCTCTAGGAACATGTCGCTTACGGACACTCATGACTGCTATCTAAGGTGTCTGGGAGCCGACCATGACCCAGAGCTCTATTCGCTCTGTAAGAAAATGTCATCTAAGGCCCTGCTCAGTCGTAAGCAGAAATCCGAAGACATTTTTCGAAAGGCTGCCTCTGAGTCCTCGGTGGCACCCTCGGTCGTCTCTCCTTTGGTGGGCTCTCCACCTGAGGCACCACATTCTGGTCGGCATTCAGACCAGGGGTCCCCCCGATGTGGAACAGTGCAAAAAGAAGAAGGCCTCGAAGTCACTGTCTGGTGCCCCCGACCAAGCGCGAGTGCTCCTGTGCCCGGTAGCTTAGCCCCATTCGGCGTTCCCGAGAGTCGGACAAGGAGCGGCTCTGCAAGGTACCTCGCAGAGAAACGGAGGCCTCCGGCGAAGGCTCCCAGTCTCCTGAAGGCTGTCACGGTGAGGTCCCCCTCTCCTCCTCGACGCCCAATCCGGTCACCCTGTTATCGGCGTCCGAGGGCCCCACGCCTGCGTGGCAGTCCCGTATGTTGGTGCTAGAATGCAGCGTTCATTGCTTCCCAGCAGGCGCTCACAGCCAGCTTCGCTGACTTGCGCCCGGAGATCACGGGTCCCTCGTGTGGGACACGCAAATCCGTCCAGGAAACCCCCGAGAGCCATGGGCCTCGTGAGGGACCTCAACGTCGGTGTCGCTCGCTCTCCCGTTCTTCGGGGGCGAGATCGTCCAGGGCTTCCTGCTCCAGGGCAGCGGCCATCGGACAGGGCGAACCGCCCGGCTCGGATCCCTTAACCGATTTCTTGGACTGGGAATCTGATGGGGACACATCCCCGGAGACCTGGTCTCCAGCGGCGTTCGACACCCGAGGACACCTCCTTTTTGGTGTTTGTTCTGGATATGGCTCTGGCCCTCAACCTAGTCACCCAGGCCAAGGAAGACCCTCATGCTGAGGAGTTTGATATTCGAGTCCCCGCCAAGAGAATCCCTCACCGTGCCAGTGCCGCCGATCCTGTCTCGGCATGTGGGAAACCCCGGCCTCGGTCCCCATTGTGAGCAAGCGCCTTGACACAATGTACTGTACAAGGTGCAGTGAGGGCCAGGCTTCCGTAAAACTCAACTTACACACACCTCGATGGTGGTGGAATCAGACATGAGGAAGCAGAAAAGCCCGAAGTCCCACTCCTCGGTCCCACCGGGCCGAGAGTCCAGAGCCCTTGATGCCCTGGGCCACAAGGCCTATCAAGGTTATTTATTTTATTTTTATTTCTTATATACCGCGCTATTATAATCAGTGCGGTTTACATTTAAACAGAACATACAAGAATGTAACAAGTTACATCGAGTTTTTACATTTAACAGGGAAAGTAAACATGGAGGAAAAACCGAGGGAAACTATGTACAGATTATATACAAATTATATACAAATTATGGATACTCTTACGAAGAAAATCTAGAAAACTTTACCTAGAGGCCTGGGCTCATGGGTCAGAGAAGCAGATAGGGGAAAAAGTTGATTAACCATTATCTACAGGAGGATGATCTAAGGGACGGGCTAGGTAGGGAGGTAAGGTGATGGCAGTATGAATATCAGGATTGGTGTCAGGGTAATTTTGTAAGAATAGGTGGTGTTTGAGGGCTTTTCAGAGTAGCGCCAGGTTTGAGATGGCCCGGATTTCAGCAGGGAGGGCATTCCATGCCATAGGTGCAAAAATGGAGAAGGCTCTTCTTGCTGTTGACTTCCTGCATTTTATCAATAATTTCGGGACTTCGAGTGTATTCATCGATGTGGATCTCCTGGTTCTGTTGTCTGGTGTGCTGTGGAGAAGTTCACTGATGGGCGTGGGGGGATGGTTCTTAAGGGCCTTGAATGTCATGACCAGCGCCTTGAAATGGATTCTGGCCCGCAGCGGAAGCCAGTGTAGGTTCTTTAGAACTGGCGTTATGTGGTCTGATCTTGAGAGCCCTGCCAGTACCCTTGCAGCTGAGTTCATGGCAAGTCGTAGCGAGTTAAGAGTCGACTGTGGAAGTCCAAGTAGGATAATGTTAGCAAAGTCGAGGTGTGGGATGACTAAGGCTTGGAAGATTGAACGGTAGTCAGGGAAGTCAAGAAGTGGGCGGAGATGGCGTAGTGATCGGATCTTATGATATATTGCTTTAGTTGTGTTTATGACATGTGCTGACATGTCAAGACGCTGGTCGAGGGTGATGCCCAGGTAGCGAATTATAGATTTGGACTTCAGTTCAATGTTATTGACTAGAAGTGAGGAAGGTGGCGTGAACTTCTGGTTTCGCAAGATGAATAGTACATCTGTTTTGCTGTGATTAATACGTAGATTTTGAGAGAGGAGCCAATCTGCTCCCACTTCAAAGCATCTTGTAATTGGAGAAAAGTCAGGTTGATCGATTTTAAACTGTGTGTACATGAGGATGTCGTCTGCATATGCAAGGCATTGGACGTTGATGGAACGGATTAAAGCGCAAATGGGCTGCATGTAGATGTTAAACATTAATGCAAAGAGGGAAGATCCCTGAGGTACACCTTGCTTCAGTGAGAATGGTTCAGAGGTCTTGGAACCTGCTCTGACTTGTTGCCATCTGTTACACAAATAGGATTCCCACCAGGCTAGTGCTGAGCCTTGTAGTCCTTTATCTTTGAGGCGAAATAAAAGTGTTTCGTGATTCACTGAATTGAAAGCTCTCCTGTCGCATCCAGGCATACCAATTATATATGGGTATGTTCCTCCGTGACTTGGCGAAAGAACTTGGAGGCTTCTCTGCGGGCCTCGAGGGAGAGCCCCTCGACAGGTTCCGCATCCTGTTGAAATCAATGGCGGATTGCCCCAAGTACATTTCTCAAGCCTCCTATGACTGCTTCTAGACATTGGCTCGGGTAGCGGCCGCAGGCATCGCAGCCCGCCGACAGGCTTGGCTCCAATCTTCGGATTTGGAGCAGTGGGTGCAGGAGAAGCTCCTGGATGTACCCTGCCTCAGTGAACAACTTTTTGGTAAGCCGATGGAAGAGAAGGCTGCGGAGATTGAGACAGAGTACGTTACTAGGACCTGTCTCTCCCGCAAGACCTTGAGGCTGCTTTGGAAGTAGCAGCCTGCCAAGAAGCCCTTCTTTCCCAGGAAAGGCTCCCAGTACCCGCCGTACCCGGCTACCCCTGCGCCGACTACTCCCACGCAGGGGAAGCCTGACCAGGGTCATCATAAACCAAAGGGCCCGAAGGCCCAGACGGCTCCCCACAGCCCCCTCAGGGGTTTTAATGCCAGTGGCATGGCCTTTCACCCTCCGGCGGCACAGCAGCCAGTGGGGGAATGCCTGTCCTCCTTCGCCCCGTTGTGGGAGCTTATCACCTCGGGCACCTGGGTCATCCTGGAGAGCTATCACCTCTACTTCAACAGGCTCCCACCCCCTCTCTCCCCGGCGGAGCCTTCTCGACTCCCCGCACACCAGCTCTTGCTGCAGCAGGAACTACACTCCCTCCTTGCCCAACGGGCAGTCAAGAAGGTCCCTCCCCACCTTCGAGGTTGGGGCTTCTATTCCTGGTACTTCCTCATCCCGAAAAAGACGGTGCATCTGCGGCCCATCCTCGACCTCCGCAGGCTGAGCAAGTTCCTGGTGCGGGAGAAATTCAAGATGTTATCTCTTGGTGTGTTGCTGCCCTTCCTCCGGTAGGGCAACTGGCTGTGCTCCTTGGATCTAAAGGATGCGTACGCCCATATCCTGATCCACCCCCAACACAGGCAGTAACTGCATTTCAGGTTGCAGGGAGAGCACTTCCAGTACAGGGTGCTCCCCTTCGGCTTTGCATGTGTCGGTGTTTTCCTACCTCAACGACTGGTTTGTTACGGGCTCTTCCGTCGAGGAGGCCCGGCAAGCGATGTCGCGCAATGTCCTCCTTTTAGAGAGTTTGGGGTTCTTTGGTCAACTACCCAAAATCTCACCTCGAGCCAGCACAGGCTCTCGAGTTCATCCGGGCGCGCCTCGATACTCGGGAGGCCTTGGCCTTCTTGCCGGTGGATTGCTCCACCCGCCTCCGGGCTCTGGCGGCTCACGCCCAAAGCACCCACCAGGTCACCGCTCGGTCCATGCTACGTCTCTTGTGCCACATAGCTTCGACCGTGCATGTGGTTCCTCTCTCCCGCCCGCACATGTGGACGGCCCAGTGGTGTCTCAGCTCCCAATGGAGTCAATCCCTCGAACACCTCAGGGACCCCATCAGGGTTCTTCCCGACCTTCGTTTGTCCCTGAACTGGTGGCAGAACCCTTGCAACCTCCTGCGGGGATCGCCCGTCCAGGCCCCACAGCATGATGTGGTACTGACCACGGATGCTTCCCTGTTAGGGTGGGGAGCCCATTCCGGGTCTCTCTTCACACGGGCAGTGGTCACCGACGGAGGCTCAACAACAGATAAACCTTTTCGAGGTCTGGGCCATCCGGCGGGCCCGGAGGGCCTTCGAGAATGTCCTCAGTGGGAAGTCGGTTCTGGTGCAGACCGACAACCGGGTAATGATGATCCATATCAACAAAGAAGGGGCACAGGGTCGCGCTCCCTCTGCAGGGAAGCAGTCCTCATCTGCTCTTTTGCTGCCCGGCGGAGGATGTCCCTCAAGGCGATGTACCTCCCGGGTCAGGAGAATGGCCTGGCGGACAGGCTCAGCAGAATCTTTCGCCCCCACGAGTGGCGGCTGGATCCCAGAGTGGCAGGCTGGCTGTTTCTACGCTGGGGCACTCCAATGATGGACCTCTTCACCAGCCCTTCGAACACACAACTCCCTCGCTTCTGTGGCCCGGTGCCGCACCCAGGCAGGGGGGAGGGCCCTGATGCAGTTCTCCTGGACTGGTCCTCCAGTCTTCTCTATGCATTCCCTCCTTCCCCCTCATTGCGAGGACTCTGTTCAAGGCTCAACGGGACGGGGCATCACTGATTCTCCTGGCTTTCGGCAGCCTTGGTTCCCACTCCTGCTCCAGCTGTTGTCAGAGCCTCTGATTCCCCTAGGCTCTGCCAGGGACTTGCTGATGCAAGAGGAGTGTCAGGTACTACATCTGAACATACCCACCCTATCCTTCACGGCCTGGCGGATGAACGGGTCTCTCTAGCCTCTCTGGCCCTTCCAGAGGAGGTTGAGGAAATCCTCCTTGCTTCGAGGAAGTACTCCACTAGGCGAGCTTACAACTTTAAGTGGAAACGCTTCTCCGTCTGGTGCTCAGAGCACCAGATCGACCCCTTCTCATGCCTGGTTCGGTGGGTTCTCCATTACCTTCTCCACCTCTCGAGGGAGGGACTGGAGTCAAACTCGGTTAGAGTTCTTCTGAGCGCCACATCAGCTAATCATCTCTCTATCGAGGGAAAACCTCTCTCGGGGCAATTACTAGTCTCCCACTTCATGCGGGGCCTTCTGTTATCCAAGCCGCCCATCTGTCCCCCTCCGGTGGAATGGGACTTGAACGTGGTGCTCACGCAGCTCACTTGTCCACTCTTCAAGCTGATGGCGACGTGTTCATTCCTGCATTTGTCCTGGAAGGTGGCCTTCCTGGTGGCGCTGACCTCGGCTCGCCGAGTCAGTGAGTTTCAAGCGCTCATGGCTGGCGCCCCTTACACCAAGTTTTATCAGAACAGGTTGGTCCTTACCGAAGGTTGTGTTGGCCTTTCATCTCAACCAAGAGATAGTGCTCCAGAGCTTCTTCCCGAGGCCCCACGCCGATCAGGTGTGAGCAACTCTCCACACCCTTGGCTGCAAGCGGGCCCTCGCCTTCTACTTGCAGCATACCCAGACTCATTGCAAGTCTGACAGGCTCTTCGTGACCTACAATCCCAATAGGCAGGGACAAGCAGTCACCAAGCACACCCTCTCTGTTTGGGTGGTTGACTACATCGCGTTCGCTCATGCGAAGGCGGGCGTCCCTCTGGATCGTCGAGTCACTGCACATGGGGTCCAAACCAAATCAGCCTTGGTGGCCTCACTACGCTCCGTGCCCATGATGGACATCTGTCAGGCGGCAACATGGTTTTCTACAAATACCTTCGCCATCCCGTACTGCCTGGAGAGGGAGTCCCGCTGGGACAGCGCCTTCGGCCAGGCTGTACTCCGTAATCTGTTTGGGATATAAGCAACTCCTGCCCTCCGACCCTTCTTCACAGCTACCGAGGGTTTCGCCCCGAGGACCCGAGGTCTGGGGCTCCTTTGGGCTTCGGCTTCTGTATGCAGCCTCGCGGAGGCGTTTTTTTGGTTACAGGTTCGGTAGCCTGTAGCTAGGTAGTCCCATAAGTGAGGACGGACTTCCTGCTTGTTCCTGGAGAAAGCGTAGTTACTCACCTGTAACAGGTGTTCTCCAGGGACAGCAGGAATCAGTCCTCACTACCCTCCTGCCTCCCCTATTGAGTTGCTGAATTTTTGTCCTTCCCTTGCCATCTGCTTGGTAGGGCTCGAGCTAAGGGATCTGACTGAGCAAGATGGCACCCTTGGGCGGGAAGAGGACCACGCATGTGTGGTAGCAATCCCAAAAGCTTTTTTTGAAAGCTGGGGAATTGCTCCACCCGGGCTCCGTTGTTGCCGACGTCACCCATAAGTGAGGACTGATTCCTGCTGTCCCTGGATAACACCTGTTACAGGTGAGTTACTATGCTATCCTTACCTAGACGGTTGGCTGATCAGAGCAATGAGTTTCGAGGAGGCTACTTCTGTGTTCTCTCAGTCCTTTCCTTTCTGGACCGTCTCAGCTTGGTGGTCAATTATGGCAAAAGCGATCTGTGCCCAGTTCAGTCTCTAGAATTCCTCGGCGCCCACATCAACATGAGAGTGGGTCACGTCTTCTTCTCTTACGACAGATGCAAGAAGCTCTGCGTTGAGGTCCATGCCTTCCGGTGCCTGGCACCTCCCACTGCCTGGGATTACCTACAACTCCTCGACACCATGGCTTCTGCTCTCGACGTTGTCCCCTGGGCCCATGCTCACATGCTTCTGCTTCAGTATTCCCTCCTGTCGCGCTTGTCCCCATCCACTCAGGACTGTCAGATTTGGCTACTCCTTTCTTCAGTGGTTTGCCACAGTCTTCGCTGGTGGCTTTGTCTTCATCACTTGATGAAGAGCATTCCCTTGGAAATTCCGCATTGTGTGGTGGTCACAATGGATGCCAGCCTTGTAGGTTGGGGAGCGCACTGCCAGGGTCAGGCAGCGCAGGGATCTTGGTACATTCAAGAAGCCCCTTGGACCATCAATCGCCTTGAAGCCTGGACTGTTCGTCTGGCTCTACTCTTCTTTCAATCCCACCTCCAGGGTCGAGCAGTCTGAGTACTTTCTGACAGTTCCACCACTGACTTATCTCAACAGACAGGGTGGGACCAAATGTCCCGGTGTGGCCATGGAAATGAGTCTTCTATTTCCCTGGGCAGAATCCAACCTCCTGGCTCTTTCTGCGCAGCATATTATGGGAATGGAGAACATTCAAGTGGATTTCCTGAGTCGTCATATCTTGGACCCCCCTCCCCATGAGTGGGAGCTAGCTCGGTGGGCATTTGTGAACATTGTGCATTGGTGGGGGTCATCCGACTCAAGAACTTATGGCCACCTCTTCCAATGCCAAGACGTCAATCTTTTTCAGTCTTCGTATGGAACCGAACTCTCACAGCCTAGATACTCTGGTTCAGACCTGGCCCTCGAACCAGCTTCTCTACATCTTTCCTCCTTGGCCGCTAATCGGCGGTGTACTCTGTCGGATAGTCACACTCCATATGGGTAGTGCTGGTGGCCCCGGATTGGCCTCGCCGTCCATGGTATGCGGATCTCCTCTACCTCCTGCAGGTAACGCCCCTACCCCTCGGTGTCCAGAGAAGTCTCCTGTTTCAGGGTTCGGTTCTCATGGACGATCCTGCGCCTTACTCACTTATGGCTTGGCTATTGAGTGGTGTTGCATGAATCGCAAAGGTTACTTGCCACAAGTAGTGGCCACTCTACTGTGGGATCAACAGTTTTCTACTTCACATGCCTGTGCTCGGATCTGGAGTCTTGTCTTCTTGGTGTTCTAAGAGAGCCCTCTCCCCTTGGCGAGTTGATATTTCAGACATTCTTTCCATCCTTCAGGATGGATTTGATAAAGGTCTCGCCCTTAATTCATTAAAGGTACATATTGCGGCCTGGACATGTTTTTGGGAGCCTCTCGGCGGTCTCTTCTCATATAGATGTTTCCCACTTTCTATGCGGCAATCGCTCCCTGAGACCCACCCATTCATCCAATCATCCCTTCTTGGGATCTGTCCTTAGTGCTTTGTACCATTTGAGCCTCTCTGTAGGGCAACTCTCAAAACTATTTTTCTTATAGCATTCTCTTTGGCACGGCGCCTTTCGGAGCTCCAGGCACTTTCTTGCCAGGATATCCTTTTCTGTCTTTTTCCTCGG
This sequence comes from Ichthyophis bannanicus, assembly GCA_033557465.1. Classification (NCBI taxonomy): domain Eukaryota; kingdom Metazoa; phylum Chordata; class Amphibia; order Gymnophiona; family Ichthyophiidae; genus Ichthyophis; species Ichthyophis bannanicus. The sequence continues at coordinate 1,742,252,578 of CM066031.1, read as the reverse complement.
AGGTACGTAGCTATCACTTGGATGTCCAAGCTCTAGAAGCAGCTTACTTTGGAGCCTCTGTCTTGGCTGCAGCTTTTTTTTCCCGCTGTGTAGTGGTTTAGCTATGGTACTCCCCACTACCCTGGACTGGTCTAGCAGGACGTATTTGGAAGGAGATATGTTGCTTACTGATAATTTCCTTTCCTAGAATCCTGCTAGACCAGTACAGGACCCGCCCCTCTAAACTGTTTAGTTTTTCGTCTAGCTAAGACTCTCTTTACATATCGGTGACATTGCTGTACTTCAGCATGTACATACTTCCTTGGCCTCTGGGTCCTGTCTCACATACCTAGTTAATGAACCTTGTTCTGATAAAGACATCCTGATCAATCCTCAAGTGTTTGCGGATTATCTTCGAGAAAAAATAGGCCAAACTCCACCTTTAAAACAATCTGAAAAAAACAATCTTATTTTACCAAGTACAATTTGGAACAAGTTTCATATTCCCTCAACTAAACAGCTTTCAGACATCATTGCTGCACTTAACACAAGTACCGCACCCACAGATCCTTGCCCAGTACCTTGGGTCAAAGCTACTAAGTCAAACTTCATTAATTTTTTACACCACCTCGTAACCAACTCCCTAAATCAAGGAATCATGCCAGAACAGCTGAAATTAGCCACAATAAGGCCTATCCTTAAGAAAACCAACCTGGAAAAAAACAATCCAGCTGCATATAGACCAATTTCCAGCTTACCACTCCTGACAAAAATTATTGAGAAGGTAGTACAACTACAGCTCCAAGACCATATTGATGAGCATGCGCCACTTGACATACATCAGCATGGCTTCCGCCCGAACCATGGAGTTGAGACGCTACTACTTTATTTATTTAATGATATCACTCAAACCATAGACAACTATAATAGAGGAACCTTAATGATTTTCTTAGATATCTCAGCGGCCTTTGAATCAGTGGACCATTCAATACTATTAGCCAGACTAAAGAGCATCGGTCTAACTGGCACCGTCCTAAACTGGTTTGAGTCCTACCTAATTGGTAGACAGTTCCAAGTTAAAGTCGGCCTAAACACTTCACATCATACAGTTATCAAACAAGGCGTACCGCAGGGATCTGCACTCTCATCACTTCTTTTTAACCTCTTTATCCAACCAATATGTCACATAATATCAACTCATCATATAGACTACACGATTTATGCAGATGATATTATGATCTACACTCCGATTGATATCAACTGCCCAAACTACAACAAGATCTCAAACTGCATTACCAGCATTTCCACTTGGCTCTCAAATAACAACCTTGCAATAAGCTTAAATAAGACTGAAGCACTTATTGTCACTAGAAACACCAACTTTAATCCACCACCATACATCACATGCAACAGTACTGAGATTCCAATTAAGGATGAAGTAAGATACCTCGGGGTAACCCTCGATAAGAAGCTGGACCTACGATCTCACATAAAGAAAACTGTTAAAAGTGCTTATTACCGAATGAAAATAATTAGATGCCTCAAGCCTCTTATCTCTGATGAACACTTTCGTACAGTCTGCCAGGCGCTTATTACCCCCATTCTGGATTTTTGCAACCCTATCTACAATGGGCTGTCTAAACATGCTCTCAAACCTCTTCAAATGGCACAGAATACAGCAGCCAGAATAATTAACGGTTCCACAAATCATGACCACATTACCCCCATCCTTAAAGATCTCCACTGGCTCCCGATAACCCTGCGCATAAAGTATAAGTTAATCATAAACATCTTCAAAATGAAGCACAACAGTTCTGCAACCAGCCTCCATGCCCTCCTATCCCATGATACCAGCAACAGACCCAGAAGATTATCCACCTCAAACACCCTCAATACCCCAAGAAACTTTGCTAAATCACGCAAATGTACATCACAACGAGCAATTTCTTTGGCTGCCCCTTTGATTTGGAACTCTCCCCCTCCTGATTTACGTGCAATTGATGTTTTAAGTGACTTTCGTAAGCAATTAAAAACTTTACTTTTCACTGAGCACTATGGATCAACTAATGACTAAGATATCATCTATTGTATATATTTTATAAATAATCCACTATATCATTAACCCTTGTTATTTTTCCTACATTACCATATGTTGTCATGTCTATACTGTTTATGTTTCCCTTGTTTATACCTTGTATTTCTTGTGACCGCTTTGATTGAAGGAAAAGGCGGTATAAAAAACTTGTTAAATAAATAAATAAATAAATTGTTCAATTTAGCTCATTTTCGGTCTGGTTTTGTGCTTCCTTGGCTGTTTGAATCCCACTACTGAAGCTTCCCTTGGGGGATGAGTTTTTATACCAAGGGTGATGTCACAAAGCTTTGGGAATTTTTCTCTGTCTCACCATCTGCTGGCAGGGGGACACAACCTGCTAATCTGGATTGGTCTAGCAAAATTCCAGGAAAGGAAATTATCTGTAAGCAAAATTTCTCCATTCTTCTGCTCCTCACTACCTTTCCTGTCTCCTCTCTCCCTACACCCCTCCTTGTGAACTCCGCTCTTCTACTTGCTAGCTTCTCTTTGCCCTTTTCCTCCACTGCCAACTCCAGACTTCGATCCTTTCACCTTGCTGCTCCTTATGCCTGGAACAAACTGCCTGAGTCTGTACATCAGGCTTCATCTCTGCCCCTTTTCAGATCCGTACTAAAGGCTTACTACTTTGATGCTGCCTTTGGATCCCGATCCCTTGCTTTCCTTATGTCTTCTCACTCTTCTTTATTCTCAGTCTCATGTTTTGTCTTGTCTGTCTTAATTAGATTGTAAGCTCTGAAGAGCAGGGTCTATCTTTTTGTGTGTCTGCACAGTGCTGTGTATGCCTTCTAGCGCTATATAAATGATTAATAATAGTAATAGCAGAAGAATCTGAGATGTTGTGAAACTATCTGAGCAATTCTGTTTTAGTAGAGGTTTAGATTTCTATAATAGAACTTGGATTTGGGGAAAAAGGGAGCAAACAGGCAATCTGTTTTTGATTAACATTTCTTTCAATATATTGGTACCTGTTAACAATTCCATATGAAAATAATCAAGATGCAACCATTTGTCTGTATAAATGACTGTAGTTTATTTTCCAAACAGACCATGCCCGTTGCCATGGCACTGCTGAGAGATGTTCATAATCTCTGCCCCAAAGAAGTCTTGGCATTTATTTTAGATCTTATCAAGTACAATGACAACAGGAAAAATAAGGTAAGGTAAATCTGAAATACTCTGACACTAATGTGTCTTGTTTAGTAGTTAAATGCTTACTAGATGTAACATTATACACCTGTTCCACATTAACAACTGTTACAAATGTTTGTTCAATGCAACTATCGTTCAATGTAAACCACTTTGTTAATCTGAAAAGCGGTATAAAAGAATTGTTAAATAAATAGAATTAATGGATTTGCAGCAAATGTCAAATATTTCTGTATTCATAGAAACAGTGAAAATGACGGCAGATAAAGAACATATGGCAAATCTAGTCTGCTCATTCAGAAGAACTATTAAGTTCTACAATCCCCTCCTCTGGGGGCAGTTTCTCCAAATGGTTTAGTTTTGCGCACAGTCATGAACCTCACTTCTAAGCCAGAGTATGTGGAGTATGATCTCAGTCTTTCAAATTTATGGCTAATGCTTGGCGTAGTACTTGCACCTTGCCAAAGAGAACTTCCTCTTCTGGAGTTTCTAAGATGTAACATGGTATGGGTAGTTTGTCAAGATGTGCTTGCAAATTCTCCTTTATCAAGCCTGTTGCTCCCAATACAATGGGAAATATTTCTGTATCTTTCTTCCATATTTTCTTGGTCTCTGACTGCATTTCTTGGTACTTCATGATCTCCTCTCTCTCCACGCGATGCACAGAATAATCACTTTGAACAGATACCTCTATTATAAATGCTGATCTGGTGGTTTCCTCCTTTACCACTATGTCTGGTTTCCTCGCATCCAATTTCTTATCCGTCGGAATGGGAATGTTCCAGGTGATCACAACCTCCTCATTCTCTGTAATTCTCTTAGGGTCATGATCCCAATGCTTTTTAGGCATAGTGATGTTGTAGTGTGTGCAGAGTTTGCAGTGTATGAGGTGTGCTGCTTTGTTGTGCCTTTCTGTATATAAATTTTCTACCAGGTGAATCACTGTTTTCAGGTCTTTCATACAGAATCAACATGTTTGTTTTGCCAATTTTTCACTGCTCGCTGTAAACCTTCTCATTTGTAATCCGCAGTCCTGGGCTGCAACTATCAGTCACTCATCTTTCGGTTTCATTTCACACCTCCTTAACCATTTGTGTGTCCGTTTTGATCAACAAAGGGTTCCTGGAGTAACACTTTGTATTTCCCACTGTATTTGTCACTTGTTTTTCCTTGTTCGCCGATCTAATTCTTTGAAGAGTTTTTTCTTTTGTTTTGCAAATTCTATTGCTTCCTTTCCTCTGTGTACTTGTGGATTCTCACTCATTCCTTCTAGTCATCATCACTTATTCCTCTGTGTTTATCCCATGCTTTCTTGAATTCAGATATAGTTCTCATCTCCACCACCTCCCCTGGAAATATGTTCCATGCTTCCACCAGTCTTCCCATAATTTTTTTTTCTCAGATTATGTCAGAGTCTATCCTCTTTCACCTTCATCCTATGACCCCTTGTTCCAGAGCACTGGAAGAGGGCCACCTCCTGTGCATTTATACCAGGAAAGTATTTAAATTTCCCCATGGACAAGGAGGATAAGCCCTCACATATGGGTGATGTCATTGACAGAGCCCCATGCAGGAAAGCGCTTCAAGCTTTTTCTAGAAGTTTTTGGAGTGGCTCCTATACACCTGCGCACCTATTCCTACCTGCTACCTCCATGCCTCATCGCAGTCTTCTTTCAGCTGTGGAGCACTAGAGAGGCACTTTTTTCGTGGTCCTTGGAATTTTTTTTTCCTTTTCCTTTTCCTGCAATTTGTGAGTTTTCTACCTGCTGCCATTATTGTTGCATGTTTGTTCTTCTTCATCTCCTTTAACTTCATTTAGTCTGGTTTTTCTGCTGTTTTTAAATTTTTTATTTTACTGCGTTACTGCTATAGGCCGCATTCAGGCCTCAGGTGCTTTGACCGACATTTTTTTGGCCTGATCGAGTCATTTGATATTGCTGTGGCTGTTTTTCCAGATGAAAGGTCCCAGGATAAATTCTCCAGTGGAATTAAAAGGTTCTTCCAGTTTGACTGGACTATGTCTATAACAGACACTCCTAACTGGGTCCTGCAGTACTTTGGGTTCAACCATGAACCACTTTCTTGTCACTTATGTTTATAGATGACAAAAAGAGGACTCAATGGTCAAAAAGAGAAGTGCAAAAAAAGATTTTGGGTGCAGATAAGTCCTGTCCATTAGCACTGGTAGCATCTGTCCACATGACCTCAGGAGTAGCCCAGGATGCTAGAGGTGCATCGACATCAAGGAATCATTGAACCCATTCAGAGTCAAGCATTGATAGGGTTTTAGAGAGTGAAGAGGAGGGGGAAGGGTTTACCCAGATAACCAGATATTGAGGGGCTAAAGGCACAGAGCATTGGGTGGAGGTTGAGATGCATTGGTGCCATAGTTCATCAGAATGCAAAGTGAAGAAGACTGAGGTTTTGGATAAGCCCTAGCCACTACTACTACTACTACTACTGAGCATTTGTATAGCGCTACAAGATATATGCAGTGCTGCACAGACATGTAAGAGACAGTCCCTGCTCATCAGAGCTTACAAGAAATTCAAGACAGACACCACAGTAGGTGTTGACAGGGATTCATCTAGAGGGAATGGTAAGGAAACACAAAGGAGATCAGCTGAGTCAAGATCCGAAAGCGGCAGCAAAGAGGTGAGTTTTCAGCCTGGATTTGAAAAGGGCCAGAGAAGGCGCCTGACGTACAGACTTTGGTAGTTTGTTCCAGGCATAAGGAACAGCAAGGTGAAAGGAGCGAAGTCTGGAGTTAGCAGTAGAAGAAAAGGGCACAGTTAGAAGCAATTTGCCATAAGAGCGGAGTTTCTGGGGAGAGGTGTAGAGAGGTATTAGAGAGGAAAGGTAGTGTTGAACTTTGGAGTGAATGCACTTATAGGTCAGCAGGAGAAGTTTGAATTGGATGTGGAAACAGATAGGGAGCCAATGAAGTGACTTGAGAAAAGGAGCAATATGAGCATGACAAGGCTGGCGGAAGATTAGCCGTCAAGCAGAGTGTTGAACACATTGCAGGGGAGAGAGATGATTCAGCGGGAGACCAGCAAGGAGTAGGTTGCAATAGTCAAGACCGGAAGTGATTATGTTTCTGGTTTGCCAGGAGTCAGCATTGACTCGAAGGCACACATTGCATTGCAAATGTCTTAGTAGTGTGTTCAGAAAGGAATGGGCAGATCTTGTTGATGTTATAGAGAAAGAAGCGGCAGGTCTTAGCTATTAGTTGGATGTGTGTGGAGAAGGAGAGAAGGGAGAAGGAGAGAGGAGTCGGACAACCCCAAGGTTGTGAGCCGAGGAAGCAGGGAGGAGTAGAGAGTTATCCACAGAGACTAAGAAAGGAGGAAGAGGAGAGGAGGGTTTAGGAGGGAAAATAAGAAGCTCAGTTTTGGCCATGTTCAATTTCAAGTGGTGGTGAGACATCCAAGCAGCAATGTCAGAAAGGCAAGCAGAGATCCGGGTCTGGATTGCCGGACAGATTACAGGTGTAGAGAGGTAGATCAGGGAGTTATCAGCATAAAGATGGTACTGAAAGCCATGGGAAGAGAGGAGTGCACCAAGGGACTGAGTATAGAGAGAGAAAAGGAGTGGATCCAAGACAGATCCTTGGGGTACACCAACTGAAAGCAGGATAGCAGCAGAGGAGGATCCACCAGAACAAACACTGAAAGAGCGATGGGCGAGATAAGAGGAGAACCAGGATTGTACAGAGCCCTTAAAACCAAGCGAGAACAGGATATCAAGGAGAAGGTTGTGGTCAACAGTGTCAAAAGCAGCAGGGAGGTCAAGAAGGATAAGGACTGAGTAAAGGCCCTTGGATTTTTCCAGGAACAAGTCACTGAAGACTTTGGCAAGAGCCGTTTCAGTAGAATGTAAAGGACGAAAGCCAGATTGTAAAGGATCCAGGAGGACTCGAGAGGAGAGAAAGTTAAGGTGAATCCGCATGTTCAAGTAGTTTAGAAACAAAGGGGAGGAGGGAGATGGGTCGATAGTTAGGACAGGTAGGATCAAGTGAGGGTTCTTGAGGAGAGATGTAACTACAGCATACTTGAAGGCTGCAGGGACAGTTGCAATGGAGAGCGATAGGATGTGAGAATATGAGAGATGAAAGGGACAACAGTGGAGGAGATGGGGCTTAGGAGTTGGGTGGGAATAGCATCAGAGGAGCAGGTAGTGAGTTTGGAGGAGGAAAGAAGGTGTGCGGTTTCCTCCTCAGAGATCATAGAAAAGGAAGAAAGGGTAGCGGAGGTAGGGGGAAAAGTTGGGAGTGAAGAGAGGGAGGTGGGGAAGTAGCTGAATTTGTGGGGAACTGCGGGGTGATTTTGTGGATTTTGTCATGGAAATAGCCAGGATTTGGGCAGAAAGAGAGGGAGGGTTCGGAGGTGGAGGCATCTTGAGGAGAGAGATGAGAATAGTAAAGAGACTGCGAGGGTCAGAGGCAAGAGAGTTAGTCAGATGGACATAATAGTCTTGTTTGGCGAGTGCGATGGCTGACTGGAAAGAGACGAGCATGAATTTGAAGCTAAGCACGCTCAGCTGAAGGGCACAAGAACTTAGCATATAGTGGAAGAAAGCCAGGGTTGGGGTATAGTATGCCTCACAGTACATGGTATGAGCGGAGCGAGAGCATCCAGAGCAGAGAGTGCAGCATTATAGGAAACTACTGCCTCATCAACAGATGACATAGTGGAGGAAAGATGTGATGAAACAGTGGAGGAGAGAGCCAAAGGGTCAATAGCATGAAGATTTCTAAAGAGATTGGAGGACACAGGGTGAGGCTGAGGTAGTCGGTAAAGAAGAGTGAAGCTTAGCAGGTGATGGTCGGATAAGGAAAGAACTGAGGTACATAAGTTTGAAGGTAAGCAATTAAAGAAATTATACAAGGTCAATGCAGTGGCCATGCAGGTGAGTGGGGGCAGTAGAGCAAAGCTGGAGGTCAAATGAGGAGGTAAGGGAAAGGAGCTTTAAAGCATAAAGATCAGAGGGAATATCAGCATGAATGTTAAAATCCCCGAGAATAAGAGTTGGGGAAGAGGAATCCAGAAAAAAGGAAAACCACGAGTCAATCAGCGAGAAAGGTAGAGGTGGACTTATCAGGAGGTTGATAAATAACAGCTACCCGGAGAGGAAGTAAAAAGGCGGATGGAGTGGACTTTAAAGGAGGGAAAGGAGCAAGACTGAGGCAGCAAGAGGGGGTTGGAATTGGCAGGAAGGAGAAAGTAGAAGCCCAACACCACCACCAATGGATGAGACGATGGTGCAAGGATGAGGGTTTTGGATTTGTTAGGAACTGGAGAACATTCTGGGGAAAGGAGGGGCTCTTCCAAAGGGATGGGCTTCATCTTAACCAGGATGGAACCAGGCTGCTGGAATTAACCTTTAAAAAGGAGATAGAGCAGCTTTTAAACTAGAATAATAGAGGAGAGCCGACAGTTGCCCAAGAGCGTATGGTTCGGAACAATGTATTCTTGAAGGATACTACCAAAAGAAAGAAGTTAGGGCATATCAGCAGAGAGGTTCCAATAAAGGCAAAAGTAGCCCAAATGCCCTTGACAGAGCTTAAAGATTCCAAATTAACCCTGCCTACTGATAGCCAGATTAATATGAATAAAATACAGTCTCTAAAATGCGTGTATGCAAATGCTAGAAGTCTAAAAAATAAGATGGGAGAGTTAGAATATATAGCACTAAATGAGAAGTTAGATATGATTGGTATCTCAGAGACATGGCGGAAGGAGGACAACCAGTGGGACACTGTGATACTTGTGTACAAACTATATTGTCATGATAGAGCTGATCAAATTGGTGGAGGGGTTGCACTCTGTGTTAGAGAGGGCATTGAGTCACAAAGGATTAAAGTTTTGCAGGAAACAAAATTTGCTGTAGAATCTCTATGGATTGAAATTCCATGTAAAAAGGGGAAGGCGATGGCAGTGGGGGGTGTACTATCGACCGCCTGGCCAAAATAAACAAATGGATGACGAAATACAATCTTGGAAGCCCAGACCAGCTGTATTCCACACTTTAAGAAAAATGGAAGGAAGTCCAAAAAACTGCCAGCTTGGTTTAAAAGCGAGGTCAGAGAGTCTGCTGTTGCCAAAAAAGCATCTTTCAGGAAATAGAAAAAAGAGCCAAATGACGAAAACTGGAAAAAGCACAAGCACTGGCAAGTTAAAAGCAAGGCATTGATAAGGCAGGCAAAGTAAGAATTTGAGAAGAATCTTGCTGTGGAAGAAAAAACACATTATAAAGACTTTTTCAAGTACATTCGTAGCAAAAAACCTGTGAGAGAGCCAGTTGGACCATTAGATGATAGAGGGGTAAAAGAGGCACTAAAAGAGGGGACAAGGCCATAGCAGAGAGACTGAATGAATTCTTTGCTTTGGTTTTTACTGAGGAATATGTAGGGATGTTACCCATGGCTGAAGTGATATTTAAAGGTGATACTGCAGAAGAATTTAAAGAAATATTGATACACCAGGAAGATGTATTACAACTATTTGATAAACTGAACAGTAGCAAATCACCTGGACCGGATGGTATACATTCAAGGGTGTTGAAAGAACTGAAATATGAGATTGCAGACCTGCTATTAGTAATCTGTGAACTATCATTAAAATCATCTCTAATACCTGAAGATTGGAGGATGGCCAATGTAACGCCAATTTTTAAAAAGGGTTCCAGGGGTGATCAGGGAAACTACAGACCGGTGAGCCTGACATCAGTACCAGGAAAAATGGTAGAAACCATCATAAAGAACAAAAGTGGTGTTTTTTTGAAGGTGTGAATAAACAGGTAGACAAAAGTAACTAGGTTGATATAGTGTATCTGGACTTTCAGAAAGCCTTTGACAAGGTCCCTCATCAGAGACTTTTGGCAAAACTAAAAAATCATGGGATAGGAGGCAGTGTACTATTGTGGATCAGGAACTGGTTAAAAGATAGAAAGCAGAGGGTAGGGCTAAATGGCCAATTTTCCCAATGGAGAAAGGTGAATAGTGGTGTACCCCAGAGATCTGTGCTGGGTCCGCTGCTTTTTGACATATTCATAAATGACCTGGAAACGGGAATAACAAGTGAGGTTATCAAATTTGCAGATGACACAAAAGTATTTAAAGTTGTTAAAACCCATGAGGATTGTGGAAAATTGCAAGAGGATCTTGATAAATTGGAAAGGCTGGGCATCCAAATGCGAGATGAAATGTAATGTGGACATGTGCAAAGTTATGCACCTAGGAAAGAACAATCCAAACTATGGTACATGATGCAAGGTTCCACATTAGGAACCACCACCACCCAGAAAAAAGATTTAGACGTCATGGATAACGTGTTAAAACCCTCCGCCCAGTGTGCAGCGGCGGCCAAGAGAGCAAATAGAATGCTAGGTATCATAAGGAAAGGAATGGAGAATAAAACAAAGGCTATTTTAATGCCTCTATATCGCTCCATGGTACGACCGCACCTCGAATATTGTGTGCAGTTCTGGTTGCCGTATCTTAAAAAGGATAAATAAATAATAACACTTAGTAATAATAATGGATTCAGCCTGAGGGAGGAGGAGAACGTCCTTGAGATACTTGCGAAATAAAATCAGAGGGGACAACAGTGAACAAAGAGGAAAATTTAATAATCTTATATTTTTTATACGTGATAAGTTTTCCAGATTCTCGAGTTTCTGATGGATTATACTACTCTCCTTTGAATGGGCAGAATGGAAATCAGTGCATAATTTAACTTGAGTAACTGTGTTTGAAACCACAGAACTCATAGCACTAACCTGAGAATCTAGCACTTGAAATTTTTCAACTGTGTCTTTGGTAAATTGACATAATGAAGGAATAATATCAACTAAGACCTGCTCAGTACGAGATACAACCTTCCACACATCTAACAATGAAACTGTGGTGGCTTGGGGATCTGAGATAGGGACAAACGGTTCCTTCCAGGTAACAACACTGGGGAGCACATTGTCCTTTGAAGAGCAAACTATGCTCTGATACTCAGAAGAGACCTCTAAAAAACCAGGGGGAAGAGGAGGAGTTCTCTCCACAGAGCTCAAACTTGCCCCGTTGGTAAGGGGTGGTGGGAGATCAGTACCTGAGGCTTTCAAGCGTGGGGTGGATACCACATGTTTGTCCAGCGTCCCCTTCTGCGTTGATTCCTGGGGTGTTTTCTTTTTCCGCTTTCCGCCTGGCATCACCTCTCAATCAGGAAACAGCTCCAAATGTGCTCACAAGGGGCGTGCCTTGCCCCTTTGGACCCGCCCCTTAGGAGCAAGCCCCAGAACGCCGACGGCAGAACGCCGTAGCCCAACAGCCAGATCTTTATCGGGGGCAGAGAATGACGTCAGCTGGGGCTGTCCTGCACACGCCGGTAAGCTCTGCACCGGCTCTCTCAGGCTCCACGGAGACAGGCAGCAGAGAAGAAGACGCTCCCACAGCAGTTTACTCAGCCAGAGCTTTATCGGGGGCAGAGAATGACGTCAGCTGGGGCTGTCCTGCACACGCCGGTAAGCTCTGCACCGGCTCTCTCAGGCTCCACGGAGACAGGCAGCAGAGAAGAAGACGCTCCCACAGCAGTTTACTCAGCCAGATCTTTATCGGGGGCAGAGAATGACGTCAGCTGGGGCTGTCCTGCACACGCCGGTAAGCTCTGCACCGGCTCTCTCAGGCTCCACGGAGACAGGCAGCAGAGAAGAAGACGCTTTCCGCCTGGGGTGACTGAGGGTGGTGACGCCCCTGCGATACCTGAGAACTTCGATTTAACTGCTTTCCTAGAAGATACACGTGATGATATTTCTTCTAGAGCAACGTTACTTGTGACTTTAGCTTCAGAGGAGGATAAATCTGTTATTTTTAAAGCTTATTTTAGAAAGAAGGAAGTAAAGTTTTGTGGAGATTCTGTTTCTATTTTCCCTGATGTATCTCGCACCACTCAAGAACGTAGGAAGGCTTTTCTTGTATTAAAAGCAAGGGTTCTCGCCCTTGGAGCATCGTTCTTTTTAAGATATCCTTGTAAATGCTGTGTTACCCTAGGATATGATAAATTTGTGTTTTGTGCAGCTGTTGAATTGGAAAAGTGGATTTTGGCTAGGGAAAAGAAGCCTTGATGTTACTTTTTTCTATTTTCATATGAATATGTTATTATAAATGGGGTTTTTTGGGGGGGTAATTTTGTTTGATCAGGCTTAATGTAGGCCAAGGTTTTGAAAGTTTTCTACCTTGGCTTTGGTTATTTTGTGTATCATTGTTGCTTTTTTTTTCTATTTGAAGAAGCTCCCCGTGACGTGGACTATTAAGCTTGAGAGTGATTAATTCTTTGAAGAGTTGTTTCTTTGTGTTGCTCTGCGCTGTATTTCTTTGTACTGTAATGTTTACTGTATATTGAAAAATTCTTTAAATAAATAATTTAAAAAAAAAAAAAAAGGATATAGCGTTATTAGAAAAGGTACAGAGAAGAGCCACCAAAATGGTAAAGGGGATGGAAGGATACCCCTATGAAGAGAGGCTAAAAAGGTTAGGGCTCTTCAACCTGGAAAAGAGCCGGCTGAGGGGAGATATGATAGAGGTCTATAAATTAATGAATGGAGTGGAACGGGTAAATGTAGATTGATTGTTTACGTCATCAAAATATAAAAAGACTTTGGGACGTGCAATGAAGCTACAGCTATTTAAGACTAACAAGAGAAAATATTTTTTCACTCAACGTGTAATCAAACTCTGGAATTTGTTACTGGAGGATGTAGTAAAAGCTGTTAGTGTAGCTGGGTTTAAAAAAGGTTTGGACAAGTTCCTGGAGGAAATGTCCATAAACCATTATTTTTTTTTTGAAACTTTATTTATATATAAACCATCATATACATAACTTTCGACAGAAGCAAACAATATGTACAACACGCCGTAGCAGAGTGGGTTCTTATCTCCGCCACGGCACAAACCACAAACAGTCATGTATGTATAACAGAGCTCAAATCGCCCGCAGTTATTATTCATTTTTAGGTAGAAATTTAATCTAGGGTGCCCCCATTAACCTCCCCCACCACCCCCCTCTACCTCCCCCCCCCCTCGTCGTCGCGACCCTTAATCCCACCCAGCTCAGTATCCTATATTTACAATTTCATTCCGGCAGCGGGGGCTTAAGCTCTGAATGTAGGGTTCCCATATTAACATAAAAGTGGACCAACGCTTCACGGAGTCTCGGGCCCACCAACGCTCGGCAAGCATCAGCTGATGGAAGCCATTGCGCCACTCCAAGAACGTGGGTGGGTTTGGATCCCTCCATCTGTGGAGAATCGGGCCCTTCCCCACCAGACAGGCTTTACGTACCAATAACCGCTCCCATCTCCCCACTGGCAGGGTTGGGTGCAATTGATCTAGAATGACTAAAATGTTTGTCCATGGGAATCTTTGCTGCAGCAACTCCGTTAGGTATCTGCGGATGCGAGACCAGTAGGGAAGGATGCGCCTGCACTGCCACCACATGTGCGTCAGGGTGGCCAAAGGTAAAGAACATCTAGGACAAGACCCGTCCTGTGTGATATGACTCCTCAGCGCTCACCGAGGCGAAAAATGCACTCGTGTCAGGGCTTTATATTGAACTTCCCTCCACCTCGCTCCCCCCGCCAGGGTTGTTATCCGCCCTACTGCTGCACAGATAGTGCCGGGGTGCACCACCCGCCCCAATTCATCGGCCCACGCCGTCTCCACCCTCCCATAATCCGGTTGTACCCCGAAACACTCCAACCGAGACTTCAGTCCCGCTATCGCTGGTGGCGCCTCGCCCCCCAGGTCAAAAAAGTCGAGAAGCTGCGCCGAGCTGTCCCCCCCAGTTCCCCTTGGGGCAGCTGTGCCACGTAATGAGAAAGCTGGAGGTACGCAAAATATTGAGTAGGGGGTAATTGAAACTCCTCCCGGATTGCGGAAAACGGCTTACATTTGCCCGTTAGGTCCACTACATGTCCTAGGGATCGTATTCCCTGTCGATACCATACCTGAAACGCTTTAGTGTCGGATCCCGGCAGAAAGTGCACGTTTCCCCGAATGGGGAGCCAGCTAGACACCTGCCAATTCCTTCGCCAAAAACTATTTAATTGTCGCCAAGTACGGCGCAACGCGTTTAACAGAACGTTTCGTGTAAGGCATGTAGGCAGTTGTGCACTGTCCGCATGTAGGACCCCCATCAGGGAGAGGGGTGCTACAAAAGCCGCTTCAAGGTCCCGTGGCGTATAGACATTGGTGTCTCCCAGATAGTCCCCCAGATGACGTGCCTGACACGCCAAAGCATAAAGCCTTATATCTGGGAGCCCCAGACCCCCTCTGCTCCATTTACCTATCATACGGGATAGCGGAATCCGCGCCCTGGCCCCCTTCCACAGGAAACGCTGAATCTCCTTTTCCAACCTAAGCAGATCCCGCCGCAGTAACCACACGGGTAGAGTTTGCAACCAGTACAGTATACGAGGCAACACTACCATTTTAAATGCTGCAATTCTCCCCATCAGCGATAAAGGTAACGGATTCCACGCCCTCAGCTGGCTCCGTACCCCAGATAACACTCTCTCACAGTTAATTTTGTAGAGATCCCGCGGTACTCTCGTCAAAACAACGCCTAAATATTTGAACGTCTGCTCCGCCCATTTCAGGGGGAAACCCTCCCCCCCCCAGTGTCCTCGCAGCTGCCCCGAAACATCTAAGGCCTCTGATTTCTCTTCGTTGATCCGGAGGCCCGCAAAACTACCAAATAGGCGAAATGCCAGTAAAAGCCTAGGCAGAGATTCCCGGGGGCTAGTAGGTGTATCAGCATATCGTCGGCAAAGGCCGACATCGTAAACCCTTGATGGCCAATCTCAATTCCACGAATTTGCGGGTCAAGTTCTATGCGCCTTATTAGGGGGTCTAAGGACAAAACAAACAAGAGAGGGGATAGTGGACAACCTTGCCGAGTACCCCTATACAGGGGAAAGGGAGCCGATAAAACCCCGTTACAGAGCACTCTAGCCGTCGGTGTATCGTAAAGGCTCTTAACCATGTCACAAAAGGCCTGTCCCAAACCGTACATCGGTAGCAGGTTGTGCAAGTATGTCCAGTTGACCCGGTCAAATGCTTTTTCAGCATCAAAACTCACCAGTAGGGACTGAAGCCGATGGCCATGCACCCATTCCAATGATGTCAAAATTCTACGAATGTTGCGGACCGCGTAGCGGCCCCGCACAAACCCCACCTGTGAGTCATGAACCAGATCCCCCAGTAATCCTGCTAGTCTGTCCGCCAAAACCTTGGCCATCAGCTTCATGTCAAAATTCAGCAGGGAAATCGGACTATAAGAGGCCGCCAGCAGCGGGTCTTTGCCCGGCTTTGGTATCAACGTAATATACGCCTGATTTTCCCCCCATCGTCTACCCCTGCCGTCTATTCTTTGCCGGTAAGTGTCCACTAATAGAGGGCTAACCCAAGGCAACAGTAGTTTATAAAACTCAGCCCCATAGCCGTCGGTCCCGGTGCTTTATAGCAGTTGGCTTTCGTAATTACCGACTGCACCTCCTCTAAGGTTATCGGACGTCCCAACATGGCCCGTTGTTCGTCGGACGCCTTGGGGAGCCGCAGCCCCTGGAGGTAAGTCTCCATAGTAGCGGTGTCTGTCTCCCCCGCTGAGTACAATTTCTGAAAGAAGCCCTTAAAAATCTCACTTATCCCGGCCCGCTTCTGCTGTAATTTCCCGCGTTCGTCCCGAAGCGCCGCAACACCCCTCCCACCTCTCTGACCCTTTAAACACCGTCCTAATAATTTCCCCGGTTTATCGCCAAAACACTGTAAACGGTATTTGTAATACATTATCGATTTCTTGGCTCTCTGATGGAGTAGTTCGTTTAAAGCAACCTGTAATTCCCATAATCGTTTTCTGTTGGGCACTGTGGGGGCCTGGCCACTAAGCACCCGCGCTTGCGACACCTGCTGCTCCAACCGTATAATTTGTTCTGCCATCAATCTCCGCTTCCGAGCCGCAAACCCGATGATATCCCCGCGCAGCACCACTTTGGCAGTTTCCCAAACCAGCTCTGGGTCATCTTTGTGTACCAGGTGGTTTAATTCGAAGTCTCGCCAGCGATGACTCAGAAACTGTTGAAATTTATTATCCTGATATAACTCGGTGGGGAACCGCCATATGCGAGATGTTCCGGTCTCGCTCCCCCAATGCAACTCCAACCATACCATAGCATGGTCGGAGATTTCCAAGGGTCCTATCTGCGCCTCCTCCACTTGGGCAAAGGTGGACGTGGAGAGCAGAAGGTAATCTAATCGCGCGCTAGTCCCATGTGCCCGCGAAATATGTGTAAACTCTTTCTCAGAGGGGTGCAACAGTCGCCATGGATCTACCAAGTGCAAGCGGGCCCGAAAGCGTTGCAGCAGTTGAGAGCCGAGCACCCTGTCTCTCATCACCCTGGCAGCAGAGGTATCTAGACGCACGTCGAAAACACCATTGAAGTCCCCCCCCCACCAGCATAGGGACGTCCGGCAGTTGCTCAATTTTGGCTGCAATGCGGTTAAGAAAATCCCTATCTAATACATTGGGGCCATATACATCTCCTAGTATGATGTCCCGGTCTTCCAGTAGCCCATATAATAACAGAAATTTCCCATTGGGATCGGCCCACTGACGGTGCAAAGTAAAGCGCACGCGTCTATGTATAAGTATGACCACCCCTCCTTTCTTTCCCAGTGCAGGCGCTCCCCATACCTGGCCCACCCAGTCCCGACACAGTTTAGCATGCTCTTCAGCCGTCTGATGGGTCTCTTGGAGTAACGCAATATCACATCGCTGCCGAGCCAATGCCTTGAGCACTTTATAGCGCTTAATCGGGTTACCCAGTCCACAGACGTTCCAGGTTATTACTCTCAGAGGGTTTTTGTTTGTTGACGCCCCCGCTGCCAGCTCTTCGTGCTCAAGGAGACCCTCCCAGCCCGGGGTCTCCCCAAGTTGTCACTACGATAGTAGGAAATAGCCCTTTGCAGAGATTGTAGGGTGCGACGACCTTTCCCCCCTTCTCCCCCCCCTAATCTTTTACCCCTTAAACCAATGACCCTTTCCCCAAATACCCCCCCAACCAAGAACTTACCCCAGCTAAGTCACCCAATCCCACCCCTGACCCCTATCACTATCTCCTATCGACAGGGCTCCCGACACCAACCCCCTCCTAGGTAGCCCTCCCGAGACCCCTCTGAGCGTATCCCCCCTTCCCCCCAGCCCAAATAGCAACTGCCTACCGCCAATCACCCCACCTTAAATCCCCTTTAATCATAGGTACTTACCCCCCCTCACCTTCTATGGACCCCTCTCCCCTCCCCCACCCAGCCTCCGCACTGGGGAGAGGCCGCCCCACCAGGCCTGTCAGACAGGTAGGTCCCCCCGCAGTAGAGTAGAGGTGGAATTCCCTCCCCACTGATGTAGTCCTCCTATCTGCCATCATCACTCCCCTACCATATCTAACTGCTTCCGGAAGGTACTCCACCCTCTCCCCCAGAGAGAAAAAAAAAAGGAACAAAAAATCTGTTTACATAGACACAATATTTAAAGGAACGAAGCAAGTCTAACAATAAATCCCAGGGAAGATGGAATGGAGTGGTTACAGGTATACAGTAATGATTGACCCAGAACACTAATTGAGAGGTTAATACAGTGCTCAGCATTCTTCCACCTCCTGTAGACAACTAACAGGGTCTAGTGCAGAGTGCACGGACGACCAATAACGTTAAGACAGAAATAGGAGCAGACTACACCTATCTTAAAAGTGATGTCAAAGAAGGGAGTGATGCAAAGAAGCAGTGGGCGTGCATGTGCAGGGGGATGACACATCTATATGCCAATGATGCATTTATTGGTAGGATAAGTAAAAAGGAGTTCAGGCCCCGTTTTAGACTCTATCTGGTTAAACGGTAGCCAACCCATACCACCCTAGATGAGGCAGAGATAGAGCATCCTGACTGACAATTAGACTCGGTGGTATTAACAAATATACGCTGCCCTCTGCACATGCCCGTCCTGTGTAGAAAACTGCACTCCTTGCATGGTACCAATGCTTCAAAATCATACAGTTAGCAGTAGTAGTCTTAATGATGGAGAATAGAGTACTCTGCAGGTAGCATTTCTTCCGCTTTACGCTTTCTGATGAGACGTAGAAGGAGGAAGCATGATTCTTTCGCGGGGCCCCCACAGCTCCCTCGGCTACTGCTCCCCATGGGATATGATAGGTCCCTTGAACCTTGATGCGCATGGATTCCTCTGGGCATGGCTGGAGGAGAGTCCCCTCCCCCCCTGAGGAAGGAGTCCCCCAGACCGCGCACGCGGACATTGTAGCCCTGTGCTCCGATGAAAACAGCTGGCATATCCTGGGGAGCCCCTCCTCCTCCGGGGCCTACCATGCACTCCCTTCCCCTCCGCATTGGCAACTGTCTCTATGCCTGCTCTCCCACGCCAGTCAAAATTATTAACCATAGAGCTCCCCCCGGGTCATATGCGCAGTTAAAGACAGGGCGCAGGGAGACCAAGGGGAAGGGTTCTGGGTGTCTGACTTACTTTGTCGTCATGCAAAGCACTTGTTACTGTTACTATACACAGGGGATACAAAGTTACCAGGCCGCTGTTGGAGACTCCGTAGCCGATCTTATTGCTACATTGTATTTCCCCCCTTCTTGCTCTCCAGAAGGAAGGTTCACCAATTTGTACAGCCAGAGCAGAGTAGATCATAAAGAAGGAGTCACTGACACAGCTGTTTTTTGCAGATAAAGCCGATTCACGTAGTCCTCTGCTGCAGAGGCGGAGTCGAAGGTGCGATGAGATCCCTCGCTGAGCACATGGAGTTTTGCGGGGTATTGCACGGAAAACTTAATTCCTGCGTCAATCAGCTTTCCACAGAGGGGGGCATATTCTTTTCTTTTCCGGCTTAGAGCGACTGAGTAGTCTTGAGCTATACGAAGCTTAGTGTTTCTAAACACCACCTCCTCTTTCTGCCGCGCTGCCCGTAGGATCAACTCCTTTTGTGGGAAGTGGAGGAACTTAGCCAACACAATACGAGGGCGAGGGTCGCGAGGCTGTTTAGTACCGACCCGATGCACCCTTTCTATACATAGTGTGCCACTCAGTGCAGGCTCTTCCACCATCTGCAGGACCAAGGCCTCGAGGTACCCCCGCAGGTCCTTATCTAGTACAGCTTCAGGGATCCCCAGGAAGCGCAGATTATTCCGTCGAGACCTATTTTCTAAGTCATCGAGTTTCTCTGCATGATAAGATAATTGGGATCTCAAGCCTGCCACCTCCGCAGTCAGTGTCTCCACTTTTGCTTCTGCCAGCTCCACACGTTCTTCGGCCTCCTGCTGTCTCTTGCTTAACGTGTCAAATGCCGATTTCAGCCCATCCATTTTCTCGTGGAGGGCTTCAAATTGAGGCAGCAAGGCTGCTTTTACCGCCGCTGACATTTCATCTATAGAGACAGGGGATTTCGGTGACTGCGGCGAAGCCGGTGTCAGGGCTGAATCCGCCATCTTACTAGAGCCTGTCCCCTTCTCCCGCTCTCTCCGTAGCGATTTTACCGCGGTAGCCATGCAGTATCGTGCTCCGACTTGCACTATCAGAAGCTAATGGCACTCCGATTCAGATAAATGCCTTTTCGGCGGGTAATGGCAGTAATGAACGGTTCTAAATCGCCGGTGTAGTCCGAGGGGTTCGGGAGTAGCTCAGGATGCGACCTCTACAGTGTGCGCATCACGTGGTCTCCCATAAACCATTATTAAAAGGGACCCAGGATATCACTGCTTGGCCCAATACAAGCATTGTGGAACCTGTGTCTTTTGGGTTAACTGTCTCTCACCATTTCTCCTCATACTCAACGACTCATTACCATGTATCGGGTACCGGGAAGCCCTGGGTTCCTGAAGATGCAGCTTCCAATCACTCAATGGTGGTGGAATCTGCTATGTGTCGCATGAAGAGTTCTTTCTTCCAATCCCCCGGCAGGGAATCGAGAACTCTCGATGCTTTTGGTCGTCAATGCTTTCAGGCCTCCATGCTTTCAGCCTGCATAAGTTCATACATACTCTACATGGGTATGTTCCTTAGGGAGATAACTAGGGATGTGGAGTCAATGTCTCTTCTCCCGGATGACAAGAGGGCAGAATCTCCAGGAACAAGCAGGAATGAGTCTTCACATATGGGTACGTCGGTACCGACGGAGTCTGCGCGGGAACGCTCCCCAGCGTCCAATCAGAACGCTTTTGGAAGCATCCCAACACGCCTGCGTGCTGCCTTCCCGCCTTTCCCAACTGCCTCTCCTCAGTTTTCGTTTTTCCGCGGAGCCGGCAGGACGTCCTCCTGTCACCGCAGAAAATTCTTCTTTGGTTTTCTTGTGGTCGCGTCTGCCTTCCCCGACGCCACCGGTACTGCCGGTGTTTCTTTCTTCTTTTCTTCAAAATGTTTCCTTTTTAAGGAATACTTTTTTCCTTGTTAGTGCCTCACGGTTTTTTCGGCCTGCTAGGCCTACTCACTTTCCTTCATGGAACCGCCAGCCACTGTCCCTAAGAAATGTACAAACTGGCCGTACAAAATTAATTTTAGACACTCATAATTGGTGTCTAACCTGCTTAGGTCCTGACCACTATCCGCTGGAGTGTCCCTCCTGCAGCAGTATAGTCGGAAGAAGTCTTCAACATCGAGTTCACCTTGATACGCGATCCCCATTTAACTTCAGGGCACCAACCACCGTTTCTTCTTCACAAGATCAGGTAACCCAAAAACAGTCTGTTAAGACTAGCCAGCCCTCGAGTGGTAGATCTCATGCACAGCATAGAGAAGCCTCTGGCCTTGCCCTCGGGGACACACTGGCTTTAAAACCCCAGTGGGAGGCTTCGGCCTCCAAATCCTTAGTGGGGTTTCAGGTTGTTCCTGAGGTTCACCCCTCTCCGAACATACCTGAGCCATGCTCGGTGGTGGCATCCGCTTCAAGCGGTACCGATACCCCGGCATCGGCAATGGTGTTAGATGAAACATTCCTCACCAAAGATCGTAGTCTGGCGTCCTCGGCTGCGGGCCCATTGGATACGCTACAGACCGATCTTTCAGTATCGGTATCGATCCCGGTACCGGTACTGGTACCGACGCCGGTACCCTCCAGATGTGCATCGATAGACTCGCTTCCCTCGATGCCGAGTCTGGAATCGATCTCCAGTCTGGATGACTGGGTACCGACTCGCCTTGGTACCGATACTGGACGGTACCGAAGGCACGGTTCTGATGATCCATGTCCGGCGCACTCGGTTTCTTCGATACCGTTAGAGCTGTCACCGGCTGGCCTTCATCCACCGGTATCGGATACGGTGCCGGAGTCGGTTCTGGTATCCACATTACCATTGCTGTCGGTACCTTCCATGCTTCTCTCATCAGGCTCGCTTCCCTCGGTACCGAATTTGGAATTGATCCCTAGCATGGACGATGTGCTACCGACTGTGGCTGGTCCCGACCTCCTGCGGTACCGGCGACCATCCTCTAAAGATCCGACACTCCACCCTTTAGGGTCTTCTATTCCTCTAAATTTGGATAGATCCCTGGGTGCCATTGCTAGTTCTTCAACAGATCTAGCCTGTCCTCCTCTTTCTAGAGGATTTCCCTCTAGGGATTTTTCTTTTCAGACATTCCTGCTTGATATGGCAAAGTCACTTGCCATTTCTGTACCGGGTCAGAATCCTACTCCAGGGAATACAGAATCCCTGTATGTTCCCTGGAGTCCAAAGGAGAACATCATGCTTCTTTTGCATCAGACCTTGCAGGATCTCCTCCTTCGAATGTGGGAAACCCCTTTAACGGTACCCCCACCTTCTAGGGCAACTAATCTTCTATGTCAGGTGCCCCCCTCTCCAGGTTTTCAAAAGACTCAACTTCCTCATCATTCCATTGTTGTAGAATCAGCAATGAGGCGTATTAAGAGTACTAAAAAGCACTCTTCTTATCCGCCAGGTCGTGAGTCTAAGACTTTAGATGCCTTTGGACGGCAAACCTTTCAGGCATCCATGCTTTCAGCAAGAATTCTCTCATATATTTTCTATATGGGATTATCTCTTGAAGAGGTCACAAAGAAATTACTGTTTTTGACCCCTTTTCTTCAAGAGCCCAAAAGAGCAGACTATTCCTTACTGGTTAGTCATGCTCAAAATATCTCTAGGTTCCTTACTCGTGCTTCCCTAGACTCCTTTGAGTCTGTTAGCAGAACTTCTGCTATAGCTATAGGGGCACGACGTAAAGCCTGGCTCCCATTTTCAGACTTGGACAAATGGGCACAAGAAAGACTAGGAAATACTCCTTGCACTGGAGAAAATATTTTTAACAAGGAGTCTTTACTCCAAGTTGCTCAGTTAACCACTGACATTCCTATTTCCAGAGGCTGTTCTACGCCTTCCTCTTTCCCAGTTGGTAGGAAATGTCCTACCAAACTTTCTTCCCCTAGGGGGAAAAAGTTTTATCCATCTTCTGCCCATCATACAGATGTTCCCAAACAGGGGAAACATCGCACTGGTCTAAAGAAACCACAACCTCAACAGGTTCAGCAAACCCAGCAGTCACAGGGTTTCAGATAGATCACCATTACATCTCCTGGTTGCTGGTTAGAGTTGCAGTCTGCTTCTTTTCACTTGAAGTATCTGCACTAATTTCATCTTAACTTCTCCTGGATCTCTCTTCACGAGACATCCTTTCTTTTACTCTAAGAGTTTTTATGATGCTCATGCCTATAGTTAACGGGTTTCCCTTCCTCTTTCTGGGGAAAGAGAAGTGACAACTATCAATAAGACAGTTTTTTCCCTGTACTAGCATGTATCATCTTACCTTTCAGAGACTTACTACATAATCAGTCTCCTTCAACTCTGTCTTACCTCCCTCTTACTTCAACATTCGGTTTGTAAGAGTGGCTCTATTACACTGGTAAGCCCCTCTGGTCCTCTACCTATTCCATAAGGGGATTCTCCCTTCCAGAGTTGTCTCCCCCTTTTTTTCTTACCTTAGGGCAGCTCATCAGACAATAAGGAAGTCTTACCACTCCTACTATGTCTGTTGTTTCTTTTTCCCAATCTAAAAAAAAAAAAAGGGGGGAAAAAGAAAATTTTTTTCCACTGCCCTCAGAGTTGCTGCAAATGCAGCAATTCCTAGTGGTTAAGCCACTGGTTCGGTTCACCACATAACCAGGGTTTCTTCTCCACTAGCAATCCTTCTAGCCTCAGTGCTAAACCCCAAACAGGTTATCAACCTTTTTTGGAAACCCTATTATCACTGACTGGTTGGTTAACTTCTATTCTTCGCTCCCTTGTTCTTGGTAGAATAGTTTAACTTACCTACTGGCTTTAAACAGCCAGTTTATTCTTCTAACCAACCTGCAACATGCTCTCTGCAACTCTACAGAGTAGCTTTGCACTATGGGCCCTTGCTAGAGAGCATTAGTATCTTGCCTAGCAGATAACCCCAGATGGTTAGGAGGGGTTCACCCAGTCATGTTCCCATGACTGGTAGGTGTTCCCTACCCTTACCATCTCATCTAAAATCTCTTGTGAAGATCTAAGACACAAGCCTTTCATCACGTGAAAACCTAAAGAAGGGCCAATTCCCTGGCTTGGCCCATATCTCCTTTGGACTTCTCGCCAGAGATAATTTTCTTTCAGTGGCAACTCAAGGACGACGGATACCCATTTTGCCCTTTTAGGCGGGTCACTATGGTATCTTATTCCATTGGCGTCCTCTATCCATTCACCATACTGCAGTTCTGGAGAGATCTGGACTTGCTGCCTGCAAACTGAAGTTTTATCCTCTGCTTTTTTCACGTAGGCCATCCTGGTTATTCAAGAGCTCGAATTCTTAAAGGAATCTAGACTCCTTCTTGTCAGGGAGACCATTCCTCTGACTCTGTCAGACATAACCAGGGAAAGAAGATTCTCTATGCATCTATTCAAGCAGGTATCACCCTTCTTGCTATTAGATCAATCTTTCTCTCTCCCCATATTCCTAGGGGGATCTAGTTATATAGGCATCTCTCCATCTACATACCTGGAGGCATGTGTCTATATGCCTACATATTTATGTATGTATTTATGTATATATATATGTGTGTGTATCTTCTGCCCATGTGTATCTCTCTCTATATATATATGCATATATACCCTACATGTGTATATATTTATGAATATATATATATCTACATATATATATATATCTGTTGAGATATATCTTGTAGGTAGATATGTATCCACATACTTATCTATCTGTCTGTTTAGGTTCAGATATCCATATATTCCTATATGACCCTGACAGATGGGCACTACCCCTATCAATGCTGTGCCAGCATGCTTAGGGTTCTACACATACAACCACTATGTGGTAATTAGCAAACACTTTTCTTACCATAACCTTTCAGGGTTAGGTACCTCTGAAGCTCTCCATGTACCTTTTTTCTTTCCTAATTGACCCCATTTAGGAAAGACATTACGGATCTTCAGTTAATCTAAAGCTGTAACGCTTCTTAAGTCTGTCCTTACTTTCTTATCAGATACAGGGGTCTTCCATACCCCTTCTCTCCTACATGGACTAATTCCTTTGTCAGTCCAGGTGGTTCAGACTTATTTTCCTTTTGGCCCTAGGATTGTACCGTTCTTGGGCCAAAAGAGCTTAAGCTTTGTCTAATAGTACCTTCTGCGTTTTCCGCTGAAGCCCTACCTCGTTATACTACCCCAGTTTTCCCCTGGGGCACTCTCTCACCCTGAAGGGTTCTGACCTCCATTTGTTTTTTCTACAGTTGTTACCTCTACTTCACAGTGAGGTACTCCTTGAGGATCTTCTACTGGCTCTTCTAACAGATCCATATGAACCTCAATAGACTTTTTACAATGCCACCAAGGGAGGTCCATATTAGAATATTGCGCTCAATATTTTACTACTAAATGTCATCTATACAGGGTCTTCCTCTATAGATGTCCTGATCTAGTCCAGCTGTTCCACAGCACCTTTCTGTAATTCAACTCCTACCCTCCATCCCCAGGATGCCTGTGGTTCTGAGGAGTAGCATGGCTCATTCTAGATTCGCAACATGCTAGGACTCCCTCCGGGCATCTTAGCTTGGGAGTCCCCATATGTGAAGACTCATTCCTGCTTGTTCCTGGAGATAGCACAGTTACTTACCTGTAACAGGTGATCTCTGGGAACAGCAGGAATAAGTGAGTTGCATTTCTCTATCTCTATCTTTCCCTTTCTTGCTCTCTCTCTCTCTCTTTGCCTCAGCTTTAAAACTTAACTGAGGAGAGGCAGTTGGGAAAGGCAGGAAGGCAGCACGCAGGCGTGTTGGGATTCTTCCAAAAGCATTCTGATTGGACGCTGGGGTGCGTTCCCGCACAGACTCCGTCGGTACCGACGTACCCATATGTGAAGACTTATTCCTACTGTTCCCAGAGATCACCTGTTACAGGTAAGTAACTGTGCTCTACCTTACATTAGTCAAACATGCCCAAAATGTTTCCAAGTTTGTCAATATGGCAACCTTTGCCTGTTTTGAATGCATTAGCAGAGCAACTTCTATCTGTATAGGTGCCCGTAGGATTGCCTGGCTCCAGGCATCAGACCTTGAACAATGGGTTCAAGATAAGCTGGGTAATATTCCCTGTACTTGTGGGAACCCATTTGGAAAGGATTGGCAAGATAAGGCTTTTTAGTTGGATTCTGAAAATACCATCCTCAGGCTTTCTGAAGCTATTCAAGTTAAGTAGTGGTCTTCTTCCTCAGAGTTGTATATACCAATATTCAAATTATTTACTCTGAATCTGTTGCTGAAAGTGACATGTTTTAGATAACTTTATGAATCTTATCTTATCTTATTTTTAATTCTTCAGGGGGTAGCCTCGACAATACTGAAACGAAAGCAAATATAAGTTTATTGAGTACTCACTTTCAAAAATGTTGTATCTGAGAATATAGATATCTCCGACAAGCCGAGAAACCTGACTATACATCGCTGCAGTTGCTTACCACGCTAGAAACAAACTTCCCTTCACCAATATCAAAGCGATACTCGTAAGCACTGTAGCAAATCCTTGAATGGTAAGGACGCCACACATGCGGGACTGCTATTTATACTGAAGTATGGGTGCCTCTAATTAGAAACTAATTAGAGACATTGTTCCCACTCTATTCTGTTATTCAATCCTCGAGGGGACACCGAATCTAGTCTATGGATCCACCGTTGTTCTAATTTTATTAACTTTTGTGCTCGTGATGTATCTTGAACTCCTCCCGGGATAAGGTCTATACAAAAGCAGCGAAGCTCATCAAAAGAATGCTGTGATTCCAAGCAGTGATCAACCAGCGGTGCTTCCCGGATTTTACATTTGATTCTGCTTTTATGCTCATTCAACCTCACTTGTAAAGTTCTAATCATTTTGCCCACATAAAGAAGGTGACAAGGGCACAAGATGCCGTATACCACATATGTGGACTTGCAAGTGGTTACATGTCGCAGATGGTATGTCTTGTCGTGGTATGTAAAAGCTGTCAATTCTGCTGTGATGTGGCAAATGTTACATTGCCCACATTTAGTATGGTCAGGGGTAACATGTCCGGCCTCTTGTAAAGATGATGGTAATACCGTGGGACATAATATTTCTTTTTTTTTTTTAATACTTTATTTAAGTCCACCATAAAATCCAAACAACACATCAACAGACGGCACCACGGGGAGGGTTTGTTCTTCTCCCCCCCGGGAGCCAACAGAAAGATAATACAATAGGTGGTCATTTTACATTATATCCCAACCCCCCTTCTCCCACCCCTCTCCCCTCACCCACCAGCCCACCCTCACTCCATTACCAGCTTCGTAAACCAAATATCATCTAGAACTGTAAGGCAGCTACCTCCTACCCACTCCTCAAGCCCACAGTCATTCAACTCCCCCCTTGGAGGGTTGCATTACGGCTGTGGGGCCCCAACTGCTGAATATATGGCTCCCAGACCGACAGAAAAACTGTCCAACGCTTGGCACTGCCCCGCGCCATCCAACGCTCCGTTAGCATTAATTGATGAAAGTTATTCCGCCATTCACTAAAAGTGGGCAGTTGGCGTTCCCTCCATAATCGAAGAATCGGCCCTTTACCCACCAGACAGGCCTTCCGCACAAGCAAACTCTCACCAGCTTTCACAGGTCCAGGGGTCGGCAACTGGTCAAGTGCTACAAATAGGCCCGTCCAATGGAGCCTTCGCTGAAGCAGTGTGCAGAGGAAGCTGCATATCCGTGCCCAATATGCCCGTATTCCCCGAAAACCCCACCACATATGTAGGAGAGTAGCCAAGGACTCCGAACAGCGTGGGCAGGAGCCATCAGTGTCCAGACGACTGTGCATTGCCCGCCTCGGCGAAAAATGAGCCCTAGTCACGCACTTAAATTGGATCTCACGCCAGCGCACTCCTTGTACCAGTCGTCTAATCCGTTTCAATGCCGTCAGTACCAATCCTGGCTGTACGTCTTCTCCCAATTCGGTCGCCCAAGCTCTTTCGACTCCACTATAATCAGGGAGGGGGCGGTAGCGCTCCAAACTACGTTTCAAATTGGAAATCGACGGCGGGCGCTCCTCTCCCAGCTGAAAAAATTCCAAAAAACGGGCTGAGCGCTCAGCCTGCAGCGCATCGCGCGGCCACATAGTGGGAGATTTGTATATAGGCAAAACAATGCATGTCGGGGAGATCGTATTCCCGACTGAGCGTTCGGAATGATTTACAGCTTCCCGCTTGGTCTACCAAGTGCCCTACCATCCGGATGCCACGTAGCCACCAGTCCCGAAACACCGCAGTCTCGGACCCTGGAGTGAATTGGGCATTGCCCTGCAGTGGCAACCAACAAGACACCTTCCACGTTTCCTGCCAATATTTGTTAAGTTGTTGCCATGTGCGTCGGGCCGAGTCCACTAACGGACTCTGCCGACTAGAATCTGTGAGGGGACCGTACGTGTGCCGTGCAAAGTCGCCAGGAGAGTCGCAGGAGCCACCAAACACTCCTCTAAAGACCTAGGCGTATATACTTCCGTCCCCCCTAGCCAATCTCCCAGGTGTCGGGCTTGACAGGCCAATGCGTAAGTCCTCAAGTCTGGTAGGCCCATACCTCCCTCTCGCCATTTTCCAAGCAGGCGATTCCACGGGACCCGCGCCCACTGCCCCCGCCAAAGAAAGCGCTTAAGCAAAACCTCCATTCTACTCAGGTCACGTCGAAGCAACCAGACTGGTAGGGTCTGCAGCCAGTACAAGATTCTGGGTAAAACTATCATCTGTACTGCCGCTATCCTCCCTGCCAGAGACAGCGGGAGAGGTCCCCATGCACTTAACTGCACTGCCAAATGCCGCAGTATCCGGTCTAGGTTACGCCGGTATAAATCCTGGGGATTTCCGGTCAATGTTATGCCCAAATAGATGAATTCTTTGTCTGCCCACCATAAAGGGAAGGGTCCCCTCCAAGAACTGCGGAAGTGCCCTAAGACATCCACTACTTCAGACTTATCTTTATTAATGCGCAAGCCTGCAATTGCTCCGAACCGCTGGAACTCATCTAAAAGCGGTTGTAAGGAGGTGGCCGGAGACGTCAGATGGACTAACAAGTCGTCAGCGAAGGCCGAGATAAGGAAAGTTTGCGACCGTAGCCGCACTCCCTGTATCCTCCCCGAGTTTACGATGGTGCGAATCAGCGGGTCCAAGGAAAGAACAAAGAGCAAGGGCGATAAAGGACAGCCCTGCCTTGTACCTCTTCCCAACGTGAAGTCGTCTGAGATGAGGCCATTGCACAGTATGCCCGCAGTCGGTGAAATGTACAAACTTTGCACTATTTTACAAAAATCCTCCCCGATGCCGTAGCGCGGTAGCAGCCTCCAAAGGTAGTGCCAGTCCACCCTATCAAAGGCCTTCTCCGCATCGAAGCTAATCAATAACGACGGAATATTGTGAGCATGCACCCACTCCAAGGAGGCCAGAATCTTCCGAAGGTTTCGTACGGCGTGGCGGCCTTTCACAAAGCCCACTTGTGCGTCATGGATTAAGTAGCCTAATACCCCTGCCAGGCGGTCAGCTAGAACTTTCGCCAAAAGTTTAAGATCGAAGTTTAGTAGGGAGATAGGTCGATATGAAGCTGCCTGCATCGGGTCTTTACCCGGCTTCGGGATCAGGGTGATATATGCGTGATTACGCCCCCAGCGGAACGCCCCTTGCTCTGTTCTGGTGACAAAGACCTCTCGCAGTAGTGGACTCACCCCGTCCCCTAAGATCTGGTAAACTTCGGCCCCGAATCCATCTGGCCCTGGCGTTTTATAACACTGGGCCGCAGATATTGCGGATTGTATTTCCTGCATAGTAATGGGTAAATCTAGAACCTCCCTCTGGGCTGAAGTGAGTTGAGGCAACTCCAAGTCCTCAAGGTAGTCCTGCAGCCCCTCAGGGGAACCAGCTGTGGTTTTGTATAAGTTTTGAAAGAAGGTACGAAAAATCTCTGCGATTTCCTTGTTCTCTTTATGCACACGTCCCTGGCCTTCTTTTAATGCCGCTACGTGGGCAGGACTCCGTCGGGCCCGCAGGCAGCGTGCCAGCAACTTGCCAGGTTTGTCACCATAGCAGTGCAAACGAAACCGATAAAACAGAACCGATTTCTTTGCTCGCTGATGTAATAGCTCGTTAAGCTCGGTCTGGGTTTCCCATAGCAACTTCTTAATGGACAGCGTTGACGTGTGGGCACATCTCCGCCGTAGAGTAGTGACTCGACGCTCAAGTAGTACAATACGTTCTGCCATCAGCCGGCGCCTTCTCTCGGCGTATCCTATGATGTCCCCTCGAAGAACCACCTTTGCCGTTTCCCAGACTAATTCGGGGTCGTCTGTATGAACCTGGTGATTGCCAAGAAATTCCGCCCATCTCTGGCGTATAAACTGGCGAAATTGCCCATCCGAGTAAAGCTCTAGGGGAAATCTCCACAGGTGTGACCGATTCGTGTCCCGCCCCCAATGTAAGTCAAGCCACACCATCGCGTGGTCTGAAATTTCGGAAGGACCAATCTGTGCATCCTCGGTGTGCGTAAACAAAGTCCCCGAGATCATAACGTAGTCAATACGGGCACTAGTACCGTGTGCTCGAGATTGATGGGTATAGTCTCTTTCGGAGGGGTGTAGTACCCGCCAAGGATCAATTATACCTAATCTCCGACAGAACCGCAACAACATCTGGGAGGGCGCTACCCTCTCCCGTCCACCTCCTCTCCTAGAGGTATCCAGATCCACATCCAGGACTCCATGAAAGTCCCCGCCCAAAATCACCGGGCACTCCGGAAGCTGTTCCACCCTTGATGCCAGACCATTGTAAAAACCCAGGTCAACCACGTTGGGACCATAGAGATTTCCCAGAATCACCGGTTTACCGTCTAAGTGACCATATAACAACAGGGATCTACCAATATTATCAGCAAGGACCGTCTCCTCCACGAATCGTATGCGTTTATGAATTAGAATCGCTACTCCTCCTTATGCCCCTGGGCGGGGGATCCCCACACTTGGCCCACCCAGTTCCGACAGAGTTTGCTATGCTCAACGGCCGTCTGGTGGGTTTCTTGGAGAAGCGCAATGTCACACTTATGTCGAGCCAGTGCTTGCAATACCTTATGCCTCTTAATAGGGTTTCCCAGCCCACAGACATTCCAAGTGATTATTTTCAAAGCGCCGGGGCAGTGCCAAGATGCCACCACAGAATCACTACCAAGTACTTCAGAGGGACACCCCCAGCCTGGCACCCCCCCCCCCCATCTATAGGTAGGCAATTATCCCATCTATTAACATTCAATGGAGTGTACCCCCTCCCCTCCCCTCCCCCTGCCCCTCCCTCCTCCTCCCCCCTCTTGTCCCTCCCCTCCCCCCCATCTCCCCTCTCCTCCAAGCTCTCCCGTCCAGCCATAGCCTGGACTACTTCCTATGGCAGACGGGTTCACCCCTCCAACACTTCACCCTCCCTAGCAAGTAAATTAAGGAAAAGAAAAGAAACACAAAGTCTCTGTTACGAACCGCTGTGGTGAGTCTCCCACAGTCGGCGCTATCGCCCTCCACTCGTCTGCTCTCATGTTGTCTCTACCCACATCCACCCATATTACCTCCCATCTCCTCTGCCCTCCCCCCTCGTCAAATACAGGCACATCTGCTTTATCGAGGCCCGCCCTCTCTCCCCCCTGCATCAATCTCAGGTCGCTTCTATACCCCAGCCACTCCCAGGGGACATTGGCCCAGGATCTGTTCTTGACGCGGTCAAGCAGCTGTACGCGCTATTGAGCTCGCCAGCCATTATCGCGATCAACCCCAGTCTTGCCCCCGTCTAGGCCTCAGAGATAAAAAGGGGGGAGACAAGGCACTAAACCTGAAATATAAATTGTTAACGATGTTTTAACAAGGCTAGCCATGTATCCCTAGCCTCTATAACCCCAACGTTCCCCCAAATTAATCGCCGCCTACCCCCTATGCATCAAGTCGAAGCCCCACCTGTAAAGGGATAAAGAAAGGGAGGGAAGGGAGGGGGTCAAGCAGGAACACAGGGGCAGAAACAAGGCAGGGAGGAAAATAATCAGGGAACCAGCAAAGCAGCAGCAATTATAACAAAATAACCATTGTAACAAAATAACAAGGATACAATGTCTCCCTTGGCATAATAAATGTTACCAAGTCAATGAGACGTTGTATCTCAGCCTAGTACACCACATGAAAGGCAAAACCAAGAGTTCTCCCATGACAGTGGAAGCTGCTGGGAGGCTGTCAGGAACCGTTCGGCCCCTGGGGGCTCCAGGTCTCCGTACTACACATGGAGAGGTGTACCCCACTCCCAGTCAGTCATTTAGCAGTTAGGAGGCCGATTGAGCAGGCAGAGAGTCCAGAAAGGTAGCCGCCTCTTCCAGGGTCGCTAGTATGCGAGTGTGGCCTTGATGATCGATCCGCAGCCGGGCCGGGTAGAGGAGTGAGAAGCGAATGCCGCGGTTAAACAGCTGGGTACAAATCCCCGAAAAAGCCCTGCGCTGTTGGCTGACGATCACCGAGTAGTCCTGGAATACTAAGATCGGCTCGGTGTCCTGTTGATGTCGCCGTCGGCCCCTTGCCGCTTTCAGCACCTCCTCTTTCTGTCTGTAATCGAGAAAGCGGGCAATTACTGCACGTGGTTTCCTGGCCTGTTCTCTTCTTTGGCCCAGCCGATGTACCCGCTCTATTTTGAGAGATTCTCCTCTCAGGTTTGGCAGGAGGCTCCCAATCCAAGATTGTAAATGTTCAAGTAGGGCACTATCAGCGACACTTTCAGGAATGCCGATGAATCGCAGGTTTTTTCGCCGACCTCGGTTCTCCAGTTCATCGAGTTTATCTCCTTGCTGTTTCACCAAAGTCTCTAGAGCGGCCACTTTGGCCACTACCGATTGTTGCGTGTCTTCCACATCGGACACCCTTGTCTCAACTTGCTCCAGTCGCTCCTCCACCGCCGTGAAACGTTGTCCAAGCGATTGAATCTGCTCCACCAGGTCCTGGAAACGTGTGCTGAGCGCCTGCACCACTGCGGCACTGACCTCGGCCACTAAATCTGGCGGGCTGCCCGGTTTCGGGCTAGATGGTGAGCCTTCCGCCGTTTTTCCCTCCGTAGCGCGGGGTCTCTCTTTTCGCGAAGCTTTAGATGCCATCGGGTTAGCAGTGTTATATACACCACGTCCCACGCAGGGCACTATTCTCGTGGGATAGCAGAGGTAGAATTGTGCAGTTAAAAAACACAGCTGCAAGGATTTTAAGCCGCTGTATAGGGGTTATCTGCCCAGACCAGGCAGGGACGGCCGCGGGGCTATGGACTCAATACCCCAGGAGGAAACTGATAGATGGGGCAATAGAAGGAATGTCCAATCACACCTTGGCGCGCTTTCTTTTGTACACCAGTGCCCGCTGTTGTTAGGCAGGGATGGCCGCAGATCTCCTCGCCGCCTGAGGCACTTCAACAAATGCGGAGAGCGCTGTTGCCGCGACGAAAGAAGTGCCCGATCTCTTTTGCTTATGTCGGCAGCTGCTCTCCCCCGAACGGGCAGAAATAATCTCAGGCCCCCGCTCCGCTGGAGAAACAGTACCCCCGAAGGAACAACCAGCCGCGGCAGCGGGGGAGAGGATGGGGGTGCTCGAACGCGTCTCGGTGCTCTTCCTCCCCAGTCCTAGCCGGACAAAACAGTCACTGGTCTCTCCGCTTCTGAGAGTTCAGCCCTCCGTGAGTGTAACGCTGCTATTAGTGGCGGGGGACTGTCCGGGCGCACCTCATCCCGCTTCTTATTAAAGGAAGTTGCCTGCCCAGATCGTGTGAGGGGGCCGCAAGCCTTTTCCCGCCGGAGCTAGGCCACCACGTGATGATAAAACGGAGGCTGACAGTGGCAGAAATGCCCGATCGTGCCCCCGGCTTACTTGGTTAATAGCCAGCGATCCTCTCTGTTCGGGTAGGAATGGCCGCAGGTCCCTTCGTGACTTCAAGCACCGTATCCCGCAAAAGGAGAACTGATGATGGCGGTGGGGGAAGTGCCCGAATGGCCTCTGCACGTTCTCTGTTTCGCTGAATTATCTGCCCCAGTTAGGCAAGGATGGCCGCGAATCGCTTCAGCGGCAGAGGTTCAAAGCCCCGTCAGGGGAGAGTCAATACAGGTGATAGAGAGGAATTTTTTAAAATGTTTTGTAGCAGTTTTGTGGGGGCGATTGCCCAGAGCTGATCGTGAGCCGTCCGATCAGCTCATTGCCCAAACCGACCATAATATTTCTTTTAAGTTTCGGTGTCTTTGCCAGACACATCTAACTGTCTTATCTTCCAAACCGGGGATGCTAGCCAATACATTCGCGTGACGTTTTATGATTTTCTTCAATTGTGATGCGAAAGGAGAATACTTTGTGATCAAATTGATGTTGGTGTCAGAGTACTGACTCAAGTTCTGTTGCTGAGATGAATGCATTAACAATTGTCGATTACAGTATAATGCTCTCTTATATGCTTTGTTGATGACTGTAGATAGATATCCCCATTCAGCAAAATTCTGCTTTAACTGTTTCGACTGTTGCTTGAAATCTGAGATATCAGTACAGTTTCGCCGATACCGCATAAATTGTGATATGGGAAGGCCATCTAGTAACTGAGGTGGATGGGCACTAGTGTAGTGAAGAAACGTATTGCGATCCGTGCCTTTGCGGAACACTGTGGTGTGCCAGCTATTAACGTTCTTCGTTATCAAAACATCCAAAAACGTGATGCTATTGTCATGATAGTGGGATGTAAATTTTATATGGATGTTTCTGGTGGCAATCCAATCAAAAAATGCTAGTAAACTTCCTACTGGTCCCTGCCAGATCAAAAAAATATCGTCGATGTATCTCTTCAATAATCTGAGATGTTCCTTATATGGGGACGTTTCCAAATGTTGTTGCTCAAAATAATGCATATAAAAATTCGCTATGGAGGGAGCGCATGTAGCCCCCATAGCTACTCCCGAGAGCTGATGATAAATTTTACCCTCAAAAATAAAATAATTCTCAAAAACAGTAAGCCGTGTTAACGCAGATAAAAACTCCAACTGACTGTCTGATAAGTCTCCTCGCATGCTTAAGGCTTGCATTACGCTAATATGCGCTTCGTGTTGCAGAATTACGGTATATAGCGAGGTGACGTCCAAGGTAGCTAATATAACATCAGGATCACTTGCTAACTGAGAATGTGCATCAAGAATTGTTAAAAAAATGCATTGTCTCTCTTATGTAAGTAGGAATAGATAATAACATGGGGCTTAAAAAAGAATCGATAAACATCGATAAGGGCTCCAGAAGTGAGCCTCGAGTAGAAACTATTGGCCTCCCCGGGGGACGTGTCAAATTTTTATGGACTTTGGGAACAATATAGAATTTGGCTGTCACCGGATTGTTAGGATTCAAGCAACTCCATTCCTTCTTCGAAATCAGTTTAGCATCTAAGGCTAAAGTGGTAATATCTTTAATTTTTCGCTGAAGATGTTCAGTGGGGTTTTCTTGCAAAACTTCATAAGTAGAAGAATCTTGCAATTGTCGGTATGCCTCATTTAAATATTGGTTCCTATCCAAAATGACTATGCCCCCTCCTTTGTCGGCGCGTTTTATTACTATTTCCGATCTATGTTGCAATGTATCAAGTGCCGTGCGTTCCGCTCCTGTGAGCACATTGCGTTGTTTATTTTTAGTATGTTCCAAGGCATAAACATCCTTAAGAATTAATTCACGGTATAAACACAAAGAAGGGTGCAAGGGACCCGGGGGGGACCATGTGGATTTCAATGGTAGCAACTTGCGGTGGGGAGATAAAGAAGTCAGAGCACTAGGTTGATCTCGAAAATACGATTTTAAATTGAGCTTACGGATTAAACGCTCCAAATCTAAACGAAACTGGAAAGAATCAAAGTAGATCTTGGGCACGTAGGACAAACCTTTGCCCAAAATTAACTGTTGTTCTACCGGTAAACAGTACAGGAGGTCGAGGCCAATGATTCACAGACATCCCTGAGATCTCTCAGCTAGGGAGTTCTATATGTGAGGACTACATTCCTTCTTGTTTCTGGAGATAGCATAGTTACTCACCTGTAACAGGTGATCTCCGGGAACAGCAGGTATTTAGTCCTCACAACCTGCCCATCTCCCCATAGAGTTGTAGCTCTCTCTTTCTCCTTTACTCGACTTTCTTCAGCTATACACTCAACTGAGGAGAGTCAGTTAGAAGAGCGGGAAGGCACCAGCACATGCGCAGTGAACTGCTCCCAAACGCTTTCTATTTGGTAGCTGGGTAGCTTCCCATGCAGGCTCCATCGGTACCTGATGTCACCCATATGTGAGGACTAAATTCCTGCTGTTCCCGGAGATCACCAGTTACAGGTGAGTAACTACGCTTAACTGACTGTAAACAAGCAACTATACCGCCTTGATTGTAGGATAAGGCGGTATAGAAATACTGTTAAATAAATAAATAAACTTGAAATAGATCGAAAGTCTACACAGCTCTTTGTTTCCTTAGATCCCATAAACTTGGTATACCAGTTGCAAAAAGGACTCAAGCTAATTGGCTTACATCAAGCATAAAAGTTTCTTAGGAACAAGCGAATATGCCTCACTCGAAAATTAAGTCTCATCAGATTAAGTTCCAGTCAGACTTGCTTCAGTCCGAGTCACAATAGTCCAAATATCTTTAAGCGATACATCCGAAGGAGGGATCAAGGAAATTTCCGATCCTCCCTTCACTGAAGATACCTGAACAACTTTAGGTAACGGCAATAATTTAACACTAGGGATAGTATCCCCCAAAACTAAGCCAGACCCCAGGTCGGAGGCCTGAGGGGAAACTCCCTTCTCACCTCCGTCTACAATCCCGCCGAGATTCTGTGGCAAGTGGGGTAGGGTAACACCCCCAATCGGAGAAGAGGTGGACAACGAGGAGGTACTCACAGCAGCAGACGACTCCGTACTCCCACCTTCCAGGGTTCGCCTGACTAGATGTTTATCCATAGGGCCCTCGCTTTTTGGGGCCTTCATGGTCGACACAGCTGGAAAGCTCTTCTTATGACGTTTCCCCATTGAAGAATATTAAAATCCACACCTCCACACCCCTCCGAAACTCTCTGAACTCTCTGAAAATCTCCGAAGGGGCTCCAAAGGGGCGTGACCTGCCCCTTTGGTCACGCCCCTTCGGTCGCGCCCAAAGATGCGGCCACGACCGCGTCCCGCGGTTCAGCCCAGACTATTATAGGGCAGGATGATGACGTCAGATGCTCTCACTCAGCGATCGCAGCTGATCTCGCTTTCCCCAGCAGGACCGTCTCTCCTCTCCACAGTCCCGTGGTTCAGCCCAGACTATTATAGGGCAGGATGATGACGTCAGATGCTCTCACTCAGCGATCGCAGCTGATCTCGCTTTCCCCAGCAGGACCGTCTCTCCTCTCCACAGTCCCGTGGTTCAGCCCAGACTATTATAGGGCAGGATGATGGAACTTTGGGACAAATTGAAGAGTTCACAAAAGATGCTGTTGCTAAGTTTATAGATTATGATGAGCAATTAGGTGTGGTTGGGGAACGCCTGGGGCAATTAGAAACTAAAGTAAATACTGTTAGAGCTGTTTCTGTAGCCTCTGTAACGGATAGCTTGTATGTTCGTAGACAGTTGGAAAATTTTGAGAATTCAATGAGGTTGAAGAACTTGCGGTGTTTAAATTTTCCTATCACGCACTACTTGTCTCCACTTATTCTCTTTTATAAGTATCTGAAAGAGGTGTTGCTTTTTGAGCAACCTGAAATCTTTAAAATTGCAAATATTTACTATATACCTAAATTTAAAAAAAAGATGTCTAGTGAGAGAGATGATGTGGTAGGAGCTCAGGCGGCCTCTCCCCCTAGTTTAGAATTTTCTGATTTTTTTGGAATCCTCTTCGGATAATATAACCACTCGCGCTATGCTGGTGGTTACTTTTTATTCCGAGATGGATAAGAATTCTGTTATGAAAACGTATTTCTCTAAGAAACATGCTATTTTTTGTGGTTTTAGGGTCACTCTTTTCCCGGACGTCTCAAAATCAACCCAGATGCGCCGGAAGGCCTTTCTGGGGTTGAAGGACTGTACACTTGCATTGGGAGCTACTTTTTTTCTTAAGTTCCCATGCAAGTGTATAGTTGGACATGCTGGGAAAAGTTATGGTTTTATGGAATCTGACCAGTTATTGGCCTATCTTAAAGCCCAGGAATCCCAGTCTGAGGTGACAAGTTAGTATTTAGGGTTTAGAATCGATTTATCTCCTTTCCCTGGATAATTATTTTCCTATATTGTTTTTCATTTGATATAGCCTGTGTCTCTTTTCTCCCATGATGTGGACTTGAAGTTGCAGATATGTGTTATGTTGGGCCTTAGGGTCTCATGTTTTCCTTTTTGTTTTTCTGATATTACCTGTATTGTTCAATTATGTACAATTTAAAAATGCTCAATAAAAAAAAAAAAAAAGTCTCATCAGATTAGAGTTAGTGCAGTGACAGTAGTGCCCCTAAAATCTGCCTCGCTATCTGCTATCTGCAAAGAAGCTACATAGTCCTCTCTTCATGTGTTCTCTGCACATCACTGTTTGGATCAAACATTAGAAAGAGACAGTTCCTTTGGTCGAGCTGTGCTGAACAATCTATTCCTCTCACCTAGCAATTCTCAAAACAGACCATATGGCCTGTGATTTAAGAAGAGCAGCCCTAAGCTTGGGAGTCTTATCAAAGAACAAAGCAACCAGGCATTGATAGCATTCCCATAGAAGTAATACAGCAATCTAATGCAGCTGTTACCGTACTTACAAGGCTCTGCCAAGAAATATGGAAGACAACATCATGGCCAACTGACTGGAAAAGATCTGTGTTTATACCAATACTAAAGAAAGGTAATCCAACTGACTGTGGAAATTATCGCACAATCGCTCTGATCCCACATGCCAGCAAGATTCTACTGAAGATTATTCAAAAGAGACTACAACCATACCTGGAACAAGAACTACCTGAAGTGCAAGCAGGGTTCAGGAAAGGGCGAGGAACGAGAGACATCATTGCGGATGTGAGATGGATCCTTGAAAAGACTAAAGAATACCAAAAGGATATCTATTTGTGCTTTATCGACTATAGCAAGGCTTTTGACTGTGTAAACCATGAGAAACTCTGGGCCACATTAAGAAGCATGGGTATACCAGAACAGCTCATCGTTCTCTTGCACAATCTGTACATTGACCAAGAAGCAACAGTTTGAACGGAACAAGGAGAAACAGAATGGTTTAAAATAAGCAAAGGTGTAAGACAAGGCGGCATACTTCCCCTTATCTGTTTAATTTATATGCAGAACAAATCATCAGAGAAGCAGGATTGTATGAAGACAACAGAGGTATGAAGATTGGTGGAAGACTCATCAACAACCTTCGCTATGCTTGAGAAGTTCAAGATGTTATCGCTTGGCATCCTGCAGCCCTTCCTTCAGCAGGGCGATTGGCTATGCTCCTTGGACCTCAAAGACGCTTACGTCCGCATTCTAATTCACCCTCAATACCTACACTTCAGGGTGCAGGAGGACCACTACCAGTACAGGGTGCTCTCCTTCAGGTTTGTGTCCGCACCGTGGGTTTTCACAAAGTGTCTCTCTGCGACCGCTACCACCTCCCTCAGGCGGCAGAGCATACCTGTCTTCCCCTACCTCGATGACTGGCTCGTCACGGGGACCTCGATCGACAAAGCCTGCCTGGCAACCTCACGAACGATCCTCCTCCTCGAACGCCTCAGCTTCTTGGTCAACTACTCCAAGTCCCATCTCAAGCCGGTTCGGACCCAGGAGTTTATTGGCACCTGCCTCAACACGGAGCGAGCGACCGCCTTCCTGCCCGTGGACTGGGCAAAACTCCTCCAGACCATGGCGGCCCAGGTCCAGAGCAGGATTTGGGTTACGGTGCGGGTCATGTTGCACCTCCTAGGACACATGGCCTTCACGTCCATGTGGTCCCGCACGCTTGCATGCACATGCTGACAGCTCAGTGGTGCCTCAGGGCGCAATGGAGTCAGGCCTTCGGCCACCTTAGGGACACTATACGGGTTTCCTGCAGTCTCCACAACTTCCTGAGTTGGTGGTGGGACCCCCGAAGTCTCTTTTGGGGCATGCCCTTCCAGATCCTACAGCTTGAACTCGTCCTGACAACGGATAGTTCTCTGCTGAGGTGGGGAGCCCACTGCGGCGCGTTGTGCACCCAGGGGCAGTGGTCGCCCGAGGAGTCTCAGCAGCAGATCAGTCTACTCGAGCTTCAGGCGGTCCGATGGGCATTGAGGGCCTTCGAGGGCTATCTGAGGGGGAAATTGCTACTCGTGCAGACCGACAACTGGGTAGCAATGTTCTACATAAACAAGGAGGGGGGGAACAGGATCATGCCGCCTCTGCCGAGAGGGGATCCCCCTTTGTTCCTTTGCGTCTCGCCGGGGGATGACCCTGTGAGCAGTCTACTTCCCAGGCCAGCAGAATGTCCTCACAGACAAACTCAGCAGGATCCTCCGCCCACATGAGTGGCGCCTAGATCCGGAGGTCGCCGGCGCTTTGTTCCATCGGTAGGGGATCCCCATCTATGGACCTGTTTGCCAGTCCGGTGAACGTGCAGATTCCCTGCTTCTGTAGCCCAGTCCCGCACCCAAGCAGGGTGGCCCCGGATGCGTTCCTCTTGAACTGGATCTCCGGCCTTCTTTACGCATTCCCTCCTACTCCTCTCATTGCGAGGATCCTCCACAAGGTTCAGCGTGACTGAACTTCAGTGATCCTCGTGGCTCCCTTGTGGCCTCGACAGCCTTGGTTCCCGCTTCTGCTCCGGCTCTCGTCAGATCCTCCAGTCCCCTTGGGCTGTGCCCCGGGCCGATTGACACAGGAGGGGGGTCGGGTTCTCCACCTGAACCTGGCCTCGCTGTCCCTTACAGCCTGGCGACTAAACAGGTCGCCTAAACTTTGCTGCGCCTCCCGGAGGATGAGGAGATTCTCCTCGCGTCGAGGAAGGACTTAACGAGACGGGTGTACGCCTTTAAATGGCGATACTTCTCAACCTGGTGCTTCGAGCTCCAGATTGACTCGATCTCCAGGAATAAGCAGGAATATAGTCTTCACATATATGGGGTATCATCAGTACCGACAGAGCCTGCTTGGGAACACTCCCCAGCATCCAATAGGAAAGCTTTTGGGAGCTTCCCACTGCACCTGTGTCGCTGCGTTCCCGCCTTTCCAACTCTCCCTCTTCAGTTTTCGTTTTCCGCAGAGCTGACAGGCAGCAAACCCTGTCACCGCAGAAAATTTTCTTTTTGTGGTCGCGTCTGCCTTCACCGTCGACACCTATACTGGTAGCACTGGTCTTTTCTTCATTTTCTTACTTCTTTTCCTAAAAAAATAATTCTTCTTTTTGGAGGGTCAGTCCCCTCTGGGTGCCAGGCGCCATTTTGGGCACTAGGCCCTCTTTTCTTCTAAAATGGAGAAACCAGCTAGTGGTTTCAAAAAATTCTCAAAGTGTAGTGGTACCATTTCTGCTACTGACACCCATGACTGGTGTCTTAAATGTTTATGTCCTGACCATTTACCACTGGAATGCCTCCTCTGTAGAAAGATGACCAAGAGAGGCCTGCAGTACAGAGCTGCAAAACTCGGCACCCTCTTTGCCGCAGATGTGATGTCTGTTGTATTGACATCTTCCAGGGCTTCATCTTCCTCCCATGGATCTCGGGTAACTAAACCGAGGTCTTCCAAGACCGGCCAGTCCTCAAAGGGTAGATCTCCTTTGAAGCATCGAGATGCTACTAGCGTTGCCCTCAAGGAAAACATACCGGCAAAACAGCCCCGGCTGGAGGCCACGGCCTCCAAAGCATTAACGGGGCTCCAGGGTGTTCCCGAAGCTTCCATCTCCGGAGAACTCCTGGTGCCATGCTCTGGTGTCGTGGCCTGCTCCTCTGGTACCGACATCCAGGCATCGGCAGGGGTTATGGATCAGTGCATCCTGGCCATCGAATGCAGCCTAGCGGCTCTCTTAGCAGCTTCAGTACCGCTAAGGCAGCTCCAGGTGGTTCCGCAGTCATTGATATCGGTACCGTCTGCCCCTGCTTTAACCGATGTGCCTCGTTCCTTGCTTCCCCCCATGCCAGCCCTTGAATCAGTGTCCGGTATCGACTTCGATCAATACCGGCGTCAAACAGTGCAAGAACACCCAGCACAGAGATACTTTGAGTCCTCCAATTCCGATGATTGAGGACTCTGCCAGTACCGGAGTGATTCTTCCTGAGGATCCCTCTCCTTCTCCTCAGCGCAGGATGTCTCCTCCAGAAGACATGTCTTTTCAGGATTTCATACGTGATGTAGCACGAGGACTCTCAATCACAGTGACCCCTGAGAAGGAACCGAGAGCAGAAGAATTAGAAATTCTTCAGTATCCGGCAGCTGCTAAAGAAGCTGCTACCCTTCCCAGTCACAGAATCTTGCATGACCTCATGCTGAGGATGTGGGAAACACTTTTAACGATGTCTCCACACTCTCGGATGCTCGATACCATGTACCGAGTTCCACAATGCCCTGGTTTTCAGAAGACACAATTACCACACCATTCAATGGTAGTGGAATCAGCGATGCGTAGGATCAAGAGTGCTAAACTGCATTCTTCCAATCCTCAAGGCCGTGAAGCAAGGACACTCGATGCCTTTGGGCATTGATGTTTTCAATCCTTGATGCTATCGGCCAGGATCAGCTCTTACATCCTTTATATGGGAATGTTCCTTAAGGAAGTTACAAGAGATCTGGAGCTGATGGCTCCACTTCTCCCTGATGATAAAAGGACAGACTTCCTCACTCTGGTCAAACATGCCCAGAATGTTTCTAAGTTTATGAACCGTGCAACCTTTGATTGCTTTGAGTGCATTAGCAGAACCTCTGCTATTTCCATCGGTGCACGTCGCATTGTCTGGCTTCAGGCATCTGATTTAGAACAATAGGTGCAAGACAAGCTGGGGAATATTCCTTGCACAGGCGAAAATCTCTTTGGCAAGGATTGGCAGGACAAAGCTAATCAACTTTTATTTTATTTAGTTCTTAATTAATTTATTTATTTATTTATTTATTTACAGTCTCTTATATACCGCGCTATTCAGCATCAGTGCGGTTTACATGGAACATAAACTTACAACCGGGCGGCAAGCCGCTCTGTGTTTACAGAGAATGGGTGCTAAAACTTAGGTAACAGGGGGTAACTATTTACACATAGGCGTCATGTTGTGTCTGAAAACACCACCTTGAAAAGATTATCAAGGACCACAGCCAACCCAGCTAAAAAAAGACAACTAAGAAACCCTTTTTCAACAAGAAAAAGAAATTCTACCCATCTTACACCCAGGCTGTCCACTGCCCAGTTCATGCCCCCAAAAGGGACAACAGCAACCCAGGCAGCAAAGGAAGGCCCAAGTCCCCAGAACTCAACAAGCTCAGCAGACACAGTCTCCTCAGGGCTTTTGACTCCTTCCTAGAGAACTTAGTCATCCTGCCCCTGAAAGGTCCAGAGCCTCTCGCCATCCCCGGCAGACTTTGTCATTTTGCCAAAAGATGGCAACAGATAACATCAGAGCACTGGACTCTATCCATTGTAAGAGAGGGGTACAAACTCCATTTTCACAGTTTTCCCCCTCCCACCATCACAAGACAGTTCAATTCTCAGGGCTCTTTCACCACTTTCTTGTGTCAAGAGGTCACCTCACTACTTGCTCAAAGGGCAATAGAAGAGGTACCCATATCCCAACATGGCATGGGTTTCTACTCCCCCTACTTCCTCATTCCAAAGAAAACAAGGGGATACAGACCTATACTGGACCTCAGAGAGCTGAACAAGTATCTGTTCCGAGAAAGATTCAAGGTGATCTCCCTCAGAACACTTCTTCCATACATTCAGAGTCAGGATTGGCTATGTTCTCTAGATCTAAAGGATGCATATACGCATATTCTCATCCATACAGATCACAGGAGGTTTCTTCGATTCCTTTTTCAAGAAAGACATTACCAGTACAGGGTTTTACCCTTCGGACTAGCTTCTGCCCCAAGAATCTTCACAAAATGCATGGCAGTAGTAGCAGCATTTCTGAGAACTCGGGGGATATTCATCTTCCCCTACTTAGACGACTGGCTTTTCCAAGCATCAACAGCTCCAGAAGCCAGTTCTGCTCTCTCCCGTACAATGCAAATCCTGCAGTACCTGGGACTGGTCATAAACCTCCCAAAATCTCATGCCACCCCTTCTCAGTCTCTAGAGTTCATAGGGACTCTTCTAGACACAAGGCAGTCAAAAGCTTTCCTGCCACATCCATGTTGTCTTCAAATACTCCAGCTGGCCTCCCAAGCAGCTATGAAGACTTTTCTAACTGCTCGAGAAATGCTTCAGCTGCTGGGGCATATGGCATCCACTGTCCATGTGTTTCCCTATGCTCAACTGCACATGCGAGCAGCCCAGTGGACCCTAACCTCTCAGTGGACACAGGCCTCGGGTCACCTCACAGACAAAATCAGAAACTCAACACGTCTCATTTCGTCCCTACAATAGTGGCAATCGCTGGGAAACCTTCTCGTAGGATCTCCTTTCTAGCAGCCTCTACACCAAGCCACCTTGACGACAGATGTGTCCAAGTTAGGTTGGGAGGGGGGGGCTCACTTGGATAATCTCTCTACTCAGGGTCGCTGGACCGAGCAAGAGGTTGGTCTTCTTATAAACCTCCTGGAACTCAGAGCCATCTTCTGTGCTCTTCAAGTATTTCAGGCCCATCTGAGTTACAAGGCGGTTCTGGTCCAGACCGACAATCAAATAGCCATGTTCTGCGTGAACAAGCAGGGTGGGACGGGGTCTCAGGCGTTGTGCAACGAA
The DNA here is from genome assembly GCA_033557465.1 of Ichthyophis bannanicus. Classification (NCBI taxonomy): domain Eukaryota; kingdom Metazoa; phylum Chordata; class Amphibia; order Gymnophiona; family Ichthyophiidae; genus Ichthyophis; species Ichthyophis bannanicus. The sequence continues at coordinate 1,742,207,856 of CM066031.1, read as the reverse complement.
GCCCTATGCCTCTGGGCCTTCGCCAGAGATCTTCAAATCCACCTACTAATGGTGTATCTCCAGGAACAAGCAGGAATAAGTCCTCACTTATGGATACGTCGGAACCGACGGAGCCTGCGCGGGAAAGCTCCCCAGCTTCCCAGGAAGGAAGCTTTTGGGGTCTCCCACTGCACATGCGCGCTGCCTTCCCACCTTCCTGACCAGCTCTCCTCAGTTTCTCTTTTTCCGCGGAGCCAGCAGGTTGTGTTCCTGTCACCGCTGAAGAAATTATTGTTTTAGTTTGTTTCTTTAGACCGCGTACCTGCCTTCCCCATACCGAAACCGGTACCACCGGTCTCTCTTTTCTTTTCTTTAAAAAAAAAAAAAAAAAAATCTTTATCTTGCACGACTTGGTGACTTTGGTTAGGCCTCAGGCCTACACAAATTCTCCTCATGGAGAAACCAGCCCCTGGTTTTAAGAAGTGTACCAAGTGTAGTGCTGTTATTTCTGTCACAGACACCCATGAATGGTGTCTTAAATGTTTGGGACCTGACCACTCCATTCCGGACTGCCCATCCTGCTCCCAGATGTCTAAACGTGGTTTGCAGAACCGGGCCAACAAATTCCATGTGCTGTTTGCTTCAGATAATCCAGCATCACAGTCATCCAGGTCTTCCTCTCCGGATGGATCTCAGGTAACCAAACCTTCTTCGGGCAGGTCCTCAAAGAGCAAATCTCCTTCAAAGCATCGAGAGGCTCTCAATTTTGAATCTGAGGACCATGCCCCAGCCAAACAACCCCGGCGGGAAGCTCTGACTTCCAAAGCACCATCTATGGGGTTACAGGTTGATATCGATGGCACGGCCTCGACTGATCACCTGTTAGACTGCTCTGGGGTACCGGCCCATACCGGTACCGACATCCAGGCAGCAGTGGCGTCTATGAGCAATACTGTTCAGACCATGCAGCAGGCCATGCTGTCTTTTATTACAGCTGCGACGCCCTCGGTACCGCGTTCAGCGGTACCGGGTCCGGTTCCGGTATCGTCTCCCATACCGGAACCGAGACCATCCACTTCCAAACGCAGATCGGTTCCGCATGCCGGATCCGGGTTTTCACCCGATACCGATCCCATACCCGGTACGCCCGATGTCGATACCGATCGGTATGCGTATCGTGCGTTGGAAGCAAATAGAGAATACTCTGATTCTTCTGAGGATTTTGACTCCTCTGACGACTCTGATGAGCTGTCTCTAGTTCTTCATGAAGACCCCTCTTCCCCAAAGAGGAGAATGTCTCCACCAGAGGATTTGTCCTTTCAAGACTTCATTATAGAGCTAGCTAAAGGACTTTCTATTACCACATCCTCTGAAAAAGAACCTAGGTCAAAGAAATTGGATATTTTAGGATACCCTAAGGTTCCTAAAGAGGCAGTCACCCTGCCTATCCATGAAAGCCTTCAAGAACACTTGATGGACTTATGGGAGGCTCCTCTAACGTTGTCTCCTTACTCTCGTAGGTTGGACACCATGTACCGGGTCCCTCCTTCTCCTGGGTTTCAAAAGACTCAGCTGCCTCACCATTCCATTGTGGTGAAGTCTGCGCTGAAAAAGATTAAGAGCACCAAAAGGCACTCTTCTTACCCCTCCAGGGCGAGAATGTAAGACCCTAGACTCTTTTGGCAGGAAACGTTTCCAGGCTAGTATGCTTATAGCCAGGATTAATTCTTACAGTCTGTATATGGGCATGTTTCTAAGGAAACTTGCCCTAAAGGTAAAGCATTTTGCCCCCTTTATCCCTGAAGATAGAAAGGAGGAGTTCATTTCTTTAGTGAAACAGCTTCTAGATGTTTCTAAGTTCTCCAACAGAGCAGCCTTTGATTCCTTTGAGGGTGCCAGTAGAGCTTCGGGCATTGCCATTGCAGCCCGACGACTTGCTTGGCTCCAGGCCTCTGATCTAGAACCCTGGGTCCTGGATGGCTTACGGAATCTGCCCTGTACAGGTGAGAACTTATTTGGTAAAGACTGGCAAGTTAAAGCCACTCAAATGGACGCAGAAAATGCTACATTGGATAGACTTTCTAAGTCTACCTCTACTCCTGCCAAGAAAAAGTCTTTCAAGAGGCCTTACTACAAGAAGGCCAGATTTTCCACAAATACTGGCCAACAATCTTCTCAGCCTCGCTTTGCTGCTAAACGTCAGCAACCTAAACAGGCAAGGTCAAAGCCTGCAGCGTCTGCCACTCAGCAGGCTCAACCCCCTCAGGGGATTTGACTTGCCCCTAGAGAACTTAACATTTCTGGCTCTAGAACAACCAGAGCCCCTCACCATTCCCAGAAGGTTAGCTCACTTTGCTCCCAGATGGGGGCAAATTACATCAGAGCACTGGACCCTCTCTATCATCAGAGAGGGCTACAAACTTCATTTTTCCAACCTTCCTCCACATACCATGGTGAGGCACTTCAATTCTCCCCCATCTCTCCTGGACCTGTTGGGTCAGGAAATCTCTTCTCTCCTTGCCCAAGGGGCAATAGAACAGGTTCCTCTTCTTCAACAAGGGACAGGATTCTACTCCCCTTATTTTCTCATACCAAAGAAGACAGGGGGATTCAGACCTATCCTAGATCTGAGAGAATTGAACAAATTTCTGTACAAGGAGAAATTCAAAATGCTTTCTCTAGGCATTCTCCTTCCATACCTTCAGAGTCAGGATTGGCTTTGTTCTCTAGATCTCAAGGATACGTACACACATATACTCATCCACCCATCCCACAGAAAATATCTAAGATTTCTGTTTCAGGGAAAACATTTCCAGTACAGAGTACTTCCCTTCGGTCTGGCCTCTGCTCCAAGAGTGTTCACCAAATGCATGGCAGTGGTGGCTGCATTTCTAAGAGGTCTGGGAATTTTTGTATTCCCATATCTGGACGACTGGCTCATCTGAGCTCCATCTCAGTCACAGGCCCAGATTTCCCTGGACCGCACCAGGCACGTTCTGCAGTATCTGGGACTGGTGGTAAACCTTCCCAAGTCTCAACTTACCCCTACTCAGTCTCTGGAATTCATAGGGGCCCAGTTGGACACCGCCACTGCAAGGGCCTACCTACCTCAAGTCCGGGGCCAACGTCTGATGTGCTTGGCCTCCCAAGCTCAATCCAGCAGTCACTTGACAGCCAGAGAAATGCTACGACTTCTGGGCCACATGGCCTCCACGGTACACGTGGTGCCCTACGCTCGTCTTCATATGAGAGCAGCTCAATGGACCTTGGCCACTCAGTGGACTCAAGCATCAGGAGCGCTCTCCGACCAAATACTCACCTCAAAGCGTCTGTTTTGGTCCCTCCAATGGTGGATGTCCACCAAGAATCTGTTGTTGGGGACCCCCTTCCAACCTTTGTTGCCCCAAGCAACCCTCACAACAGATGCCTCCCAAACAGGGTGGGGAGCCCATCTTCAACACCTCTCCACTCAGGGTACTTGGTCTCCCCAAGAGACCACCCTTCACATCAACCTCCTGGAACTGCGAGCAGTCTTCTTTGCCTTCAAAGTCTTCCATACCCTCCTAGTCAACTTGACCATCCTAGTCCAGACAGACAATCAGGTAGCCATGTTCTACATAAACAAACAAGGAGGGACAGGCTCTCTGTCGCTTTGCAACGAAGCTCTCAGATTATGGGCCTTCGCCAGAGAGCATCAAATTCATCTTCTGGCAGTCTATCTTCCAGGGGTTCAAAACTCTCGGGCAGACAGACTCAGTCGAGTTCTGCTTCCACACGAATGGTCCCTACATATGGACCAGATACGCAGAATCTTTCAGGAATGGGGAACCCCGGACATAGACCTCTTTGCAAGTCCGTGGAATGCCAAACTTCCCCGGTTCTGTTCCAGGAATCCGTGTCAGGGGGCTCAGGCCAACGACGCCTTTCTCCTGCATTGGGGTCAGGAATTCCTATATGCCTTTCCACCCATTCCTTTGATTCCCAAGACTCTGTTCAAACTCCAGAGAGATCACGGATCGATGATCCTCATAGCTCCACGCTGGCCACGCCAAGTGTGGTTCCCTCTACTTCTGCATCTCTCCCAGGGACCCTCTCTGGACCTGGGAGCGGCGCCAGACCTTCTGTCTCAGGAGGAGGGGACTTTGTGGCACCCAAACCCCAAGTCCCTACACCTCCGAGCTTGGTTATTGAAGGCCTAAGCCTTCATGACTTCAATCTTTCTCAACCAGTGAAAGATATCCTTCATGCCTCTAGGAAACCCTCCACGAGGCGTTCCTTTGCTTTCAAATGGAAACGCTTTTCCATTTGGTGTGCTCAACAGGGTCTTGACCCTCTAGCACTTCCTTTGAATTCTCTACTAGACTATCTCCTGCATCTTTCTAATGCAGGCCTTAAGACGAATTCAGTAAGAGTCCATTTGAGTGCTATTGCAGCATCCTTAAAACCTATAAATGGACAACCTGTCTCCTCTCATCCGCTTGTTGCAAGGTTCATGAGAGGCCTGACTCTAACTAAGCCTCCCATCCGACCTCCTCCGGTAGCATGGGACTTGAACCTAGTTCTGGGTCAGCTTATGAAGCCACCTTTTGAACCGTTGGTTTCTACCTCCTTGAAATTTCTTTCCTGGAAGGTCCTTTTCCTTATTGCAGTCACTTCGGCTCGCCGCATCAGTGAACTACAAGCCTTAGTGGCTCATCCACCTTATACCAGGTTTCATCATGATAAGGTGGTCCTTAGGACGAATCCCCACTTTATGCCCAAAGTGGTCTCGCCTTTTCATCTTAATCAAGAGGTATATCTACCTGTCTTTTTTCCAGCTCCTCATGCATCCAGTGCAGAGAGGAACCTTCATACTTTAGATTGTAAAAGAGCTCTTGCCTTTTACCTCAACAGGACTCAGCCACATCGAAAGTCTTCCCAGCTTTTCGTGGCTTTTGATCCTTCTCATTTGGGACTTCCAGTCTCCAAACGTACACTTTCCAATTGGATTGCTCAGTGTATTTCCTTTGCTTACCAGAGTAAAAATATTTCTCTGGAAGGCCATGTCACAGCTCACAATGTGAGAGCCATGGCCACTTCTATGGCTCATCTTCACTCTGTATCCATAGATCAGATCTGTCGAGCCGCCACATCGGCCTCGGTTCATACCTTCACAGCCCATTACTGCTTGGACAAGGACTCCCGCCGGGATGCCTTGTTTGGTCAGGCTGTCCTCAAACACCTGTTCCATACTTGATCAACTCCTGCCCACCTTCCCAGGATGGATGCCTGAGATCCATACGAAGATGGCGAACCCTTGGAAGGGGATCTCCCAGGCATCTTAGCTAGGGAGTCCCCATAAGTGAGGACTTATTCCTGCTTGTTCCTGGAGATAGCACAGTTACTTACCTGTAACAGGTGATCTCTGGGAACAGCAGGAATTAGTCCTCACAACCCACCCACCTCCCCTAGGAGTTGTATCTTCTATCTATCTTCCTTTCCTCTCTCTATTGTCTCAGCTATAAACTCGAACTGAGGAGAGCTGGTCAGGAAGGCGGGAAGGCAGCGCGCATGTGCAGTGGGAGACCCCAAAAGCTTCCTTCCTGGGAAGCTGGGGAGCTTTCCCGCGCAGGCTCCGTCGGTTCCGACGTACCCATAAGTGAGGACTAATTCCTGCTTTTCCCAGAGATCACCTGTTACAGGTAAGTAACTGTGCTATCTTCCAGGCACACAAAATCTCTTGGCAGACAAACTCAGTCAAGTATTGCTGCCACACGAGTGGTCTCTTCATCCAGAGCAGATTGCTCGAATTTTTCAAATCTTGGGAACTTCAGATATAGACCTCTTTGCAAGTCCTCAGAATGCTAAACTTCCCTGGATCTGTTCCAGAATTCCGGCTCAGAACTGTCAGGCAAGAGATGCCTTCCACCTCCACTGGGGTCAGGACTTCCTCTATGCCTTCCCACCCATTCCCCTCATTCCCAAAATTCTGTTCAAGCTCCAGAGAGACAGGGGCCATATGATCCTCATAACACCACGTTGGCCATGACAGACGTGGTATCCATTGCTTCTGCGTCTCTCTCAAGCCAAGCCTCTGGAGTTGGGATGTGCTCCAGATCTTCTATCACAGGAGAACGGGACGCTATTGCACCTGAATCCTCAGTCTCTACACCTCAGGGCGTGGCTGCTGAGAGCCTAGAATTCCAGGATATCAACCTTTCTCAACAGGTTAAGATATCCTTTTGGCTTCAAGAAAACCTTCCACATGGCGGGCCTACGTCTTCAAGTGGAGAAGGTTCTCTATCTGGTGTTCAAAAAAGGAACTTAATCCCTTTTCAGTTCCAGTAGAGGCATTACTGGAGAATCTCCTCCATCTTTCATCCTCTGGTATTGAGACCAATTCAGTAAGGGTCCATCTTAGTGCCATTGCGGCTTTCCACAAGCCCTTTGATAGACAACCTATCTCCTCTCAACCGCTAGTAGCGCGGTTTATGAGAGGTCTACTCTTAACTAAACCTCCCATTGATCCACCATTTGAATCTTGTCCTAGGGCAGCTTATGAAACCGCCCTTCGAACCCTTAGCCACTACATCTCTGAAGTTTCATTCTTGGAAGGTAATCTTCCTAATTGTCCTCACTTCTGCAAGACGCATTAGTGAGCTACAAGCTTTAGTGGCTGATTCTCTTTATACAAGGTTCCACCATGATAAGGTAGTTCTTAGGACTCACCCTCACTTTATGCCAAAGGTGGTTTCTCCTTTTCATTTAAACCAGTCCGTTTACCTTCCTGTATTCTTCCCTAGGCCTCACACCTCAAATGCAGAAAGGAATCTTCATACTCTGGATTGTAAAAGAGCTTTAGCTTTTTACCTTCAGAGAACTAAGCAACATAGAAAGTCTTCACAGCTTTTTGTTGCCTTTGACTCCAGTCATCTTGGATTACCAGTTTCCAAGCAAACTTTGTCTAAATGGATTGCAGATTGCATATCCTTTGCCTATGAGAGTAAGGGACTTTCGTCATTTATTTATTTTATTTATTTACATTCTCTTATATACCGCGCTATTCTGCATCAGTGCGGTTTACATTGGACAAACTGAAATTCAAATGTGAGAGCAATGGCAGCCTCTATGGCTAACCTTCGCTCAGTGTCCATTGACGACATCTGTAGAGCAGCCACTTGGGCTTCGATACACACCTTTGCAGCCCACTATTGCTTAGACAAGGACTCCCGTCGGGATGCCTCATTTGGCCAGGCTGTTCTCCAGCATCTCTTTCAGACTTAGAACAACTCCTACCTGACGTCCCGGGTTTCAATGCCAGAGATCCATGGGAGGAAGCATGACCCATCCCAACCTGGGTTTCGCGGCTTTCTGGGGTCATCTCCCTGGCATTCTTTCAGCTGGGGAGTCCCCATATGTGAAGACTACATTCCTGCTTGTTCCTGGAGATAGCGTAGTTACTCACCTGTAACAGGTGATCTCCGGGAACAGCAGTAATTAAGTCTTTACAACCTATCCACCTCCCCTAGGAGTTGTCTCTATCTCTCCTTCTCATCAGCTATAAACTTAACTGAAGAGGGAGAGTTGGAAAGGCGGGAAGGCAGCGACACAGGCGCAGTGGGTTGCTTCCAAAAGCTTTCCTATTGGACGCTAGGGAGCGTTCCTGCTTAGGCTCCGTCGGTACCGACGATACCCCATATGTGAAGACTTAATTCCTGTTCTTCCCAGAGATCACCTGTTACAGGTGATCTCTATGCTTTCCCTGCTCTACCCGGTGGATCCTCCAGTATCTCCTCCACTTATCGAAGGCAAGGTTGAAATCCAATTCAGTCAGGGTACACCTGAGCGCCATTTCGGCGAACCACCTCCCCGTTGAGGGGAAAACCCTCTCGGGGCAGCCCTTGGTCTCCCGCTTCATGCGAGGTCTCTTGTTTTCGAAGCCTCCCATCCGGCCTCTGTCGACAGAGTGGGACCTCAACTTGATGCTGATGCAGCTTACGCGAGCACCCTTTGAGCCGATGGCGACGTGTTTGCTTCGGCATCTCTCCTGGAAGGTGGTCTTCCTGGTGGCCCTGATGTCGGCTTGCCGAGTCAGCGAGCTTCAGGCCCTCATGGCTGAGGCTCCATACACTAGGTTCTATGGGAACAGGGTGGTTCTCCACACCCATCCCAAGTTCCTACCGAAGGTGGTCTCGGACTTTCATTTCAACCAGGAGATAGTCTTGCCGACCTTCTTCCTGAATCCGCACGCAGACTAGGCATCGGCAGTGTTACATGCCCTCGACTGCAAGAGGGTTCTTGTCTTCTACCTGCAGCGTATCCAGGGTCATCGCAAATCTGACCGGCTCTTTGTCGCCTACGACCCCAATCCCCTGGGGCAGGCAGTCACCAAACGCACCATTTTCATCTGGGTAGCGGACTGCATTGCCTTCACCCTAGCTAAGGCGGGCGCCCCACTGGATCGATGGGTCACCACACACGGCATCTGAGCCAAGGCGGCTTCACTGCACTCAGTGCTTCTGTTGGACATCTGCCGGGATGCAACCTGGTCTTCAGCGAACACCTTCGCTGTACACTACTGCCTGGGTAGGCAGTCCTGTCAGGACTGCGCCTTCGGCCAGGCTGTACTCTGTAACCTGTTCATGGTATAAACAACCTCCTGCCCTCTGACCCTTCTTCGACGGCTACGAGAGCTGCATCCTAGGGACCCGAAGACTCAGCTCCTTCAGGCGTCGACTTCTGCTCACGGCCTCACAGAGGCGTTTTTGGGTTACTGGCCGGTAGCCTGTAGCTGGGGAATCCCATAGGTGAGGACTGACTTCCTGCTTGTTCCTGGAGAAAGCATAGTTACTCACCTGTAACAGGTGTTCTCCAGTGACAGCAGGAATCAGTCCTCACTACCCTCCCACCTCCTCTGAAGAGTTGCTATTTTTGTCCTTCCCTTGCCATCTGCTTTGTATGGCTCTAGCTAGGGGATCTGACTGTTACAAAAAATACTGACTACTCCTCCAAGGTACTCAAGGCTGTTAACTCAACCAATAGTGTATTTTTCACAACACTTCATCATACTTGATTTTTTTGAACTGGGTCTAACACAAAAATTATAGGTCTAATTCACAGAGGATTCAACTATTACAAAAAATACTGACTACTCCTCCAAGGTACTCAAGGCTGTTAACTCAACCAATAGGGTATTTTTCACAACACTTCATCATACTTCATTTTTTTTATTTTTTTGATTTCAGTCAGGGGATCTGACTGAGCAAGATGGCTCTCTTGGGAGGGAAGAGGACCACGCATGCGTGGCAGCAATCCCAAAGGCTTTCTTTGAAAGCTGGGGAATTGCTCCGCGTGGGCTCTGTCAGTGCCGACGTCACCCATAAGTGAGGACTGATTCCTGCTGTCCCTGGAGAACACCTGTTACAGGTGAGTAACTACGCTTTTTCCAGAAAATCAGTTCTTGGGCTATGATATGTTATCTGAAGAAATGTTGATTATTCAAATATTGGCTGTTTGTGATGATTTACCCACAAAAATATCCAGTATTTGTATTTCTTCTATTAAAAAGTCTTTCCATTATCCAAAACTTTTGTTATCTGGAAAAATCCATTATCCAGAATGGTCTTGATCCACCATTCCAAATAAATTGTTTTCTACTAAAAGTCAAGTCAAATAAGACTGTATTCAGTCATTTCTAGGAGTTTCAGATTTTGCTTGCTTGAGGATGAGAAGGAGCTCAGCATTTGTGAAAAAGTGATAAAGGACTTGTTTGTTCTCACTTTGCTATGTACTATACCTTAGCTGCAAAAGAAATGTATTTAACACAGCGTGGTCCTATTTTCTTTTCTTTTCTTTTTAAGTTCAGCTGTATAATTTATTTAGCAACTTTTTATACCGCATACTCTACAAGTCACAGTGGTTGACAATAAACTTGAAAGCTGGAAAGGAAGGTTACAATTAACTTGGTAGGTAAAAGTTAGCTCAATACCTTAAAGTAACAATGATTTGATTATAGTTGATAGAAGGTGTATTATAATAGTTTCTTCTCTGGGAACAAACAGGAAATCAGTCCTCACATATGGGTGACGTCGTCATTGACGGAGCCCGCACGGAGCATTTCCCCAGCTTTCAAAGAAAGCCTTTGGCAATGCCTACCATGCATGAGTGGTCCCCTTCCTGCCCAAGAGTGCCATCTTGCTCAGTCTCCTTTTTTCCCCCGAAAAAGTGGATTTTTTTCTCTCCCCAAGTTTCCAACTCACCTCCGGTATCACACCGGTACTCTTCCTGCCCACCGACCTCGGTGCCTTGGAGTCGGGTTCGGTTTATTTTAGTAGTCTTTCGTTGTTTTCTTTTTCTGGTGTCTTCACGCCCTTTTTTCTCCAGCTGGCAGCTCGGAGAGTCTTCGACCTCGCAGGGGTACATTATTCCCCCATGGCTACCAGTGGCTTTAAGAAGTGTGATCGGTGTTCCAAATCATGTCTTTGACCGACACACACGACTGCTGTCTTCTCTGCCTCGGGCCCGACCACGACCCTGCAGCCTGTGGTCTCTGCAAGAAAATGTCCAGCAAGGCCCTCAAGAGATGCCAGCAGCAGCACAATAAGTTTTTCCCCGAGTCCCTGATGCCTCTGAAGGCCAGGACCTTGTCTGAGGCCCTGACATCTCAGGCAGAACACTCCGAGCCCGAGCCTCGTCGTGGATCCTCGGAAAGGGGGCCTCCCTCAAGGGAACCCAGGAAGAAGAAAAAGCCCTCAAAGACAGCGTCCTTGGATGGTTCCGACTGGCCGGGGCCTCCCCGGGCCCGATCCCGCAGTCCGAGACGCTCGTCCAAGGCATCAGAGAAGGAGTGGCCTGCGAGGTCCCCCAGAAGGATCTGACCGCGGACCTGTCTCGGTCCCCAGACACTATCCTCGTTGAGGATTCCTCTTCGGGGGAGCTGGCGTCACGCCCAAGTCCCTCGGTGCCCGCGCCGAAGGCTGTGGAGCCTTCTGTCTGGAGTCCAGAATGGCGGCCTTGGAGTGCAGTTTCTCTGCCTTCATGGACCAGCAGCGGGTGCTGTTGTCCAGCACAACTGGTTCATCCGCCCTGACCACCAGGCCCTTGACGTCAAAGACGTCTCCGAAGGCCAAGCCGATTCTCAAAGTCCTTTGGCCTCGAGTCCATTCTCGGCCGTGGTCATGCTCCGAGTCCCGCTCAATGGGACCACGGTCATCCCTGGCAAGTCTGCCAGGCACCAGCTGAAGGGCATCGGGGGCCCCTAGGCCTGAGGAGCAGCCCTCCTACAGGTCCTCGACTGACTACTCCGAGTGGGAGATGGAGGACGAGGAGTCCCGTTATACCAGTCACCACCGCAACATCCCTTCTGACTCTCCCATCTCGGAGCCTCGGCGGCGGTCTCTGCCCAAGGACATGGGCTTACTGAACTTTGTCAAGGACATGTCTAAGGCCCTGGCATTCCCGACTGAGTCAGAGGAGGACTCTTGGGCAGATAAGTTGGAAATCCTCCGAGTCCTCTCCGCGGGAATCGCTCATGGTGCCCATTCCTCCCATCCTAGAACGGCTCATGCTCCAAATGTGGGAGAAACCAGTGTCATGCCAGTGGTGCGCAAGCAGCTCGACTTAATGTATCGAGTCCGCTGGAGCCTTGCCATCCAAAAGTCACAGCTGCCGCATAACTCCATGGTGGTGGAGTCGGCCATGCGTTGGCTGAAAAGCCAGAAGATGCACTTCTCGGTGCCCCCCGGCAGGGAGGCCCGCACCTTGGACGCCCTTTGCAGAAAGTGCTACGAGGGCTTAATGCTCATCTGCCGCATCCAGGCTTACCAGCTGTACATGGGCATGTATCTGAGAGACCAGGCGAAGGAACTCGCCGGGTTCTCTACTGGTCTCCGAGGAAACTTTGCAGCGGTTCAAGAACTTGGCCAAGGCCGTTCGTGAGTGCTCCAAATAAATGTCTCGAGCGGCCTATGACGGGTTTGAGTTGGCGGCCTGGGTAGCCGCGGCGGGCATCGGTGCACGCCACCAAGCTTGGCTTGAGCAGTGGGTTCCGGACAAATTGGTCAATATCCCATGCCAAGGAGAGAGTCTCTTTGGCAAACCCATGACCAACAAGGCTGCCGAGCTGGAGACTGAGTTCATGATGAGGACCAGGCTCTCTAAGAAGACCGCTGCCCCTCCCCGACGGAAGGGCTCGGGTAAGAAGTCCTTTTACCCGAGGAAGGGAACTGCTTACCGAAACTATCTGGCCTATCAGGCCTCCCCGGCTCCTCAAGAGGGTCAGCAGGTCAAGGGTCATGGGCATGGCCCGCGTAAGCAGAAGGCTCCAAAACCCCGGGCACCAGCTCTGGCTCAGCCAGGGGGGAGCTTTTGACTCCTTAAGCATGGCCTCTCTACCCCAAGATCAGCCGCCCACAGGGGGACGTCTGGCCCTCTATGCCCAGAGGTGGATGTCCATTACCACCAATTCATGGGCTCTTCAGGTGGTCAGGGAGAGTTACCTACTCCATCTGACTTGGACAGCCCCCCCCCCTTATTTCCCGGGAGAGAGCCCCTCAAGTCTCCCCTCCAACAGGACCTTCTTCTGAAGGAGCTGGCAGGTCTTCTCAAGGACAAAGCAGTGGAACTGGTGCACCACCATCTCAAGGGCAAGGGGTTCTATTCTAGGTACTTCCTCGTGCCAAAGAGGACAGGCTGCCTAAGGCCCATCCTCGAACTGCGCAACCTCAACAAATTAATGGTGAGGGAGAAGTTCAAGATGCTCTCCCTTGGAACCTTGCTGCCATACCTCCAGCAGGGAGACTGGCTATGCTCCTTAGACCTCAAGGATGCTTATACACACATCCTCATGCATCCCAACCACAGGCAGTTCCTGCGGCTCGTAGTGGGGGGGGGGGGGGGCAGCCACTTTCAGTACAGGGTGCTCCCCTTTGGCCTAGCCTCTGCCCCGAGAGTCTTCACAAAATGCCTGCCAGTTGTGGCCGCCTCCCTCCGGCTCCAGGGGGTCTTCGACTTCCCCTACCTGGATGACTGGCTCATTAGGGGAGGCACAGCATCAGAGGAGCAGCAGGCCACCGCGTGCACCTGGGCTTTGTCATAAACTACCTTAAGTTTCACCTCCCAACACAGTGTCTGGAGTTCATTGGGGCAAAGATCAACACTCCTCAGTCAAAGGCTTTCTTGCCCAGAGACCGAGCCGACCGTCTCAAGTCTCTAGCTTGGGACGTGCAGCACTGTCCCTTGGTGCCCGCCCGGTTTCTCCTGTGCCTCCTCAGGCACATGGCCTCCTCGGTCCACGTCACCCCAGACACTCACCTCCATATGAGGGAGGCGCAGTGGTGTCTCCAGGACCAATGGTCCCAGGCCACAGGCCGCCTCCGAGACAGATTCTTCGTAACCTGCCAATTGGCGGACTCCCTGGTCTGGTGGCAGTCGCCCCAGCATCTCGATGTGGGCATGCCTTTTCAGGCCCCAAGCCCCTCGTGGGTCCTCACCACGGACACCTCCCTGTTCGACTGGGGAGCCCACTGCGGAGATCTCCGCACCTAGGGCAACTGGTCACCAGACGAGAGCACCCAGCAGATCAACCCCTGGAGTTCCGAGCCATATACCTAGCTCTGAGGGCCTTCCGTCACCACCTGTGTCACCAGCCAGTTCTGGTCCAGACAGACAACCAGGTGGCAATGTTCTGTGTGAACAAACAAGGTGGCACGGTGTCTTGTACTCTGTCAGGAGGCTCTAGCCCTCTACTTGTACGCAGTCCGACAGGGCATCCTCCTGCAGGCAGTGAACCTGTCCCATCAAGACAAACAGCTGGCTGACAGGCTCAGCAGAGTTCTCAAGCCGCACGAGTGGCAGCTGGATCTCAAGGTAGCCAGTCGGCTCTTCTGGCTCTGGGGAGAACCCATGATGGACCTGTTCGCCAGCCCAGACAACTTTCAGTTGCCCTACTTCTGCTCCTGCAGGCCCACCCCTCCAGGATGGCAGCAGACACGTTCCTGGCCTCATGGTCGGGAGGCCTCATGTACGTCTTCCCTCCTACCCCCTTGATCGCGAAGACCTTGTTCTGGACTCTCCGTGATAGGGCCTCTCTCATCCTGCTAGCTTCTCGGTGGCCCAGGCAGCCATGGTTTCCGCTGCTTCTACAGTTGACGGTGGACACCCTCATCCCCTTGGGGACCGCCCCAGGACTGCTGTCTCAAGAGGGAGGCTCTTTCCTGCACACCAATCTGGGGCTTCTGTTACTGACAGCGTGGCTGCTGAGAGGGTGACTCTGGCCCCCTTCAACTTCCCAGTTGAAGTGGGGGACATCCTGCTGGCCTCTTCCAAGGCCTCTACTAGAAAGGCTTATGCCATCAAATGGCACAGGTTTTCTGTTTGGTGCGCCAATCACGGGGCTGACCCTTTCTCCTGCCTGGTGGCTCTGGTGTTACAATACCTTCTCCATCTCTCTCAGTCTGGGCTCAAGAACAGCTTCGTCCGGGTGCACCTCAGTGCATTGGCGGCGCACCACTAGCCGGTGGATGGTAAGCCCCTCTCGGTCCAGCCATTGGTGACCCGTATTCTTCGGGGCCTGCTCTTATCGAAGCCCCTGGTTTGCCCTCCAGCAACCGAATGGGACCTCAACGTGGTGTTGGGGCAGCTTATTTGTCCTCCCTTCAAACCTCTAGCTACCTGCCACCTCCTCTACCTCTCTTGGAAGGTGGCTTTCATGGTCACGCTTGCCTCTACTCGCAGAGTTAGCGAGCTCCAGGCCCTTGTGGCAGAGGTGCCCTATACCAGGTTCTACAAGAACAAAGTGGTGCTTCGCACGCACTACAAATTCCTAACGAAGGTAGTGTTGCCCTTCCATCTCAACCAGGAGGTGGTGCTCCCTACCTTCTTTCCAAGACCTCACTCCATTTGGGCAGAGATGGTCCTCCACACCTTGGACTGTAAGAAGGCTTTGTCCTTCTACATCCAATGCACTCAGGGCCACTGCAAAGCTTCTCATCTTTTCATCTCCTACGACCCCAGTAGATTGGGAGATGCGGTGACCAAGCGTACACTGTCCACTTGGGTGGCGGACTGTATCGCCTTTGCGTATGAGCAGGCGAGGCTCCCATTGGACGGCTGTGTCATGGCACTCCATGTCAGGGCCATGGTGTCTTCTGTGGCACACTTGCGCTCCATCCCGATGGGGGACATCTGCCAGGCCGCTACCTGGTCTTCAGGCCATACCTTCGCAGCCCATTACTGCCTGGAAAGAGTCCTGACAGGACAGTGCCTTCAGCCAGGCTGTGCTCTGTAACCTTTTCAGGGTTTAGGCAACTCCTTCCCTCCGACCCTTCTATGTTCGGGCTACCGGAGTGCTGATTCATCGGACACAGGGGTCTTAATGTGGTCTGTGTACACGGGCTAATTGCTGCTGCTTGGAGCTCCCCATTAGGGAGCCCCTATTTTTTCTATGGGCTTTCGGTAGCCTGTAACTGGGGAGTCCAATATATGAGGCCTGACTTCCTGTTTGTTGCCGGAGAAAGCGTAGTTACTCACCTGTAACAGGTGTTCTCCGAGGACAGCAGGAATCGGTCCTCGCAACCCTCCTTCCTCCCCTTGGAATTGCTCCTTACCATTGTTTATTTTTGCCATCTTTTAGCTATGTCATCTGACTGAGCAAGATGGCACCCTTGGGCGAGAAGGGGACCACACATGCGTGGTAGCATTCCCAAAGTCTTTCTTTGAAAGCTGGGGAAATGGTCCGTGCGGGCTCCATCGGAGCTGACATTACCCATATGAGGACTGATTCCTGCTGTCCCCAGTGAACACCTGTTACAAGTGAGTAACTATGCTTTTTTGAAAACAGAAACAAATAAGGTAATACTTTTCAGATTTGCTATATGTTTTGTTTGTACCCCATGAGCAAATTTTCTGTGAATTCAGTTTTCAGATAATTACTATCGTGCAGAACTGATAGATGCCCTAGCAAACTCTGTGACCCCTGCAGTAAGTGTTAACAATGAAATTCGGACGCTTGAGAACTTGAATCCTGATGTCCGCCTCATTCTTGAGGAAATCACAAGGTTTCTGAATATGGAAAAACTTCTGCCTAGTTACAGGCACACTATAACAGTCAGGTATGTTCTGTATTTTAACCACATACACACATGTACTCATTTAGTCTTAATGGAACAAGTTGCTCATATTTCTTGAATAAAAATTGATGGATCTAGAATATCAATCGGAAGTTAGTTTTATGTATGAGCAGGGGTGTCAAACTTATTTTGGCTATATTAGAGAAAACTGACCATCAAGTAGGGTGACACAGTGGAGGGGGGTTGAAGAGACAGAGCATGCATATATTTGGCATGCTAAATTATGTAAATAGTTTTTTTTTAAAATAGACTTTATCTGATATTACTCGTGCATCCAGTTAATTTATTTGGTCCTCCTCCCTCCTTCCCTGGGTTCATCCTCCAGAAACTATAATAACAGAATACTTGATCTCAGACCCAAGCACAGAACATTAATAGACTCCTCACTAAGTACAGACTAACTTACCGCAAATGAGAATTATACTGAAACCACAAAATACCAGACTCTGCATGTAGTGTAATTGCAGAAAAATAGAAAATGGTGCATTTCCTTATGTATTGTGCAAAATGTAAAGCTAGCAGATGTACACTCCAAAAACAGACATTCCTTTTTTTTAAATTTCCAAAGTTTATTAATTCTCAAAGAAGAAAATACAGATATATTAATCACAAATATCCAAAAAAAGGGGAAAGCCAAGAGAAATACAAAATAATTACAAACCAAGGAAAAACTTGCTAGCCGGACACAGAATCTATAAGCCAGATTCAAAACTAGCATACATACAGAAACCTAAACTTCCGATATGGAAAGAATCTCTTCCTCTTCTTCCTGAGCTAAATCCTGAACATAAGAGGACAAAAATCCAGGCAATTATTCAGGTTTGGTAAATAAGTAAACTTTACCCTGGTAAGCTACCTTACACCTACAGGGATACTGAAATGACGCTTCCAGTCCTAGCACCCGAGACCTAAGAGCAAAAAACTTCTTTCGACAATTTTGCATCTCCCACGCAAGATTGGGATAAATCCTCACTATTTAATCAAGAAATTTGCAATCTCGTTTGGAAAAGAAAATTCTGAGCAGCCAGTCTTGGTAAGATTCATTGAGAAAAGTAACAATTAAAGTAGCAAATTCCAGGTTCTCAGGGAGTAGGGCTGCGGAGTTGTCTAAAACAGATTTCAATGCCAGCCCATGATTCTTGGCTATCAAAACAGAAGCATTAAGAGCTTTCTCTGATGGAATTCTAGCAAGTAAATAATAAGCCGCTATTGCTGATTCAGGGACCTCCAAGGTCTCCTTCAAATAATTACAAAAAATATTCTTTGGTGTAACCGAAGGCACCTTTGGAAAATGTGGTAACTAAACAGTCCTCCTTCTAGCCATATTCTTCACATTTTCCAGGTGACAAGAAAGAGCTATCTCAGCCTTAGTGACCTGATGATAATTTTCTTGCACAGAGGACACGGTAGACTGAATTGCCGGTTCTGTCTCTTGAATCTGTTCCACTGATTTCTCACAGAGTGAGTCTCTCCTCAAACTTAACCACTTTTATGCTGTAGTTCAGTTTTTTCCAGCACAACTGCTTCGAGCCTAGAAAAGGCTGGTAGAATCAGCTGTACTGAGTCACTTTGGGGAGAATAAAACTGGGCTCATTGGTAAGGTAGCTCTAAAGTAAGATTAGTTGGCATCTTATTCTGATTGTTCAGTGTTGAAACAGGAAAAACAGAATTTAAAGCAACTTCCCGAGAAGAGTCCTTATGCTCCGAAGGCAAACCACATACAGGCTTCATAGATGCTAAAGGAGAGCGGTTCTGTAAACTGGAAGAAGAATAAAGTTCTTACCAAGAAGAGCAACGGACGGGGGTACCAAAACTTTACTTCTAACAGTTACCTGGGCAGGTTTATCAAGAAAAGCTAAATCAGGAAACTGAGTAGAGAAAATATGATGGAGAGGCACATAATGAGAAACTGGAGAGTTGAGCTCCTCATTTTCATACTTCTGCGAAAGCAGGCAAAGCTCTATCTCCAGAAACAAGCAGGAATGTACTCTTCACATATGGGTATCCTCGGTACCAATGGAGCCCGCGTGGGAATGCTCCCCAGCATCCAAAAGGAAAGCTTTTGGGAGCATCCCACAGTGCATGTGTGCTGCCTTCCCACCTCTGTACCTCTCTCACTTCAGTTCTTCGTTTTCCGCTGAGTCGACAGGACATGTACCCTGTCACTGCAGAACATTTAGTTTTATTCTTTGTTTTTTGTGGTCGCATTTTCCTTCAATCGATGCCTACCGGTGCCGCCGGTGGTTCTTCTTTTCTTTAAAAAAAAAAAACAAGAAAAAAAACCCTACTTGTATTTTTTTCAGGGGTCTCTTCCCTGTTTCTGGTGCTAGGCGCCATTTTGGGCACTAGACCCACTTTTCTTCAGTCATGGAGAAACCAGCCAGTGGTTTCAAAAAATGCTCAAATTGTCGCGGTACCATATCTGTCACCGACACCTGTGATTGGTGTCTAAAATGTTTAGGTCCTGAACATTGTCCAACGGAGTGTCTCTCCTGCAGAAAGATGGCCAAAAGGGGCCTGCAGAATAGAGCTGCAAAACTCGGTACCCTTTTTGCCGCCGACACAATGTCAGTTGCATCAATGTCTTCCAAGGCTTCATCTTCCTCCAATGGATCTCAGGTAACTAAACTTAAGTCTTCCAAGACTGGCCGGTCCTCAAAGGGTAGATCTCCTTCAAAGTATCAAGGTGCCACTGGCGTTGCCCTCGAGGATAGTTCACCGGCAAAACAGCCCCGGCGAGAGCCTTTGGGCTCCAAAGCATTAACGGGACTCCAGAATGTTCCAGAGGCTTCCACATCTGTAAAACTACTGGTGCCATGTTCTGGGGTCGTACCCGCTTCTACCGGTACCGACACCCAGGCATTGGCAGGAGCGATGGATAAGAGAATACTCGCTATTGAATGCAGTCTAGCGTCCCTCTTAGCAGTCTCAGTACCGCTAAGACCTCTACAGATGGTTCAACAGGTAGCGGTACCAACACCGACAGCACCTGCTTCGACAGGTATGCTTTCCCCCATGCCAAGCCTTGAGTCTATCTTGGGTATTGGGAAACAGGAACCGAGACACTTCGGTACCGACTTCGAGCGGTACCGATACCATGCGTTACAGGAGCACCCAGTGCAGAGTGGCATTGAGTCTTCCGATTCCGGTGACTCTGATGATTCTACCGGTACTAGAGCGAACCTACTAGAGGATTCAACTCCTTCTTCTCAACTCAGAATGTCTCCTCCAGAAGATATATCCTTCCAGGATTTCATACGTGATTTGGCAAAGGGTCTTGCAATCACTGTAATTCCAGAAAAGGAACCTAGGGCAGAAGAATTAAGAATTCTACAATACCCTATAGCTCCCAAGGAGGCAGCTATGCTTCCCATTCACAAGATCTTACATGATCTGATGTTAAGAATGTGGGAAACTCCTTTAACGGTGTCTTCACATTCCCGACGCCTCGATACTATGTACCGAGTGCCAAGTTGTCCCGGTTTTCAAAAAAATCAGTTACCACACCATTCAGTGGTAGTGGAATCGGCCATGTGAAGAATCAAGAGTGCTAAAACACATTCTTCTAATCCTCCAGGCCATGAATCCAGGACACTCGATGCCTTTGGGCGTCGTTGCTTTCAATCCTCCATGCTATCAGCCAGGATCAGTTCCTACATTCTTTACATGGGAATGTTCCTGGAAGAAGTCGCAAAAGACTTTAAAGCTCATGAGCCCTTGTCTCCCTGAGGAAAAAAGAGCAGATAACCTTACTCTGGTCAAGCACGCCCAGAATGTCTCTAAATTCATGAACCGTGCTACCTTTGATTGCTTTAAGAACATAAGAATATAAGATAAGCCATACTGGGTCAGACCAAGGTCCATCAAGCCCAGTATTCTGTTTCCAACAGTGGCCAATCTAGGTCATATGTACCTAGCAGTTTCCCCAAGAGACACAAGTTCCACAATGCTTGTACTGGGTCAAGCATTGATATCTTCGGTCACTTCTTAATAATGGTTTATGGACCTTTCCTCCAGGAACTTGTCCAAACCTTTTTTAAACCCAGCTACACAAACAGCCTTTACTACATCCTCCGGTAACAAATTCCAGAGTATGATTACACGTTGAGTGAAAAAATATTTTCTTTTATTAGTCTTAAATAGTTTACCCTGTAGCTTCATTGCATGTCCCCTAGTCTTTCTATATTCTGATAACGTAAACAATCGATCTACGTTTACCCGTTCCACTCCGTTCATTAATTTATAGACTTCTATCATATCTCCCCTCAGCCGTCTCTTGGTTAAAGAGCCCTAACCTTTTTAGCCTTTCTTCATAGGAGTATCCTTCCATCCCCTTTACCATTTTGGTGGCTCTTCTCTGAACCTTTTCTAAAATCGCTAAATCCTTTTTAAGATACGGCGACCAGAATTGCACACAATATTCAAGGTGCGGTCTCACCATGGAACGATATAAAGGCATTATAATATCTTTTGTTTTATTTTCCATTCCTTTTCTTATCATACCTAGCATTCTATTTGCTCTCTTGGCCGCCGCTGCACACTGGGCCGAGGGTTTTAACATGGTATCCACAATGACGCCTAAATCTTTTTCCTGGGTGGTGGTTCCTAATGTGGAACCTTGCATCGTGTAACCATAGTTTGGGTTGTTCTTCCCTAGGTGCATAACCTTGCACTTGTCCACATTAAATTTCATCTGCCATTTTGATGCCCAGTCTTCCAATTTATCAAGATCCTCTTGCAATTTTTCACAATCCTCTTGGGTTTTAACAACTTTAAATAGTTTTGTGTCATCTGCAAATTTGATAACCTCATTATTCCACTTTCCAGGTCATTTATGAATATGTCAAAAAGCAGCGGACCCAGCACAGATCCCTGGGGTACACCACTATTCACCTTTCTCCATTGGGAAAATTGGCCATTTAGCCCTACCCTCTACTTTCTATCTTTTAACCAGTTCCTGATCCACAATAGTACACTGCCTCCTATCCCATGACTCTTTAGTTTTGCCAAAAGTCTCTGATGAGGGACCTTGTCAAAGGCTTTCTGAAAGTCCAGATACACAATATCAACCGACTCACCTTTGTCCACCTGATTATTCACTCCTTCAAAAAAACATAACAGATTAGTAAGACAAGATCTTCCTTGTCTAAAGCCATGTTGGCTGTCTCCCATTAGGTTGTGACTATCTACATGCTGAGTAATTTTATTCTTTATGATGGTTTCTACCATTTTTCCTGGTACTCACGTCAGGCTCACCGGTCTGTAGTTTCCCGGATCACCCCTGGAACCCTTTTTAAAAATTGCTGTTACATTGGCGAGCCTCCAATCTTCAGGTATTAGAGATGATTTTAATGATAGTTCACAGATTACTGATAGCAGGTCTGCAATCTCATATTTCAGTTCTTTCAACACCCTTGGATGTATACCATCCGGCCCAGGTGATTTGCTACTCTTCAGTTTATCTAATAGTTGTAAGACATCTTCCCGATGTATCGATATTTCCTTCAATTCTTCCGCACCTTTAAATACCACTTCAGTCATGGGTAACATCCCTACATCTTCCTCAGTAAAGACCGAAGCAAAGAATTCATTCAGTCTCTCCGCTATCGCCTTGTCGCCTCTTAGTGCTCCTTTAACCCCTTTATCATCTAATGGACCAACTGACTCTCTCACAGGTTTTTTGCTACGAATGTACTTAAAAAGGTCTTTATTTCGCGTTTTTGCTTCCGCAGCAAGCTTCTTCTCAAATTCTCTTTGCCTGCCTTATCAATGCCTTGCATTTGACTTGCCAGTGCTTGTGCTGTTTCCAGGTTTCGTCGTTTGGCTCTTTTTTCCATTTCCTGAAAGATGCTTTTTTGGCAACAACAGCCTCTCTGACCTCACCTTTAAACCATGCTGGCAGTTTTTTGGACTTCCTTCCACTTTTCTTAAAGCGTGGAATACAGCTGGTCTGGGCTTCCAAGGTAGTATTTTTCAACAGCATCCAAGCTTGATGTACGTCTTTAACCTTTGCAACTGCTCCTTTTAGTTTTTTCTTAACTGTTTTCCTCATTTTATCATAGTCTCCCTTTCGAAAGTTAAAAGGTAGTACTGTGGATTTCCCTACTATCCCTCCTCCACTAATTAAATCAAAGGCGATCATGCTATGATCACTATTGCCAAGTGGCCCCAACACTCTTATCTCTTGCGCTAGATCTGGTGTTCCACTAAGGACTAGGTCTAATATGGCTTCCCCTCTGGTCGGTTCATGAACCAGCTGCTCCAAGAAGCAGTCATTTATTTCATCTAGGAACTTTATCTCCCTAGCATGTCCTGACGTGACACTGACCCAGTCGATACCGGGTTAATTGAAATCACCCATTGTTATTACTGCGCTGTAACGTTTGTTAGCTTCCTTGATTTCTTTGAGCATTTCATCATCCATTTGGTCATTCTGGCCAGGTGCTCGATAGTACACCCCCACTGCCATTGCCTTCCCCCTTTTATATGGAATTTCAATCCATATAGATTCTACAGCAGATTTGAATGTATTAGAAGAACCTCTGCTATCTCCATAGGTGCATATTGTATTGCTTGGCTTCAAGCTTCAGACTTAGAACAGTGGGTGCAAGAAAAGCTGGGAAACATTCCTTGTACAGGAGAAAATCTCTTTGGCAAGGACTGGCAAAACAAGGCTAATCAGATTGAATCTGACAATACTACTTTGAACAGATTGTCAAAATCTGCAGCTAAACCAGCAAAGAAAAATTCATTAAAAAAAAACCTTTTTCAACAAGAAAAAGAAATTGTACCCATCTTACACCCACCAGGCCCACTATCCACTTCATGTTCCCCAGAAGGGGCATCAACAGAACAGACAGCAAAGAAAGCTGCAAGCTCAAAGAGCTCAACTGGCCCAACAGACCCATCCCCCTCAGGGTCTTTGACTTCTACCTAGAGAACTTAGTCATTATGCCCCTAAAATGTCCAGAACCCTTAACCATTCCAGGCAAACTATGTCATTTTGCCAAATGATGGCAACAGATAACATCAGAAAACTGGACTCTGTCCATCGTACGACTGGGGTACAAGCTTCATTTTCTCAACTTGCCCCCACCTACAATAATATAACAGTTCAATTCTCAGTTCCCTGCCACCGATCTCAAGGAGCAATCGAAGAAGTACCCATATCCCAACAGGGTACGGGGTTTTACTCCCCCTATTTTCTTATTCCAAAGAAGACAGGGGGATACAGGCCTATACTAGACCTCAGAGAATTAAAAAAATATTTGTTCCGAGAAAAGTTCAAAATGATCTCCCCCGGAACACTCCTACCATACCTTCAAAGCCAGGACTGGCTATGTTCTCTAGATCTAAGAGATGCATACACGCATATTCTCATCCACACAGATCACAGGAATTTCCTTTGTTTCCTGGTCCAAGGAAGACACTTCCAGTACAGAGTTCTTCCTTTCGGACTGGCCTCTGCTCCAAGAGTCTTCACAAAATGCATAGCAGTGGTAGCAGCATTTATGAGGACTCTGGGACTATTCATCTTTCCTTACTTAGACAATTGGCTCATTCGCGCATCAACAGCTCCAGAGGCCAGCTTCGCTCTTTCTCAAGCAATGAGAATTCTTCAATACTTGGGACTGGTCATAAACCTCCCAAAATCTCATCTCACCCCCTCTCAATCACTCGAATTCATAGGGGCTTATCTAGACACATGGCAGTCAAGGGCTTTCCTGCCACAGCCACGCTGTCTACGTATAATACAACTAGCATCTCAAACATCTATAAAAGGTGTTCCTTACTGCTTGGGAGATGCTTCAACGTCTGGGACTTATGGCATCCACTGTCCATGTCATTCCCTATGCCCGCCTCCACATGCGAGCAGTCCAGTGGACCCTATCCTCTCAGTGGTCACAAGCCTCGGGTCGGCTAACCGACAAAATCAGAATCACCACATGTCTGATTTCGTCCCTGCAATGGTGGCAATCTCTGGAAAACCTCCTTGTAGGCTCTCCTTTCCAGCAGCCTCTATGCCAGGCCACCCTAACAACAGATATGTCCAAGATGGGTTGGGGGGGCCCACTTGTACGATCTCTCAACTCAGGGTCTCTGGACCCCACAGGAGGTTTCCCTTCACATAAACCTCCAAGAGCTGAGAGCTATTTTCATTTCTATTCAAGTCTTTCAGGCTCATCTCAGCAACAAGACAGTTCTGGTCCAAACGAACAATCAGGTAGCTAAGTTCTATGTGAAAAAGCAAGGCGGAACAGGCTCTCTGTCACTATGCATCGAAGCTTTGCGACTATGGTCCCTCGCCAGAGTTGCAAATTCACCTGTTTGCGGTATACCTTCCGGGCATTCAAAACTTATGGTCAGACAAACTCAGTCGAATACTGCTGCCACACGAGTGGTCCCTCCACTCATACCAGCTTTCTCGAGTGTTTCAAATCTGGGGAACACCAGATATAGACCTCTTTGCAAGTCCACAGAATGCTGAACTTCCCCAATTCTGTTCTAGAATCCCAGCTCACAACTGTCAGGCAAGAGATGCTTTCCTACTCCACTGGGGTCAGGACTTCCTCTTTGCCTTCCCACCCATTCCCCTCATTTCCAAGACTTTATTCAAGCTTCAGAGAGACAGAGGTCGTATGATACTCATAGCTCCACGTTGGCCACGACAAACGTGGTATCCTCTTCTGTGTCTCTCTCAAACACTCCTCTGGAGTTGGGGAATGCTCCAAATCTTCTGTCTCAGGAGGACGGATCCTTACTGCATCCCAATCCCCAGTCCCTTCATCTCAGGGCCTGGTTACTGAAAGCCTAGAATTCCAGGATATTAACCTTTCTCAACAAGTAAAGGTTATCTTTCTGGCTTCCAGAAAACCTTCCACAAGACATTCCTACACCTTTAAGTGGAAAAGGTTCTCTGTCTGGTGTTTACAAAAAGGACTTAACCCACTTTTGGTACCTGTAGAGTCACTACTAGAGTATCTCCTTCAATTATCAACTTCTGGTCTAAAGACCAATTCAGTGAGTGTCCATCTTAGTGCTATTGCTGCTTTTCATAAGCCTTTCGATGGACAACCTATTTCCTCTCATCCACGTGTATCAAGATTTATGAGAGGCCTACTCTTAACAAAACCTCCCATTAAACCACCACTGGTGGCATGGGATCTGAATCTTGTTCTTGGTCAGCTTATGAAACCGCCCTTTGAACCTTTAGCCACTTCAGACCTAAAGTTTCTTTCATGGTAAGTCATTTTCCTAATTGCCATCACTTCTGCAAGACGCATTAGTGAACTACAGGCTTTAGTAGCTGACCCTTCTTATACAAGGTTCCACTATGATAAAGTAGTCCTCAGGACTCATCCTCACTTTATGCCAAAGGTGGTTTCGCCTTTTCATTTAAACCAGTTGGTTTAACTTCCTATATTCTTCCCTAGGCCTCATGCCTCTAGTGCGGAAAGAAATCTTCACACATTGGATTGTAAAAGAGCCTTCTTAGCCTTTTATCTCCAAAGAACTAAGCCACATAGAAAACCTTCTCAGCTTTGTGTGGCTTTTGATTCTAGTCATTTGGGACTTCCAGTTTCCTAAAGAACTCTGTCAAATTGGATTGCAGATTGCATATCCCATACATATCAGAGTAAAGAACTTTTTCTCGAGGGCCATGTGAGAGCAAAGGCAGCTTCAACGGCTAATCTTCATTCTGTGTCTATTGATGACATCTGTAGAGCAGCCACTTGGGCTTTGGTACACACCTTCAAAGCCCACTACTGCTTAGACAAGGACTCCCGTCGGGATGCCTCGTTTGGCCAGGCTGTTCTCCAGCATCTCTTCCATATTTAATACAACTCCTACCCACTGTCCACAGGTTTGGATGCCAGAGGTCCATGGGAGGAAGCATGACCCATCTCACCTGGGTTCGCAGCTTGCTGGGATCATCCCTTGGCATCTTTCAGCTGGGGAGTCCCCATATGTGAAGACTACATTCCTGCTTGTTCCTGGAGATAACGTAGTTACTCACCTGTAACAGGTGATCTCCAGGAACAGCAGGAATTTAGTCTTCACAATCCACCCACCTCCCGTAGGCGTTGTCTCTATCTATCTCTCTTTCTTTACTTCTCTCCTTTGGTCTCAGCTTTATACTCAACTGAAGTGAGAGAGGTACAGAGGCGGGAAGGCAGCACGCATGCGCTGTGGAATGCTCCCAAAAGCTTTCCTATTGGACGCTGGGGAGCGTTCCTGCACGGGCTCCTTCGGTACCAACGATACCCATATGTGAAGACTAAATTCCTGCTGTTCCCGGAGATCACCTGTTACAGGTGAGTAACTACGCTTTATCTGACACGGACAAGTCAGCTGGATATGAAGAGGGTGATTGAATGTCATATAAAACTCTCTGATTCGCTACTGCCCATCCAGGGAAGTTTTGATGACTGCAGCAACTCCGGACTGGGGACCGGCGTCTTTCTGTTTGCAGGGGTTGCCATAGCAACCCCCCTCCCGGGGTTCCGGCATCCTCCCCAGGCAACCTCCACTTCACCAGAAATGGGAGTATAGACATCTGACGGGTCTCAGAGGTAAGTGTTGAAAGTCTTTTCAATTGGCCATTCCGACAGACAGCGGTATAGTAGAACAAACAGATATCAGTAAGCCGAGAACATACTCCGTGGCCTTCCTAGCACACTGCCATCTTGGATTTCCGACATTCATAGTCATTAAATTTTAAACAAGTCTCTCTTTTTTTTTCTACTTTAGTTGTCTAGCCATTTTATTTTTCTAATTGTGTTGGTCCCAGTCTTTAATTTCTGCTTTTCGCTATCTTCTCTTAACTTTCTTTCTAGGGTTTCCTGCCCATTTAACATTAATTTTCCTTTTTCCTCTTTCCTCTTTCCTTCTACTGCCATCCAGCATCTCCCCCCTCTCTTTCTCTGCCCTCTTCTCTTCAACATTTCCTCCCTCTCCCCTTCTCTCTCCCTTTCCCCTGTGATCCAGAATTTGTCCTTCTCTTTCACCTCCCTCCTGTGATCCAAGATCACCCCTCCACCCTCCCTGCGATCAAGCATATTCCCCCTCTCTTTTCTCCCCTCCCTTAGATCCGACATATCCCCTCCACGTCCCCACTGTCCAGCATCTCCCTTCCCCCTGGTCCGTCCCCCCCCCTCCCTCGGTACGTTATTTCCCATCCCCTCCCAGTCCATCAGCTCCCTTTCTCTGGATACCCACTGCTGTTGCCCAAGGACATGGAGCAGCTGCAGTAAAGAGAGTAGCATAGTGCTAGGGCCATTTAGCCCATGCATGCGCTGAAAACCTGCTGCTTCCTCCCTTCTGATGAAGACTTCCTGTTTCTGAGGGGCAGAAGAGGCAGGGCTTTCAGTTCATATGAAGGCTCAAAGGCCTCACACTCATTATTTTAATGCTGCTGCCTCACATCACAGGAAACAGCAGTAGCAGTGAAGTAGTGGGGGGGGCAGATGAAGGCGGATCCAGAAGAAGGGAGTTGCTGAACCATTAGGGGATCTGAAAAAGGGCCAGGGGAAAGGGAGATACTGGACCAGCAAGGATAAGCTCCAGTGGCTTTCTCTGCTGTGAAAATTCTGTAGGCTGGGTGAAGAGATTCATAGGGCCAGAAATGGCTTTCAGGTCTTGGGTTTGACCCTCCTGTGTTAGATGGTCCTAGGGATCCGAAAGTCACTCTATGAAGAGTGATTGTGAAGCTGAAAGTCCTGGTATTGGAAGTAGGAAATTGCTGGCGTTATTTTTATATTTGTATTTGTTGATATTATATGTACATTACCAACTTTTATTTTTGATTTGCCATGTTCAGATTTTGTGGTGGTGTATTAGATAATTACCATCTGTTATCTGTTTATGTCCTGGATTTTCATCCAGTTAGGATTAGTTTTGTACTCTGTCTACATTTTTATTGCTCATTTATTTTTGGGATTAACCATGTGATGGTATGCATTTTTACTGTACTTCACTTAGAGCGCGTATTAACTATTAAGCTTTGTGTGGTTGGGTTGGAGATATTTTGTTTTTTAATTGATTGATTTTGTTTTTAATCGATGCTTGTATTCCACCTAGAATGCTTTGCACTTGGCGGTATATAAATGTTTTTAAGTAAGCAAGCAAGTCATCTAATACAATTGAATTTAAAGGAAACATTTTTCCATAATATGGGTCCTGTTTTAAAAACACTGCTGTCTTGCCTCAACTCAGTGGCAGGTTTCATCACAAACTCCTTCAAGGGCCGATGTGTTTGTTTTTGTTTCTGTGTGCATCAACATTTGCACCTACTGCTAGTTCCGAGAGCCTGTTTTATAAAGGCATGTACTGTAGCTGCCTGTAGCCTTTATAAAATAGACTCAGCATGCACGCTTCTCACACAGGTGTTTTGTTATAAAATTAGGCCTTGGGGTGCATCCAGCACTCCTCCCTCCCCATGTCTGACCACAACCTTTGTAATAATCTAAATGATTATCACAATTACAAGTCTGTGAGGGAGCTGGTTGAACTGCTGGGATACTCTGTCTTTACTGAGGAAAGAAAATGTTGAGGTCATACCCCACTGGAAACCTTTTTTGATGGTGATGATTCAGAGAGGCTAAAGCACATCACTGTAAGTCTAGAAGATATAATAGATCAAATTGATAAACTCAAGAGCAACAAATCCCCAGGACTGAATGACTGCTGCGTAACACCCCAGGGTGTTGAAAGAGATCAAACTTAAAATTGCTAACCTGTTACTAGTAATTTCTAACCTGTCATTCAAAATAGCCACAATACCTGAAAAATGGATGGTGGCCGGTGTAATGCCAATTTTTAAAAAGGGCTCCGGGGGGCGGTGCAAGAAACTATAGAATGGGGGGCCTGAAGCTGCTATTGGGCACAATGGTTGAAGTTGTATTTAAAAAAAAAAAAAAGAGGAGTCAATATTTAGCCAGGATGGTCAACTTTATTTTTTTAAGTCTGGCCACCATGACTAAATAAAAACCAGATATTCAGCACCGGTATCCGGATGGAGGCAGGAGCTGAATATCTGGATACTGGCAATATTCAACCCACTATCCTGATAGCTAACTTGATAAAGTTATGGCACCTTTATTTTCTGGCTTAGCTTTTTATATAGGTACTTACTCGTATCTGGTTAGCAGGCTGATTATCACCACTAAGCCCATAATTCCTAACTCTACCCTTGGAGGTCAGAGAAATTCTCCGTGGACGAGCAGGAATGAATCCTTATGTATAGATGACATCTCTGATGGAGTCCCATGTGGGAATGCTCCCCAGCTTCTTTTGGAAGCTTTTGGGAGGCTCCATCGCACCTGCACTCCTCTTTTCCACTGCTGCCATGGCACTATCTTGAATCAGTCTTTCATTTTCCACGGAGCCCCACAAACACATTCCAGCCATCCTCCGCTTGGTAAACTCTCTTTTCCCCTGTGGGGAGTTTTGGTGCTTTGGGTGTTTTGCCTATTAACCTGCTGTCACGGTTTTTCTTTCCCTTTTTGTTTTTTCTCCCTTGATTGCTTGTTTTATTTATTTGCCATGGCACCTCTGCCTTCCTGGCACCAGTACTCCGGTCGGGCTTCATTCTCTAAAATTGAACCCTTTGACTCCGCCATGGCTATTTTCCCAGATGACGTCCCAGAAACCTGGCAACTGTTCACAAAGTGTTCCCAGTGTGCTAGGACCATATCCGCCATGGATATGCACAGTTGGTGCCTACAGTACCTGGGTCCTGATCATCAGCCCTCTTTTTGTAATTTGTGTTTGCAAATGACAAAAAGAACTCAAAGGTCATGAGAAGCAGCGCGCTTAGAAGTCCTTCATCAATTGCACCGCTCTCTATGGCTTCCAAGGCTGTATTGGATGCTGCCAGTGCATAGACATCAAGGAGCTCTCTGGCTCAGTCAGAACCAAGCACCTGTAGTGCTCCAGAGCATCAGCCATTGAACGATCTCCACCAGAAAATGAAGGATTCGTCCTAATCTTCTTAAAGTCAAGGGGTGGTCGCACCAAGCACAGCGTGAAGACTCTGATACGATGCAAGGCATGGCATCAAGAGTGACAGGGTCCGCATGAGTGCCCCTCGAAGGTACCCAGAAGAGAGAGGAGAGCTCATCCTCCAGGACATCTGAGGGATACCGACAGCTGAGACCCGGCTGTGGTTACCCCTGTATAGATACCGGGTACATCTGTCAAAGTTGCTCAGGCCCTGCAGCCTTCGTAATTGGCAGCCATGGAGAAATGCCTTCTGCAAGCGCTCGAGGAATGTATTGCAGCGCTTTGAGGTGCAGCATGTCAGGGCTTCAACGTCTGCTGCATAGACATGAATCACCGTACAGTTGATTGAGATACATGCCCTGCCTGTGGGAGAGGCATCAAAGGGCCCCAACACCAATGTCTGTCCAGCCAATATCCCTCTTTAGTCTTTCAGGGTCCAATGC
Source organism: Ichthyophis bannanicus (assembly GCA_033557465.1). Classification (NCBI taxonomy): domain Eukaryota; kingdom Metazoa; phylum Chordata; class Amphibia; order Gymnophiona; family Ichthyophiidae; genus Ichthyophis; species Ichthyophis bannanicus. Next base: position 1,742,177,324 of record CM066031.1, on the reverse strand, counting down.
TTCCTCAAAGTCTAGATGGGTGTCATTGCTTCATCTTTCTCAAAGGAGCTCCCGATCTCCTTGGGGCAGGTGAGAGAGTCAGGCAGAGTCATAAGTACTTTGAATTTCTCTCTGAGTCTGGCGGGTCATTGATGTGGAATCTGAGGACTTATTGGATGGCAGGTCCTCTGAACTTCCTTCGGACCTTTCTCCATTTCATGAGCGGCGTAAGTTCCCTCCTGAGGACATGACCTTCTAAGAGTTTGTAAGGGACATGGCCATACCATTTTCTTTGGAAACTGAAGATGAGCCTAGGGCAGATGAGCTGGACATCCTGCAATACTCCTCGGCCCCTAAGGAGGCGGCGATAGTACCCGTGCAGTGCATTCTGCAGAGAGTACAGATGAGAATGTGGGAGAACCCCTCTCACGGTGCCTCTAGTTAGTAGAAGACTTGACCATGTACAGAGTTCAGAAGGCTCCTGAGTTTGTGAAACCTCAGCTTCCTCACCATTCCTTGGTGGTCGAATCTGCCCTAAAGAGAATCAAGAGTGCCAAGACTCATTCCTCAGTGCCCCCAGGGAGGATGGCTCTGGCATTGGACTCTTTAGGGAGAAGGTGTATTCAGTTCCATGCTTTGTAGCCCCTGTAGCCTCTTACCAGCTCTACATGGGCATGTTCTTGAAGAACATAATGTGTGACTTGGCTGATCTGGCCCAGTTTCTTCCTCCAGAGAAACTGGATCAGTATCATTCCCTAGTGGCCCATGGCAATGACTGCTCGAAGTTCATGATCCGAAAGATCTATGATATCTTCAAATTGGCATCCAGAAATGCTACCATAGGTATTGGTGCCTGGAGGCTCACTTGGTTCCAGTCATCCGACCTGGAACAGTTTGTGCAGAACAAGCTGATTGTCGTCCTGTGCCGCGGAGAGAATCTCTTTGGCGAACAGGTCAAAGAGAAGGCTGGCTATATTGAAAAGCAGTATGTCACTCTTACCAGATTCTCCAGGCGCACGTCTAAACAGGCCTCCTATCGTAGGAAGTACCAAGGTGGGGACAGAAAAAGACCTATTATTGTCGTAGGTGTGGTACTTTCCTGGGCCCCAGACCTCCCAACCCAAGCAGGCCCCTCGCCAACAGCAGCATAGCGAGAAGCCTCAGAAGGCCCAGCCGACTCCTCAGCCAAAACCTGGGACATGGTTTTGACTGGTTCCTTCGAAGCATAGCCACGTTTCTAATAACTGCAAAAGAGAACCCTCCAGTTGGAGGAAGGCTCACTCCTTTTGCACAAAGGTGGCACCTTGTAATCTCAGACTCGTGGGTTCTACAGATCATCAAACGCGGTTACAAGCTACATTTATTGAAACTACCACCAAATTGCCTCCTGAGGATGCATCATCTCAACCATCTGCATCAGTATTTGCTTCAGAGAGAAATCACCGCCATCTTGTCAGATCTTATTTATTTAACAGGGGTTTTTTTATACTGCTTTAAGTTAGAATGTAAATCGCTTTGACTGAAATGATAAACTTGGTAATGTACATTAAACAGGGATATTGATATCTTGTATTTTTCTGAGGCAATGGAGGGTTAAGTGACTAGCCCAAGGCCACAAGAAGTGCTAGTGGCCATTTTCTTGCAATCAAGCTTGTGCCACCAGAGCAAAGAGCTTGAGTATTTTATTCCAGGTATTTCCTGATCCCCAAGAAAGTGGGGGGATATCATCCCAATCTAGACCTAAGAAATCTGAACACCTACTTGGTAAGAGAAAAATTCAGAATGATTTCTCTAGGCACCCTGCTTCCTTACTTTCAAAAAGGAGATTGACTATGCTCCCTGGATCTGAAGGATGTGTATACCCACATACAGATACATCCTGCTTACAGGAGGTATCTCAGATTTGTCCTTGTGGGGATAACACTTCCAGTACCAATTGTTGCCTTTTGGGCCTAGCCTCCATACCTTGCAATGCTTACAAAATGCCTCACGGTAGTGGTGGCATACCTTCGGATGCTGGGAGTGTTTGTCTTTCCTTATCTGGATGATTGGCTGATCAAGGGTACCACTCTGGAAGTAGTCCAAGAATCAACGCGATTGACCATTCAGATGTTGAAACTACTAGGGTTTGTTGTAAATTACCCCAAGTCCCACCTTCAGCCCACCCAACAACTGGAATTCATCGAAACCCTGTTTCACACGACTCAGGCGTAGCCTTCCTACCACATGTCTGACTTCACAGATTAATGACACGTCTGCAGGAAACTCAATTGAGTCAGCAGGTAATAGCTCACAAGGTGTTGACTGTACTAGACCACATGGCCTCCATGGTACATGTCACACCCTTAGCACGCCTTTGGATGAAGCAAGCTCAGTGGACTCTGAAGACTCAATGGACCCAGGCCAGGGCTTGACTCAGGGATCATGTCATTGCTCCTCTTGTTCAGTCATTACACTGGTGGACAGTCCATCACAAAGGCCTCAAAGGTCTTCCTTTCCAAATAGCTCCACCCCAAAAAGTTCTATTGACAGACATATCCAAGCTTGCGGTGGGGAGCTCATCTCAATGGGTTACACATCCAGGACGATTAGTCTGTCCAAGAAAATCTCCATCAGATCACATTCTTGGAACTAAGAACAGTGGCAAATGTGCTGAAGGCTTTGTGAAATAGACTGGCCAGTTAAATTGATTCAAGCTGACAATCAAGTCGCCATGTTCTACATAAACAAGCAGGGAGGAACGAGTTTGTACCTCTTTTGTTGGGAAGCAGTCAGGTTGTGGAAGTTCGCCACTTCACGCAGGATGATCTTGAAAGCCACGTACCTGCCAGATGAGCAAAACACTCTGGCAGACAGACTGAGTCGAGTCCTTTAGCCGCAAAAGTGGACACTGGACAGGGAAGTTGCAATTTGCATCTTTCGAGAGTGGAGCATCCCCTCAATAGATCTGTTCGCCACAACGCAGAATGCTCAAGTGGATCAGTTCTGCTCCAGAGTAAGACCCCCCAGCAGACTAATGCCAGATGCTTTCCTCCTGCATTTTCCTCCTGTACGCTTATCCTCCAATACCTCTCATTTCAAAGATCTTCCTGAAGCTAAAAACAGATGGCAGCACAATGATTCTCATCACTCCCTACTGGCCCAGACAGCCTTGGCTTCCTTTTCCTGCTGCAGCTCTTCAGTCTGGAGCTGCTCCGACTCAGCCATGCACCAGATCTGATATCGCAGGAGGGCGGGGCGATGTTGCACCCCAACATCCAGTCCTTTACCCTCACAATGTGGATGTTGAGAGGCTAATGTTGTCTTGGCTCAGCCTGCTAGACAGTGTAACCATAGTCCTTTTGATCTTCAGGAGGGCTTCTACGAGAGAGTCTTACTCTTGCAAATGGAAGAGGTTTGCTGTATGGGGTGAGGGCCAGGTCCTAGAACCTTTCATCTGTTACACACAAAAACTGCTTGAATATCTTCTACACCTCTCCGAGTCTGGACAGGTCCAACTCCATCAGGATCCACGTTAGTGTAGTTGAAGTTTACCATTGAGGTGTGGAAGGCAAATCCATCTTGATACAGCTTTTAGTTATTTGTTTTATGTTGGGGTTGCTTCTTTTAAAGGTTTTCTACAAGCCTCCCGCAGTATCTTGGGACCTCAGTGTGGTTCTTGTGCAGCTCATGAAAGCTCCCTTTGAGCCGCTCAATTCCTGTCTCCTGAAGTTCTTGACATGGAAGGTATTGTTTCTGGTGAAGGTCATTTCAGCATGCAGAGTGAGTTAGCTTCAGGCTCTAGTGGCTCATCCGCCTTACACCAAATTCCACCATAATAGTAGTTCTTCGTAATCCTAAATTCCTTCCAAAAGTGGTATCGGATTTCCACATTAATCAGTCAGTTCCAACATTTTTCCCGAGACCTCATGCCCACAGAGGGGAAGCTGCATTGCACATGTTGGACTGCAAGTGAGCCTTAACCTTCTACTTGGAGCAAAAAAAAGCCCATAGAAAGTCCATCCAGCTTTTGTTTCTTTTGACCCCAGTAAGCTAGGGGCTGCCTTTTCCAAACGCTCTTTCAATTTGGCTGGCAGACTGCATCTCTTTCACTTATGCCCAGGCAGGCCTGAGCCTTGATGGTTAGAGCTATGGCTGCGTCGATGGCCAGCTTATGCTTAGTCTTCATGGAAGAGATTTGCAGGGCTGCAACGTGGTCTTCAGTCCACACATTCGCATCTCACCACTGCCTAGATGGAGATTGCTGACGTGACAGCAACTTTGGCCAGTCTGTACTCCGAAATCTGTTTGAGGATTAGAATCCAACTTCATCCCCCTAGGCCCATTCTGTTCTGTCCAAACTACAAAAAAATAGGGGAGAGAATCACTGCTATTGTACATAGTTGGTCTCTTGGCTGTTAAGGTCTATTGCCATGCTGCAGTTGAGTTTTGCCTCATTGGGCTTATCAGTGGCCTCGGTTTTCAGTAGCCTGTATCTTGGGAGTCCCATATGTGAGAACTCATTCCTGCTTGTCCATGGAAAAAAGGTAGTTACTCACCTGTAGCAGGTGTTTCTCTATGGATAGCAGGAATTAGCCCTCACAACTCTCCTACTTCACCAAGGAGTTGTCCTCTGCTACAGCTATGTTACCAGACTGATTAAAGATGGTGGCAGGCCGGGAAGGAGGCAAGGTGGAACCTCCTAGAAGCTTCCAATAGAAGCTGGGAGCGTTCCACATAGGGCTCTGTTGGGGATGTCACCCATATGTGAGGACTAATTCCTGCTGTCCACAGAAAACACCTGCTATGGGTGAATATCGACCTTGTATTCAGCAGCCACTGAATATTTTGCTGGCCGGCATTTATCCAGTTAGCACTGCTACTACTATTTCTGAACATTTGTATAGTGCTACAAGACTTACGCAGCATTGCACAGACACATGTAAAAGACTGTCCCTGCTCATCAGAGCTTATAATCTAGTCAAGTCAGCACAGTAGCTGTAGACATGGGATACATATAGGGGGACTGGTAAGGAAACCAAAGGAGATTAGGCGAGTCAAGATCTGAAAGAGGCAGCAAAGAAGTGAGTTTTCAACCTGGATTTGAAAAGGGCCAGAGAGGGCACCTGGCGTACAGACTCAGGTAGTTTGTTCCAGGCATAAGGAGTAGCAAGGTGAAAGAAGCGAAGTCTGGAGTTAACAATAGAAGAGAAGGGCACAGATGGTGGTGGTAAGTGCCATCGAGTCGGAGTCGACTCATGGCGATCCTCTGGATAGCTATCCTAAATTGTATTCGGTCTTGAGTCAGGCGGCTCATTGTTGACAGACTGGTACCCGTAGCTGCTGTTATTATATCGATCCATCTCATTGCTGGCCTTCCTCTTTTGCGCTGACCTTCTATCTTGCCAAGCATGATGTCTTTCTCTAATGATCTCTCTCTTCGCATGATGTGTCCAAAGTATGAAAGTCGAAGTCTTGTTATCTGAGCTTCTAAAGAAAGCTTAGGTTTGATCTCCTCTAGTACAGACTGGTTTGTTCTTCGGGCAGTCCATGGTATACACAGTATTCGCCGCCAGCACCATAATTCAAAGGCATCAATTTTCTTCCTGTCTATCTTTTTCACTGTCCAGCTTTCACACCCCTATGATGTTATTGAAAATACCATGGCTTGAACAAGTCAAATCTTTGTATGGAAAGAGACATCTCTGCTCTTGAGTATCTTATCTAGGTCTTTCATAGCCATTCTTCCAAGAGCAATGCGTTGTCTGATTTCTTGACTGCTTGTTGCTTCTTTATTGATAGTTGATCCAAATAGGTTAAAGTTGTTCACGATTTCAATTTCTTCTCCTCCAACGATGAACCTGTTGATTTATGCCAGTTGTCATGATTTTTGTCGTCTTTACATATGATTGATAATTTAGTCCTATTCACTGTTTCCTCTTTTTTAGCCAGTTTGGAATCAAAAGGCATGACTTCCTTCTAAAGCTTCTAACCAGATAAGTGCTTTCAAATATTGGCCCCAAAATTACAAACTATATAGACAGACCTGGCTTAATGGGAATGAGCCAACATGGGTTCAGCAAAGGCAAATCTTGCTTTATCAATTTATTAGACTTTTTTGAAGTTGTAACAAGCAAGTGGTTAAATGTGAGTTGATTGATTAAAGTGCATTTGGCTTTTCAGAAGGCATTTGGCGAAATCCCCCATGAGAGACTCTTAAAGTCATAGGATAGGAGGTCATGCCTTTTGATTCCAAACTGGCTAAAAAAGAGGAAAGGTGAATAGGACTAAATTATCAATTATCCATATGGAGAAGGATAACTAGTGGAGTGTTCCAAGGATCTCTACTGGGACTCATATACTGTTTAACATATTCATAAACAATCTGCAGATAGGAGCAATGAGTGATGTGATCAAATTTACAGATGCTACAGAATTATTCAAAGTCTTTAAAAAGCAGAGAATTGTGAGATTTGCGGAAGGAAATTTGAGACTAGGACACTGCATGTAAATGGCGGATGAAATTTAATGTGGACAAGTGCAAAGTGATGCACATAGAGAAAACAATTGCAAAAAATGGAGGCAATAACCCCCTCCCCCACCACAGGGAGAGAAAACGCAATGTGTACCTTCGAGTCATTGCTGATTCTGGCAACCCAGCAGCTCCTGAGTTTTCTTGGCAGTGTGACCGGAAATAGATTGTCAGGCCTTTCTTCCAAGGCAATGGAGGGTTAAGTGACTTGCCCAAGGCCACAAGGAGTGCTAGTGGGAATCGAACTCTGGTCCCTTGGTTACCAAACCAGTGCTCTAACCACTAGGCTACTCCTTCAGAACAAAAAAGTGTTGATCCCACAATCAAACAGATAATACAGCAGCTTTATTCAGTACTAATAAATTGTGGGCCCAATATTAAAAGGCATTTACAGGCCAGTAAAACATAGTTAGTGCCACTGAATATCCTTAGGTACCGCTGCTGTATGCCCTGATGTTATGCGGTTAGTACCGGGACATTTCGGGGGCGGTTCCCAGTCAGCAGTGATATTCAGCCTTTGTCCAGTTATCCCTTGCAGTTGAAAGTTAGGCACAACAAAAACTCTCCTAACCTTTGCCGCCGAAGCTAACCGGGCAGTGGCTGAATATCACAGTTGCTTGGTTAGCTTCTGGCTTCCGTGGCTAACCTGGATATTCAGTGCCAGTGACTGGATATGGCCCCTGCATTGAATATCTGTATTAAGTATTCAGCAGCGAAGGCTAGGTGTTGCAATCGCGCTAGCTGCCATTGCTGAATATCGAAGAAGAGCCACAACACAAAAACAACAAAAGAATAAAAAAATCATATATGACCATAAAATATACACAGGTTTAAAAGATTTAACATGAACCCAACATGTTTCGGCTTCCGCCTGCTTCAGGGATACATTTAAGAAATTAACAAATGCAATTGTATGTTATTATATATCCAAAATGTAATCATAGGGGAAACACCTGCAAGGAGTAAGAATAAACAGAACTAAAATTAAAAACTAAAATGGATATCAGAACATAGAAACAATTCAAATTGTTATATATCCAAAATGGCTTGTAGGAGATATTGTCAGTAGCAGATAAACACACATGTATAAATATTCGGTATGTCCAGTGAAAACTGCTACTTCCCACTTTCCCAGGATTCCATAGGACTACCTGACAAACAAACCACATGATAAAACAAGAACCAGCCCTGTGTTTGTATGTAAATTAGACTTTATTACTAATAGAATAATAGTGCAAAATTAGCATAAATTAGTTTTCTAAGGTAGTAAGTTATGGAGCCCTGTAATTACAATTACCAAGATAACTAATTACTGTTTTAGCAACCAACATCACTAATTCACTCTGCACTCAGACTTACAGTACATTTTCTGTCTGTCTAAGCTAGCTCCAACCTCGAGGGGGGGGGGGGTTGCAGGGGGAGAATTAAAGGCCAGTACCTTAGCTCTTGCCAGAACACTTGTGGCTGAGTCCAAGAAACTGTCTCAGGAATGGCACAAAGTCGAAGTATGGCAGAAGTCCAACATCTGCTACAGGCAGTAGAGCTGAGCTGTATGGTAACACTGAGCTGCAGGTCTGTGGGAGAGATTCACTCCATCCCAAGGTTAGACTTCGTCTTTGAGGCAGGCAGGCAGTAGGACTAAGAACTTCAGAAAACAAACTGCCAGAGTCAGGCTAAGCTACAGTTCCTAAGCAGTATATCAAAAGTTCTGTAAGTCTAGAAGTGCCCAGAAGTGTGTGTAGCAGAGGTTTGCAAGTATGTGTGTAGAAGAAAATGTGTGTCCCCCTCAGAGTCCAGCGTATAATTCTTTGTCCTGACCCCCCTCATCACGGCACAGTGATTGGCTGGTCTCAGATATTGTATGTCATCTTCAGCGAATCCTGTAGCAGTGGTCAGGTGGTCCTTCTTCGAACAAAGGTCCATGGTGCAAGAAAGATGCTGGTATGCAGGTGCATACATTGTTGCAAATCCTAGGCCCAGTAGCACAGTTTCTGGATGAGAGCGAGTTCTCTAGCACATAGGCATGAACAATGATTCTGCTGAATTGCTTTATCTGCAGGGTTTAATGCTAGCACAGCAGAAAAGAGTTCCATCTTGTATGGTTCAGAACAGTTTCTGAGCAGACAAAGAATCCATCGTGTAACAGGAAGCCATGCTGTTTGGTTCAGACATTAGTTTCTGAACAGGCACCAGCCCTACAGGTTAGAGTTGAAACTCAATACTGTGCATGAGGAAAGCAAGTTAAAATATATCCTAGCCTAATGCCTTGCATTGCAAAGCATTGAGATGCATTCTGTCACAGAGGCTCCCAGAACTGCGATTTGAAAGAACCTAACAAGTCAACAAACTCACAGAACCATGTAAGTGCTGCTGTACACTCCAAAGAATACATACCCTGCAGCCATTCTCAAACTGTATCAAAAATTGCTCTGAATAACAAAAGCCGCAGGCCGCCCTTTAAATCGGTACTTTTTTGCCATGGTGCTTGACTGGCAGCACAACCCCAGTGGTGGTGCAGCTTAACATGAGCATATGTCTATAAGAGCATTTACAATTCAAAATCAGGCCAAAATCCTAGGAATGAAGCATTTTTTTCTTCATTAATGTGCATATAGGCTGTTACAAGGCACAGATATGCTAATAGTTCTTGACTTTTCCATGTAGATTCCTTGGCGACATTTGACAGCTATTTCTAAATGCGTGGAAAAAGTGACCTGAATCTGGAAGGATTTTACATTTGGTAATATGGCTGTACAATACTTGTTTTAGTAAGTCTTGTGGGCAACATCTAGAAAGCAGTGTGTATAAATGCCTGTAGCATAGGAAATAAGATCCAAGATGTTGAAGCTTTAATGAAAAAGGCTGACTTGGATTTAGTGGTGGTTCACGGAAAACCATGACTGGGATGTAATTATACTGGGCTATACTTTATTCAGGAAGGACGGGGTAGGAAGAAGGTGTAGTGGCACTATATGTAAAAAATAATATTAAAGCTATAGAATTGCTGGGCCTAAAAAGAAGAGAGAGTTAAACTAGAAAGAGGGAAAGGGAAATCCATTTGCATTGGAGTGATATACAGATCTCCTTCACAGGGAGAAGAAGTGGACAGAGATTTAATAGAGGGCATATGCAGTTTTGCCATGAAAGGAGAAGTGCTATTGATAGGGGATTTCAATATGCCAGATGTGGATTGGCACATCTCTGCTGCAGTGTCATATAAAAGTAAGGAGATCTGGATTTTCTACAGGGAGAACTATTCAGGCAATTGGTAACAGAACCCACACGTGATAGGGCCATACTGGACTGATGTTACAGTGGAAGATCATCTCACATCCAGTGAACACCAGATGGTATGATTCAATATTAGAACTAGGGCTGATAAACTCCATTCAAAAGCGAGGGTCTTAGACTTTAGGAAAACTAACTTTGCCAAGATGGGCAATACCTCAGATTCATTAGCAGGATGGGAACAGCTGGGGGATGTAGAAAAACAGTGAACAAAACTGAAAGGGGATATTTTAAGCACAGCAAGCCTTTTTCTTAGAAAGGTAAATAAATGTAAAAGGAAAAGGAGGCCGCAATGGTTCTCAAAAGAAGTAGCTGAAAAGGTGAAGAAAAAGAGGGAGGCCTTCATGAAATACAAGAGATCACAGAGAGAAGACGACAGGAAAAACGTAGAGAAGCTAGCAAAGTAGTCAGGAAAGAAAAGGTACAAAAAGAAGAAGAAATAGCCAATGCAATAAAATGCGGAGATAAGGCATCTTTTAGATATGTTAGTGAGAGGATGAAGGGCAAATGTGGTATTGCCGGACTCAAGGGTGCAGGGGAGGAATATGCAGAAACTGATGAGGAAAAAGCAGAATTGCTTAACAAATATTTCTGTTCCGTGTTCACAGATAAAGGGCCAGGAGCAGGACTTCAAAAAACACCCACAAATAGGAATAGAAGTGTTGGGGATCTCGAACAATTTTCAGAAGACTGAGTTCATGAGGAACCAACTAAACTAAAAGTAGACAAAGCAATGGGCTTGAATGGGATACATCCAAGAATACTGAGGGAACTTGGGGACGTTCTAACAGCTCCATTGTCTGACCTTTTCAACACCTCTTTGGAGTCAGGAGTGGTGCCAGAGGACTAGAGAAAGGCACATATGGTCCCTTTACACAAAAGCAGACATAAGAATGACATTGAGAACTACAGGCCAGTTAGTCTAACCTCTGTAGTTAGTAAATTATTGGAAAGGCTAATAAAGGAGAGAATAGCGAGGTTTCTGGAGTCCAATGGATTGCAGGATCCAAGGCAGAGGCTGGTCTTGTCAGACAAATTTGATAGATTTCTTTGACTGGGTGACCAGAGAGTTGGACCTAGGGAGAGACCTAGATGTGTATTTAGATTTCAGTAAAGTCTTGGACACCGTTCCAGCAAATCCCTTAAAAAAGCCATGGTAGAAGCGCCGAAAACACTGGACACAGGAGCACAGAGAACACTGAATGTCAGAAAAGTGAATAAAACAGAAACACTACACTGGTCAACAAATTTTTACAAAAGTCATATTACTGAAATAAAAATAGTCATTTCTTATCAATTTTTATGTGCTGAACCCGAATATGACAGTGAAATTGCAAAGTTGGCTCTAGTTTTTTTGTAATCTACAAGAATTAATGTTTACATCACGAAATGCATGTCAATAGTAAATATAATAGGCCTTCGGTTAATACCTGTAAAAAAACAAGTCATAGACGACTACTTAGATTTTTTCACCTGTCTCTTGTACAGCTGTTCGGGAGCTTCTCTGAGGAGTGTCCAGCAGTAGTCAGCCAGCATTGTAGTGGACCATTTTCCCTGGTATCTTTACTCCATCATTGCGATATCCTGGTGAAAACGTTCACCCTGTTCATCAGTAACCATACCACAGTTGTCAGGAAAGAAATCAAGATGGAAATCAAGGAAATGGATCTTTAGAGACATATTGCAGCCAAGTTTCTGATACTGTATCAGTATGTCTTCTACTAGTTCCTTGTAGTTTTCTGCCCTAACATTCTCGAGAAAGTTTGTTGACACTAGGTGAAAAGCATTCCATGCTTGTTTCGCATCACCCTGCAGCAAGTTGTTGAACCGGTCATCTTTGAAAAGCTCTCGAATCTGAGGACCCACAAAAACTCCCTCTTTAATCTTTGCTTCGCTGAGTCGAGGGAATTTTTCATGCAGGTATCGGAAAGCTGGCGAAGTGCGGTCCATGGCTTTCACTAAGTTTTTCATCAAACCTAGTTTGATGTGAAGGGGTGGTAGCAGGATTTTGTGAGCCTCAACCAGAGCTGGATGCTGGATATTCTTCTCTCCAACTGTTAAATTTTGTCTGCGATTCCATTCCTTCCGCAAGTAGTGCCAATCCCTTGCTCGGCTATCCCACTCACATAAGAAACACATGCATTTTATATATCCCTGCTGCAGTCCCATTAATAGGGCAACTACCTTCAAGTCACCACAGAGGTGCCAGCTGTACTTGTTATAGTTAATGGAAGTCAGTAGATGCTTTAAGTTATTGTATGTCTCTTTCATGTGGACGGCATGTGCTACTGGAATAGATGGAAGACGGTTTCCATTGTTCAAAAGCACAGCCTTCAGACTCAGTTTCGAAGAGTCTATAAATAGTCTCCAGTCTTGTGGGTCATGAGTGATTTTTAAGGCATTCATGAGGCTTTCAATATCGGAACAGAATACCAGATTACTTTCCTTTCCGACTGTATATAGTACACTGCTGACGTCAGATGGCTTCAGCAGCTGTCTGGCAGTAGTATTGCATTGCATCAGAAAATGATGCAATCAGCTCTGGATGATGTGTGCATGCTGGTATTATGCAATGTGATGCAATATTACATCATTCAAGGCTTATTTGGGATGTTGTTGATGTCCTACTGGATAAATTTACACGGTGAAACATCAAAAATGAAGTACATGCAATATCTTCAAAATGAGAGCCAATAAAAGTTTTTAATGTTATATTCGTGTTCAGCTCACCAAGATACTACAGATTAGGGCCTTTTAAAGTCGGTAACGATTTCAGTGTTGACCAGTGATACCAGAATAAGTCAATTGAATAAGTAAAATAAGAGGGGAGGGGGGGAAGGGGGGAAAGAGGGGAGGGGGGAAAGAGGGGAGGGGGAGAAGGGAAAGAAGGAAAAAGGGGAAGGGGAAGAAGGGAGGGGGAGAGAGAGGAGGTGAGGGGAAAAGGGAGGGGGAGGACTAATAGAGGGGGGCCAGTCAATTCCTTAGGGTAAAACTGTGTCCAGTGTTTTCGGCGCTTCTATCATGGCTTTTTAAAGGGATTTGTTGCAGTTTTTTATTAGCTACAAGTGATCCTTAGCTTACTGGCATGTTTGATTTTCAGTGGTTTCTGTGCCTCCACCATGGCTTTTTTCACAGGTATTTGTTACAGTTTCATTCATCAGCTACACGCGATCTTTAGCTTATTGCCATGGTTAGTTTTCAATGTTTTCTGTGCTTCTGTGTCCATTTTGTTGTGCCTCTACCATGGCTTTTTTCACAGAGATTGGTTACATTTTTTCATTTTATCAGCTACACGCGATCATAGCCTATCGGCATGGTTGGTTTTCACGTACTATTTTTTCTGATTCAGCCCTCATTGGATAACGGCATTCATTTTTGTTTTATTAACATGAGATTTTATTTTACTCGTGGATAGATAACGTGCCATCATTTGTTTATTAAATGCCCGTCGCACTATATACATCATTAGTCATGCACGAACTCATGTTAATGGGCTTTTTTAGCGCAAAGCAGCAGTGTCTTAAAAGACGCCGTGGGTGTGCAGACTCCTTAGAATATTACAGCCGCTTCAAGAAATAGAAGTTTTCTGTGTATTCCTTTGATTACTCCACTATAAGGTACGCTTCTCAACGTTTCAGGTTTTTGTTTCCTCCCCCTTGGTTTTATTTTCTTAATCGGTATATTTCTCATTAGTTTGTAACCCTCTTCTGGTGATTTCCTCTACACATCAGTATTTACCAGACTTAATTCTCACGTTTGCTTTCCAATACTTGCCCTAACAGCGCTCCATGAATCACATTATGACAGATATGTTTGATGGCTATTTAAACCTTTTTCTGGAATTAGTTCTCCCCCTTTTTTTACGTTCTTTAGTTTTAATATACACTTTTCATACCTTTCTTTAAATTCACATTGCTTTGTGTGTCTCCCGATGTTTTTATTGCCTCATTTTTTGAAACACATATACATACACTTATTAATCATAACCCTAGCCTGTAATTCAAATTCCTGATTTGAAGAGCAGATGTGACGGCATCATAACAGCTGAGAGTAGGGCAAGCTATTCTTCAAATGAATAGGATGGAAGCTCGAAAAGTGCAGCAGAGTATTCCTATCAGTCGGTTTAGTATAGGCAGTGGTTGAAAAGCTTCTCGATCCTTTTGTGATTAATAAGTTTCAAGAGCGGGGCTATCCAGCCCCGGTGTTAAAAAAAGGCATATAAGAGAGCTAAATTTAACCATCGTGAGTGGCTTCTATGTTCTAAATCAATAGCTAGAGACAGCAGTTCAACGAGCTCTTCGCCTTCTATTTCTTGTGTTATATCCATTCTCAAGTTTATCTAGTCGTATTGTTGCAGCTATACGTAAGAGATGGGGTTTATTGATGGCACATCCTAAACTTGTTGGGAGCTCACTACGTGTGGCATATCAGAGGGGGAGAAACCTGAGTGACTGCCTGTGTTCGGCGGTCCCTCGTCGGCAGATTCCCAAAGAAACTTTTCATCATGCACAATGTGGACGCTGCTCTTTTTGTAAGTCCATGTCAAGCTTAATTTGTACACCCTTTTCATCTAAATTGCGTAGATTACATCAGAATACCGACTGCAATACTGCTTATGTAATATATGCTCTCTGGTGTCCATGTATGAAGTTATATGTTGGAAAAACTACACGTCCCTTACGAACGCGACTAGCGGAACATAAGTATAGCATTTCTAAGGCTAAGCTCAAAACTCCGTTAGTACAACACTGGCTTAAATATAGCCACAAGTTTGAGGATCTTCGATGAACAGTTCTTGAAGTGGTACCTCCGAATATTCGCAGAGGAGACAGAGGGCTTTTGCTTTTACAGAAGGAGCAGAAATGGATCTGTCTTGAATACTCTGGACCCTTATGGGTTGAATGACAAGATCGATTGGTCCCTGTTTATTTAGGCAGACTGTTTGCAGCCCCTTCCTTTCTCTCCTTCTTTTATTAATTATTTTTGAGTGTGGGTGTGAATTTGGTGTTGTGTAATAAAGTTGTTGAGAGTGTGAGGTCAGAGTGGCAGCCGGCGAGCCAATTGGTAGTTAGGTGGTTTAAATTCAGTGACATCAGACGCTGTTGTACTGAGATCTTTTAGAGACATCTTGTGTGTGTGTCAATAAATTTTCAGCGTATGATGTATTGGTCATAGTTTTGGTTCCTGATGAAGCCAGAAGGCGAAACAAAAGCTTTTGTCGGACGATGACTATTGCATTAACATGATAGCAGGTTGCCAGCAGCTGCTTGGATATGTCGGGTGTCGGTGTTAGATTTTCTACAGATAAGTGCTGGATTGCTCTCTTTTGAAAATTATGCGATGCTATCTGCTTTTGAAAAATGTAATCCTGTTTTTTACAGAGATCTGGAATCGAATTTGTAATTGAAAGATGTTCAAGCTGTGGTTGGACGTTCAGCAGTTATAATCGTGCGTGTTCATGGAGTGAGGAACACAGTTTTACTGACGAAGAGGATAGGTTTCTCTCCTGTTTAATTGTTTTGAAGCAGTTGGGGCATTATCATGAATTAAAAGGAAGTAGCAGGCACTTTTCCTATGTAGCAGTTCGTAGCAGTTTTTGTATTGTCTGTGTTGTATCGTTTTTATGTTTTTATGTGAATCTCCAAAATAAAGATTTCTGATGGAGTAGATAGTTAAGTATTTATTAGAATATAAAGGAGATATTAAAAGCTTAGGGACCCATGATGTCAGTGTCTGCCATTTCCCTATGGTGATGAATTTTGCCAAATGTAGGGGTGAGCAAAGTCTGAGGTCCGTTTGAGCTATTTAGATATTTTGGGGTGAACCTTATTAACGTTTATAAGTTATAAGCTGTAAGAATAAGGGTGGTTACTAAGGGATTTCCTGGCATAGTGTGTTAGTATTTTCCCTTAGTCGGTCATTGTTTTTTGAGTTTACACGCAAAACTAACCCATTTGGAGAAATTGCCCCAGAGGACATAGCAGGTCTGTTAATCTCATATCCTCCTGCCTTCTGCTCAACTCAAACTAAGCAGGGTCATCGGTCTCTTCTAGAGGCACCCCCGTATAATAGGCTTGGGGAGGACAAGCCTTCCCAGCCTCAACCACAATCTCCCCCATGATTCTGAATCAACCAGCAGGCAGCACAGCTGTTTACTCTGCCTGCCAGTTTGACACGCATACAGGGCAAAATGTGCCCTGGGCCATAACAGCATTTTCCTTGCCCTTCCCTCCCACCTCCACTTACTGGAACCTGTGGCAGCAAAAAAAAAAAGCACAGGGCCATGTCATTCATTCCACCGCCGATGGCTCTGCTGGTTCTGCCTCTCTAGCATAAACTTCCTGTTTCTAAGTTGGGCAGTGGCTGAGTCACCAGTGGATGAAATGACCCCACACTTTTTTTTTGCTCTTTGCTGATTCTGTCACAGGTTCCCATAAGCAGTAGTGTTGGAGGTAGCATTGGTTTGGGAGGGGGGTCATGGGAGGGGTGAGTAGCAGTGGTGGAGGTAGTATGGAGGTGAGGTTGTAAGCAATAGCGGTGGAGGTAGCAAGTTGGGGAGAAAAAGAGGAGATGCTGAATCAGGAGGGGGAAGAAAGGGAATATGTTGGCTTGGGGGTAGAGAAAGGAAGGCCAGGGGCACAAAGGGAGGATGCTGGACATGGTCAAAAGGAACTGGGTGATGGGAGTTGCTGGATATGGGGACCGTGAATAAGGCAATGGGGGAGATGCTTGACATGAAGGAGTGACTAGGATGATTGAAGAGATGTTTGATATAGGGGGAGGAAGACAAGGGAAATGCCAGATACAAGGGAATAGGAAGACACAGGAGTGATGCTGGATGGAGTGTGGGAACATAAAGGGAGGTGATGCTGGATGAAGATGGAGACAGGAGCAGCAAAGGCTGAGTGAGTTATATCGCAAGAGTGAAGTTTGCTGCTAAGGGTCGTTTGGGGCTTCAATTTTTTGTTTAAATTCCTTTTTCTATTTGTATAATGCCTGATTTTTATATATATTTTTTAGGCATTCCATGCTATCTCTGCACTAGAGGTCCCTTCTGCTTTTTTCTTTCTATGGTGACATTTTGAATGTTTAATAATGTTTATTGGATTGCATGACTGAGGTGGGAGATACAGTGGATGTAGTGAAGGCTGTTAGTGTAGCTGTGTTTAAAAAAGGTTTGGACAAGTTCCTTGAGGAAAGGTCCATAAAACATTATTAGAGGATCCAAGAAATCCACTGCTTGCCCTGGGACAAGCATTGTGGAACTTGTGTACCTTTTTGGGAACCTGCCAGGTACTTGTGACCTGGATTGGCCACTGTTGGAAACAGGATACTGGGTTTGATGGACTTTGGTCTGACTCAGTATGCCATTTCTTTTGTTCCTAGTTTTGAGGGCTGGAGATTTTAGCGACAATATATTAAGCGATATGCTTCTTTCTGCTTTATTCCTGTGAAAACAGAATGGGAGGATTAGGTAGGAGGGAGGGGTCAGGCCTGGGGTGTAACTCAGTCTCCATGGATGTGTCCTGCAAAAGTGGTAGACAGGATGGGGCGAGGGGGTGCTCTGTGCAGCGAAGAAGATGGGGTGGAAGGGGAGGAAAGATGGATGTGGGGCTGAAAATTGTTACTTTGGAAGCAGAGGATATCATCTTCAGATTGATGAATATAAGGCATGAATATTTTAAGTTTGGTAATAAGGCTGGGAAGCTGTTGACTCAGCAGTTATGGAGCTATCCCATAAATATCATCAACACTGTGTGTGACAGTCTGATTGCACGGGGTTACCCCTTGAAATTGATTGATTCGGCTTATAAGCGGGCTCTCAATAACCATCCAGAATGGTGGTCTGCTACTTCAGATTCCATGCGGGAGTTATCACAAGATCAGACTGCAGATCAGTCTTATGTGGGGGTATTACCCTATATGCCTTGCACGGGGGGCATAGCACGAATTTTAAGATCACATTGGCATATTCTGTCTGAACATGCCTGTTTTCAAAAACCTTTACGATTGGCATACCGGAGAGGGACCAATATAGCTGATCGGGTGGTACATACCATGTCTAACAGGACATTGGTCTCGTCTTTGGGCACTCATCAAGCTTGTGGATCTTGTGACATGTGCTCTAACACCTTGGAGGGTACTACATGGGAAGATCCCCATACTCATATCAGCTATTTCCGTCGTCATAATACGGATTGTACATCGGATTACGTAGTATATCTAATAATGTGTCCTTGTCACTATTTATATGTGGGTATGACCACGCGATCTATTCGAAAACGTCTACAGGAGCATCGCTCCCGTCTTAACACACATACAATAACTGCTCCTATTGTTCAACATTGCTTATCTGCCTCCCACAGTTTTGAACAACTGCATTGGACAATTGTGGATAAGGTTCCTCCACTTTCCAGAGGGGGTGACCGTCGGGCTGTTTTGCACCACCATGAGCAACGATGGATATTTAAGCTCAATACAGTGGCTCCATATGGTTTAAACGCGGAGATAGAATGGTGGAAGATCAGATGAACTTCAAATTTGTAGTTCAATTGCGTCATCACTAGGTTCCATTGTGATGTTGCCGTCATCTTGCAATTACACGGAACAGGAAGTAGGCTGGGTTTGCTTGATAAAGAGCCAGAGTTACGGCGGGCTTGAAACACAACGGTTTGTGTCGCAACATAACCCAACCATTGTTTGACTGCTACGGAAGTTATTCGGCTGATAGTTAGAGAAGTTTTGAATTTCTCCCTGAAGTTTGGATGAGTTTCAACATCCCCTTTTCTTGGGATATCTACGATGATCCGTGGACTTTGATCTACTACTCTCCGGACTCAACAGGATAGAGAGTTCAGTAGTACTTCACCTCTATTCAGCTAAGTACCATTACTTCCATATAAATTCAGTTCGTTGGCGGACAGAACGGTTCTGTTACAGAAATATTTTTGATGCAAGTTAGCGTCTTTACTATGCATGGGCTGGTCCTTATGGGCTTGTTGTAGCCCTTAGCATATTTAGGTTGTGTGGACCTAAGGTTATACTGATCTTTTTAAAAAATAAGTTGAATAAAAGGAGGGCCTGTTTAATAGAGAGTGTTTGTACACCCTCGCAACAGGCGATCCGACAAAAAAATTTGAGTTTTGATAAATTCTTCTGTCACACACAGTGTTGATGATATTTATGGGACAGTGAATGATCTTTAGGGTATAGCTACATTTATGTTCATTTCACAGAGGTTTATAGTTTATTATTCTCAGCAGTTATGGAAGCAAAAAGTGTGAGTGCAGTTGACGAGCCTTGGGGGGCAGCAGGGCTTTAGTCATTAGTGAAAAGCAAGATATTCGGAAAGCTTTTTTGGAGTTTTATGCAAAGCTTTGAAACTTAACCTAGGGTCCTCTGATGGTGACATAGATAGTTATCTTGACTCAATTCAATTGAAGAAATTGGAGGGCAAGGTGGTGGAGGGGCCAGATGGGGAGATTATTGAAGAAGTGGTGAAGGGGGAAACTTATTCATTCAAATTTGATAGATCACCTGGGCTGGATGGTTTTTCTGCTCGCTTTTATAGGAATTTTGGGGATTGGCTTAACAGGCTATTGACATCATTAATTCAGTAAAAGAAGGGAGTCTCTGGCTGAGACAGTAAGTTGGGTGGGTATATCATTAATCTCAAAGGAGGAGAAGGACCTGTGCCTCGTATTGCCCAATCTCCTTACTGAATCTTGGTGTTACGATTCTAGCCAAGATTCTTGCCGCTGGTTTGAACACGGTTGTGTTAAGATTGATCGATGCAGATCATTTGGGATTCATACCAAGTCACCAGGCGATGGACCACATACGTAAGATCCTTAATCTGATTTGGGAGACTAGGACGGGGAAGGAGTTTGTCCTGCTTCCGAAAATTGATGCTGAAAAGACCTTTGACCAAATGTCATGAGATTTCATATTTAAGATGTCAGAAAAAATGGGGTTTGGAAGTGGATTCCCTGACTCTACCTTATAAACCAAGGGCATGCTTGAAAGTGCGATGCTTCCGCTTGGGCCCAAGAGCTTACAAGCAGGAAACAGCCTTATGTTGTCCACTTTTGAATAAAGCTTCCCTTGTCACCAGAAGTATTCTGGGACTTGTAGTTAGTTTATTCTTTAAGGACAAATTGTAGTTGTGAGTCGGTGGTTCAAGGCAGCAAGAAAATTTATTTTGTGGGGATTTCCAGGGCATTTAAGCTCAATACACAAACAAGGCAAAAAGGATGCTTCTCCAACATAAAGGATAAATCAGGTAACAGAGAGTGACGTAACAAAAACCTCTTTTCACTGTTCAGCTGTTCCTATTCCCACAAGCTTACACCGAGGACTGCCTCGTGTGGTCATTCAACAGAGATACAGATAAACTTGCAACAGCTGTGATTTTCTTTTCTCAAAGCAAACTTCTTCTAAGCACTGCTTCTTAGCTTCAGAAGGCAATTAAGCTTAGTAAAACACAGTATTAGCTTTCCTTAATTCTAAGCAGGTATGGCACTTATTCTCTATATTGTTTCACAGTCTCTCAGCTCAGTTCAATAATGCAGACTCTTCTTTTAAACACAATGAGCAATCCATTGGTACAGGTTCACACTCAGAGCTTGGCAAACAGTAATCTATTTGCATTCCTTCTATGGCATCAGGATATATGGTATCTCTATCAAAGTTACAAACTCTCCCAGACTTTCTCTCCTTTAGAAATTCCTGGAACTGATTCCACAGCAATTCAGCTTGTAAAGGCACAGTTGTATTAGGGGAGTGAACTTTTCCTTCAGCAAACAACTCTCTCAGTGCTTCTAGCTTTGAAGACTCAGCTGTTCTGCTTTTATCAGGGCTATGACTTTTCCCATAGGTAAAACTTTCCACCCACCTCTTAGCAGTAGACGGTGAGGGCTCTGCTTCCTGGACCTTAGCAATAGCAAACTGTTTCTCTGTTGATTTCTCAGCTCTGAAACTGCTGGCTTTACCTTGGGGATGGTTCCTCAGACAAGCGCTGATTTCTTTCTCCCTGGGATCCTCCAGGCTCTGAAATTCCGCCTCCTTATGTCCTTCTCCAGGCCCTCTTAAGTAGCTGCTTTCCTGGGAGTTTTCTTCTTTCTTTCTCCTCCAGCTATGCTCAGCCTTGCTCTCTCTGTTGTCCTTTGCCTTCCTCCTTCCCTCCTTCTGCTCTGCTCGTGGTTTTAAGAACCGTTGGCTGCTAGGCACTCCCTGTTCTCTGCACCTGTGTGACCAATCATCGGGCAAGCTTGTCTCCACCCCTGAGCTAGGGCGTGGCCTGACCTTAGCAGGGAGCTGGGTTTTTTTCTGATCTGGCTTGCAAGTCTTATGCACAAGTGAACTGTCATTCATTTCAAAGGGGAAACTAGGATTTTCGTCCACTTCCATGTCTTCCTGGGAGCTTTCATCACTAAAAAGTCAGTGGAAGATTCTCCAGCTTCTTTGATTTGTATAGAGGAATGCATCAAGAATGCCCCCTATCTCTGCTATTTGTCCTTATGGTAAAGCCACTTGCAGTGAGGATTTGAATGAGTAAGGATATTAAGGGGATAGGAGTAGGAGATACAGACTATCAAATTTCTCTTTTCACTGCTGATATCATCTTTGCAGTAAATAAGCCACTTCTCTTGCTTCCATTGCTTGTCTGGGAGTTGAAAGAGTGTGGTCGTCTGTCAGGTTTTTGACTAAATATAGGAAAATCGGATATTTTGAATTTCACAGTGCTGGATAATCAAGTGGAGTGACTGAGGAGCTATCTTTTTAAGTAGGTGAGAACTCAACAGTAAATTAAAGGCCAGCAGATCCGAAGCCTAGTGGCCATTTGCAATCTACTAAAAGAACAGGAATATACTGGACTGGCAGCAAAGTATTTGTGCTTCCATATTCCAAAATATTGCAAATACTGATCTATTTAATATGCTCTATTATTTTAATGCATAACTTTTATTTTTTTGGCATGTAATGTCTTGAAGGACTAGAAAAAGGGACTGTTACTTCTAGAGAGAGATCTGCAATTGTGAGTATATACTTCTGGGAATTTTCTGAAATGAATTCTTTCTATTAAAACTATTTAATCTCTGAACCCACTATTTTTTGTTAAATCAGTCAGGGCCTAGTAGCAGCAGTTTCAATTTAAAACACAGAAGAGAACTTTCTAGTTACATTTCATACCCAGCAGAGAGCTTATAGTTTTAATTTAATAGTCACTCAGGGCCTAGTATCAGCAAAGTATTTTTAGTTTAAATTTAAAACACAGAAGAGAGCTTTCTGGTTAAATTTAGAACCCAGCAGAGAGCTTGTAGTTTAAATTTCATAATAAGTTAGAGCCTAGCAGCAGCAAAGAGCTATAATTTAAATCAAATAAGAATATAGCTTACCTCAGCAGCACAGGATAGGGTACTGTGTAGTAGCCCTCTTTTAATAAGTGTTATTTCCCTCCCTCCCTCCCCACACCCACCCACCCCTGGGATAATCGTAGCTTTATAGGTACTTACACATCTTAAAAGACAGGAGGTGCGCTCACGTGAAGCTTGTTACCCAAATCAGACATACACTAAGGACCTGAGATTAAGCTTCAGGTGAACAAAGTATATTAAACGTATTAGGTACAGTTTTATTGGTATAAATATCGATAGCAACCCTTAGTAAGTAAAGAACTTAAAGATCTAAACAAAAACTTAAAACTAAGATGCAGACAGCAGTCCAGCAGCAGGATGGGGGCTTTCCAGTCTTTTGCATTGAGTGTCACATGTATGATTTTCTCCCAGTTGGTGAGAGGTCTTACGTGTGCACTAGGTGCAAGGAGCTCTTTGCTTTCAGGGAACGAGTCCGTTCTCTAGAGGCTAGAGTAGCAGACTTGGAAAACATAAGAAAGACAGAGAGGTACATAGATGAGACCTACAGGGATATAGTCCTGAAGTCCCACCTCCAGTCTGGCAGCATACCTGTTGCCATGGAGGAGAGAGGTCACGTGACAGGAGAGCATCACCCTGGTGTGGCAGGAAGTGATCCTGTAAATATAGGACCTGTCCTCCTGGTGATGTAAAACAATCTCGCATCAAGGAAGTTTCTCCAGGGCCATGTGCCCATGAGGGAAGGGTTAGGACAGCCGTTATAGTTGGTGATTCGATCATTAGGCATGTAGATAGCTGGGTGGCTGGTGGACGTGAGGATCGCCTGGTAACATGCCTGCCTGGTGCGAAGGTAGCGGACTTCACGCACCACCTAGATAAGGTCTTAGATAGTGCTGGGGAGGAGTCTGCTGTCTTGGTACATGTCGGTACCAATGACATAGGAAAATGTGGTAGAGAGGTTCTGGAGGCTAAATTTAGGCTTTTAGGTAGGAAGTTGAAATCCAGAACTTCCAGGGTAGCGTTCTCCGAAATGCTTCCCGTTCCACATGCAGGACCCAAAAGGCAGGCAGAGCAACGGAGTTTCAATGCGTGGATGAGACAGTGGTGCAGAGATGAGGGGTTTGGATTAGTTAGGAACTGGGGTACATTCTGGGGAAAGAAGGGGCTCTTCCGAAGGGATGGGCTTCACCTTAACCGGGATGGAACCAGGCTGCTGGCATTAACCTTTAAAAAGGAGATAGAGCAGCTTTTAAACCTAGATAATAGGGGAAAGCCGACAGTCGCCCAAGAGCAGATGGTTCGGAAGAATGTATCCTTGAAGGATACTACCAAAAGCAGAGAGGTTCCAAAAAAGAGTAAAGTAGCCCAAATGCCCTCGAGTATGGAGCAGACAGAGCTTAAAGATCTCAAATTACCCATGTCTACCAATAGCCAAATTAATATGAATAAAATACAGTCTCTAAAATGCTTGTATGCAAATGCTAGAAGTCTAAAAAATAAGATGGGAGAGTTAGAATATATAGCACTAAATGAGAGGTTAGATGTGATTGGAATATCAGAGACATGGTGGAAGGAGGACAACCAGTGGGACACTGTGATACCTGGGTACAAACTATATCGTAATGATAGAGCTGATCAAATTGGTGGAGGGGTTGCGCTCTATGTTAGAGAGGGCATCGAGTCAGAAAGGATTAAAGTTTTGCAGGAAACAAAATTTGCTGTAGAATCTCTATGTAAAATTCCATGCTGTAGAATTCCATGTAAAATTCCATGCTGCTGTAGAATTCCATGTAAAAAGGGGAAGGCGATGGCGGTGGGGGTGTACTATCGACCACCTGGCCAGAATGAACAAATTTATTTATTTATTTATTTACAGTCTCTTATATACCGCACTATTCAGCATCAGTGCGGTTTACATGGAACAAAATGCTCATTACAGTTAACATGTATGAGTTTACATATAACAGGGGACAGAAACTTGGCTAACAGGGGTAAACTATTTACAGAACTTATTATATGGAGTCATAATCAAAGCAGTTGCATAGAAAACACAGTTCACTTCATAGGTTTGAGTATCCACATGGTGAGTTGCTTGTGGTACTGTAAATTTGACTGAGAATGGTATCGGTGGTGTCCTGAGGTTCTAGGTGATGCAGTCAGGGTCTATCAGGTACTTGTTGAAGAGGTGGGTTTTGAGGGCTTTCCTAAACTGTGGTAGGTTCTTAATAGCCCGGATGTCATGGGGTAATTCATTCCAGTATCTTGGGGCACTGAGACTGAAGGCCCTGTTGGCTGTTGATTTGGTGCAGGCAGTAAGTGCTTTCGGGACTTTTAGGGAGTTTATAGCCGTGGATCTTCTAATTCTATTTGGGGATGTGGAATGGATGAGGGCGGTTACGGATGCAGGTGAGAGATTGTGAACAGCTTTAAAAGTGATTATCAAGGTTTTTAAGATAGTTCTTGCACGAATTGGTAGCCAATGTAGCTGTATCAGCAGAGGTGTCACGTGGTCGCTCCTGGAGGCTCCGTGGAGGACTCTTGCTGCAGCATTCATGGATGATGAAATGCTCAAAGAAATCAAGGAAGCTAACAAAAGTTACAGCGTGGTAATAATAATGGGTGATTTCAATTACCCCGGTATCGACTGGGTCAGTGTCACGGCAGTACATGCTAGGGAGATAAAGTTCCTAGATGACATAAATGACTGCTTCTTGGAGCAGCTGGTCCATGAACTGATGAAAGGGGAAGCCATATTAGACCTAGTCCTTAGTGGAACACCAGATCTAGTGCAAGAGATAAAGGTGTTGGGGCCACTTGGCAATAGTGATCATATCATGATCGCCTTTGATTTAATTAGTGGAGGAGGGATAGTAAGGAAATCCACAGTACTACCTTTTAACTTT
Source organism: Ichthyophis bannanicus (assembly GCA_033557465.1). Classification (NCBI taxonomy): domain Eukaryota; kingdom Metazoa; phylum Chordata; class Amphibia; order Gymnophiona; family Ichthyophiidae; genus Ichthyophis; species Ichthyophis bannanicus. Next base: position 1,742,152,269 of record CM066031.1, on the reverse strand, counting down.
CGAAAGGGAGACTATGATAAAATGCGGAAAATAGTTAAGTAAAAACTAAAAGGAGCAGTTGCAAAGGTTAAAGACTTACATCAAGCTTGGGTGTTGTTGAAAAATACTATCTTGGAAGCCCAGACCAGCTGTATTCCACGCTTTAAGAAAAGTGGAAGGAAGTCCAAAAAACTGCCAGCATAGTTTAAAGGTGAGGTCAGAGAGGCTGTTGTTGCCAAGAAAGCATCTTTCAGGAAATGGAAAAAAGAGCCAAACGATGAAACCTGGAAACAGCCCAAGCACTGGCAGGTCAAATGCAAGGCATTGATAAAGAAGGAAAAGAGAGAATTTGAGAAGAAGCTTGCTGTGGAAGCAAAAACGCGAAATAAAGATTTTTTTCAAGTACATTCGTAGCAAATAACCTGTGAGTCAGTTGGACCATTAGATGATAGAGGAGTTAAAGGGGCACTAAGAGGCGACAAGGCAATAGCGGAGAGACTGAATGAATTCTTTGCTTCGGTCTATACTGAGGAAGATGTAGGGATGTTACCCATGACTGAAGTGGTATTTAAAGGTGCGGAAGAATTGAAGGAAATATCGATACATCGGGAAGATGTATTACAACTATTAGATAAACTGAATAGTAGCAAATCACCTGGGCCGGATGGTATACATCCATAATAAAGAGATCGCAAGTATGTTATAATTGTAAATAGTTACCCCTGTTATCCAAGTTTGTATCATCTGTTCAACTGTAAACACAAAGTACCATTGGAAATGTGTAATTTTATTGTTCATTGTAAACCACGCTGATGCTGAATAGTGCGGTATAGAAGAGACGGTAAATAAATAAATAAATAAATAAAATCCAAGGGTGTTGAAAGAACTGAAATATGAGATTGCAGACCTGCTATTAGTAATCTGTGAACTATCATTAAAATCATCTCTAATACCTGAAGATTGGCGGATCGCCAATGTAACACCAATTTTTAAAAAGGGTTCGAGGGGTGATCCGGGAAACTACAGACCGGTGAGCCTCACGTCAGTACTGGGAAAAATGGTAGAAACCATCATAAAGAATAAAATTACTCAGCATGTAGATAGTCATGGCCTAATGGGAGACAGCCAACATGGCTTTAGACAAGGAAGATCTTGTCTTACTAATCTGTTATGTTTTTTTGAAAGTGTGAATAAACAGGTGGACAAAGGTGAGTCGGTTGATATAGTGTATCTGGACTTTCAGAAAGCCTTTGACAAGGTCCCTCATCAGAGACCTCTGGCAAAACTAGAGAGTCATGGGATAGGAGGCAGTGTACTACTGTGGATCAGGAACTGGTTAAAAGATAGAAAGCAGAAGGTTGGGCTAAATGGCCAATTTTCCCAATGGAGAAAGGTGAATAGTGGTATACCCCAGGGATCGGTGCTGGGTCCGCTGCTTATTGACATATTCATAAATGACCTGGAAAGTGGAATAACGAGTGAGGCTATCAAATTTGCAAATGACACAAAACTATTTAAAGTTGTTAAAACCCAAGAGGATTGTGGAAAATTGCAAGAGGATCTTGATAAATTGGAAGACTGGGCATCAAAATGGCAGATGAAATTTAATGTGGACAATTGCAAAGTTATGCACCTAGGGAAGAACAACCCAAACTATGGTTACACGATGCAAGGTTCCACATTAGAAACCACCACCCAGGAAAAAGATTTAGGCGTCATTGTGGATAACATGTTAAAACCCTCGGCCCAGTGTGCAACGGCAACCAAGAGAGCAAATAGAATGCTAGGTATCATAAGGAAAGGAATGGAAAATAAAACAAAAGATATTATAATGCCTCTATACTGTTCCATGGTGAGACCGCACCTTGAATATTGTGTGCAATTCTGGTCGCCGTATCTTAAAAAAGATATAGCGTTATTAGAAAAGGTTCAGAGAAGAGCCACCAAAATGGTAAAGGGGATGGAAGAATACTCCTATGAAGAAAGGCTAAAAAGGTTAGGGCTCTTTAACCTGGAAAAGAGACGGCTGAGAGGAGATATGATAGAAGTCTATAAATTAATGAACGGAGTGGAACGGGTAAACGTAGATCGACTGTTTATGTTATCAGAATATAGGAAGACTAGGGGACATGCAATGAAGCTACAGGGTAAACTATTTAAGACTAATAAAAGAAAATATTTTTTCACTCAACATGTAATCAAATTCTGGAATTTGTTACCGGAGGATGTAGTAAAGACTGTTAGTGTAGCTGGGTTTAAAAAAGGTTTGGACAAGTTCCTGGAGGAAAGGTCCATAAACCATTATTAAGCAGGGACCCAGGATATCAATGCTTGACCTAGTACAAGCATTGCAGAACCTGTGTCTTTTGGGGAAACTGCTAGGTACGTATGACCTAGATTGGCCACTGTTGGAAACAGGATACTGGGCTTGATGGACCTTGGTCTGACCCAATATGGCATATCTTATGTTCATTGTGTCTGTTCAGTCTGCATACTGCCATCAGTAACTGGGTTATGGGGGAGGGGGGATCTGCTGCAGTTACACCAGAACTACACGGCAAAGGGATCCTTCCCAGCTGTGTTGTGTTCCTTTACTGTTGACATAATTGTTAGTTTCCACCACCCCAAAACTTTGAATTCTCACCCTCACCCTGCCCTTCTTTAGCATCTCCATATAGCTGAGTTATCATCCATCTATGCTCTCATTCTCTTCAGCAGAGGGCTCAGAAGTCCCAGCCTGCTCACCAGCTAAAACCAGTGGCATGATTTTTATTGACTGCTAGAGAGCATAACCAGCTTCCCAGTACTGGTTCTGGATACCCTTCCAGTAGGAAGGAGGCTGATATTCCTTTTGGACTGATGTCCCCTAGTAACCTCCTACAGTTGGGGTTTCTGAAGGTCGTCCAGTTCAAATATAGATAGCACCTATTTGATCTACCACCATATTGCCCTCAGAGTTTCATTCATTAGCTCTCAGCACCAGGAACTCATTGTTCTTCTACAGGCCAGTGTGGTTGAATCTGTTATATCAAAGGAAGAAGGGCAGCATTTTACTCCAGGTACTTCCTGGTCACAAAAAATATGGGTGAATCCCATACCAGCCTAGATCTGCAGAAACTGAACAAATATCTTATCTGAGAAGTTTAAAATACTTTCCCTCGGCACTCTAATTCCTTACCTCCAAAAGGGAGATTGGCTATGTTCTCTGTACTTAAAGGATGCATACACCTACATTCAGTTATATCAGTCACAGGGAGCATCTGCACTTTGTCAGAGGGAAACACCATTACCAGTGCCGTGTAGTGACCTTTGGCCTTGCGTTCACTCTGTATGTATTCACCAAGTGTCTTGCAGTAGTTGCAGCGTATCTATGAAGACTGGGTACGTATGTGTTTCCCTGTTTGGAGAGTTGGCTGGTCAAGATTACAACTTGGGAAGGAATTCAAGAATCCATCCGCAGAACCATTCAGGTGCTAGAGTTATCCCAAATAACAGAACCTGAACACTCTACTCGTTCCCAACTCCTTCACAAAATTCAATAAAACCACAACAAATAGAGCGTTCAGCTTCTCTGCCCCTTCACTATGGAATGCCTGACAAACTTAAAATTATTACTGACCTATCAACCTTTAAAAAAGATCTCAAAACACACCTTTTTATAGAGTACTTTGGTACCTCAGAGCCAAATGATGAACTATTCCCCACTTAAACCCAAGCGTACTCCCATCCATCACAATACAATCCACCTAACACTATCACACTCATCTCATCTGATACAACACCCAACTCTCCACAAGGTCTATAGTAAACAATCTGAATAATCCTCGCATAGAGAATTCCAGTGGTATACAATGCAACATGTTACACCCAGAAAAGACGATTAGGCAAATATATATTTATAAATTTGTAAATATGTTTAGTATGTAACCCTATAATCAACCATGTAAATCATTAATGACACCCTACCTTTCCTTTGTACACTGATAAGTTACCTGTTTGAATAAGTTACAATGTAATGTTCTAGTTCCTGTGCGGATATCCAGTTTAGTCCTCCACAATCGGGTACTGCCCCTCTCACTGCAGCCTGTAGACTGGACCAATCAAATCTTCTGTAGTACATATCCAGCAGGAGCTCCCAGAAGCCCCCCAGTGTGTCCAGTCTCGTTGCAGTGTGTAGACGTAAAAGTGTGTCCTCTGGGCACACTTAGTGACCTTTGCAGGAGCAACACTAGTTAGTTGTTTTTAGGGTTTGTTTTGGGGCATTTCTCTACTATTTTTGTTTTTGGTAGCTAGCTGTGCCTTTAAAAAAGAAAGACAAAAGAAGCCTGTCTCCCTGGAGCTGTGCCACAGGAGACTAGGAGAAAGTCAGACCTGCTGGCTGCTGTTGCCTGCCTAGCACATTTTATCAGCCCTGGGTGAGCTTCCCCTAGACAGGACGGGGAATTGCCATACCTATAAGGCAGTGCCTGGTACTGGGAGATTGTGGCTGAATCTTCTGTTCCTGAGCTGGTAGGAGTTTGCATTTCATTTTTTTCTTTCTTGTGTGCAATGCTCTGTCTGGGATGCCAGCGTTTCTGTAGGCTCTCCTGAGCCCATTTGGCAGTTTTTATTCAAACTGCTCGTGTGCCCTGTGTTAGAGGGTCGTTTTATTTGTTTTCCATATTATTTGGTGGTTTTTATATTTTCGCGCCGTTTTTTACCGCGGGTGAAAAAGTGCGGCGGCCATTTTGGATTTTTAAAAGTGCTTTTCCAGGCATTTTTGATCGCTGTGCACAGGTTCCCCTAGTGTTTTTGGGGTTCCTCTTTCTGGCGATTTTGCTCAGGGCACCCCAGGGATCCTGGGATATATTTTGTTTCTTGTAAAAAAAAAAAAAAAAAGTTAAGTTACTTTTAAATCGGGGCTGATTTGCATAGGATTGCCCAGGTGGTGTGGGCTTTCCTGTGGCTGTCTTATTCTATTCCCCTGGGCAGAGGTGGCCTTGGAATGGCTTCCAAGCCCCAGTGTGTGATTTGTGGGTCCCGCAGGACAGCAGGGACTGACTCTGGCATCTGCAGGGGCTGTGCTGCAGTGCCCTCTGAGTTAGAGCAATCTGTGAATGTTCAGGAACAGGCTACCCCTGGGGATGCTTCTACTTCCGGGGACAGCGTTCTTTCTCCAAGCATCCCTCAGTCTGGCTCGGTTCCTCCGGCCAGCGGTTCAGTGGCTGCGCTCCAGCAGGCGTCTGTTGCTGCCTCAACTATGGACTTCTCCCCTGATTTTGTACTCCTCATGCATCAGGCATTTCGCCTGAGCAGGTCCGGACAGTTGCCGGCTGTCTGGCCCCCCTCCCTCCCCTCGGGGTCCTTGGGGGCGGCTCAGTGTCCCTCATCGCCCGGGGGCAAGCGGCTTCGGTTGGGGGGACAAGAGCAGGACGCCCTGGGTCTCCTGGATTCCGAGGCAGAGGGCGATCCTGAGACTGAAGCGGAGGATTTGGAGGATGGGGAGATCCCTGGGTCGGAAGATCAGGCTCGGGTCATTCGAGTGTTCCGTAGGGACGAGCTGGTTCCTCTGGTCACGGAGTCCCTTCAGGCGCTAAACCTTTCGGCGGTGCGGCCCCTGGAGGAGGAGGGTCTTGAGGATCCTCTGATTCAAGCAGTCAGGGATGCCCAGGTGGTTTTTCCCGTCCACCGCGTGGTGGATCAGATGATCCAGGCGGAGTGGGAGCACCCGGAATCCGGTTTGAAGGGGATTCGGACCATGAATCGGCTTTATCCTCTTGCTGACAAGGACAGGGACTTGTTCAGGTCCCCCCGGGTGGATGCTGCGGTCTCCGCAGTGACCAAGAAAACCACCATCCCGGTTGAGGGGGCGGCGGCCCTCAAGGACGGGCAGGATAAGAAGGTTGATAACTTGCTCAAGCAAACCTTCGATACGGATGCCGTGTCATTGCAGGCCTCTATCTGTGGGGCTTGGGTGGCTCGGTCGTGTCTGCGGTGGTCACAGCAACTGCGCTCGAGCCCCGGACTAGACCAGCAGGGTCTGGTGGAGGTGACCCGGCTGGAGTCCGGCTCGGCTTACCTGGCGGATCTGTTTTATGATTTGATCCGCGCGTTGGCTAACAGTATGGCATCCGCGGTAGCAGCGCGCCGGTCCCTCTGGTTGCGCAGCTGGGCGGCGGACAGTTCTTCTAAGGCCCGCCTCAGTAAGCTGCCGTTTAAGGGCAGATTATTATTTGGGGAGGCTCTCGAGAAATTGGTAAAGGATCTCGGTGAGTCCAAAGGGGGCCGGCTTCCGGAGGATAAACCAAGGTCCAACCGGTCCACCTCGTCGGCGCGGGGATCCTTTCGGGATCAGCGCAGGTTTCGGCCCTCCCGCCAGTGGTCCTCGCAGCGGGGCCGGTTTGGAGCCCGTAGCCAAGGATTTCGGGCTTTCAGGGGAGCCGGCAGAGGCTTCTCCGCAGCCGGCTCTTCTTCGGGTTCTTCCTTTGGACGCAAGCCACAATGACGCCAGGCAGGCTCTGGAGGGAGGACCGCTTGTCGGCGGTCGCTTGCGCGACTTTCTTTCCTCTTGGGCCCAAATAACGTCGGATCGCTGGGTGCTACAAATTATAGAGGAGGGTTACGCTCTGGAATTTGCGTTCCCACTTCCAGATTCCTTTGTTCTGTCTCCCAGCAGGGGCGAGCAAAAGACGAGGGACATCCGCGTGACCCTGGCTCGATTGTTAGCGCTGGGAGCGGTGGTTCCAGTGCCTCCCTTGGAAAGAGGCGCTGGTCGCTACTCCATCTATTTTGTGGTACCCAAAAAGGGCGACTCTCTGCGTCCGATTTTGGATCTCAAAGGCGTGAATCGCGCGCTCAGAGTGCCGCATTTCCGCATGGAAACCCTGCGGTCAGTCATTGTAGCGGTGCGAAAGGGGGAGTTTTTGACGTCCCTCGATCTTACCGAGGCCTATCTGCACATTCCGATACACCCAGCCCATCAGCGGTTTCTCCGCTTCGCGTTCCCGTGGGGCCACTTTCAGTTCCGGGCCATGCCGTTCGGCTTGGCTACGGCCCCGCGCACTTTCACAAAGGTGATGGTGGTGGTTGCGGCGGCCTTGCGCAAGGAGGGCATTTTGGTCCATCCTTACCTGGACGACTGGTTGATACGAGCAAAATCCGGTCGAGAGTGCCTGCGGGTCACGAGCAGGGTGGTAGCTCTGCTGCGATCCCTCGGCTGGGTGGTGAACGAAAGAAAGAGTTGTCTGCGGCCCTCGCAGGACCTGGAGTATCTGGGGGTGCGCTTCGACACTGCTCGGGGGCTGGTGTGCCTTCCCGAGCGCCGCGTCCTGACGTTGCGGGCTCTTGTCCGACTATTTCGGGGGATGCCCGCTCCGTCGGCGTGGTGGTACCTACGGCTTCTCGGAACGATGGCGGCGACCTTAGAGGTGGTTCCGTGGGCGCGGTTCCACATGCGCCCGCTACAGAGGGCGCTCCTTCGTCGCTGGTCCAACCAGTGCGATTCCTTGCACAAGAGACTGCCCTGCCCGAAGGCAGTGCGGCGGTCGCTTCGGTGGTGGCTCTCCTCCGAGAACCTGACGCGGGGGATTCCCTTGGAGCCTCCTCTGTGGGTCCCCCTCACTACGGATGCGAGCCTAGTCGGCTGGGGAGCACACTGCGAGACCCGCTTCACGCAGGGGGTGTGGTCCTCGCAGGAAGCGTCTTGGTCGATCAACCGCCTCGAGCTTCGGGCGGTCCGACTAGCCCTGATGGCCCTGGAACCTCTGCTCCTGGGCCGGGGCGGTCCGAGTCTGGTCGGACAATGCGACCACGGTGGCGTACATCAATCGCCAAGGGGGCACAGGGAGTGTGGCCCTGGAAACAGAAGCGACGGCCTTGTTCAGCTGGGTGCAGACTCGGCTGCCGGCGATCTCGGCGGCGCACATTGCAGGCGCCGACAATGTCCAGGCCGACTTTCTCAGCAGAGTGCGGGTGGACCCCGGAGAGTGGGAGTTAAATCCTCAGGTATATGCGCAGATAGTTCGGCGGTGGGGTCCGCCCATCATGGATCTCATGGCGACCTTCCAGTCGGCCAAGACAAGTCGCTTCTTCAGCAGACGGCGGGAGCGGATGTCCGAAGGACTCGACGCTCTCATTCAGCCGTGGCCGACGTCCGGGATGCTGTACGTTTTCCCCCCGTGGGCCCTGATCGGTCGGGTCGTCCAGCGCATCGAGGGCCATCAGGGCCGGGTGCTGCTGGTGGCTCCGGATTGGCCCCGGAGGCCCTGGTATGCCGACCTCGTTCGGCTTCGAGACGGCGTGCCGTGGCGCCTTCCGGCGCTACCGGATCTTCTTCTTCAGGGCCCCTTGCGGATGCCCCAGGTGGCTCGGTTCTCGCTTACGGTTTGGCCATTGAGAGGGCTCGGCTGAAAAAGAAGGGTTATTCGCCCGCGGTGATTTCCACCTTACTGCGGGCAAGAAAGTCGTCCACTTCTCTTACTTATGTTCGAATTTGGAGAATTTTTGAGGACTGGTGCTCCCGGCGTGGAGTTCGGGCGGCGACGGTCTCGGTGCCCGTCGTGCTCAGCTTTCTGCAGGATGGCTTCGAGAAGGGTCTCGCGGCCAGTTCCCTGAAGGTCCAGTTGGCCGCGCTCTCTTGCTATAGAGGCAAGGTCTTGGGCCGCCTTCTTGGCGCTCATGCGGATGTGCGGCGTTTCTTGACCGCCGTGTTTCATTTGCGGCCTTCCCGCAGAGCGGTGATTCCTCCGTGGGATTTGAATTTAGTTCTGCGGGCCCTGGCTCGGGAACCCTTTGAGCCCTTGCGGAGGGCATCCTTGAAGGATCTCACGTTGAAGACGGTTTTTCTGGTAGCCATTTGCTCGGCACGGCGCATCTCGGATCTACAGGCCTTGTCATGCCGAGAACCTTTCTTGTCTTTTTCTGCGGAGCGGGTTGTGCTCCGTCCGGTTCCCTCCTTCCTGCCAAAGGTGGTGTCTCCTTTTCACCTGAATCAGGCAGTATTTCTACCAGTGATTTCGGCGGCGGCCTCGGTCGAGTCGGTGGACAAGGGGCTTCACCGGCTTGATGTGGGCCACACGCTGCGTCGGTATTTACAGTCTACCGAGTCATTTCGGAAGACTGATCGGCTTTTTGTGCTCTTTGGGGGTGCACGGAAAGGGGAGGCGGCGGCTAAGGCCTCCATTGCTCGATGGCTTAAAGAAGCGATCGCCTCCGCGTATCTGTTGCAGCGGCGGCCGGTTCCGGAGGGGCTCCGGGCTCATTCTACTAGGGCTCAGGCGGCCTCTTGGGCGGAGCATGGTCTGGTTCCACCAGCGGAGATCTGTAGGGCGGCCACTTGGTCGTCTCTGCATGCTTTCAGCAGGCACTATCGCTTGGATGTGTCAGCGGCTCGGGATTCCTGTTTTGGTTCGGCGGTTTTGCGCGCCGGCCTACAAGGTCCCGCCCGGTCTTAACTGCTCTGTTACATCCCGATTGTGGAGGACTAAACTGGATATCCGCACAGGAAATGGAAATTACACTAACCTGGTAATTGTAGTTCCTGTAGGATCCAGTTTAGTCCTCCTTCCCTCCCGAATATCTGCATGATCTTGCGGCGCGCTATCCCGAGCGGGAGATTCTAAGATAGTTTTGCGTCCCGTTCGGACCTTAGCGGCAGTCGTGCTTATAGCTATGGCTCTTCCCTTTCTTTTGGGGTTCCGTAAGCTCCTTAGTACCTGGGGGGAGCTCTGTGTCAATTTAGGGGCGTCGATTCCGGCGCCGTGCAGTGTTCTGACTTCCTCGTTTGGGGAGGGAGTTGGTTATTCCAGGGGGGGAAGTACAAGGTTTAATGTTAATCTGATAATAATCTGATGTGTTGCTTCGTTCAGTATGCTTTGTTACTAGTACACTGGGGGGCTTCTGGGAGCTCCTGCTGGATATGTACTACAGAAGATTTGATTGGTCCAGTCTACAGGCTGCAGTGAGAGGGGCAGTACCCGATTGTGGAGGACTAAACTGGATCCTACAGGAACTACAATTACCAGGTTAGTGTAATTTCCATTTTTGTTCGATGTAAACCACTTTGATGTTGCTGAAAAGCAGTATATAAAACTGTTCAATAAATAAAATAAATCTGTCACGCCAGTTGGAGCTCTGTTAGGCAAGGCTCAGGCAAAGGCCTTTCTTCCCTAAGAAAGACTCACCATATTGGTCTCCATTGTGGAGGAAGTACAGAAGAATCATCAGTGAGAAACATGTTGAGTGTGTTGGACTATGTGGCCTCAGTGGTGCATGTAACACCCTTTGTACATCTCAAGATGAGACAAGCTCAGTGGACTTTGAGCATGCAGTGAACGCAGGCGACTCACAGGTTATGAGATGTCATAACTGCTTAGGTGTCGGAAAGGGGTGGGCCACATGGGCCCTGGCCCCACCAAAACATTGTTGCTGCGATCATGGCCTTCCTCTACTGCTGCCCACAGGGATCCAATCCGATCTCCCACGGGCAGAAGTAGGGGAAGGCTGCAACCTGGCAGGCTGCCCTTGGGGATCCCATCTCCTGCGGGCAGAAGAGCGCTGTGATCACCATCGTTCCCCTCCTGTCTGCCCGTGGGAGATTGGATCCTCACAAGCTGACAGGAGGGGAAAGCCAGCGATCGTAGTTTCACGTGGTTCGGCAGGCCTAGGGCCTATAGCCAGTATATCGTTCATTGCTAAGCTAATAGAAAAAAATCATCCAACTCCAATTGCAAGACTATATTGACCTCCAAGCCCCTCTAGACTCCCACCAATTCGGGTTCCGCCCCTTCCACGGCGTTGAAACCTTGTTAATAACACTGATGGACACCCTCATGGCACACAAAAGCGGAAGTAAGGATGTGGTTGAAAACTACAGGCCGGTTAGTTTAACTTCGGTGGTGAGTAAATTATTGGAAACGCTGATGAAGAGAAAATAGTGAGGTTTCTGGAGTCCGGCGGATTACAGGATCTGAGGCAGCATGGATTCACCAGAGGCAGGTCTTGTCAGACAAATCTGATTGATTTCTATGACTGGGTGACCAGGGAGTTGGACCGAGGGAGAGCTCTAGATGTGGTGTATTTAGATTTCAGTAAAGCCTTTGACACTGTTCCTCACAGGCAACTTATAAACAAACTGAGCACCCTAGGGATGGACCCTAAAGTTACTGCTTGGGTTAGAAATTGGTTGGGTGGGAGGCGACAAAGAGTACAAGTAAATGGAGCTCACCCTGAGGAGAAGGATGTTACCAGTGGTGTGCCCCAGGGATCTGTCCTTGGTCCGATTCTTTTTAACATCTTTGTTAGTGATATAGCAGAAGGGCTGTTGGGTAAGGTTTGCCTCTTTGCGGATGATACCAAAATCTGCAATAGAGTAGACACCCAGGAAGGTGTAGATAACATGAGGAGGGATCTAGCTAAGCTTGAAGAATGGTCTAGAATTTGGCAGCTGGGATTTAATGTAAAAAAATGTAAGGTCATGCATTTGGGCTGCAGCAATCCAAGGGAGCAATACAGTATAGGAGGTGAAGTACTTTTGTCCACTAAAGAAGAGCGGGACCTAGGCGTGGTTGTGTCTGATGATCTTAAAGTAGCTAAACAGGTAGAAAAGGCGACGGCAAAAGCTAGAAGGATGCTTGGGTGCATACGGAGAGGAATGGCTAGCAGAAAAAAGGAGGTGATAATGCCTCTGTATAAGTCTTTGGTGCGACCTCATTTGGAGTATGGTGTGCAGTGAGCCTCTCTCCAGTCCTTTGGCACCACTCCCGACTCCAACGAGGCATTGAAAAGGTCAGTCAGTGGACAGACTAGATGGGCCTTGTCTTTTTCTGTCATCATGTTTCTATGTTTCTCATTAGAGGTGCAGATGACAATAAGCAAGGATTCATCCTCTTTTTCATAGATATAGCCTCCGCATTCGATAACATCAACCATAACACATTAATCGAAAAGCTGGCAAAAATGGGAATAGGAGGCACTGCCCTTAAATGGTTTATGTCTTATATATCACACCATATGCTACGTGTCCAGTTAGGCCAAGACACCTCGGAAACATTCCCCCAAGGACAGGGAATACCACAAGGCTCAGCCCTCTCAGCCCTTCTTTTTAACCTATACCTACAGCCTATCACGAATATATTCAGAAAATTCAAAATTAACCATTAACCATTACATTTATATCGACGACATAATGCTCTCTATCCCCATAAACACGAACAACCCCTCATGCCACAATCTAGCCGAATGCATCAGAGAGGCTGAATCTTGGCTAGAGACCAACTAGCTCAGCATTAACCTCAAAAAAACTGAAGCTATGTTCGTATCGAGAAACCACGATGCAATCCATCCAAAAACCACCGTAATCCACAACACAGCCATCCCTGTTAAACAAGAGGTAAAATACCTAGGGATAATATTAGATCACACCCTCAGTATGCTCCCCCATATAAAGCAAACAGTAAAAACTGCATTCTTTAAACTAAAAACAGTGCAGCACCTAAGACCCTTCCTCGATACCCATGATTTGAAGTCTGTAGTCAACTCACTAATTACCCCCCCGCTTCTTCCCCCCCCCCTCCTGAAAAAAATGGAGTTCCGGCACACCTGTGTAACTTTCAACTCCACTTTTGGGACTTTCTATACTGGTGGATGGTTGATTCCAGTCTGGTTAAAGGAATTATTTTCCAAATTCCTCCCTCCCAAAAAGTACTCATGAGATATGTGTCCAAATTCGGCTGTGGAGCCAATAATAAATAGATGTCACATTCAGGGTCTATGGTCTTTCCAGGAGAGCCTTCATCAGATCAATTTTCCTGGCACTGAGAGCGATTTTGAGCAAGCTAAATGTTCTTATAAATTGGTTGGCTAACCAAATCATAATGATTCAAATGGACAGCCAGATAGCCATGTACTCAGGGCTGGCCCCAGAGTTAGTTAGGTGACCACCCAGTTTGTCTGATGGTTGGGCTGGTCCTGCATGTACTACATCAAAAGCAGGGAGAAACAGGATCATGTCTCATGGGATGACTCTGAGCCACATAAGACAACCCTATTTTGTTACTTGTGTTAATTATGTTACATATAAGGGGTTGCTGCTGTTCTCTGTAAAACGCTTTGATTTTGTTATAAGGCGGTATAAAAAGCATACAAAATAAACATATCTGGCTGGCAAGGACAATGCCCTGGTAAACAAACTAGGTTGTGTTCTTCAGCCTCACAAATGAACCCTGGACAGAGAGGTGGCACTGAGCATCTTTTGGAAGTGGGGCACCCCCTCGATAGATCACCACTCCTCAGAACAGTCAGATGCTTCATTTCTTTTTCAGGGTGGGGACACCTGGCAAACTAGCTTCAGATGCTTTCCACCTTGATTTGAGGGGAAGGTCTTCTGTATGTATATCCTCCAATACCTCTCACATCAAAATCTCTCCTGAAACGCAGGGACGACAGAGGCACACTGATTCGCATAGAACTTTACTAGCTGAGACAACTCTAGTTCCCTCCTCTTCTGCAACTCTTGGTCAGTGAATCAGTTTGACTAGATATTTCGCCAGTCCTAATCATACAGCATCAGGGGGCACACTTGCATCCCAGGTTCAAATTCCTAGCCTATACAGCTTGGATGTTGAGAGGATATCCTCTTTAAATATGGCAATTAGCATGGCCAATGTCCTCCTGGCTTCCAGGAGAGATTCTACTAGGAGGTTATATGGTTTCAAATGGAAGACGTTTGCCATCTGATGGTCAGTTAAATAACATTGTACAGGTTATTTTTATTTATTTATTTATTTTCTTCTATACCGCCCCTTCCAGCGATCAAGGGCGGTTTACATGAAACTTAACAATTGTACACAGTTGTATACATTTACATTAAACAATCGGAGTCAACTATTTACATTGAACGGTTAGGTACAACTATTTACATTGAACAATAAACTTCAACTTTATGAGGTGTTGATAATACAAACAACTATTAATTATTTACATTGGAAATTTACAGTGGCTGAGTGTTGTGTGTAGGGCATGTGTGTTGTGTGTAGGGCATGTGTCGTTAGGTGTTGGAATTTATTTCCTTTTATGTCATAAGTCGGGGTGTGTGTGGGGGCAGGCAGGAGGGGAGGGAGAGTTATTTAGTTTTGAGTATGGGGGTTTTAGTGAGTGTAGGGGCATAGTTGTTATGGAGGTCTTTTAGGGGAATATGGGATTTCAAAGTGTTCAGTAAATAGGTAAGTTTTTAGTTCTTTCCTGAACTGAGAGAGGTCTTTTATGATGCGGAGGTCTATAGGGAGGTCGTTTCAGAGCATAGGGGCAGTGAATGTGAATGCTCTGGAGCTAGTGGTTTTCTTTGTTAGTTAGTGGTAAATTTTATCACAGCTTCGTAACTACTGCCCATAGGGGTAATTTTATAAGTGCCTTCTGTATGTCTGATTGTGTAATACATGCTGAGGTGTAGGAGGTCATAAAATTGTGTTGGGGGTATATACACATAAAAGTAGCTGTTCGTAGAGAATGGGTGGAACAGAGGTGGGATCAGCAATTAGGCATGAGAGTTTATACTTGCCAGTCAGGTTACTATAATTTGCTTCACATTAGTATGGAAATATGTATTTCTCCAGGAACAAGCAGGAAGTCGGTCCTCGCATATGGGTGACATCGGCAACGATGGAGCCCGGGCGGAACATTTCCCCAGCTTTCAAAGAAAGCCTTTGGGAATGCCACCACGCATGCGTGGTCCCCTTCCCGCCCAAGGGTGCCATCTTGATCAGTCTCCCTTTTTCTGCGGAGTCCTTCGGATGCACGTCCCTGTACTTCGGAAAAAAAAAATCATATTGTCTTCTATTACGGTTTCCCGGTCCCCTTCCCGCCATCCCAGTGCCTCTGCTTCGGCAGTGGACCCTGGGACTTTGTTATTTGTTCTTTTCCCCTTCTTGTATCCAGCACATTTCGTGCCTTTTTCAACTGCTGGCTGAACCGAAGGTCTTCGACCTTGCCGGGTTTCTTTTTGCCCCCATGGCCTCCGGTTTCAAAAAGTGTGACAGATGCTCCAAAAACATGTCCCTCATAGACATCCATGACTGTTGTCTTTGGTGTCTTGGAGCTTCCCGCTCCACCGACCCTCCGCCTCTGGGGTCCCCCACGGCCCCGGTATCACTCTGAGCAAGAGTCCCACGAAAGGGAACAGAAGAAAAAGAAGGCCTTGAGGATCCTGTTGGGGGCTCTGGGCAAGCGGGAGCGTTCTCGCACTCGGTTCCTTAGCCCTCCTCGGCAGTCCCTGTAGTCTGAGAAGGAGTGGCCCCGAAAGGTACCTCATACAGATATGGAGGACTCTGGGGAGGGCGCCCAGTCTCCTCAGGGTTGTCCCGGTGAGGACCCCCTCTCCTCCTCGACGCACAACCCAGTTACCCCAGTGTCAAATCACAGGGCCGCACTCCTGAGTGGGAGGCCCGAGTGCTGGCACTGGAGCGCAGCGTCCCTTCCTTGCTGCCCAGCAGGTGCTGGTGCCAGGCCCCACTGGCACGTGCTCTGAGACCTCGAGGGCGACGCCTGTGAATTTTCATTAAATCTGTAATCTGTGAATTTTCATTAAAATCATCTGTAATACCTGAAGATTGGAAGATCGCCAATGTAACGCCAATTTTTAAAAAGGGTTCCAGGGGTGATCCGGGAAACTACAGACCGGTGAGCCTGACGTCAGTGCCAGGAAAAATGGTAGAAACCATCATAAAGGACAAAATTACTCAGCATGTAGATAGTCATGGCCTAATGGGAGACAGCCAACATGGCTTTAGACAAGGAAGATCTTGTCTTACTAATCTGTTATGTTTTTTTGAACGTGTGAATAAACAGGTGGACAAAGGTGAGTCGGTTGATATAGTGTATCTGGACTTTCAGAAAGCCTTTGACAAGGTCCCTCATCAGAGACTTTTGGCAAAACTAGAGTCATGGGATAGGAGGCAGTGTACTATTGTGGATCAAGAACTCGTTAAAAGATAGAAAGCAGTGGGTAGGGCTAAATGGCCAATTTTCCCAATGGAGAAAGTTGAATAGTGGTGTACCCCAGGGATCGGTGCTGGGTCCGCTACTTTTTGAAATATTCATAAATGACCTGGAAAAGGGAATAACGAGTGAGGTTATCAAATTTGCAGATGACACAAAACTATTTAAAGTTGTTAAAACCCAAGAGGATTGTGGAAAATTGCAAGAGGATCTTGATAATTTGGAAGACTGGGCATCGAAATGGCAGATGAAATTTAATGTGGACAAGTGCAAAGTTATGCACCTAGGGAAGAACAACCCAAACTATGGTTACAAGAATCAAGGTTCCACATTAGGAACCACCACCCAGGAAAAAGATTTAGGCATCATTGTGGATAACATGTTAAAACCCTCAGCCCAGTGTGCAGCGGCGGCCAAGAGAGTAAATAGAATGCGAGGTATCATAAGGAAAGGAATGGAAAATAAAACAAAAGATATTATAATGCCTGTATATCGTTCCATGGTGAGACCGCACCTTGACTATTGTGTGCAATTCTGGTCGCCGTATCTTAAAAAGGATATAGCGTTCTTAGAAAAGGTTTAGAGAAGAGCCCCAAAAATGGTAAAGGGGATGGAAGGATACTCCTATGAAGAAAGGCTAAAAAGGTTAGGGCTCTTTAAACTGGAAAAGAGACGGCTGAGGGGAGATATGATAGAAGTCTATAAATTAATGAACGGAGTGGAACGGGTAAACGTAGATTGATTGTTTACGTTATCAGAATATAGAAAGACTAGGGGACATGCAATAAAGCTACAGGGGAAACTATTTAAGACTAATAAAAGAAAATATTTTTTCACTCAACGTGTAATCAAACTCTGGAATTTGTTACCGGAGGATGTAGTAAAGGCTGTTAGTGTAGCTGGGTTTAAAAAAGGTTTGGACAAGTTCCTGGAGGAAAGATCCATAAGCCATTATTAAGAAGGGACCCAGGATATCAATGCTTGACCCAGTACAAGCATTGTGGAACCTGTGTCTTTTGGAGAAACTGCTAGGTACGTATGACCTAGATTGGCCGCTGTTGGAAACAGGATACTGGGCTTGATGGACCTTGGTCTGACCCAGTATGGCATATCTTATGCTCTTATGTCTTGGCTCCCCAAACTTCCACAGCAACCCCCGAGAGTCAGGGGCCTCGTGAGGGATCCCGGCAGAGGTCTTGATCTCCGTCCCAGTCCTCAGGTGCGAGATCTTCGCAGAACAGCGCCTCTGGCTCCAGAGGGACTTTGGCCTCGAGAGCCCAGTGCACTTCATGGGCTCTGCTCGAGCAGCCTAGTTCAGAGTGCCCCTCGGAGATTTCAAATTGGGAGTCTGATGGGGATACCTCCCCTCTGATCCTTCCCCGCCCACTCAGAAGCAGCGGTTGCTTCCTAGGAATACCTCCTTTTGGAGTTTGTGTGGGACATGGCTCTAGCCCTGGCGTACTCTACACAAACCAAGCAGGAGCCCCATTCGGAGAAACTTAATATTTTGCAATTCGAGGCCCCGCTGAGGGAATCCCTCACGGTTCCAGTCCCACCCATTCTGACCCGGCTGCTCCTCCGCATGTGGGAGACGCCTGCGTCTATCCCCATTGTCAGCAAGTGCCTGTACACCATGTACAGGGTCCATCAGGGGCACAGTTTCCAGAAGGTCTAGCTCCCCCATACCTCAATGGTAATGGAATCTGCCATGCGGAAGCAGAAGAGTCCAAAAACCCACTCTTCGGTTCCACCGGGTAGGGAGTCTCGCACCCTCGATGCCCTCAGGCAAAAGGCCTACCAAGGCTTCATGCTGGTTGCCATATCGAGGCTTACCAGCTATATATCAGTATGTTCCTTCATGACCCCATTAAGGAACTCGGGGCTTCCAGGTGGGCCTCAATGGCGATTGCCTCTGTCATTTCCAGTCCCTCCTGAATCTTTCTCACGCTGCATATGACAGCTTCGAGTCCTCTGCTCGGGTAGCAGCTACAGGTATTGGAGCCAGGCGACAGGCCTGGCTCCAGTCCTCGGACGTCGAACAATGGGTCCAGGAAAAGCTGCTTGATGTACTATGCCTGGGCGAACAGTTGTTCAGCAAACCGATGGAGGACAAAGCGGCGGAGATTGAGACGGAGTACGTAACCTGCACCCGTCTCTTCCCGGAAGACTTCTTCCCTTCCGCGGAAGAAGCAACAGGGCAAAAAGCCTCTCTTTCAGAGGAAGGGTCTCGCCTATCGGGGCTGCCCACCATATCCTCCAGTGCCGGTTCCGCCTCAATGCGGACAGCCACCAAAGTCCGCATAAGCCAAAGGGCCCCAAGAGCCAGACCCCAGCATCACCCCAGTTGGCATAGCTGCTCGCCCTCCGGCGACCCAGCTACCGGTGGGAGAGCGTCTGCTCCACTTTGCTCCCCGATGGGAGTCTGTTACTTCAGACACCTGGGTCCTCCAGGTTGTCCAGGAGGGTTACTACCTCCACCTGGACCGGCTTCCTCCTCCCTTCTGTCCCGCAGAGCCCCTCGGCTCCCAGCACACCAGGTGGTCTTGCGCAGGAGCTTGCTCCTCCTCGAGGAGCAAGCAGTAGAAGTGGTCCCACTGCACCTCAGAGGTCGCAGGTTCTACTCCCGTTACTTCCTTGTGCCAAAGCAGATGGGTGGTTTCTGATCCATCCTCGATCTACGAAATCTCAACAAATAGCTGGTGCGGGAGAGGTTCAAAATGCTCTACCTTGGCGCCTTGCTGCCCTTTCTTCACCAGAGCAACTGGCTATGCTCCTTGGACCTTTGGGATGCGTACACTCATATCCTAGCATAACCGAAGCACGAAAATATTTACGCTTCAGAGTACAAGGGAACCACTACCAATACAGGGTGCTTCCCTTCGGCCTTGCGTCTGCTCTGCAAGTGTTCGCCAAGTGCCTCGTGGTATCCGCAGCCCACCTTCGGTTACAGGGCACCTTCGTCTACCCTTATCTAGACGATTGGCTTGTTACAGGGGAGACTGCTGACGAAGCACGACGGACCGCGGTCCACACTGTCCATCTCCTCAAGCACCTCTGCTTCATAGTGAATTACCCGAAGTCCCACCTCACTCCGGTCCAATCCCTGGAGTTCATCAGCGCACGCCTCGACACCCAGCAGACGATGGCTTTCCTTCCCGAAAACAGGGCAGACCGCCTCATCGTTCTGGCCTCCGAGGTGTAGCGCAGCGACGCAGTTTTGGCCTGGGCAATGCTCCGTCGTCTTGGCCATATGGCTTCGATAGTCCATGTCATCCCAGACGCCTGCCTACACATGCAAGCGGCACAGTGGTGCCTTTGCACTCAGTGGGCTCAGGCGATAGACCATCTCCGAGACGCCATCTCAGTCACTCCCCGACTGTCAGAGTCCCTCGACTGGTGGTGAGACATCCGGAATCTGCTTCAAGGCATGTTGTTCCAGGCTCCACAGCATGATGTGGTCTTGACCACGGACGCCTCTCTAATGGACTGGAGAGCACACTGCGGTGAGCTCCGCATGCAAGGGACATGGTCCCTCCGAAAGTCCCGACTACTGATCAACTTCCTCAAGCTCCGGTCGGTCCTCCTCGCCCTCCAGGTGTTCAGGCACCACGTTCACCATCGGACGGTGCTTGTCGAGGACAACGGGTGGCAATGTTCTATATCAGGCATGCCCAACAGGTAGATCGCGGAGGGGTCAGAGGTAGATCGCCAGCCCCACTTAGCTCCATCTCTCCAGCAGCTCGCCCCATCGCTAGGAGAGAGCTCATGCCGGCAGGTCATCTGCCGAGGGCTTGCCGCCGCTGCTGATCCTTTGCCTGTCTTTTTTCCCTGCCTGCGGGAATCTTGCCTGCGGGTGTATTGGGGCGCTTGTTGTTTTCGTGCCAATAGTTTGTGGGTACCCCAGGGGGCTGCCACTCGTGCCCCCATGATGAGACGCCACAGGCTCGGCGTCATACCTGGTCTCCTGCCTCTCAGAATCACCCATTCCTGCCCCCGCCCCAACACCACTTAGTAGTGTTGTATACCGGGCGATATCCATTCGCCCAGGCTAATCCAACCGTATTAGTTGTGTCATGTGCTGGTCGTTGGTCGCTTTATAGTTCACTTTCATTAAACGTTTTTGGGCAGACACAACAAAGTGTCAAGAATTTGGTGATTTTGGCGGGCTTTTCCAATTTTGTTCTAACTTACCTATGCCTTGCCTTCGAATTGGTTCAAACCACTGTGACCTTTGCTTGCCTCTGCAATTTTATTTTGCCTAGCCTTTGCGTTGATTCTACACTGCAGTTTTAATTTGTCTTGCCTTTGCGTTGATTCTACACTGTGTGCAGAATTTATTAAATCACATGTGTGGTATTTGAACTTGTTTGGCGGTATTTGATTTTATCTGGTTTGCTGGACAGGTGTTTGAGGGGTTTTTTTTATGATTGTTTGGTGGTATTTGATTATTGGTGCCAATATGATGAATTCTTATTTTTACTTTTAGAACTGCATATGTGGTTTTGGCATCTCCAGTCTTGTATTGCACATCATCCAGAGGTCTTCGGTTCCTGTTGATCTTTAATACTTTGGGACAGTGACTGTTTTGGACCAGATTCAGCCAGTGTTTATACTAACTTAGCAGATTTGGCCTTCTTACATCCAGCCACCCCAGTATAACGAAGATGAGTGTTCCAAAGAAGAGCAAAACCTACCACTTTCATGATGAATGGGAAATGGACTACTTCTTCATCATGGTGAAAGACAAGTGGTGTTGTCTAATTTGTAACACCCCAGTACCCTTGCCCAAAAAGGGTAATCTGGAACATCATTATAAGGCTCTCCATAGCAATAAGTTTGATGCTGATTTTCCACCCAAAAGTGAAATTCGTAAACTGAAGCTCAAAGAACTTAAATGGAAATTGGCTACTCAGCAACAGTTGATGACGAAGTCAAGGTCACATTCGGTCAATGCAACCATAGCATCCTTCAAGGTCAGCAACCTGATCGCAAAGAAATGCAAACCTTTCACTGAAGGGGAATTTGTAAAAGATTGTTTTCTTGAAGCAGCTGACAATCTTTTTGAAGGATTTAAAAATAAGAAAGAGATCATAGCTGCTAATTGTCAAGAAACACCGTTGTGCGGCGAATAGAAAAGATGTGTGGAGACACAACTGAACAATTGTTGGAGGATGTTTCAAATTGTGTTGCTTTCTCACTCCAACTACTACTACTACTACTATTCAGCACTTGTAGAGCGCCACGCATGCAGCGCTACACAGCTGACCTACAAGAGGTAGCCAGCATACAAGAGACAGTCCCTGCCCATCAGAGTCAAGCTCATCGGAGCTTACAATCTAGTTAGGACAAAACATAAGTTAGAACAGTATAGCGCATTAGTTCTGCGCAAGGTAGAACATTGGTCAGTTCTGCGCAAGGTACAGTTTGGTCAGTAGTTTGGTCATAAATGATGACGGGGGTTAGGGTAAGATGAGGAAGGAGTCAGGATCTGAGTGCAACAGTGAAGAGGTGGGTCTTCAATTTGGATTTGAAGAGGACCAAGGAGGATACCAGGCGCACAGACACAGGTATGCTGTTCCAGGCGTAAGGTGCAGCAAGGTGAAAGAACCACAGTCGGGAGCTCGCAGTGCGTGTGAAAGGCATTGATAGAAGTAATTTGTTAGCGGAGCGCAGATTTCGAGAGGGGATGTAGGGAAGAGATAAGAGGTAGTTAGGGGCCATAGAGTGGATGCACTTATAGGTTAGCAGGAGAAGCTTGAATAGGATGCGGGATTGGACAGGGAGCCAGTGAAGTGACCTGAGAAGAAGAGTAACGTGGGCATGGCAAGGTTGGCAGAAGATTAGTCGAGCAGCGTGATTTTGTATAGATTGGAGGGGAAGGAGGTGGCTAGCGGGAAGACCAGCGAGAAGTAGGTTGCAGTAATCAAGGCGAGAGGAGATTAAGGAGTGGATAAGCGTTTTGGTGGTGTGTTCAGAGAGGAAGGGGCGGATTTTGCTGATATTGTAGAGAAAGAAGCGGCAGGTCTTAGCTGGATGAATCTACAGACATAAGAGACATAGCCCAGTTACTAATCTTTATCCGGATGGTTTTTGAAGACTTCAGTGTTAAAGAAGAACTACTTGGAATGATTTCTTTAAAAGGGAGAACTACCGGTCAGGAAATATTCAGTTCTTTACAGGTGAGTAATTATGCTTTATTTATAACATTAGCTAGTGTAAACACTGATCATTTTAAATAACTTATTTTGAACAACTCTTTGGAAAATAGCATAGCTGATGATAGTAGCTATTTGGGAGAGTAGCTTACAAAGGCGTTTCCTGCTTGTCCATGCCCACTTGATATGTGAGTAATCATATGCACATGTGAAGGCACATTTCAGATACTATGTGGAGATTGGAACAGAGATGTCAAGGTCAGGAAGTACTTAATTCCAATGCTATTTTAGAAAAAGCTTTGCTAAATGTTGAACTGTTTCAATGTTTAAATGTGGAACTGTTTCATAGGAACTGCAGGAACGCAACTAGATTGACATCCACATGCGGTGCCATTTTACATATTTACACGTGTGAAAAATCAGCAGTGGAAACATACACATGTAAGTGCTGGCATTTCACAACTGCACATGAAATGTCAACACTTACATGGGCATGTGAGCCATTTTGTAAACTTAAGATGTGTAATTACTGGTAGTCAACCACAGAAGACACTGTTTTGAACTCATCACAGAAACATGGCTCAACCCCACCGACAACGTACTACTCAATCAATTAGTGCCGGACACATATATGGCATACAACTGCCCACGCGCGCACAGGCGAGGAGAAGGAGTCCTGATAATTGCAAAGAACAGCCTAAAGTTCAAATCACGAAGTGCCACAGACACCCAACAATGTAACACCGTCACTATCAAGAACAAAAACATGGCCATATGCCTCACCTACAGAGCACCCCATGCACCACCCGATGAACTAGCCTCAACCATCGAAGCAATCTGCGCAATCAACTCAAACCACAAACCTACATTACTGCTAGGAGATTTCAACCTCAAGTCCAACAACGCCAAAGATGCAGAATCTTTCCTACAAGCGATGAGTTCCCTTCAATTCACCCAAATAATCAACACCCCGACACACAGACACGGATCATCACCAGACTTCATCTTTGCACCCAACTACCTAACCACGAGAGGACTAATATCAACACCCACCATAACACCAGTACCATGGTCCGACCACCACATAATTAAAATAAACATTGTACCACAAGAAGATAAACCAGACAAATACCCGGACAACACACCCACACAAAGAAGATTCAAGAGCTTCGACAGGGACCAGTTCCTACAGGACACGATACAACTCCTAACAACAGAAAAAGATGACCTAGAAGCCCAAATCACCAACTGGAACAGCACCATCTACAACGCCGCCAAAACAACAGATCATAGAGCCAGGAAACATCACTGCAACAAATTACAGCACAAACCACGGTACTCAAAAAACATACGAAGCGAAAAGAGGGAACTCAGAAAATTAGAACGGAGATGGAGACAGAACAAGTCACCCGAGACCCAGGAACTATACCTAACAAAGCAAAAACAATACAACGACCGCATCAACCAAACTAAGAGAGAATACCACACAAACATCATACGCAACTCCAACAACAAACCTAGAGAGCTATTCAAAATCATGAAAACCCTCACCAAGGAGCAGAAAACAGAAGACGAAGTGCAAATAGACCCACAAAATTTGCTGACCACATCCAAGAAAAATTCCACTCAGCAGAACAAATAAGACCCAGCCGCAAAGCATAACGCACCCTCGAAAACTTGGAGCACATTCAGCACCCCATCCACAGAGCAGCTCTCCCAAATCATCACAGCAATCAACATAAGCACGGCTCCTACAGATCCCTGCCCAGTGACTTGGATCAAAGCCACCAAATCAAGCTTAATCCACACCATACACAACATGGTGCACAACTCCCTAACACAAGGACTCATGCCAAATCAACTAAAACTAGCCACAATAAGACCTATCCCGAAGAAAACCACACTCGACAAGAACAACCCAGCAGCATACAGACCAATCTCCAGCATACCCCTACTGGCAAAAATAATCGAAAAAACAGTACAGCACCAACTACAAGAGCACATCGACAACCACGCTCCACTAGACAACAACCAACATGGTTTTCGCCCCAACCATGGGGTGGAAACACTTCTGCTATACCTCTTCGACAGCATTCTCCGCCTCATAGACAACACCAAGAAAGAAATCATAATGATCTTCATAGACATCTCATCAGCATTTGACACAGTGGATCACAAAACTCTACTGAACAGACTATAGAACATCGGGTTACACGGTCCCACCCTGCAATGATTTCACTCATACCTCACCGACAGACAGATACAGGTCAAGGTAGGCCACAACACCTCCTGTCCCATTAAAGTACTTCAAGGAGTACCACAAGGATCGGCCTTATCACTCCTATTCAACATCTACATCCAGCCAATATGTGACATCATGAAAGAGCACAACATACAATATACAATCTACGCAGATGACATCATGATATACACACCTTTATCAGTTGACAACCCGGACTACTCCAAAATAACAAACTGTCTCATACAAATGACAAGCTGGTTTCAAAACAACAACCTCTCTATAAATTATAACAAGACTGAGGCACTAATAATCACTCGAAACTCAGACTTTGTTCCCCCACCCGACATCAAGATAAAAGAAACAACCATACCTATAAAATCAGAAGTCAAGTACCTCGGAGTGACCCTGGACAAGGAGCTGAACTTCCAATCACACTTAAGCAGAACCACCAAAAGCGCATACCACCAAATGAGACTCATCAGATGACTGAAGCCCCTCCTCGCCCCTGAGCACTTCCGCACAGTCTGCCAGGCACTAATAACCCCACTACTAGACTTCTGCAATCCAATCTACCTGGGTCTAACAAAACAAACACTCAAACCGCTGCAATTGGTACAAAACACTGCGGCCCGCATAATAGCTGGCACAACAAGACAAGAACACATCACACCCATACTGAAAGAGCTACACTGGCTTCCAATCAGCTCATGCATCAAATACAAAACAATCATAAACATATTCAAGATCAAACAACACTCCTCAGCCATCAGCCTACACACACTCATACAACCTGATACAAGCACACGACCAAGGAGAAGAGGCACCTCCAACCGAGTAAACACCCCAAAAGACTTCACCAAGACCCGCAAGGACACCGCGGAACGAGCACTCTCCCTGGCCGCCCCAACAATCTGGAACACCCTCCCAGACGAGCTGAGAATAACGACAGACTTCAAAGACTTTCGCAAACAGCTGAAGACAACTCTCTTCATTGAACACTATGGACACGTCACATGACCTACTAATCAAGCTAGAACAACGGACCTACCCACACCCTGACCCTTGTATATAAGAATGTATAATAGCTCAAAATGTATAATAGCGCACTTTGTAGAAAGATCAAATTAAAGCAAATGCACACCACCTCAAACACACAACACGCATCACTGCATGAGAACACATGAACACTTTTATATTGTTTGCTGTGAGACTGCCTTGATTGAAGGAGAAGGCAGTATAGAAATACTGTTACATAAATAAATAAATTTCAGTTTGGAGGAGGAAATAAACTGGGGGAGGATTAAGGAGAATAACCTCTTTAACCCCTCTTGTAAAAAACCTACACACACCATGGAATAGGTATAAATCTGGATATGGAATTTTGGGCTTACACATGCATTCCTTATATGAAATGAAGAATACATATAGATTTTTGTCCCACCCAGACCAGTCCCCTGACATAGAAACATAGAAATATGACGACAGAAAAAGACCACATGGCCTATCTAGTCTGTCCTTCCATATCAAGAACTACAACAGTCCCCTTTTTACCTTTAGAGATCCTCTGTGTTTGTCCCATGCTTTTTTGAATTCAGTTACTGTCCTCATCTCTACCACCTCCACTGGGAGACTATTCCATGGATCCACTACTCTTTTCGTAAAGAAATATTTCCGCATATCACTCCTGAATCTATCTCCCTTCACCCTCATCCCATGTCCCCTCGTAGCAGAACTTGCTTTCAATTGAAAGAGGCTCTCTCTCTGAACATTTATGCCATGGAGGTATTTAAACATCTCAGTCATATCACCTCTATCCCACCTTTCCTCTAAGGTGTACATATTAAGATCCTTAAGTCTGTCCTCATATGTTTTATAATGAAGACCACTAATCATTTTAGTAGCCACCCTCTGCACCGACTCCATCCTGCTCGCATCCTTTTGAAGGTGCGGTCTCCAGAATTTCACACTACAAATGAGGTCGCACCAAAGACTTATACAGAGGCATTATCACCTCCTTTTTTCTGCTAGCCATTCCTCTCTGTATGCATCCAAGCATCCTTCTAGTTTTTGCCGTCGCCTTTTCTACCTGTTTAGCTACTTTAAGATCATCAGACACAACCACGCCTAGGTCCCGCTCTTCTTTAGTGGACAAAAGTACTT
Source organism: Ichthyophis bannanicus (assembly GCA_033557465.1). Taxonomy (NCBI): domain Eukaryota; kingdom Metazoa; phylum Chordata; class Amphibia; order Gymnophiona; family Ichthyophiidae; genus Ichthyophis; species Ichthyophis bannanicus. Next base: position 1,742,125,764 of record CM066031.1, on the reverse strand, counting down.
CACCCCCTATATTATATTGCTCCCTTGGATTGCTGCAGACCAAATGCCTGACCTTACATTTTTTTTAACATTAAATCCCAGCTGCCAAATTCTAGACTATTCTTCAAGCTTAGGTAGATCCCCCTCATGTTGTCTACACCTTCCTGGGTGTCTACTGTATTGCAGATTTTGGTATCATCCGCAAAGAGGCAAACCTTACCCGAGAGCCCTTCCGCTATATCGCTAAAAAGATGTTAAAAAGAATCGGACCAAGGACAGATCCCTGGGCACACCACTGGTAACAACCTTCTCCTCAGAGTGAGCTCCATTTACCTGTACTTTTTGTCGCCTCCCACCCAACCAATTTCTAACCCAGGCAGTAACTTTAGGGTCCATCACTAGGGAGCTCAGTTTGTTTATAAGTCACCTGTGAGGAACAGTGTCAAAGGCTTTACTGAAATCTAAATACACCACATCTAGGGCTCTCCCTCGGTCCAACTCCCTGGTCACTCAGTCAAAGAAATCAATCAGATTTGTCTGACAAGACCTGCCTCTGGTGAATCCATACTGCCTCGGATCCCGTAATCCGCTGGACTCCAGAAACCTCATATTTTCTCTTTCAGCAGTGTTTCCAATAATTTACTCACCACCGAAGTTAAACTAACCGGCCTGTAGTTTTCAACCACATCCTTACTTCCACTTTTGTGTAAAGGCACCACATGAGCCTCTCTCCAGTCCTTTGGCACCACACCCGACTCCAATGAGGCATTGAAAAGGTCAGTCAGTGGAGCTGCTAGAACGTCCCCAAGTTCCCTCAGTATTCTAGGGTGTATCCCATCCGGTCCCATCGCTTTGTCTACTTTAAGATTAGCTAGTTTCTCACGAACAGTCTTCTGAAAATTGTTCAAGATGTCCCTCGCTTATGTTCCTGTTTGTGGGTGTTTTCTGAGGTCCTGCTCCTGGTTCTTCATCTGTGAACATAGAACAGAAATATTTGTTAAGCAATTCTGCTTTATCCTTATCAGCTTCTACATTTTCCTCCCCTGCACCCTTGAGCCTGACAATACTACTTTTGCCCTTCCTCTTCTCACTAACATATCTGAAAAATGTCTTATCCCCCCTTTTATTGCATTGGCTAGCTCCTCCTCCTTTTGAATCTTTGCCTTCCTGACTACTTTGCTAGCTTCTCTAAGTTTTTCCAAATATAGATGCCTGTCTTCCTCTCTCTGTGATCTCTTGTATTTCATGAAGGCCTCATGTTATCGCCTGGTAACATGCCTGCCTGGTGCGAAGGTAGCGGACCTCACACGCCACCTAGAATAAGGTCTTAGATAGTGCTGGGGAGGAGTCTGCTGTCTTGGTACATGTCGGTACCAATGACATAGGAAAATGTGGTAGGGAGGTTCTGGAGGCAAACTTTAGGCTTTTAGGTAGGAAGTTGAAGTCCAGAACTGCCAGGGTAGCATTCTCCGAAATGCTTCCTGTTCCACGCGCATGACCCAAAAGGCAGTCAGAGCTCCGGAGTCTCAATGCGTGGATGAGACAATGGTGCAGAGATGAGGGTTTTGGATTTATTAGGAACTGGGGAACATTCTGGGGAAAGGAGGGGCTCTTCCGAAGGGATGGGCTTCACCTTAACCAGGATGGAACCAGGCTGCTGCCATTAACCTTTAAAAAGGAGATAGAGCAGCTTTTAAACTAGATATTAGGGGAAAGCCGACAGTCGCCGAAGAGCGGATGGTTCGGAAGAATGTATCCTTGAAGGATACTACTAAAAGCAGAGAGGTTCCACAAAAGAGTAAAGTAGCCGAAAAGCCCTCGAGTATGGAGCAGACAGAGCTTAAAGATCCCAAATTACCCATGTCTACCAATAGCCAAATTAATATGAATAAAATGCATTCTCTAAAATACTTGTATGCAAATGCTAGAAGTCTAAAAAATAAGATGGGAGAGTTAGAATATATAGCACTAAATGAAAGGTTAGATATGATTGGAATATCAGAGACATGGTGGAAGGTGGATAACCAGTGGGACACTGTGATACCTGGGTACAAACTATATCGTAATGATAGAGCTGATCAAATTGGTGGAGGGGTTGCTCTCTATGTTAGAGAGGGCATTGAGTCAGAAAGGATTAAAGTTTTGCAGGAAACAAAATTTGCTGTAGAATCTCTATGGATTGAAATTCCATGTAAAAGGGGGAAGGCAATGGCAGTGGGGGTGTACTATCTAGCGCCTGGCCAGAATGACCAAATGGATGATGAAATGCTCAAAGAAATCAAGGAAGCTAACAAATGTTACAGCGCAGTAATAATAATGGGTGATTTCAATTACCCCGGTATCAACTGGGTCAGTGTCACGTCAGGACATGCTAAGGAGATAAAGTTCCTAGATGAAATAAATGACTGCTTCTTGGAGCAGCTGGTTCATGAACCGACCAGAGGGGAAGCCATATTAGACCTAGTCCTTAGTGGAACACCAGATCTAGTGCAAGAGATAAGGTTGTTGGGGCCACTTGGCAATAGTGATCATAGCATGATCGCCTTTGATTTAATTAGTGGAGGAGGGATAGTAAGGAAATCCACAGTACTACCTTTTAACTTTCGAAAGGGAGACTATGATAAAATGAGGAAAATAGTTAAGAAAAAACTAAAAGGAGCAGTTGCAAAAGTTAAAGACGTACATCAAGCTTGGGTGTTGTTGAAAAATACTATCTTGGAAGCCCAGACCAGCTGTATTCCACGCTTTAAGAAAAGTGGAAGGAAGTCCAAAAAACTGCCAGCATGGTTTAAAGGTGAGGTCAGAGAGGCTGTTGTTGCCAAAAAAGCATCTTTCAGGAAATGGAAAAAAGAGCCAAACGACGAAACCTGGAAACAGCACAAGCACTGGCAAGTCAAATGCAAGGCATTGATAAGGCAGGCAAAGGGAGAATTTGAGAAGAAGCTTGCTGCTGAAGCAAAAACGCGAAATAAAGACTTTTTCAAATACATTTGTAGCAAAAAACCTGTGAGAGAGTCAGTTGGTCCATTAGATGATAGAGGGGTTAAAGTAGCACTAAGATGGTCATAAGGCGATAGCAGAGAGACTGAATGAATTCTTTGCTTCGGTCTTTACTGAGGAAGATGTAGGAATGTTACCCATGGCTGAAGTGGTATTTAAAGGTGCGGAAGAATTGAAGGAAATATCGATACATCGGGAAGATGTATTACAACTATTAGATAAACTGAAGAGTAGCAAATCACCTGGGCCGGATGGTATACATCCAAGGGTGTTGAAAGAACTGAAATATGAGATTGCAGACCTGCTATTATTTATCTGTGAACTATCGTTAAAATCATCTCTAATACCTGAAGATTGGAGGATCGCTAATTTAACACCAAATTTTAAAAAGGGTTCCAGGGGTGATCAGGGAAACTACAGACCGGTGAGCCTGACGTCTGTACCAGGAAAAATGGTAGAAACCATCATAAAGAATAAAATTACTCAGCATGTAGATAGTCATGACCTAATGGGAGACAGCCAACATGGCTTTAGACAAGGAAGATCTTGTCTTACTAATCTGTTATGTTTTTTTGAAGGTGTCAATAAACAGGTGGACAAAGGTGAGTCGGTTGATATTGTGTATCTGGACTTTCAGAAAGCCTTTAACAAGGTCCCTCATCAGAGACTTTTGGCAAAACTAAAGAGTCATGGGATAGAAGGCAGTGTACTATTGTGGATCAGGAACTGGTTAAAAGATAGAAAGCAGAGAGTAGGACTAAATGGCCAATTTTCCGAATGGAGAAAGGTGAATAGTGGTGTACCCCAGGGATCTGTGCTGGGTCCTCTGCTTTTTGACATATTCATAAATGACCTGGAAAGTGGAATAACGAGTGAGGTTATCAAATTTGCAGATGACACAAAACTATTTAAAGTTGTTAAAACCCAAGAGGATTGTGGAAAATTGCAAGAGGATCTTGATAAATTGGAAGACTGGGCATCAAAATGGCAGATGAAATTTAATGTGGACAAGTGCAAGGTTATGCACCTAGGGAAGAACAACCCAAACTATGGTTACACGATGCAAGGTTCCACATTAGGAACCACCACCCACGAAAAAGATTTAGGTGTCATTGTGGATACCATGTTAAAACCCTCGGCCCAGTGTGCAGCGGCGGCCAAGAGAGCAAATAGAATGCTAGGTATGATAAGGAAAGGAATGGAAAATAAAACAAAAGATATTATAATGCCTCTATATCGTTCCATGGTGAGACCGCACCTTGAATATTGTGTGCAATTCTGGTTGCCGTATCTTAAAAAGGATATAGCGATTTTAGAAAAGGTTCAGAGAAGAGCCACCAAAATGGTAAAGGGGATGGAAGGATACTCCTATGAAGAAAGGCTAAAAAGGTTAAGGCTCTTTAACCTGGAAAAGAGACGGCTGAGGGGAGATATGATAGAAGTCTATAAATTAATGAACGGAGTGGAACAGGTAAACGTAGATCGATTGTTTACCTTATCAGAATATAGAAAGACTAGGGGACATGCAATGAAGCTACAGGGTAAACTATTTAAGACTAATAAAAGAAAATATTTTTTCACTCAACGTGTAATCAAACTCTGGAATTTGTTACCGGAGGATGTAGTAAAGGCTGTTAGTGTAGCTGGGTTTAAAAATGGTTTGGACAAGTTCCTGGAGGAAAGGTCCACAAACCATTATTAAGAAGGGACCCAGGATATCAATGCTTGACCCAGTACAAGCATTGTGGAACCTGTGTCTCTTGGGGAAACTGCTAGGTACATATGACCTAGATTGGCCACTGTTGGAAACAGAATACTGGGCTTGATGGACCTTGGTCTGACCCAGTATGGCATATCTTATGTTCTTATGTTCCCTCTTTTTCTTCACTTTTTCAGCTACTTCTTTCAAAAGCCATAGCTGTCTCCTTTTCCTTTTACCTTTATTTACCATTTTAACAAAAAGGTTGGTTGCCCTTTAAATATTCCCCTTTCAGTTTTGCCCACTGTTTTTCTACATCCCCCAACTGTTCCCATCCTACTAACGACTCCCTGAGGTATTGGCCCATCTTGGCAAAGTTAGTCTTCCTAAAGTCTAAGATCCTCACCTTTGAATGGATTCTAACAGTCCTAGTCCTAATACTGAACCACACCATCTGGTGATCACTAGATGCAAAATGATCTCCCACTACATCAGAAACACTTTCATCATTGGTAAGCACCAAGTCCAGTATGGCCCCTTCACGTTTGGGGTCTGTTACCAATTGCCTGAATAGTTCTCCCTGTAGAGAATCCAGGATCTCCTTACTTCTAGATGATACTGCAACAGAAATGTGCCAATCAACATCTGGCATATTGAAATCTCCTATCAGTAGCATTTCCCCTTTCCTGGCAATGCTGCGTATGTCTTCAATTAACTCTCTGTCCACCTCTTCCTCTTGTGAGGGAGGTCTGTATATCACACCAATGCAAATAGATTTCTCTTTCCCTCTTTCTAATTTAACCCACAATGCCTCCTCCCTCCCTTTTAAGCTCTGTAATTCCAAAGCTTTAATAGTAGTTTTTACTTATAGTGCCACTCCTCCTCCTCTTCTTCCTACCCTGTCCTTTCTGAATAAAGTATAGCCAGGTATAGTTACATCCCAATCATGGTTTTCTATGAACCATGTTTCTGTAACTGCCACTAAATCCAAGTCAGCCATTCCCACCAAAGCTTCAACATCAGGGATCTTATTTCCCATGATACGGGCATTTATACACACTGCTTTCCATATGTTACATTAAATACCTCTATGGAAATAAGTATCACCTACCTGGGGGCTTTCTTCACCCATCCCCAACGAATCTAGTTTAAAGCCCTCTTCAGTAGATTTGCCAGTCTACTACCAAAGATGTGTTGACCTTTCTTGGACAGATGGATGACATCTCTGCTCTGCAACCCTTGGGACAGCATCCCATGGTCTAGGAAACCAAACCATGCCCACTCAAAACATGCCCACTCAAAACTTAAACATACTGAGGACACCCATGTGTAAATTGGACATTTTCTTAAATAGCCATTTACACATGGACATAGCCTGAGTATACATGTTTAAATCATTAATAGGGCTTCTAAAATAACCCTCATAGTGTGTATGTGTATGCTTTTGCTGCAGTGAGCAGGGTTGGGGAGGGTTTGCACTTATGCATATACTTTGAAAAGTCACGTAACTTTTCAAGGATAGACTATGCACACCAAATAACAGGTGTAAATATATACTCATAGTTTTCCAAGGATAATTTTCAAAGCAAAAGTACATATGTACTTTCACTTTAAAAATCCAGCAACACCCATATTGTGAGTACTTTTCACTAATGTGGGCAGTTATAAAATTGCCCCCTAATTTCTTAGATATGACAAAATAAATATGTTCTCGGTGATTATCACTCTCTCTTTATTTTTGGCTTGGGATGTAACAAGTCATTAGAATTATAGAGCTTATCGAGAGAGCACAAAATCAGAGATTTGTGGAGTAATAGCTTATCTCCAGGAACAAGCAGGAATGTAGTCTTCACATGTGGGTATCGTCGGTACCGACAGAGCCTGTGCGGAAACACTCCCCAGCGTCCAATAGGAAAGCTTTTGGGAGCATCCCACTGCGCCGCTGCCTTCTCGCCTTTCCAACTCTCCCTCTTCAGTTTTTCGTTTTCCGCGGAGCTGACAGGCAGCAAACCCTGTCACCGCTGAAAATCTTCTTTTTGTGGTCGTGTCTGCCTTCCCATCGACGCCTATACCAGTACCACCGGTGTTTTCTTTATTTTCTTATTTCTTTTCCTTAAAAAAAAAAAAAAAAGAAAGAATAACTTCTTATTTGGAGGGTCTGTCCCCTCTGGGTGCCAGTCGCCATTTTGGGCACTGGGCCCTCTCTTTTTCCAAAATGGAGAAACCAACTAGTGGTTTCAAAAAGTGTTAAACGTGTAGTGGTACCATTTCTGCTACCGACACCCATGATTGGTGTCTCAAATGTTTAGATCCTGACCATTTACCATCTGAATGTCTCCTTTATAGAAAGATGACCAAGAGAGGCCTGCAGAACAGATCTGCAAAACTCGGCACCCTCTTTGCCTCGGATGCAATGTCTGTTGCGTCAACGTCATCCAGGGCTTCATCTTCCTCTCATGGATTTCAGGTAACCAAACTCAGGTCGTCCAAGACCGGCCAGTCCTCAAAGGGTAGATCTCCTACTAAGCATCGAGATGCTACTAGCGTTGCCCTCGAGGAAAACACACCGGCCAAACAACCCTTTGGGAGACCCCGACCTCCAAATCATTAACGGGGTTCCAGGATGTTCCCGAAGCTTCCACCTCTGGAGAACTCTTGGTGCCACGTTCTGGTGTCGTGGCCTGCTCTGCCAGTACCGACATCCAGGCATTGGCAGGCTCCATGGATCAACATATCCTGGCCATCGAGCGCAGTCTTGTGGCTTTATTAGTAGCCTCAGTACTGTTAAAACCGCTGCAATCGACGCAGTTGTCCATACCGATATCGGTACCGAATGCTACATTGATCGATGCGCCTCTCTCCATGCTTCCTCCCATGCCGGCCCTGGAATCGGTCTCTGGCATCGAGGGTCCAGTATTGAGGCAGTGCGATGCCGACTTCGATCGATACCGTCGACAAGCAATACGAGAGCATCTGGCCCGACAATACTTCGAATCCTCTGATTCCGATGACTCTGTCAGTACCGGGTTGGTCCTTTCAGAGGATCCTTCTCCTTCGCCACAGCATCGGATGTCTCCCCCGGAGGACATGTCCTTTCAGGGCTTCATACGTGATGTAGCAAGGGGACTCTCGATCACCGTGACCCCTGAGAAGGAACCGAGAGTTGAAGAGTTGGAAATTCTTCAGTATCTGGCAGCTCCTAAGGAGGCTGCTATCCTTTCGCTGAATTCTGCATGATCTCATGCTTAGGATGTACAGTGTCTCCACATTCTCGGAGACTCAATACAATGAAACGGGTACCGCAATGTCCCGGTTTCCAAAAAACACAATTACCACACCATTCCATGGTAGTGGAATCGGCAATGCATAGGATCAAGCGTGCTAAGACGCATTCATCCAACCCTCCAGGTCGTGAATCGAGAATGCTCGATGCCTTTGGGCGTCGCTGCTTTCAGTCCTCGATGCTGTCAGCTAGAATAAGCTCTTATATATTTTATATGGATATGTTTCTTCGGGAGGTTACAAGAGATTTGGAACTCATGGCTCCACTTCTTCCCGATGACAAGAGGGCTGACTTTCTCACTCTGGTCAAACATGCCCAGAATGTTTCTAAGTTCATGAACCGTACAACCTTTGATTGCTTTGAGTGCATTAGCAGAACCTCTGCTATCTCCATCGGTGCACGTCGCATTGCCTGGTTACAAGCATCTAATTTAGAACAATGGATGCAAGACAAGCTGGGGAAGATTCCTTGCACAGGAGAAAACCTCTTTGGCAAGGATTGACAGGACAAAGCTAATCAGCTTGAGTCCGAAAACACCACCTTGAACAGATTACACAGGTACACTACCAAAAAACTGCCTCCAGTTTTGCAACTGATTCCTATAGATTTTGGGGTGCTGAATCCAGGAAAAATAGCCAAAATGTTCCATCACGTCACGTTTTCTCGCAAAATTAGATTTCTTACCCATATAAGGAATGTTCACATAATTTCTTTTTAGCCGACTGCAGTTTATTTTCTTGGCCCAAAATAGAGGTTGTAATGGTTAACTAACTAGAAACACTCCCTCATGATATTTTAGAGTGTTTTGTATTCATTTTATACATTAACAGGACAATTGGGAGGCGGGGGGCTAAATCCAGTACTTGCGCTGGCGCATGTTCTTTCCTGTTCGCCTCACCTCGTTCGCTCGCTCAAACACGGTGGTTGCGACATGAACGTTCCTGTCAAATTTCAGTTTCTTGCAAGTTCATTATTACCTTTTGTTTGCTCAGTCGTAATCCAGCTTTATTCCGAAGTGGTTCACTACAGTTGTAGTGAGCAGTGCTGTGTATTTGTGATGGCTCACAGAGCCAGAGGTTGCGTCAACTCTCCGGACAGTTTTTGTTTTATTTGTGGGGAATATACCGTGAAAAAGCGGCAGAGGAACATTTCTGCATTTATTAAAAAAGTATATTTCGCCTATTTCGGTTTGAAGTTAGGCGATCAAGACAAATCGTGGGCTCCTCACAAAGTGTGCAAGACATGTGAGGAAGATCTACACTTATGGATGAAAGGTAAAAAACAAGCATTTCGTTTCGGAATACCTATGATGTGGCGTGAACAAAGAGACCACAGCAGTGACTGCTATTTTTGCTCTTGCATTGTGAAGGGATACAACTTAAAAAATAAGAACGTAATAAGTTACCCCAACCTTCCCTCAGCAATTAGGCCTATGCCTCATAGCAACGAAGTACCTGTGCCTGAACCACCAAAATCTTTGGATCACATTTGTGTGGACGGTTCTGATCATGATGAGACTCATCAGATGGCTTTTCCCGATGAGTCCAGTACTTCCGAGTTTGAAACTGAACCAGATCCGAAACCTGAACTTTTCTCTCAAGCTGAATTGAATGATATAGTCCGGGATTTAGGACTCCCAAAAGATGCTGCCCAACTGCTAGGTTCTCGGCTTAAACAGAAAAATCTATTGTCACCAGGAACAACTTTTTATTGGTACCGCAACCGCGAGACACAATTTTTGAAGTATTTCAGCAAAGAGGAAGATTTGGTATTTTGCAACGATATATACGGAGTGATGGAAAAATTTAAACTCAAGTATGATCCTGCTGAATGGCAGCTGTTCATTGATTCGTCAAAAGACAGCATAAAAGGTGTTCTTCTTCATAATGGCAACACATTCGCTTCAGTTCCTATTGCTCACTCTGTTATTCTCCAAGAAAAATACGAGAATTTGGCCCTGATTTTTCAGAAGATTCGTTATGATGAGCATAAGTGGATGATTTGTGGAGACTTTAAAATTCTATCCATGCTATTAGGGCAGCAATCCAGTTTCACCAAATATCCCTGCTTCCTTTGCTTGTGGGATAGCCGGGCCTGCGACCTACACTGGGGGAAAAAAGACTGGCCAATTCGGGAGTATTTGAGACCCGGTGAGAAAAATGTTCTTCATGAGAGCTTGGTACCTCGTGATAAAATTCTATTACCACCTCTCCACATTAAGTTGGGTCTCATTAAGCAATTCATCAAGTCCCTTCCAAAAGATGGTCAGTGCTTTCGGTACCTTTGCTCAAAGTTCCCCCGACTTTCTGAAGCAAAGCTAAAGGAAGGAGTGTTTGTTGGCCCTGTTATAAGGAAACTCATTTCAGATGGAGCATTCGCTAAAACGTTGTCTGAGAAGGAAAAAGAAGCCTGGGATTCCTTCAAGGATGTTGTTCTCAAATTCTTGGGGAACAGGCGGGATGAGAACTATAAGGATATTGTTGCCAGGATGCTCAATGTCTTCAAAGAACAAGGCTGTAACATGAGCCTGAAAGTCCATTTCTTGCACTCCCATGTGAACTACTTTCCCGAAAACTTGGGGGCGTACAGTGAAGAACAAGGTGAAAGGTTTCACCAGGACATCAAGGACGCAGAGAGAAGGTACCAAGGAAGATGGAACACCACTATGATGGCTGATTTCTGCTGGTTGCTGCTGCGGGAAACCCCAGATGAAAAATATGCCAAGCAGCGCACCAATAGAAGCATTCGGGGGAAGAAACGGGCCCACCAGGAGATTAGATTTTAAAGTCATTCTTGGGTCAATCAAACTGTGTTGACAAATATCGTGTTTTTACTAAACTTTGAAATAAAAATTTGCTAGTTATTACCACAGTGTCGGATCTCATTTATTAGAATTTTATTTTCACACCATCGGGTGTTTGTCTTCATGTATTGCAATGGTGCGTTTGCGTTTTCTATTCTTACATACATACCTGTACAACATTTTTTGCACATTTCTTTGCTTTGCTTTGTGTCTAACCTCGCTGTTATATGCTCAATGTTTGTGCACATGTATGTGGCTGTTTTAAGTGCAGACAATTTTGCTACCATCACAGTGTGTTTTGTTGACATTACTCTATTCTTATGTGCTGCCTTGTTACAATTTTCTTTATTCTTATTTGAATAACTACTAAACAATTAGTATAAAGAATTCATCCAAGAAACTTTTATCTCGATCGCACTCAATCTGAAACGTTCACGTCAAACTGCTAACCCAATGTAGCAAAAAATCTGTACGTGATGGAGCAAATTGGTTACCAGATTTGGATTCAGCGCACCAAAAAACGTAAAAATCAATCGAAACATTAGAGGCAGTTTAAAAAAAAAATTTTTTAGTGTACCTGTGTTATCAAGGACCACAGCCAACCCAGCTAAGAAAAAGACAGTTAAGAAACCCTTTTTCAACAAGAAAAAGAAATTCTATCCATCTTACACCCAGGCTGTCCACTGCCCAGTTCATGCTCCCCAAAAAGGGCAGCAGCAACCCAGACAGCAGAGGAAGGCCCAAGTCCCTAGAGCTCAACCAGCTCAGCAGACACAGCCTCCTCAGGGGCTTTGGCTCCTTCCTAGAGAACTTAGTCATCCTGCCCCTGAAGGGTCCAGAGCCTCTCACCCCATCCCAGGCAGACTCTGTCATTTCACCGAAAGATGGCTACAGATAACATCAGAGCACTGGACTCTCTCTTTTGTAACAGAGGGGTACAAACTCCATTTTCACAGTGTGCCCCCTCCCACCATCACAAGACAGTTCAATTCTCGGGGCCTCTTCACCACTCTCTTGTGTCAAGAGGTCACCTCACTACTTGCTCAAGGGGCAGTAGAAGAGGTACCCATATCCCAACAGGGCATGGGTTTCTACTCCCCTTACTTCCTCATTCCAAAGAGGACAGGGGGATACAGACCCATACTGGACCTCAGAGAGTTGAACAAGTATCTTTTCTGAGAAAAATTCAAGATGATCTCCCTCGGAACACTTTTTCCTTACATTCAGAGTCAGGATTGGCTATGTTCTCTATCTAAAGGATGCATATACAAATATTCTCATCCATAGAGATCACAGGAGGTTTCTTCGATTTCCTCTTTCAAGGAAGACATTACCAGTACTACCCTTTGGACTGACCTCCGCCCCAAGAGTCTCCACAAAATGCAATAGCAGTAGTAGCAGCATTCCTGAGAACTCTGGGGATATTCGTCTTCTCCTACTTAGACGACTGGCTCATCCGAGAATCAACAGCTCCAGAAGCCAGCTCCGCGCTCTCCTGTACAATGCAAATCCTGCAGTACCTGGGACTGGTCATAAACCTCCCAAAATCTCATCTCACCCCTTCTTAGTCTCTAGAGTTCATAGGGGCTCTTCTAGACACAAGACAGTCAAAAGGCTTTCCTGCCACAACCACGTTGTCTTCGAATACTCCAGCTGACCTTGCAATCAGCTATGAAAACATTTCTAACTGCTCGAGAAATGCTTCAGCTACTGGGGCATATGGCATCCACTGTCCATGTGGTTCCCTATGCTCGCCTACACATGCAAGCAGCCCAGTGGACCCTAGCCTCTCAGTGGACGCAGGCATCGGGTCGTCTGGGGGACAAAATCAGAAACTCTACACGCCTCATTTTGTCCTTACAGTGGTGGCAATCACTGAAAAACCTTCTTGTAGGGTCTCCTTTTCAGCAGCCACTACACCAAGCCCACCTTGACGACAGATGCGTCCAAGTTAGGTTGGGGGGCTCACTTGGACAATCTCTCCACTCAGGATCTCTGGACCGAGCAGGAGGCTTGTCTTCACATAAACCTCCTGGAACTCAGAGCCGTCTTCTATGCTCTTCAAGTATTTCAGGACCGCCTGAGCTACAAGACGGTTCTTGTCAAAACGAACAATCAAGTAGCCATGTTCTATGTGAACAAGGAGGGTGGGACGGGTTCTCTGGCACTGTACAATGAAGCTCTAAGCCTCTGAGCCTTCGCCAGAGATCTTCAAATCCACCTACTAGCGGTGTATCTTCCAGGCACACAAAATCTCTTGGCAGACAAACTCAGTCGAGTGCTGCTGCCACATGAGTGGTCTCTTCATCCAGAGCAGATTGCTCGAATCTTTCAGATCTGGGGAACTCCAGATATAGACCTCTTTGCAAGTCCTCAGAATGCCAAACTTCCCCGGTTCTGTTCCAGAATTCCAGCTCAGAACTGTCAGGCAAGGGATGCCTTCTATCTCCATTGGGGTTGTTGACTCTCACCCACTTGGGGCCTGGAATCCAACACACACAAATACCTGGATTCTTATCTAACTCCTGTACCCTTCAACAGGAAGAAAAGACAAGACACAATTAGTTAATTAATTAATTGATCACTATGGAGCTCTATAGGGAAGATTCACATGGAGTCTAATTCAGACATATCTATCGAGCCTCTTCAAAGATGGCTTCATAGGGCTCCCGTTTTTATTAGAGAAGGAGGAGAGGCCTAGTGATTGGGGCAAGGTACTACAGGCCGGAAGGTCGGTGGTTCAAATCCCACTAGAGGACAGCAACCTTGGGCCGGAAGGACTGGGGTTTCTAGTCCCACAGGTGCTCCTTGTGGTCTTGGGCAAGCCACTTAACCCTCCATTGCCCATGTTCCCTGTAAGTATTAGTGTATGTGTCTCATATCCCCTCGTGTTAAATGTATCCCCCAACCGCTTTGACCCGGTGAAAAGCGGGATATAAATGCAGATAAATAAATAAAATAAATAAATAAATATCAGATGATTCAGTTAATCTTTAATTAACATCTGGTACTTTCCAAATTCCATGTGTACATAAATTTTGCTAACATAGGCAACATTATTATATAGAAAGCAGAAGTTATGTCTCATGACTGTTCACTAAATTCAGTAGGTGTCGCTGTGATTTTACTTTTCAGCAGAAGCTAATTAGTTACTTATTATATTTGCTGATTTTCTATTATTTATTCAAGCTATATCCGTTATATTTGCTAATTGAATCCAAGCCAGTTTCACAAGAGCAGCGCATCCTGACCCAGCAACCTCTTAGCATATCAGCTTGCAGGATGAGCAACTGTCCCCTCTGTTCTATTTATTTTAGAGAAGTTCACTCTGACCTAATATCTATGTCTACACAGACTCTATTTGCTAATCACACAAGCTTCAGTTACTAAATTCAATGTCCTAGAAGAAGCAGAAATGCCTTTTAAAGGGACAGTTTTTTTTTTTAAATGCAATTCAGACCTGTACTTTCTGGGCCTGTAGCTAAGTTAGGTTTTACATTTCGGTTTCATGTATAGAGGCCCTGTCTTTTATCCCTATGGATATTATTGATCCTGATCCGCTGTCTGTCTCTGAATCTGACAACTCCAAATCTGCATATCCTGGGTGAATCATAGGTGTATAAATTTGTTTGTCAGCAGCTGTTTCATCCACTTCACTGATTATTTCCAATGTATGTTTGGGGCCTAGCCTAGTTAGTACTTGTCTACAGTCCTACCTTTGGTTCTGCCCATAACCACATTCTTCATAAAAGGGCATTTCACGAAGCAAGTCTCCAGTACTAGGAACACTCCGCAATTTCAAAACTGCAATAGTATTCGTAGTTTTGGACAAGTATGTAGTACAACACTTCATAAAACAAGCAAGACCAATTCCTAAAAGTAGGAGGGCCACTAGGAAGCCAAACAGGCCTGTCAGTATCGCTTTTACTGGACCTGACAAGCCACTCCACATGTTATCAAACCAGGGCCATACAGAGTCAGGAGTTCCTTCTATATTATCTTTGGAGAAGTGAGTTTCTTTTCTCACCTGTTCTAGGATACCTGAGACCACCTTACTTTGTGAATTAATGAGTGTACAGCAGTGCTCACGTACGATGTTACAGACTCCGCCTTCCTTGGCTAGCAAATAATCTAAGGCCATCCTATTCTGTGCAGAGTAAGCAGTCAATTTATCCACAGTACCTTGCATGACTGTAAGAGCATCAGTCAAATCTTGGGCTGTTACTTCAATTAGAGCATAAATTAGCAATAATTGCTCACCATAACGTTGTGTAGGACATATGGCACCAAAAGTACTTAGCCACACTGTTCCCGTGAAGGTGCTTACTTCTTGTTGGGTTAACATAGTGGTATCCTCTAGTAATTTCCTTGCTGCACGTATATCAGCACTAGAGTCATCTATGGCTCTACGCTGGCGACTAGAAGGCACTCCTAGTAAAATTTCATAAGGGACCAGTTTCCATGGCAAGTCAAGGGTAGCTATGTAACAATTGCCAGACCAATCAGCAGGCAATCGAACATAAGCTAAAGTTCCACACACAAAATAGTGACCTACCAAGGCAAGTAGTCCATCAGGCCAAATTTTAAAATCTTTAGGTTCTGTGATTAGAACTTCAGTTCCAGGCCCAATATTTCTTAGCCATGGGTGATAATATCCTAAGTAGGGATACACATAGTTGTCAACATACCCAGATGACAAACCATCTTTGCTGTTCTGCAATCTATACTTCCCATATGCTGGGAACCCATCCCGATCATAATATTGTAATTCATACTGATCAAGACGAGTCTTGGGGTCAGGGATGACATTGACTACCTTTAAATTTGAAAGGACTTGTACAGAACTTGCTGTAGAAGACTCCAACACTGAATGGACATGGTTATTAGTCATGACAGTCTGACATTTAGACAAAGGGGTTTCTCCCACAGGATATGCTCCTTTTCTTTGGAAACAAATAGGAGGGTCAGCCATTGGCTGAGGACTGATAATTCTTGGAGCAGGGGTTACTCCCTCTGGCCATGTTATAGTAAGATTAAACAGTGTTTCATTCACAGACAACTCCTTCAGTTCTTGCAAGGAAATAGGTCGAGGTCTCGGCAAAAATCCAAACTGTGTAGCCGCTGGATGAGGCAAGCACACTGCACAGCTGGAAATATTAAAACGCTGAATTAAGGAGTAAAGGTGAGAATGAAACACATTATAGAAAGTACCATGTTTTGCCCAGGGAGCATGTGGATCATATTCAGGAAGTGTATGGTCAGGAACTGTATGAGCTGGGACCGCAGGAGGGGGAGTAGTGACAAACCCAAACTCCCGAAGCATCTTATCTACTACTGCCTGTTGTTTAGGGGGCATTGTTGGCTTTTCCGATAATCTCCTTATCAACTCATCTATGCTTCCAATACTGCTAAAAGAGCTGAGAGACACCAAACCCAGAAAAACAGAAATAGTGCCAATGCTACTGCGAATATGCATATTAGCCAATTATCAATAACCAATTCTGGATTAGGTTGTGATTGTCCAACAACTTCACAGTCACTCTCTTGGTCAAGTGGAGATGAACTTGGAGGAAATGAGTCCAGTTCAATTTCAACTAATTCCTCAGGATTTGGTCTAGGTGGAAGTTGTCTTATCCAGGGGACGGTGCCTTCTTGCACTGATCCAGGTGTATCCACGCTTTTCGCCCCTTCACTTTCAATGCCGAATATCCCACCAGCAACACTTGGAATGGTCCCAGAAACTTCGCTGCTAGAGCCGACTTTGGCGCTTGATCCTTGATAAGTACCCAGTCTCCTGGTTCCACGTCTGGGGTTGATTGTGTTTGAGCACCCTGCTTTGTAAGCTGCAAAAAGGAAGGAGATACCAGCGTTTGGTACAAATATTTACAATATGATAATAAATCGCTGCGCAGTAATTGGGGATCCGGCAATTGATCTGGTGGAATTATCACATGTGCTGGAGTGGTTGCTGGACGTCCTGTCACAATTTCATAAGGGGTAAGACCTTGTCGAGTTCTCTGAGGAGAATTACGGACTAAGAACAAAGCAAACGGCAAAGCTTCCACCCAATCCCGACTCCAATCATGAGTCAGAGACCGGAGAAGCGCCTTCAGCGTCCGATTCATCCGTTCCACTTGGCCAGAGCTTTGCGGATGATACGGAGGATGAAGTTGCTGATGAAGGCCAAAAAATGCAGTTATGCCTTTCCAGACTTCTGCCGTGAATGCTGGACCTTGATCAGAAGACAAAACCAAAGGCACACCCCACAAAGGAATAAACTGAGTAAGCAAGCATTTTAAAACTGTAGCAGCAGACAATGAGTTTGTTGGATAGGCCTCAGGCCATCCAGAATATAAGAAAGTAAAAACCAAAAGATGTTTCCTTCCCCCCTTGGCACAAGGCAGATCAGTAAAGTCCATTTGCAAGAAGAGGAAGGGTCCTCGAGGCCTAGGCAAGGACGGAGAAGGCGAGGCACGCAGAGTGCTTCCAGATTTTCCTGCTTGCAGACACGGGAGACAAGAAACACACACAGCATGAGCAGCAGAAGGAAATGTAGGATTATGCCACAATTGAGCAAAAGCTTTTGTCATAGCCAAAACACTTAAGTGCAACTTATGATGCAAAAACAAGGCAACAGGATATAACAATGATTTAGGACAGATAATCAAATTGTCCTTCATCCAAAGTCCAGTACCATCAGGTGATGCACCCCAAGTGAGCCAATCCTGTTTTTCGGTGAAGTCAGCTGAGTCCTGATGAGAACGCATCAAGTCCAGAGATAATGAACCTGAAGTAGAAGCTGCAGGTGAACGAAGAGTTAATAAAAGATGTGATGGAACCGCCGGACCTGCTGCCGCAGCTTTAGCAGCTTGGTCTACAAACTGATTGCCTTGTGACACCACAGTACCATTAAGATCATGTCCTTTGCATTTCAAGACAGCTACTTGAGCTGGCTTAAGCACTGCAGCAAGCAAACGTTCAATATAGCGGGCATGTTTGATGGGTTTATGTGCAGCAGTCAAAAATCCCCACTGAGCCCTGCCACCACCTTACTACCTGGGCCTTGAGGGTTTCCAGGTAGGAGGGGCCTTTGATGCCCTTCAGGGGTAGAGCACTAACATTTGACCCCCAGGGATTCTGAGAAATGTAGTTACTGGGCCTCCTGAAGGATTGAGGTTGTAGTTGTAGCTCGAGCAGACAAAGGCAGGCAAAGAAAATTTCTTTTAAGAAGGTTGATTTCCAACGCATTGAAGCTCAGTGCTTTCAGACGCAAAAGAAGAATAATGCACATTCAACAAAAGATGGGAAAACCAAATATACAGAAGTTACAGTGCTGAGGCAGCTTTCATTCAGCTTATTCACAGTTCCTTCTCGGACTCACATTTAGGCAATCATGTGACTCTTCAATGAACAGAAAGCAATGTCCTTTCAACGGCACGGCTTCTCAGCTCCAGCATGTGATTACACTTATTACCTTCATAAGCTTTTCACAAGAGAAACCGGTAAAGTAATCTTTCTACTATATTCTTTTCATGTAGTTTCAAAACTCTTTATCATGGCTATCTTCAATAATACATGTAGAGCAATCCATGGCTAGGTCCTGTTCTGTTGACGGCAAATAATTATCTAACTGCATTTCTTCCTCACAGCTATTGGCATGCTTGTACAGGATTAATAGCAGAGGCTGCCTTTTGCTCTAAGAACTCCTTAAACTGTGCCAGAAGTAATTCAGCCTGCTTATGCTCTTCCCCAAGCTGATATCTTTCTTCCTCTTCAGGCATACGTTTGTTTAAGGCTCCCAGCTCCTGGTAATTAGCTATGCTATTCTTATCAAAGCAACAGTTCTCCGTATGGGTAAAAACCCTCCCCCACTTATCCTTAAGAGCAAGTGTTGGGTTTGTCTTTAGAAGTTTAACATCCCACTAGAGGACAGCAACCTTGGGCCGGAAGGACCAGGGTTTCTAGTCCCACAGGTGCTCCTTGTGGTCTTGGGCAAGCCACTTAACCCTCCATAGCCCATGTTCCCTGTAAAATAGTTATCTCCAAGTTATAATGCCCTGTTCAATGTAATTTCAGTTTGTTCAATGTAAACCGCACTGATGCAGAATAGTGCGGTATATAAGAGAATGTAAATAAATAAATAAATAAATAAACACGTTCTGGAGACTTTCTGAACAAGCAATCATAATAAGAAATGTCAGCTTTACCTTGGCTCAAGTCCTCTGGATAAGCATTAGCACTTTTCCTTCTACTGGCTTTCAGGATTTGTGCTCCAGCTGGCTTATCATTAGTCCTTGTGCTTTGCAAGTGAATATTCAAGTGAATATGAGGCTGAACAATTCCTCTGTACTTCTGTCTGTTGTTGCTTTGAGTTTTAGTACTGTGTTTCCAGCTTCCTTTGGTCCAGGTATCAAACCTGCTAGCTTCTTTAACCCCAGGATATACCTTATAATGAGAGTGTCTCCAGGGTGGATCCTTAGACCACTGATTACTGCTCAAAGGTCCTGCTTGGTTCTCAGGTAGCTCTTCCTGTAGTTCCAGGTCTCTCTGTGCTTCTGAATCTCTCCGTCCTTTGGATTCTCTCTGTGCTCTGAGTCTCCCAGTAACTCTTCCTGTAGTTCCAGGTCTCTCTGTGCTTCTGAGTCTCTCCGTCCTTTGGAGTCTCTCTGTGCTTCTGAGTCTCCCAGTAACTCTCCAGGTTCTCCTAATTCAGCTAATTCTGACCGTGTTCTAACTGCTTGTGTATTTAACAAGCTCTCACTACGTTGCACTGCCCGCCTCCTGCTTGGGCGTGCCCAATCAGTGACCAGACCTGTCTCCTCCCCTAAGGTGAGGTGTGGTTTTAGATCAGCTGAGTGTTTTTTTCCTTTTGAAGTGAAAATCCTGCTTCTCAGTGCAGTACTACGTTTCTCCACAGGATTTTCAGCTATCTCCATTGCTTCTTGAGGAACTTCCTCATCACAGCCCAAATATTGCCAAAGTCCCATAGAACCCCGATTGCGTAACTACTGTCACTATGGATATTGACAACCAAATGTGTAGACATTTCCAAGGCCCGAATGAGAGCGAACGCTTCTGCCAACTGGGCACTTGCAAACGGCAACGCTCCTGCTTCTATTACAGCATCGACAGTAGTTACAGCATACCCCACAAGTAAATTTCCAAGTTCATCACGGAAGGCAGACCCATCAGTAAATAGAACCCAGTCAGGGTTTGACAAAGGTACAGCAGACAAATCAGGCCTAGCCTTTGAATAGGCAGTTACAGAAGAAAGACAATCATGAGTTCCATCAGGGTCAGACAAGTGTAACAATGGCTCTAAAGAAGCCAAAATTTGAGCTGGTTGTAACAAAGAAACTTCATGTAAGGTTACATGTGCTTGGGAAATAGCCAGATCAAATAACAATAAACGAGAACTGGATAGAGGTTGAGTCTTTGCCAAATGCAATAACCTAGCTACTGAGTGAGATGTATATACATGTAGTTCATGTTGAAGGACAAGGAAGTCAATAGTCTGTATTGCAAATACCACAGCAGCTAAGGATTGAAAACATGGCGGCATGCCAGAAACAACAGGATCAAAGGCTTGAGAGAAATAGCCTAAAGGCTTGAGTCCAGAAGGAAAGCATTGTGCCAAAACACACACAGCAGCCTTAGTAGATGTTGCTACATAAAGGCGGAAAGGCAAGTTATAGTCTGGAAATGAAAGACAAGGTGACTTCAGTAATGCTTACCACAGAGAGTGGAAAGCATTGTGCTGAGCTTCAGTAGGAACTATAATACCCTCTGGAGCTTCACGGCCAAGCAGGGCATACAGTGGAGCAGCAAGTTCAGCAAAATCTGGTATCCACTGGCGACAGAACACTAGAAGGCCTAGAAAGCGGCGCATTAAAGGTACAGTAGCAGGGAAAGGCATTGACATAATAGGCCCAATTCTCTGAGCAGTAATAGAGCGCCCAGCAGAAGAAAGGCATACACCCAGAAATATTACTTGTGGTACAGTAATTGCAATTTTGATTGATTCACTTTCAGTCCCAAATGAGAGATATGTACAAGAGCTAACATAGTATCAGCAATGCAAGCATCATAACAAGGAGAACAAATAAGTAAGTTATCTACATACTGGATCAGCACAGATTTGTCCAACACCAAGTCCTGTAAAGCAGCTTTAAGGGCCTGCGAAAAGTAAGCAGGACTCTCCGTGTAGCCTTGAGACAGCGTAGTCCAGGTATACTGGCGCCCTTCAAATGTAAATCCTCCCCCACCGCTATGGAGTAGTAGGCGGAGCTTAAATCTATAACTGAGAAGTGGGTGGAGTCACATGGTATGCAAGTCCAAATATCATGAGGATTGGGCACAAGAGGGAAAATTGGCAGGACAATACGATTAATTGCTCTCAAATCTTGCACAAATCTGTAGGACTTACCATCAGCCTTCAACACAGGTAAGATAGGAGTATTGCAAGGAGAGGAAGTGGGTACCAACACACCCTGAGACAGCAGATTTTCAATTACTGGCCGTATTCCAGCCACTGACGCTGCAGGCAATGGATATTGATGCACATATGGTAGTGGAGCTCCTGGTTGTACTTCAATCTTGACCGGAGGAATGTTGAGATGCCCAATATCATCACCTGGTACTGCCCACAAGGTTGAAGGAAGAGTGTCCAATGGTGGAGTAACCACAACAGCCGGTGTCACAGCTATAGGCTGTTGTACTTGCAGGGGACACAAGGTACAAATCAAAGTGCCAGTTTTCCAGCTTATAACAGTCTTGTTTCTGGATAAAAAGTCTCGACCAAGCAAGTTGACAGGCAAAGTAGGGCCAGCTAGAAAATCTGTATGATATAATTTGCCCTCCACTATAATTGGCACATCAGATAACCTTTGATGCATTATAGTCTTTTCTTCAATTCCTTCACAAGGTACTTTAGGAGCTGCAGGTAGTGCCTCAAATGAGGAGGTAACTGGGATAGCTCTATGGCAGATGTAGAGGCACCTGTATCTAACAGGAAAAGCAATTCATACCCCTTAATAGTAGCACGTATTTCCCCCTGTGTGTTGGGACACACAACCAGGCCTAGTCAGTCCTCACTATAGTCCACATCAGTCTCTGCATAGTATTGGGTCATTACTGAAGGCTGGTTAGGGGTAGACACAGGGTATGAAGCAGATGGATATCTAGCAGCATCTTGTCGCACCCCAGGTTGGGGAAAATTGCCCCGTGGCTTAGTACAATCTTTAATCATATGGCCCACTTGCCCACAACCATAACAGGCACGATCCCCTTGCTGTCCTCCCATATAGCCGCGCCCTCTTCCTCTAAAGGGTACCATACTTCTACCACCTCTCGCTCTACCTCGCCCTCTAAAGTTGGATTCATAACTCGCTACTTGTAGATTCAAAAGTTTTTGACGTTGACGATCAAGTTTACCTTTGTCAGCTTCTTTCTGCTTTTGAATTTGCTTCTCTGCATGTAAGGCAGCTTCCAGGATCTCTTGTGCAGACTTAGTAGACCACCCAAGCAAAGCATTTTCAAGAATATCTTTTATTTCTGGTTGCAGTCCATTCACAAAAATTGAAGCAAAACCCTCCATCTCAGCATTCTGAGGAGAAAAATCTCTGAATGCTAGGCAACATTTGGTGTGGAACTGGCTCACAGTTTCACCCCCACACTGCTTTAGATCTAAGAGATTGGACAAATCCCTGACAGGGGTACATTTTTTCTCAATTGCTTTTAACAAATTATCCCTATGATCCCTAAATGCAGTCATTTGAGCGGCATCAGAAGCATTAATAACAGGATCAGCACAGGGCCATACCCATGCTGTATTATCAGGCAGTTAAGGGTGGGTGACTGCCCTTAACTCTATGGGATTCAGAAAAACTGCTTTCAATAAATTTTGTAAATCTACCCATGAAGGATCATAAGTAGTTATTAGCTGCCTCCAATAATCTACAAATTGACCCGGTTTTTCTCTTGAATCAGGGCAGGATCTAGCCAAGCTGAAGACCTCAGCTGGCGACCAATGTGACGCTAGGGTAACTAGCCCACCATCCCCCCTAGGAAATGCTCTGAATGGAGCTAATAGATAGATTTCTCCACTCTGTTTATCTAAAGTTAATGATTTCCCTAATGCCAAAGTTAAACGCTGCAAACACTGCCAATTAGAAATCAATGGAGCCTTGGTCCAATGCCCAACTCCCTTGGCAACAGCAGACATTGTTTCAGCTATAATTTCCTTATTCTGGCTATACGACAGCAAACCTACAGTATGCTGTTTTATTTGCACATCGAGTGCTTCAAGTATAGCTGTAATCACTTCAGTTAATGTACGAGCTTTGTTTAAAAGAAAGACATGATACTGTTTCAACTGATCCACAGTAGTTAATCCCCCTAGCTGACTTGCTTCTATTCCTATTAACTTTTCAAGCTCTAAAATATCCTTAGTTAGCTTCTGAGCTCTAGTGGTACGGGGAATATCTGCAGAATCTACAGGGGTAGAGGCAAGAAAATCAACACCCCAACTGCCCCAGGTAGGGAATCAACAGAAGGTGATACTATACTTGACACATCAGACTTAACAGGGGTAGAGACAGCAGACACAGCACCCAGCCGGATCGAGGGCGCCTCCCGATCCTGGCGGTCAGCTAAATCTGGAGCATTATTCCTAGACAGAGAAATAGCTAATGCATTAACCTCTTCTTCATACGCTGGCGGCGCAGACGCCACAGCACAAGGTTCACAGCTGTTTACATTTTCACTTTTACCACTACCTCTTTTAGTTAAAACACATATCTGCTCCTCCATTTTATACACCTGATCCTTGACCTGTTTAATTACAGAATCATTAGTGTGTTTGGTGCTCACAGGCTGCTGAAAAAAGCAAAGGTTATATGTAATCCATTCATGAGTACTACAGGAATCATGTACATCTAATGCTAACACAGACCGCAACCAGTTCAATTTATTCTCATGAAACGTCCCCCCAAGGGGAAACTGCAACTTGGGATTAACAGCAGTCACTGAATGCCACTTAGCCACATAATTTAAAGAGCCGTCCCCAAATTTTCTCTTCATCACATAATTGGGACTCCCTTTTTTATCTATCGCTATAGCACGAACTTTCTCATCCCAGTCTTCTAACTGAGACCCCTGCTTCACTTTAGCAGTTTTATTACCCATTATAATACACTATACACTTCACACAGATATCTGTCAAACAGCTGTATACTCACACCAATGCCTCACAGATTATGCCCTTCAGTGTTTACCATTCCTGTTGAAAGGCAGAGGAATCCGAGTCACTTCAAAAAACTGTTGACTCTCACCCACTTGGGGCCTGGAATCGAACACACACAAATACCTGGATTCTTATCTAACTCCTGTACCCTTCAACAGGAAGAAAAGACAAGACACAATTAGTTAATTAATTAATTGATCACTATGGAGCTCTATAGGGAAGATTCACATGGAGTCTAATTCAGACATATCCATCGAGCCTCTTCAAAGATGGCTTCATAGGGCTCCCGTTTTTATTAGAGAATATCAGCTGATTCAGTTAATCTTTAATTAACATCTGGTACTTTCCAAATTCCACGTGTACATAAATTTTGCTAACATAGGCAACATTATTATATAGAAAGCAGAAGTTATGTCTCATGACTATGTTCACTAAATTCAGTAGGTGTCGCTGTGATTTTACTTTTCAGCAGAAGCTAATTAGTTACTTATTATATTTGCTGATTTTCTATTATTTATTCAAGCTATATCCGTTATATTTGCTAATTGAATTCAAGCCAGTTTCACAAAAGCAGCGCATCCTGACCCAGCATCCTCTTAGCCTATCAGCTTGCAGGATGAGCAACTGTCCCCTCTGTTCTATTTATTTTAGAGAAGTTCACTCTGACCTAATATCTATGTCTACACAGACTCTATTTGCTAATCACACAAGCTTCAGTTACTAAATTCAATGTCCTAGAAGAAGCAGAAATGCCTTTTAAAGGGACAGGTTGTTTTTTTTTAATGCAATTCAGACCTGTACTTTCTGGGCCTGTAGCTAAGTTAGGTTTTACATTTCGGTTTCATGTATAGAGGCCCTGTCTTTTATCCCTATGGATATTATTGATCCTGATCCGCTGTCTGTCTCTGAATCTGACAACTCAGCTACCAACTGAACTACGCGACATTAAAGGCCTTATGGAGT
Organism: Ichthyophis bannanicus; assembly: GCA_033557465.1. Taxonomy (NCBI): domain Eukaryota; kingdom Metazoa; phylum Chordata; class Amphibia; order Gymnophiona; family Ichthyophiidae; genus Ichthyophis; species Ichthyophis bannanicus. Next base: position 1,742,100,794 of record CM066031.1, on the reverse strand, counting down.
TCAGAAATAAACTCAAGACGCATCTTTTGCAGTGCTACTACAATCTGATATAAACCATAGCGGGTCTGCAATAGGCCTCTAAAGGAACCATAGATGCAGTTATGTATACATGTAAATATGTAAAGTTCTGACCCCCCCTCCTTAGACCCACTCTCTGTGTGCTGTGCTGTGCTATCCCTTCGAATCAATGTGTATATTCCTCAAAATTTGTCATGATTTGCCAGTCTTCCGTCTGTAATCAAACCGCTACTGATCGCTGGAAGTAGCGGTATACAAATGTATGCTAAATAAATAAAATAGATAAACTCCAAATCTGCATATCCTGGGTGAATCATAGGTGTATAAATTTGTTTGTCAGCAGCTGTTTCATCCACTTCACTGATTATATCCAATGTATGTTTGGGGCCTAGCCTAGTTAGTACTTGTCTTGTCGCACCGCCGCCCTAGTGGCCAAGGGTGGTTAAGGCAGGTCGGGTGGACATGAGTTTTTTTTCTATCTTTGAGTTTGGTCCTTGTATGCGGGGTCTGGGTATTTGTTCCCAGGACCTACCGTGTACCAAAACTTCAAGTGAACACAAAGTCCGAGTGTAGGGAAAGAAAGGCTTTTTATTTCCCCTAATGTACAATGGTTCAAATAGTGGAGTCTGCATCAACATAAAGAAAACCTTGCTTCAGGTAGAAAAGAAAACATATTCAGATATTGCTTTGTCTACTGTTACTTCACAGGACCTTATGCAAATAAAACACACAGGCTTTGCTACTGAGCCCTGCTTTACACATCAGGCAGAGACTCTAGGCTTCCTGCCTGACAGTAGCTGCAATCCATGGCTATCTCAGGAGGGTCCTCATTGAATTCCACCTGCATAGGCTGTGGGTCTGATAACTGTGACTCTGTATCAGTATATTCTTGTGGAATACGTTGAGGCTTCTCATATACCGCTTGCACTAGCCTCCAGTGTTCTGGGCCTAGGTCTGGGCTTTGGTCATGTGAATGCTTGCTATGGAAGTATCTTCCTTTGTCTTGGTGCCTTGTATTAAACAGTCTTTCTTTTGATAAAAGCTTGTGTCTTGTCTTACAGACAGCTTGGTAAGGAATGCACACCTCTGTTCCTTGTGCTCCCTGTGTCAGCAAGTTATAACGCTTATTAGAATAAAAAGGTGGTTTACCTTGTTCTCTGGGCCTGTCCCAGTTAGCTGAGTCTTGAGGCCTAGTCCTGCTGCAATTCAGCCTTACTCGAGTAGTAGGCTTCCCACTGTTCAGCTGGCCTTCGGATGGAGTTACCACACCTTTTGCTCCTTGAATGAAGAGTGTTACCTCTTATGGCAATGACTTCATCATCTCTCTGGTAACTTCCACAGTGTCCTGCATCTGCTGGTACCGGTTCCTCATATAAAACTCTGACCTTTGTTTCTCTCCTGGTACTTTTCTTTCCAGTGTCTCTTTGCCAAGAACTCCTGGTATTCTGCTGCACCGGGCTCACTGTGTCTTCTTGCCAGGATCTCCTTCCTCTCAAGTCTCTTTGCCAAGACTCCTTTTCCTCTTCGGCTTCTGCCTCTACCTCTGCCTCTGCCCCTCTTGCTTGTCCTACTTCCTCCTTTTCAACTTCCCAGCCTTTCCTAAGAGGAACTCCCCCTCTCCTGGATTGGCTGTTGGCCGGCATTACATCACCAGCTCTGGGGTGCGGTTCTCTAGGCCTTGGAAGGTCTCTCTTGCTCCCCCTATCTGGCTCCTCGTAATGTCGCATCTGGTGTTGGAATCTTTTTTCTGGATTTAAAACCTTTTTTTCTGTTTGCATAGGCTCTGCAGTACCACAGTCTACAGGGGTCAGGACTTCCTCTATGCCTACCCACCCATTCCCTCATTCCCAAAACTCTATTCAGGCTTCAGAGAGACAGGGGCAATATGATCCTCATAGCCCCACGCTGGCCACGACAGACGTGGTATCCACTGCTTCTGTGTCTCTCTCAAGCCAAGCCTCTGGAGTTGGGATGTGCTCCAGATTTTCTTTTCCAGGAGAATGGGACGCTATTGCACCCGAATCCTCAGTCCCTACTCCTCAGGGCGTGGCTGCTGAGAGCCTAGAATTCCAGGATATCAACCTTTCTCAACAGGTTAAGGATATCTTTTTAGCTTCAAGAAAACCTTCCACAAAGCAGGCCTACAACTTTAAGTGGAGAAGGTTCTCTATCTCGTGTTCAAAAAAGGAACTTAATCCCTTTTCAGTTCCAGTGGAGGCATTACTGGAGTATCTCCTCCATTTATCATCCTCTGGTCTTAAGACCAATTCAGTAAGGGTCCTCCTTAGTGCCATTGCGGCTTTCCACAAGCCCTTTGATGGACAACCTGTCTCCTCTCAACCACTAGTAGCGCGGTTTATGAGAGGTCTACTCTTAACTAAACCTCCCTTTAAACCACCACCCGTGGCATGTGATTTGAATCTTGTCCTTGGGCAACTTATGAAACCGCTCATTGAACCCTTAGCCACTACATCTCTGAAGTTTCTTTCTTGGAAGGTAATCTTCCTAATTGCTCTTTACTGCATTTCATATCCTGTTATTTGTAAAGCGTGCTTGATCTTGGGAAAGCATAGTATAAAAATGTTTATTAAATAAATAAAATAAATAAATAGCCCTCACTTCTGCAAGATGCATCAGTAAGCTACAAGCTTTAGTGGCTGATCCTCCTTATACAAGGTTCCACCATGATAAAATAATTCGTAGGACTCACCTTCACTTTATGCCAAAGGTGGTTTCGCCTTTTCATTTAAACCAGTCGGTTTACCTTCCTGTATTCTTCCGTAGGCCTCACGCCTCTAATGCAGAAAGGAATCTTCATACTTTGGATTGTAAAAGAGCTTTAGCTTTTTACCTTCAGAGAACTAAGCAACATAGAAAGGCTTCTCAGATTTTTGTTGCCTTTGACTGCAGTCATCTTGGATTACTAGTTTCCAAGCAAACTTTGTCTAAATGGATTGCAGATTGCATATATGAGAGCAAGGGTGAGAGCAATGCAGATTGCATATATGAGAGCAAGTGTGAGAGCAATGTCTGCCTCTATGGCTAACCTTCGCTCAGTGGCCATTGATGACATCTGTAGAGCAGCCACTTGGACTTCGGTACACACCTTTGCAGCCCACTAACTGCTGAGACAAGGACTCCCGTCGGGATGCCTCGTTTGGCCAGGCTGTTCTCCAGCATCTCTTTCAAACTTAGAACAACTCCTACCCGCCATCCTGGGGTTCGATGCCAGAGATCCATGGGAGGAAGCATGATCCATCTCAACCTGGTTTTCGCAGCTTCTGGGGTCATCTCCCTGGCATCTTTCAGCTGGGGAGTCCCCATATGTGAAGACTACATTCCTGCTTGTTCCTGGAGATAGCGTAGTTACTTACGTGTAACAGGTAATCTCCGGGAACAGCAGGAATTGAGTTTTCACAACCCACCCACCTCCCCTAGGAGTTGTATTTCTCTCTCTCTCTCTCTCTCTTTTTCTCTCCTTCTGTCCTTTGCCTCAGCTATAAACTCAACTGAAGAGGAAGAGTTGGAACGGCAGGAAGGCAGCTGCGCAGGCGCAGTGGGATGCTCACAAAAGCTTTCTTATTAGACGCTGGGGAGCGTTCCCACACAGGCTCCATCGGTACCGACAATATCCATATGTGAAGACTCAATTCCTGCTGTTCCCGGAGATCACCTGTTACAGATGAGTAACTATGCTTTATCCTCAGTAAGAAACCATAATTATTTGTAAACTTAGTATTGTAAGAGAGATAATCAAGTTATCGAAAATAGCATAATAATTCTGGTGTGAGCAAATGGGACACAGGCACTTTTGGGCATAAGAATTATGAATATGATAAAGCTTGATTTCAGCCTTTTTCATGTGCATTTTCATTATACTACTATTACTAATCATTTGTGTAGCGCTACAAGGCATACGCAGCGCTGTACATATAGATGTAAGACACAATCACTGCTCATCAGAGCTTACAATCTAATCAAGACAAAACACATAGTGAAACTGGGGACTAGAGTATGGTAAGATACACAAGTAGTGGACAAGAGAGTGAGGAGCATCAGGATCGAAAAGCGGCTTCAAAGAGATGGGTGTTTAGCCTGGATTTGAATAGGGCTAGAGAAAGGGGCCCGATGCACAGACTCAGGTAGTTTGTTCCAACCATATGGAGCAGCAAGATGGAATTAAAGAAGTCTGGAGTTGGCAGTGGCAGAGAAAGGCATGGATAAAAGGGATCTGTGAGAGGAGTGGAGTTCCCAAGGAGGGGTGTAGAGTGAGATAAGAGAGGAAAGGTAGGGCAAGGGGTAATACTAAAAATGTTTGTTACATTATTTGGGGTTATCTCACACCTTTCATTGTTAGCTCAAGGTGAGTTACACTAAGATATAATAGATATTTCCCTGCCCCAGTATGCTTACAATCCAGATTTATACTTGAGGCAACAGAGGGTTAAGTCACGACAGTACCAAGCTAGAAATGCGCCCAGTGTGACTCACAAACCTGTTGCCTCCCCCACCCATCTGTGTGAATGAACTCATTCTTGTCAGCAGATATTTGCGCCCCTTCTATATTTGCATCCTATGCGGCCATACAGCTTGCACAGCCCTGCTTTAAATGACTTGCCCAAGCTCACAGGGAACATCAGCAGGATATGAACCCTTGGCTTCTCTGGCTTTAGCATGTCGAATGATCATTCATTCTGCCAAATTGACTTAAGATAATATGTTTATAGAAGTAGGTTCTAGAGAATGTAGATTAATTTACTGGTTCAACGCAGATGCAAATGATTCAGTAATAAATGGTTGAACTGACCTGCAGCTTTCTAATAGCGCAGTGGATTGTCTCAACATTTGGAAGTGCGATTAAGTCTATCAAGGAGAGAACTTATCTCCAGGAACAAGCAGGAATGAGTCTTCACATATGGGTATGTCGGTACCAACGGAGCCTGCGCGGGAGCGCTCCCCAGCGTCCAATCAGAAAGCTTTTGGGAGTATCCCACAGCGCCTGCGTGCTGCTTTCCCGCCTTTCCAACTGTCTCTCCTCAGTTGTTCTTTTTCTGCGGAGCCAGCAGGTCATGTGTTCCTGTCACCGCAGAAGAATTTCCTTATTTTTTCTTTATTTCTTTTCTGTCACGTCTGCCTTCTTCGACACTGTACCGCTACCGCCGGTCATTGTTCTTTTCTTTTAAAAAAAAACAAACAACAAAACCTTTTTTCCATTTATTTTCTTCAGGTGTACTTCAATTTTGGGCCTTAGGCCCAAAACCTTTTTCCTTAAATATGGAAAAGCCTGCCTCAGGATTTAAGAAGTGCACAAAATGTGGCGGTACTATCTCCGTCACCGACACCCATGACTGGTGTCTAAAATGTTTAGGCCCTGACCATTCCATTACAGATTGTGTGTCCTGTTCTATGATGCCTAAGAGAGGTCGACAGAACCAAGCTGCCAAGCTCAGTACCCTGTTTCCCTCTGATGCGGCTTTGGTAGCATCGACGTCTTCCAGGGCTTCTTCTTCCTCACATGGATCTCAGGTAACTAAACATAAATCCAGACGGTCCTCGAAGGGTAAATCTCCTTCTAAGCATCGAGATGCCTCTGGCCTTGCCCTCGAGGATTCTGCACCGGCAAAATTACCCCGGCAGGAGGCTTCGGCCTCTAAAGCATCATTATCGGGGTTCCAGGATGTTCTCCAGGACCAAGCAGGAAGTCAGTCCTCACATATGGGTGACGTCGGCGCCGACGGAGCCCTCGCGGAGCAATTTTCCCCAGCTTTCAAAGAAAGCCTTTGGGAATTGCAGCGCGCATGCGCGGTCCTCTTCCCGCCCAAGGGTGCCATCTTGCTCAGTCTTCTTTTTTCCACGGAGCCCTACAGACGTTGCCTGTGAATCCCCGCAGAAAAGTTGATTTTCCACTATTTTTATCTATTTTTTCTTCAGTTCGACGCCGGTTCTTTTCCCGCCCGGACTCGCGACGTCAGTTACGAGTCCGTCCTTTATTTTTCAGTTTTTTGTCCTTCGTGACAGATTTCGCGCTTTTTTCCTTTTTTCCCTGGCTGGCCCGGTCGTTCGACCTCGCAGGGGCCCTTTTTCCCCCGATGGCGGCCAGTGGTTTCAAAAAGTGTGACCTCTGTAAGAAACTTATGTCTCTTACAGACACTCATGACTTCTGCCTCCGCTGCCTCGGCCCCGATCATGACCCCATGATCTGCACGCCATGCGGCAAAATGTCCTCAAAAGCATTGAGGAGTCGGCAGCACCAGCGGGAGCGTATCTTCTCTGACTCCGGCCGGGCTCGGACCTCATCAGAGGCTTCGACGTCTCGGGACTCTGGTCCTGAGCATCGTCGGAGTTCCTTTGAAAGGGGGTCTCCTACCCGGGAGCATCATCGGAAGAAGAAACCCGCGAGGGCGGGATCGGTGGATGCTCCTGGTTCCTCGAGGGCCAGGTCGCATAGCCCCGATTCCCGTCCCGGGTTCTTGGAGTCAGAGAGGCCGTCAAAACATCCTCGACTCGAGATGGACTTGCCCGCTCACGTAAGTACGGTTGTCCTCGTGGACTCGCCTCCGAAGGACCCGACGTCGGGCCCCGAGTCGGGGGCTACTGGGTCTCCTGAGCTCGGACTCAGGTTGACGGCCTTGGGGTGCAGTTTGTCTGCCTTCTTGGACCAGCAGCGGGCATTGATCGCTGGCCTCGCTGGCGCTTCTGCCCTGACCGCCGGGACATCGACCTCCAAATCGACCCCGGAGACCGAGCCGATCCTCGAGTCCATGTGGGCTCGAGTCGATCCTCGGTCGAGGTCTCCTTCGGCCTCCCGTTCGGGACCGAGGTCGTCGACGCCGACTCCTTCGACGTCGGGGCGGATAGCATCAGTGCCCGCCCGACCGGAGCCGGTCGACTCCTCCTCCGAGGAGTCGGCCTGGGAATCTGAGGACGAAGAGTCACCTGGTTCCTTTCGGACTCGGTGTGTCCCTTCGGACTCCCCCGAGTCTGAACCTCGGAGACGGTCCCCCCCGGAGGATACCCGGTTCTCGGACTTCGTGAGGGATATGGCCAAAGCCTTGGCCTTCCCTGCGGATCCCGAGGAGGAGCCTCGAGTCGAAGAACTCGACGCCCTCCAATATGACTCTCCCCCGAAGGAGGCCTTTATTGTACCGGTTCCTCCAATGCTGGAACGGCTTCTCTTCCGCATGTGGGAGAGCCCGGCGTCGTCGCCGGTGTTGAGCAAGCGGGTCGATTCCATTTATCGAGTCCACAAGAGCCCTGGGTTCCAAAAGGCACAACTACCGCACCATTCCATGGTGGTGGAATCGGCCATGCATAGACTGAAGAGTCAAAAAATGCACTCCTCGGTGCCCCCTGGTAGGGAAGCCCGAAGCCTGGATGCTCTCGTTAGGAAGTGCTTCCAGGGCTCTATGCTTGCTTGTCGAGTCCAGACATACCAGCTCTACATGGGCATGTATCTCCGAGACCTGGCTAAAGAAATAGCCGGGTTCTCTGCTGGTCTCTCCGACGAACCTTTGCAGAGGTTCCAATCCTTGTCTACTGGCATTCGGGAGTGCTCCAAGTTTATCTCTCGAGCAGCCTATGATGGGTTTGAGGCTTCGGCTCGAGTAGCCGCGGCCGGCATTGGTGGACGCCGCCAGGCTTGGCTTCAGACGTCCGACCTCGAGCCCTGGGTGCAGGACAAGTTGGTCGATGTCCCCTGCCGAGGTGATAACCTCTTTGGCAAGCCCATGGATGAGAAGGCTGCACAAATCGAGACGGAGACTCTCACCAGGACTCGTCTCTCCAGAAAGACCTCTGCTCCTTCTCAAAAGAAGAAGGCCTCGGGGAAAAAGCCCTTTTACCCGAGGAAGGGTGCTGCCTATAAATACTACCCTCAGTATCAGGCCCCCCCAGCTCCCCCACAGGGAAAGCAGGCCAAGGGTTGAGGTAATGGGCCCCGTAGGCAGCCAGCCCCCAAGCCTGCACCACCGGCCCCTGCTCAGCAGGGTGGGGGTTTTTGACTTTCTCAGCATAGCCTCTCCCCCTCAGCTGGTTTCTCTCAGCACAGGAGGCCGGCTAGTCCACTTTGCCCACAGATGGTCCAACATCACCACAGATACCTGGGTGCTTCAGATAGTTCAAAAGGGCTATCTTCTTCATTTTCACAAGGTACCTCCCTCCTACTTTCCAGGGGAGCCTTCCAGACTCCCTCTGCACAGGGACTTACTCCTTCAGGAGTTAGCAAGTCTTGTTCAGGAACAAGCCGTGGAACCGGTGCCCCACCACCTGAAGGGTCAAGGGTTTTATTCCAGATACTTCCTGATTCCGAAAAGAACAGGAGGCCTCAGACCCATCCTAGACTTGCGCAACCTCAACAAGTTCCTTGCAAAGGAGAAGTTCAAAATGCTTACCCTTGGAATCCTGCTGCCCTACCTCCAGCAGGGAGACTGGCTATGCTCCTTAGATTTGAAGGATGCGTATACTCATATCCTTATTCATCCAGACCACAGACAATACCTCAGGTTTGTGGTGGACGGACGCCATTACCAGTACAGAGTACTACCTTTCGGCCTATCCTCCGCCCCCAGAGTGTTCACCAAATGCCTAGCAGTGGTGGCAGCCTATCTGAGACTTCAGGGTCTCTTTGTGTTCCCATACCTGGACGACTGGCTCATCAGAGCCCAGTCTGCCCAAGAAGCCACTCAGGCTACTCATCGCACGGTGGCTCTGCTCCAGCACTTGGGATTTGTCATAAACTTCGCAAAGTCCACTTTGCTCCCCTCTCAGGATCTAGAATTCATCGGCGCCAGGTTGGACACTCTTCAGGCGCGGGCCTTCCTGCCTCTGGACAGGGCCCAAAGGCTCATGGATCTCGCCAGCCGTTTTCACAGCAATTCCCTGGTCTCGACCAGACAATTTCTGAGACTGCTCGGCCATATGGCTTCCACGGTCCATGTAACCCCCTATGCCCGCCTGAACATGCGACCTGCTCAATGGTGCCTTCGCAAACAATGGCATCAGGCCACTGGGAGCCTAGCGGACTCCGTACAAATCTCCGACCAGCTGGTCTCCTCTCTGCGATGGTGGCTTCACCTGCCAAACCTAGTGCTCGGGGTGACGTTTCAGCCCCCTGCACATTCTCAGGTCCTGACGACCGATGCTTCTCTCCAGGGCTGGGGAGCACATTGCCAAGGGACTTGTACTCAGGGTCTCTGGACTCCTTGGGAGTCCGCTCAGCAGATCAACTTCCTGGAGCTCAGAGCCATCCGCCTAGCGCTCAAAGCCTTCTCTCACCTGATTTCTCACCAGTCAGTACTTGTCCAGACAGACAATCAGGTTGCCATGTTCTACGTGAACAAGCAGGGCGGAACCGGCTCCTTCCTTCTCTGTCAGGAAGCACAGAAGCTCTGCTCTTGGGCTGTCCATCGCAACATCGTCCTCAAAGCTGTCTATCTCCCAGGTCAAGAAAACTATCTGGCAGACAAACTGAGCAGGATCCTCCAACCACACGAGTGGAGATTGGATCCGCTGGTGGTTCAGCGGATCTTTCTACGGTGGGGCCTCCCCACCATGGATCTGTTCGCCAGTCCTCTGAACCGGCAGCTTCCCAGATTCTGCTCTCGACAGCCGCATCCTCTCCGGGTAGCGGCGGATGCTTTTCTGATTCCATGGTCCGCAGGCCTCTTGTATGCCTTTCCACCCATGCCTCTGGTGTCTCGGACGCTCTTCAAAGTTCTCAGAGACAAGGCATCGATGATCCTAGTGGCTCCCCGGTGGCCGAGGCAACCTTGGTTCCCGCTTCTGATGCAGCTGGCGGTGGACACCCCTCTTCCTCTGGGGTTTCAGCCCGACCTCCTCTCGCAGGATCAGGGGACGCTCCTGCACCCCAACCTCCGGTCCCTTCATCTGATGGCCTGGCTGCTGAAAGGGTAGTCCTTGCTCCTCTCCAGCTGCCTCCAGATGTGGAAGAGGTCGTCTTGGCCTCCAGGAGGCCTTCCACCCGGAAGTCCTACGCTCTTAAGTGGCGTCGGTTCTCCGTCTGGTGTACTCAGCAGTCTCAAGACCCCTTCTCCTGTTCGGCATCAGTGGTCTTGCAGTACTTGCTTTCTCTTTCCAATCTTGGCCTTAAGTCCAACTAGGTCAAGGTCCACCTCAGTGCTCTTTCTGCGCATCACGTGCCGGTGGATGGTAGACCTCTTTCCAGCCACCCTCTGGTGGCTCGTTTTCTCCTTAAACCACCTTTGCGCCCGCCAGCCCCAAACTGGGATCTCAATGTGGTTTTACAGCGGCTTACCTGTCCGCCTTTTGAGCCTATGGCTACCTGTCTTCTTCGTTTTCTTTCCTGGAAAACCTTGTTCTTGGTGGCCCTCACTTCGGCTAGACGCGTTAGTGAGCTGCAGGCCCTGGTATCTGATCCTCCTTACACTAGGTTCTACAAGAACCGGGTAGTCCTACGGACTCACCCTAAGTTTCTTCCTAAAGTGGTTTCCCCTTTTCACATCAACCAGGAGGTGGTACTTCCGACCTACTTTCCCAGGCCACACTCCAGCCGAGCTGAAATGGTCCTGCATACCCTGGACTGTAGAAGGGCGCTGAACTTCTACCTGGACCGTACGCGGGAGCACCGAAGGGCGGTTCAGCTCTTCGTGTCTTATGACCCCAACAAGTTGGGGCTCCCTGTCTCCAAGCGTACTCTGTCCATCTGGATTGCGGACTGCATCGCTTGGGCTTACGAGGCTGCGGGCCTCGTGCTGGAAGGTAGAGTCACCGCTCATTGTGTTCGGGCGAAGGCTACGTCAGTGGCTTACCTCCGCTCTGTTCCGTTGGCAGACATCTGCCGGGCCGCTACTTGGTCTTCAAGCCAGACTTTTGCAGCCCATTACTGCCTGGAGAGGGAGTCCCGCAGGGACAGTGCTTTCGGACAGGCAGTCCTCCGTAACCTCTTTGAGGTATAGTCAACTCCTACCCTCCATCCCGGATGTTGGGCTACCGGTTGGAGACGTATTCAGAGAAGATTCCTTCCTTCTGTGCTGCTGAGCTAAAGGGAGCTCATTTTTGTGCTTAGGGTCTCCGGTAGCCTTAAGCTTGGGAGTCCCATATGTGAGGACTGACTTCCTGCTTGGTCCTGGAGAAAGCGTAGTTACTCACCTGTAACAGGTGTTCTCCAGGAGCAGCAGGAATCAGTCCTCACAACCCTCCCTCCTCCCCTTGGAGTTGCAGTTATATGCTTTCGTTTTTGCTAATTTTTGCTGTCTTTTAGCTATGTCATCTGACTGAGCAAGATGGCACCCTTGGGCGGGAAGAGGACTGCGCATGCGCGCTGCAATTCCCAAAGGCTTTCTTTGAAAGCTGGGGAAAATTGCTCCGCGAGGGCTCCGTCGGCGCCGACGTCACCCATATGTGAGGACTGATTCCTGCTGCTCCTGGAGAACACCTGTTACAGATGAGTAACTACGCTATCTCGATGGCGTGGCCTCGACAGATCTCCTGGTGCCATGCTCTGGGGTACCGGTGGCTTCCACCGGTACCGACTTCCAGGCATTGGCGGCGTGGATGGATCAGAGGATTCTATCCATCGAACGCAGTCTGGCGGCTTTCCTTGTGGCATCGATGCCCATGGTACCGCAACAGACTATTCTGCCGGTACCGGCTCCGGCATCGCCATCGGCACCGATCCCGGTACCAGTGGCGTCGACATCGGCATCGGTGTCCGCTATGCCGGTACTCTGCCCTCTGCAGCCCTCTGGTACCGATACTCCGGTACCGGTGATCCCAGTCGGTACAGGTATCGGGCTTTGCAAGAGCATCCCGACAGACGATACTTCGATTCCTCTGAGAATTCTGAAGAGTCTGTCGATGCAGTGATGCTTCTTCCACAAGAGGAGTCCTCTCCTAAACAAAGGATGTCTCCTCCAGAGGACTTGTCTTTTCAAGACTTTATCAGAGAGGTGGCTCGGGGCCTCTCTATTACAGTGGCCCCAGAGTCAGAGCCTAGAGCTAAGGAGTTAGATATTTTACAATATCCTAAAACTCCTAAGGAGGCAGCTACCTTACCTATTCATGAGATTCTGTATGATCTCATGTTAAGGATGTGGGAAGCACCTCTAACCACCTCTCCTCATTCTCGCAGGTTGGACACCATGTATCGGGTCCCTCCTTGTCCTGGTTTCCATAAAACTCGGCTTCCTCACCACTCTATTGTGGTTGAGTCTGCAATGAGAAAGATTAGAAGTGCCAAGAGACATGCCTCTAATCCTCCAGGACGTGAATGTAGAACCCTGGATGCTTTTGGTAGAAGAGTCTTCCAAGCTTCCATGCTTGCTGCGAGAATTAATTCTTATAGTCTCTACATGGGAATGTTCTTAAAAGAAGTCACTGACCATTTGCAGACTTTAAGTCCTTTTATGTCTGACAATAAAAGGCAAGAATTTCTCACTGGGCTCAAACATGCCCAGGATATCTCCAAATTCTCCAACCGTGCAGCTTTCGACTCCTTTGAATGCGTAAGCAGAGCCTCAGCTATAGCTATAGGTGCACGTAGGATTGCTTGGCTTCAAGCATCTGATTTGGAGATCTGGATCCAAGATGAATTGGGAAATATCCCTTGTACAGGTGAGAATCTGTTTGGTAAGGATTGGCAAGCAAAAGCCAATCAGATGGATGCTGAAAATTCTGCTTTGGATAGACTATCCAAATCTACAGCTGCTCCTGCTAAGAAAAGGTTGTTCAAGAAAACACCTTTTTCTAAAAAGGGAAGATCCTATCTTGCTTATAGTCAGAGAGCATCTTCTGCAGCTCAGTTCCCTTCCAAACGTCAGCAATCCTCCAAACAGACCAAGGCAAAGGCTGTGAAGCTTGCTCCAGCCCAGCAATCTCGGCCCCCTCAGGGCCTTTGACTTTCTGCTAGAGAACTTAGCCTTCCTGGCTCTAGAAGGACCAGAGCCCTCCACCATTCCAGGAAGGTTATGTCACTTTGCTCCCAGATGGGGGCAAATCACAGCAGAGCATTGGACACTCTCCATCATAAGAGAGGGGTACAAACTTCATTTTTCCAGCTTGCCCCCTCTCACAAGAGTGCACCAGTTCAATTCTCCAACCTCCCTCCTCAGCCTGTTAGAGCAGGAGGTTGCCACTCTTCTAGCCCAGGGGGCAATAGAGGAAGTGCCTTCTCAACAACAGGGCACAGGGTTCTACTCCCCCTATTTTCTTATCCCAAAGAAAACAGGGGGCTTCAGATCCATTTTAGATCTCAGAGAGTTGAACAGATTCCTAGTCAAAGAAAAATTCAAGATGGTTTCTCTAGGAACTCTGCTGCCATACCTTCAGAGTCAGGATTGGCTTTGTTCTCTAGATCTCAAGGATGCGTACACTCATGTTCTCATCCATCCAACTCACAGAAGGTTCCTTTTCCAGGAGAAGCACTATCAATACAGAGTGCTCCCCTTTGGCCTGGCCTCTGCACCAAGGGTGTTCACGAAATGCATGGCAGTGGTTGCTGCTTTTCTGCGCACCCTGGGAATATTTGTCTTCCCTTATCTGGACGACTGGCTCATTCGAGCTCCCACTCAATCAGAGGCCAAGACTGCTCTAACCTGCACAATGCGTATCCTTCAATATTTAGGGCTGGTAATAAACATCCCAAAATCCAATTTGATCCCTACTCAGTCCCTGGAGTTTATAGGGGCGTTGCTGGATACCACACGGGCAAGGGTCTATCTTCCTCAGGCCCGTTGCCTTCACTTGATGCAGTTAGCTTCTCAAGCAGAGTCAAAACTCCTACTAATTGCTCGAGAAATGTTACAGTTGCTAGTCCACATGGCATCCACCGTTCATGTGGTACCATATGCTCACCTTCACATGAGAGCAGCTCAGTGGACTTTATCCACCCAATGGACCCAGGCATTAGGCTGCCTGTCAGACAAAATAGCAAACACAAGTCGCCTCATTTTGTTCCTCCAGTGGTGGAAGTCCCCTCAAAACCTATTGCTGGGGTCTCCCTTTCAACAGCCTCTACCCCAGGCAACTCTTACAACAGATGCTTCTCCAATGGGCTGGGAAGCTCATCTTCAGGACCTCTCCACCCAGGGCATCTGGTCCCCACAGGAGACTTGTCTACATATCAATCTCTTGGAACTCAGAGCAATCTTCCTTGCTCTGCGAGTTTTCCACACCCTGCTCACCCACAAGACAGTCCTTGTCCACACGGACAATCAGGTAGCCATGTTCTATATAAACAAGCAGGGAGGAACTGGCTCTCTGTCGCTTTGCAACGAAGCTCTGCGACTGTGGGCCCTCGCCAGAGAGCATCACATTCATCTTCTGGCAGTCTATCTTCCAGGTGTTCAAAACTCTTGGGCAGACAGACTCAGTCGAGTTCTGCTTCCACACGAGTGGTCCCTACATATGGACCAGGTATCCAAGATTTTTCAAATTTGGGGAACCCCGGACATAGACCTCTTTGCAAGTCTGTGGAATGCCAAACTTCCCCGGTTCTGTTCCAGAACTCCGGCTCAGGGGGCTCAGGCAAGGGATGCTTTCCTCCTTCATTGGGGTCAAGACTTCCTGTATGCCTTTCCACCCATTCCCCTAATTCCCAAAACCCTGTTTAAGCTTCAGAGAGACAGAGGCCACATGATTCTCATAGCTCCACATTGGCCATGGCAAGTGTGGTACCCTCTGCTTCTACATCTCTCTCAAGCTCCCTCCCTAGAGTTAGGGTCTGCTCCAGACCTCCTCTCTCAGGAGGACAGAAAGTTGTGGCATCCCAATCCCCAGTCTCTGCATCTCAGGGCTTGGTTGCTGAAGGCCTAGATCTCCAGGATCTTCATCTTTCTCAACAAGTGAAAGATGTTCTTTATGCTTCCAGAAAACCTTTCACTAGACATTCTTACGCTTTCAAGTGGAAGAGGTTTACCATCTGGTGTTCTGAAAAGGGTCTTAACCCCAGGGCCATACCTCTGGAATCGTTGCTGGAGTATCTCCTTCATCTGTCTAATGCAGGCCTTAAGACAAATTCAGTAAGAGTCCATTTGAGTGCTATTGCAGCTTCCCTCAAGCCTCTAAATTGACAACCTGTTTCCTCTCATCCCCTTGTAGCAAGGTTCATGAGAGGCCTCCTTTTAACAAAGCCTCCCATTAGACCACCACCGGTGGCATGGGACTTAAATTTGGTTCTTGGACAGCTTATGAAGCCGCCTTTTGAACATTTAGCTACCACCTCCTTGAAATACCTTTCTTGGAAGGTTATCTTTCTCATTGCAATCACATCAGCACGCCACATCAGTGAATTGCAAGCACTAGTAGCTAATCCACCTTATACAAGGTTCCATCATGACAAGGTGGTCCTTAGGACTAATCCACACTTTATGCCTAAGGTGGTCTCGCCTTTTCACCTCAACCAAGAGGTCTACCTACCTGTCTTTTTTTCCAGGACCTCATGCATCAAGTGCAGAGAGGAATCTTCATACCCTGGACTGTAAAAGAGCTCTAGCTTTTTACTTACAGAGGACACAGCAACATAGAAAGTCTTCCCAACTCTTTGTTGCTTATGATCCTTCTCATTTGGGACAACCAGTCTCCAAGAAAACACTTTTTAACTGGATTGCCCAATGTATTTCTTTCGCCTATCAGAGCAAGAACATTTCTCTGGAGGGCCATGTCACAGCTCACAATGTGAGAGCCATGGCAGCCTCAATGGCTTATCTGAACTCTTTGTCTATCGACGACATCTGTCGAGCAGCCACTTGGGCCTCGGTTCATACCTTCACAGCCCATTACTGCTTGCACAAGGACTCCCGCCGGGATGCCTTCTTTGGTCAGGCTGTTCTCAAACACCTGTTCCATACTTAATCAACTCCTACCCACCATCCCTCATGGGATGCCAGAGATCCAGGTGGGGAAGTGTAGCCCTGTCCCAGGGACACACAACCTATGGGCTCTCTCCCTGGCATCAAAAGCTAGGGAGTCCCCATATGTGAAGACTCATTCCTGCTTGTTCCTGGAGATAGCACAGTTACTTACCTGTAACAGGTGATCTCTGGGAACAGCAGGAATAAGTCTTCACAACCCACCCACCTCCCCTAGGAGTTGTCTCTCTCTCTCTCTATCTCTCTTCCTTTCCCTTTCTCTCCCTCTTTGTCTCAGCTATTAAACTCAACTGAGGAGAGACAGTTGGAAAGGCGGGAAGGCGGCACGCAGGCGCTGTGGGATGCTCCCAAAAGCTTTCTGATTGGATGCTGGGGAGCGTTCCCGCGCAGGATCCGCCGGTACCGACGTACCCATATGTGAAGACTTATTTCTGCTGTTCCCAGAGATCACCTGTTACAGGTAAGTAACTGTGCTTTATTGGTGTTTGATAGATGGGTTTACAAACCCTTTGTAAGACATTGGAATTCATATTTCTCTGTTTTGTACTTTACTTGCACCATCATTTCCCCCTGCATCTCTCCACTTTTCCAATTTTAAATCATTTGTGGAGTGGAGGAGTAGCCTAATGGTTAGAGCACTGACTTGGGCCTTGAGCCAAGTCACTTAACTCTTCATTGCCTCAGAAAATTCCAAGTTATCAGTGTCCCTGTTTTATGTACATTACCAAATGTAAGTTACAATGTAAACTGCTTTGACTGGAATGATAAAGCAGTATAAAAAACCTGTTAAATAAATTTGTACAGTCTGAATTCTGTGATTTATTTTCCTTCTAGCTGTCTGAGAGCTATTCGTGTGCTTCAAAAGAATGGACATGTCCCCAGTGATTCTACTGTTTTTAAGTCATATGCAGAGTGTGGACACTTTGTGGATGTTCGTTTAGCAGCATTGGAAGCAGTTGTCGATTACACAAAAGGTAGAGGCTATTTCCCTTTCTATATAATTCAACAAAAATAAAGACGTTGAAAGCTTAACTGTCTACACAAGGAAATCATTTATCAGCTTATTCTTTTTAAGGCTCACTTCATTACAAACCACTCAAAATCCAACTTCGCTTTGTTGAAATACACCCTTGCAGTGGTGTATAACATTGCTTTATTGCTTTTGAGTCCGTTTTGTTTAAGTACTGTTTTTTTAACAGATCTTTCAGTGATCTTAGTGTTTTATGATGCCTCTATGCGAGTTCTGTGTAAATGTTCATTACATGTTTTAATTTTTAGCCTGCCTTTCCAAATAGTGCTCATGGTAGCTTATACCATTTTTTGAATTCAGGTACAGTAGGTATGATGATCAGCTTATTGACTAAACTTTTGACGACTTGGAGAAAAAGTGTTGCATGAGCCAAAGGTTCATAAAGTAAATCCACATACCACCATAATTGCTATAAAAATATGACTCGGTCCATATTAAAAAATAATGTAGCTAAAACTATGATCACTCAAACTCATGCTATATGTTGCTGTAAAAACGTTGTTCCTTAAGGGTAATGGCGACAGAGCTCATTCACCCACAATATATAATGGCAGTCATCCACTGTCATGTAATGCCTGCCAGGTAAATAAATCATCGCTCATTTTTGTCCCCATTATTAATGTACTCAGTCCTCATATCCAGGAGGAGTAGCCTAATGGTTAGAGCAGTGACTTGGGAGCCAAGAGACCAGGATTTGATTCCCACTAGCACTCTTTGTGGCCTTGGGCAAGTCACTTAACCCTCCATTGCCCCAGAAAAATCCAAGTTGTCATTGTCCCTGTTTAATGTACTTTACCAAGTTTAAATTGCAATGTAAACCACGTTGACTGAAATGATAAAGCGGCATAAAAAACCTGTTAAATAAATAAAGCTATATTTTTCTTAATTTTTATCTCTTAAATAACAATGTAGCTAACAACGTTATATTCTCTTAGCATTTTAGTTTCCACTCCCAATCTGAATGATCTCCACTTAGAGTCTCCACTCCGACCACATCCATAGGTATCACCAAGCCAAATGGTTTCTTCAGGAGTTTAAATTACTGCTGAAACAAGAATAAAAACAGCAAAAATCAGCATAATATCCGACAGAGGAAAACAATGCCTCTTCTCTTCATACCTTCACATTCTCTGCACAAAAACGTTGTGCCTGCCCAAAGCCCTGAAATGGAAATTTGCCTGCTGATTGGTTAATAAAACCACTACCACTTGATCTGATTATTCAGTCCCTGTGGGCTCATAGTGTGCCAATTAAAAATGTACATCTGTTCCTGTTGACACAATTGCTTTGAGAAATTCCCACCACCCACAACCCCTAGCTGTTCAATTACAAAGCATTGTAAATCCTGAAGGGAGTTCCTTGATCTAAGAGATACATTGGTCAAACTACACGTATGTTGAAATCAAGAATTATAGAACATCTGTCTGCTATACATTGGGACAATCAAATGTCCCCCATTGGTGATACTTAGCATGAAGTTAGAAACATAGAAACATGGGGGGGCGGAGCCTGCGACGATACAAGATGGCTGCTTAAGAGCGCTGCTCTAGTGGTCCCCGACAAGAATCTTGCGAATTACCCTTTACCGCACAAATTATTTTGACTCCGAACCTGCCTTCAAGGATCCACTGAAGGAAGAGGCATGACTAGTGGTAAGCCCACGAAGTTAGACTTCGCAGCAAGCGTGAATTCGGGCTCTAAAAGAGCAAAGTCTGATCCCCTTTCACCCCACAAGATGGCTGCACCACGGGAGGCTGAAGAGATGACAAGAGAGCTCTTGGGGGAAATTAGAGCAGTAAAGGAATTGGTAGTGGCAAATGGAGACGCTTTGGTGCAGGTACAAGCAGAAATCCATGATATAAGAGCACAAATGGAGGTCTTTACGAGTCAACTGGATAATATCGTCGCGACTGTGGCTGCGCATGAAGAGAAGCTTACACTTTTTGATAAGACTCTGAAGAAGATAGAGCACTTGGAGCTGAACATGGAGGACTTAAGTAATAGAAGCAGAAGGAATAATATTAGAGTTGTAGGAGTCCTGGAGGGTGTGGAAGGTCTGGATATGATCTCCTTTCTTGAGAAAACTCTGCCTACGCTGTTACGGCTGAAACTATCGGGGCCGATTGAAATTGAAATAGCGCATAGGGTTCCAGCTCAGCCAAACTTGCCCTCACGGAGACCGAGGCCGATAATATTTTGCCTGCTAAGGTATCAACAGGCTGTTCAGATTTTGGCAGCTGCAAGAGCTCATACGTCACTTACCTTCGAAGGGCATAATATCTTTTTCTTCCCTGACTTCTGCAAGGCAACAGTGGAAATAAGGAAGCAATTCCTAGCGTTGAGACCCTGGCTCCAGCACTTGCAGGCCCGATATGGGCTTTTCTATCCTGCTCAGCTCAAAATAATCCTGAACAATCACACCAAAGTGTTTGAGGATCCTGTAATAGCAGCTCAGTTCATCGAAGAGCAAGAGGCCCTAAAAATGCAATAACTGTTCACTATCAAGATGAAGAATCTTGACTGGCAGGCAAGGGTGAAGTAGAACGATGATTTTGCCTTTAAGCTTCCCCAAGAATAATGATCTTGGGATAACAGTGATAATGGTCAATGTAGCTGGAAGATTTGTAATTGGAAACAGTATGCAATGTTTGTTGGGTGAAATGAGTATATATTTGTTGATAATGTGTCTGCTATATTAGGTGAATGTCTGCAGGAATGGATCTAGGTATTTGAAGTATCACAAGCGTAACGACTTTGTTTTTCAGTTTTCAAATTTAGGCAGTCCCCGTGTTTGGGGAGTGGAGTACTCTAGGATAAGCATGCTTGGCAAAAATGTACATGTTTTGGGTAGGGGTTCTCCTTTGTCTTGTTCGTCTCTCTCTGTTTCGCTAGCACAGTGGGAAGGGGAAAATAATACATATATGGTTGTATGTATGAGCTAATCTAATGCAGACAGATAGGAGAGTACAAGATGTTTATGTAGATAGGGTTTATCGCTTTTATTAGTCCGGGGGTATTAAGGGGGATGCACGCTGGCCATTTTGCAGTGCACATTGATTCACCCAATTTATTTTTCCTCCTTATGGAGGCGGTGTTGACACCTTGCAAGTTTCTACAGTTCAAGTCCGATAGAGTTTGCATTCGCAGAATTGCTAGAGCAGAACAAAAGATGTGTCGAGATCCTCAAGTCTCTTGGTATTCATGAATTCTTTTAAAATACTGTCCCTGAATGTTTATTTATTTATTTATTTACATTCTCTTATATACCGCACTATTCTGCATCAGTGCGGTTTACATTGAACAATTGAAATTACATTGAACAGGGCATTATAACTTGGAGATAACTATTTTTTTTACAGGGAACATGGGCTATCGAGGGTTAAGTGGCTTTCCCAAGACCACAAGGAGCACCTGTGGGACTAGAAACCCCAGTCCTTCTGGCCCAAGGTTGCTGTCCTCTAGTGGGATTTGAACCCTCGACCTTCCGGCCTGAAGTACCTTGCCCCAACCACTAGGCCACTCCTCCACTCCATGTTAAGGGCATACTCCACCCTATCAAATGAAAGAAGATACTAATGTATTGCCAAAAGCAAAAAGCTAATATAATAATGCTACAAGAAACCCACTTGTCCACTAAGGAGATGTTAAAGCTAGCTCTGGGTAAATACCGCTTAGCGACTCATGCACCCGCATGTGGGAAGAAGAATAGGGTGGTAATTATGGTTAATAAATCACTTAAGATTCAGCTTCTATCGACTAGGGCCGACTCGGAAGGCAGATGGGCCAGTGTGCATTTAATCTTAGAGGGTCAGCAGATAGTATTCTTCAATGTGTACGCACCTAACTGTGACAGTCCCAAATTTTTTCAGTCTTTGGCAGACGCAATCCAAGAATATTCCTCTTACTCCATCACAGTAGGAGGAAATTTTAATATGGCGTTAGATCCACTAATTGACCGTAAACCTAGTAGGCCGAAAAAGAGAGATAAAGCTTTGGAAGTGTTGACTTCCATTATGGAGAACCTAGGATTAGTGGATATATGGAGAGTGCTGCATCCAACTGAAGTAGATTTTACCACCTTCTCGCATCCACATGGGTCCTATTCCCGGATAGATTTTTTTCTAGTGACTCGATCACTTGTGAAAGGAGTCAGATCTACTGACATCCTTAGTACCCACATCTCAGATCATGCAGCGATAACCCTAGATCTTGTCTTTGCAGAGGAGCACTCCAGAAATGGTGCCTGGTTTTTCCCAAGATACTTACTTGCTGAAGAATCTTTTAAGTTTTATCTACAGCAGGCCATTAAAGATTATTTCGAGATTAATAAAACCGGAGATACACCTATTTGGGCTTGGTGGGAAGCATGTAAGGCCTCAATGAGAGCGAGGATAACCAGTTATGTTATTGCAGCGGAAAGAGAGGCCAGAAGCAAATTGATGGCCCTAGATCAACAGATAAGGGCGGGAGAAAGAATTTTACAAAGGCAATTCAATACTAAAGTATTAACACACCTGCAAAAACTAAGGTATCTATACAACTCGACTCTTAGTAAGGAAGTGGAAGAAGAGGCATTTGTCCATCAAGCTCGATATCACACAGAGGTAAATAAGGCCGGTAAACTGTTAGCTGCTAAGTTGAGACCACAGTGTGACAAATCTCACATAGTGATGATAAAAGACGAGCAGTCTGGGCCTCTCTACAAAGATAGTGACATATCAGATGCCTTTTGTAAATTCTACACACGGTTGTATGCATCCGAAGTGACTGTTGAGGAACCAGCTTTGAGAAGCTTTCAGGAACAGATTGCCCATCCCAAGTTGAACCCTGAGCAAATAACACCTCTTTGCAAAACTATAAACTCCGAGGAATTGAAGTTAGCCCTTTTAGGTATGAAAAATGGGAAAGCGGCAGGTCCTGATGGAATTCCGATAGAGTTCTATCAGATGTTCGAAAAGGATCTGAGTCCATACCTAGTGACTTACTATCAGCAACTTCAAGAACAAATTAATAATACTGGAACCTTTGCAGATACTACCATAGTAGTAATAGGTAAACCTAGTAAAGATCCGGAGCTAGTGGGCAACTATAGACCTATTTCTCTTTTAAATGCTGACTACAAGCTTTACTCCTCTATTTTGGCCAATCGCTTCAAGAAGATTCTTCATCTGCTGATACATCCAGATCAATGCGGATTTGTTTCAGGAAGATCTACAACGGACAATGCTAGTCTATTATGCAATCTGCTGGGAATTGCAGAGCATCTTGACTCTCCGTATATTGGTCTTTCATTGGATGCCGAAAAGGCTTTTGATAGGCTGGAATGGCCTTTCTTATTTCATGTTCTGGAGTGGTTTGGTTTCCCTCAAAAGTTTATTAATATGATTCAGGTGTTATACTCCAATCCCATGTCCAAGATCCTGGTCAATAGGAAGATGTCTCAGCCTTTTTCCCTGCATAGAGGAACGCGACAAGGCTGTCCAATGTCCCCTCTATTATTTAACCTAGCATTGGAGCCACTAGTGTTACTTATACGACAAACAGCAGAGATCAAGGGAATTGAAGTAGCAGACCTGCAGGTTAAAGTACCTGCTTACGCGGATGATCTGTTATTTTTTCTTCGCCCAGATTCACTTTCTCCTTTAATGCAACAAATAGAAAAATACTCTTGTTTTTATCGATACAAAGTTAATTGGATGAAATCGGTGACGTTTCCTCTTAATAAATATGGCAGCAGAACCATGATGAAGCAATTCTCGTTCCAATGGGAGCCTTCCGCAGTAAAATACTTGGGGGTCCATTATGGTGCTCCGTTAGATGAAATATTACGATTAAACAGTGAGAAGTTAAAAGAGATTGCGCGCTCCTTTACTCTGAAATGGTCCCCCTTGCACCTTACATGTTGGGGATGGTTAGAATCCATCAAGATAGTTCTGATGCCGAAACTAAACTATATATTGGGAATGGTTCCTATTCTGTTTCCAACATCTTTGTACAAAGGAATTGAGCGTATCTTGAGCAACTTTTTGTGGAATGGGAAAATACCCAGGATAGCCTTGAAGAAGTTAAAAGCTTGCAAAGAAGATGGAGGTGTTCATTTCCCGGACTTTCACTGGTATCATCTTGCGGCTTTATTAAGCCAGGGGGCATTGTGGACAGCAGATTCTACGCTCATGCAGAAACCAGTTTGGTTAGAGGTAGAGTAGCGCCTGGTTTCTCCGTGCCCAGTCAACTTAATTATGGGTATGAAATGGCCAGAAGCCTCTAAGGTAGGTCCTATAATTACATCTACGCAAAGAGCGTTCCAGACCCTCCTTCCTATCATTGAAACAGACAATCCTGTGTCTCGATGAATACCCATTTGGAATAACCCCTCTTTCAAAATAATAGAGTGTCTTTTGCTTGGAGAAGTTGGCAAAAATGTAACATTTGGGAAGTGGGACATCTGGTAGAGGAAGGCAAGTGGAAGTCGTTTCAAATCCTGCAAAGTGAATATAAATTGCCATCCTCCTGTTATTACCAATGGCTCCAGCTCAAGCATTGTGTAGGACAACAGATAAGGAATCCAAGTGCACTCTCGGATACTTGGGAGCTGAAGAGGATCATTGTGGGTTTAATCTCTGTGAAGGGTGGAATGTCAAATATATACGCATACTTTAGAAACAATATGTCAAGTCAGACAAAGGGCCTGAGAAGGATATGGGAGGATGAACTCGGTATCAATCTGACTCAAGAATCCTGGAACTCCCTGTGGGGCCCTCTAATTCGGACATCAAGATCGGCAGCTCTTACGCAGTCAATGTTCTTCTTAGCGCACAGGGCTTTTATTACCCCGGTCAAACTGGCCTAATGGAACAGTGGTGTGTCCCAGCATTGCTGGGCGTGTCAGAAGGATATTGGTACTTTGAGACATCTGCTCCTGGATTGCCCTTACATTCAGGCATTTTGGACGCAAGTTTGGATTAAGAGACAGCGAATATTGGGTTTTTTGTTTCCTCTGTCGTGGGGATAGTTGTACTGAGATCCAAGGCAGAAATCCCCATGTTGGCAAAAGAGCATTTTTTGTGCTAAATTTTATGCTAACGATTGCCATCAAAGTAATTCTAATGAAGTGGAAAGAGCCTGAGAAACTCTGCTGGCATCACTGGTGGAATCTAGTGTGCCTATATAACAAATACGAAAAAGCACAGGACAATTTTTCTCTAGCCAGGGGTAATGTAGTAAAACTGAGTAAATGGGCTGCTTTAGATAAATATGCGAATGTTGATGCAAACTGATGGTGGGGGTATTGTTGAGCTTGCAAGGTGTCGGGAAAGGTAGAAGGGGAGGTTTCTACGGGCTGTTTAATGCTGTAATGTGTTTTTGTTGTATTACTTTAGTTCTGTTAATGTTAATTATTTTTGGTTGTGAAGTTGTAAAATCCAAAATATAAATTAAAAAAAAGAAACATGACTTCAGAAAAAGACCACATGGCCTATCTAGTCTGTCCTTCCATATCACCCACTACAGGAGTCCCCTTTTTGCCCTTAGAGAACCTCTGTGTTTGACCCATCCTTTTTTGAATTTAGATACTGTCCTCATCTCTATCACCTCCACTGGGAGACTATTCCATGCATCTGCCATTCTTTCCGTAAATAAATATTTCCTCATATTACTCCTGAGTCTTTCCCCTTTCGCCCTCATCCTATGTCCCCTTGTAGCAGAGCTTGCTTTCAATCGAAAGAGGCTCGCCTCCTGTGCATTTGTGCCATGAAAATATTTAAATGTCTCAATCATATCACCTCTGTCTCGCCTTTCCTCTAAAGTATACATATTAAGGTCCTTAGTCTATCCTCATATGCTTTATAACAAACTATTAACCATTTTAGTAGCCACCCTCTATATTTTTTTGTTACTACAAGAGAAAGAAAACACCACATAGTGATATAGTTGTTTTTAAATGTTTTTTTCTAGGTGTTTGTTGTACTGTGCATGTTTTATATAGTCTCCAGGAACAAGCAGGAAATCAGTCCTCGTATATGAGTGACATTGGCGCCGATAGAGCACACGCGGAGCGTTTCCCCAGCTTTCAAAGAAAGTCTTCGGGGCATGCTACCACATATGCGTGGGCCCCTTCCCGCCCAAGGGTGCCATCTTGCTCAGTCTCCTTTTTTCCGTAGAGACCAATGGACGCACTTCCAGTTTCCTCCAAAAAATCCTTAAAAAATTAGCTGTTCCCGGTTTGCGTACCGGTTCCTCTTCCTGCCTTGAGCTGGTGCCAGGCCCGGTGCTGTTATCGGCTTTTCCCCTTGTTTTTTCATCAAGGCTTGCTTCAACCAGCGTTCGTGCCCTTTTTTGCAAGGGGGGAGTCGACCACGGCCTGGTGTCTTCCACCACATCTCCCAGTGGGTTCAAAAAATGTGACTGCTGCAGTCAAACCATGTCTGTCACAGACACCCATGACTGCTGCTTACGCTGCCTGGGTCTGGACCATGATAGCACTTCTTGTGACCTGTGCCAGGCTATGACACCTAAAACTAATAAAAAGAGGTCGGAATTGCAGGAGAAGTTGTTCCCAAGGTCCAACTCTGTACCAGCCTCCCCAACGCAGAGTTCCAAGCCCAGAACTTCTCGTGAGGCTCGAGCATCCTCGGAGTCCCATGGCAGCGGCTCCTCCGAGAAGACCTCGGACCCTGAGCAAAAGAAGAAAAGGTCCTCGAAGACCGTTGAGGTTCCACCGAGGAAACCAGGTAAGACCAGTCAGAGGGCCTCGGGCGACTCTGAGAAGTGTCCCACCAAGGTCCTCAAGAAGGATTCCTCGGCCAGTGAAGATCACGTGAGGTTCCTTGAGACTGTAGTCCTCATCGAGGATGCACTCATGAGAGTTCTGGTGCCGGGCCCGAATTCCTCTGCGCCCGCTCAAAAACTGCAGAGCCTTCTGACTTGGAAACCAGAATAGCAGCCATGGAGCAGAACATCACTTCTATCCTGGCCATGCAGCAGGCAATGATGTCGGGTTCATCCACATCATCTGCCCCTACGACCGGGCCCCCGACTGCGTGGGAGTCCTCAGTTGTCGAGCCGAACTTCAAGCACCACAAGCCTCTGGTAAGTCCTTGGCTCCGTTCGAGGTCTCTGTCCCATTCATCAGGCATCCGGTCCTCCCCGGCAAGTTTCCGAGACTCGGACCCCAGGTCCTCGTGGGGCCCCTTTTGGCTCGAGGCATGGAACTGCAAGACCTTGGACTCGTCATCCCCCCTCGACTCTGAATGGGAAACAAACGACAAGGCCTCCCAGGAAACTGGATGGCACTGGGACATCCCCTCTTACCCATCTCCCCCGGTGCCCTGGCAACATTCTCCTCTGGAGGACGTGGCCTTCCGTGACTTTGTCAGGGATATTGGCCGAGCCCTCTCGATACAAACCGAAGCAGAGGAGGGACCCCCCCCCCCCCTGCACCAAGGAACTGGAGATCCTCTAGTTCGAGTCTCCACCCAAGGAAACTCTAATGGTGCCAGTGCAACCGATCCTCGAGCAGCTACTTTTGAGAATGTGGGAGACCCCAGGCATCAGGTACCAGTGGTCAGCAGATGCCTCGATGCCAAATACCGCATCAGGAAGGGGCTGTGGTTCCACAAGCCCCAACTCCCACATAACTCCATGCTTGTCATGTCAACCATGCAAAAACTCAAGAGCCAGAAGAATTACTCTTCTGTCCCCCCTGGAAGGGATGCTAGAGCCCTTGACACCCTTGGGTGCAAGTACTACCAGGGCTTGATGCTGGTATGTCGAATCCAGGCCTATGAGTTGTACATAGGCATGTATCTGAAGGCCTTAACCCAGGAGTTGTCCGTGTTCTCAGCGGGGCTGTTTGGGGAACCTCTTCAATGGTTCCAAGCCCTGACTTCCGGGATCAAGGACTGTTCAAAGTTCCTCTCCCGAGTGGCCTACAACGGATTCAAGTCAGCAACCCAAATAGCAGCAGCAGGCATTGGGGCTCGATGCCAAGCCTGGCTATAGTCATTGGACCTCGAGCAATGGGTCCAGGACAAGCTGCTCGACATCCTCTGCACTGGAGAGAACTTGTTCTGCAAATCCTTGGCCAATAAAGCAGCCGAGATATAAGCCGAAGTGGTGACCCAACAGAGGCTATCAAAAAAGACCTTCCTTTCCCCACAAGAAAGCCTTGGGAAAAGGGGCACTTCCAGCAGTCACCACTACCAGTCCTTCTCCGACCCGCAGCAGGGTTCTCACCCCAAGAGACAGGGACAGGGAGCTCATAAGTCCAAGGCTCCGAAGCCTCAAGCTCCAGCCCAACCAGAGGGGGGCTTTTGACTCCTAGGGAAGGGTCTCCCCTCCCCTGGGATACTGTCACCAACCCATAGGGGGCTGCCTGGCACTCTTTTCCCACAGATGGGCCGAGGTCACCTCAGACCAGTGGGTGCTGCAGGTGGTAAAGGAGGGATACTTCCTCCGCTTACAACAGCTACCATCCGAGTTCTCCAGGAACAAGCAGAAAGTCAGTTCTCACATAAGGGTGCCTCTCGCCTCGATTACTGCAACCTACTCCTCTCTGGTCTCCCCGTGAGCCACCTCCTTCCCCTTCAATCTATACAAAATCACGCTGCTCGACTAATCTTCCGCCAGCCTCACCATGCCCACACTGCTCCTCTTCTCAAGTCGCTTCACTGGCTCCCTGTCCAATTCCGCATCCAATTCAAACTTCTCCTACTGACCTATAAATGCATTCACTCTATGGCCCCTCAGTACCTCTTATCTCTCCCTACGTCCCCTCTCGAAATCTGCGCTTCGCTAACAAATTACCGCTAGCAATGCCTTTCACCCGCATCGCGAACTCCCGACTGTGCTCCTTTCACCTTGCTGCACCATACACCTGGACAGCCTACCTGCATTTGTACGCCAAGCATCCTCCCTGGCCCTCTTCAAGTCCAGGTTGAAGACCAACCTCTTCACCATTGCTTTCAGATCCTGACTTCCATCCTCATCTTATCCTAACCCCCCGTCAACGTTTATGACCAAACTGTATAGACCATACCTACCTTGCGCAGAACTGACTAATGCTCTGTACTGTTCTGACTAGATTGTAAGCCCCGATGAGCATGACTCTGACGGGCAGGGACTGTCTCTTGTATCTTGGCTGCCTCTTGTAGGTTAGCTGTGCAGCACTGCTTGCATGGTGCTTTATAAGTGCTGAATGGTAGTAGTAGTAGTAAGTCTCACCTCCTCCCGACACAGTGCCTGGAGTTCATCGGGGCAAAGATCGACGCTCTCCATTTGAAGGTCTTCTTGCCCAGGGATCGAGCCGAGCGTCTCAGATCTCTAGCTCGGAACATACAGTACCATCCCTTGGTGCACACCTGGCTTCTTCTGCTCCTCCTCGGGCACATGGCCTCCATGGTCCACATCACCCCAGATGCTTGTCTCCACATGAGGATGGCGCAGTGGTGTCTCTTGGACCTGTGGTCTCAGGCCACAGGCCACCTCCGAGACAGTTTCAGTGACCTGCCAGTTGGCGGACTCCCCAGCATCTCGAAGCGAACATGTCCTTTCAGGCCTCAAGTCACTCGAAAGTCCTCACCACAGACGCCTCCTGTTCGGCTGGGGAGCCCACTACAGAAATCTCTGCACTTAGGGCAACTGGTCGCCAGACGAGAACGCCCAGCAGATCAACCTCCTAGAGCTCCGAGCCATACACTTAGCCCTGAGGGTCTTCTGTCAACACCTGCATCACCAGCCGATGCTAGTCCAGACGGACAACCAGATGGCGATGTTCTTTGTGAACAAGCAAGGGGGCACGGGGTCCCATACCCTTTGTCAGGAGACTCTGCTCGTATGCAATCCAACAGGGTATCCTCCTACAGGCAGTGTACCTGCCAAGTCAGCACAACCTGCTGGCCGACAGACTCAGGAGGGTTCTCTAGCCGCACAAGTTTCAGCTGGACCCCAGAGTGGCTGGTTGGCTTTTCCGGCTCTGGGGGGAGCCCGTTATGGACCTATTCACCAGCCCGAACAACTTTCATTTGCCTCACTTCTGCTCCCAGCAGGCTCCCCCCTCCAGGGTGGCAGCAGACGCATTCCTAGTCTCATGGTCATAAGGACTCATGTACGCCTTCCCCCCGACGCCGCTGATCGCCAAGACCTTGTTCAGGACCCTCCGCGACAAGGCCTCGCTCAACCTGATACCTCTTCGGTGGCCCAGGCAGCCATGGTTCCTGCTGCTGCTGCAGTTGACCGTGGAGGTCCCCATCCCATTGGGGTCCACCCGGGACTCCTATCTCAGGAGGGGGGGCTCTCTCCTGCACTCCAAGCTGGGGTTCCTGTCGCTGACAAAATGACTGCTGAGAGGGTGACTCTAGCCCCTCTCAACCTTCCAGCTGAAGTTGAGGACATCCTGCTGGCCTCTCACAAGGCCTCCACTAGGAAGGCTTACGCCCTCAAATGGCGCAGGTTCTCGGTTTGGTGGGCTGGTCCTTTCTCCTGCTCTGGTGGCTCTGGTGTTGCAGTACCTTCTTCACCTCTCTCAGTCAGGGCTCAAGTCTAACTCCATCTGAGTACACCTGAGTGCTCTGGCAGCGCACCACCATCCGGTGGATGATAAGCCCCTCTCGGTCCAGCTGTTGATGACCCATTTCCTTCAAGGGCCTGTTCTTATCGAAGCCCCTGGTTCACCCTCCGGCAACCAAATCGTACCTCGATGTGGTGTTGGGGCAGCTCACTCACCCACCCTTCGAGACTCTAGCGACCTGCCACCTTTGCTGTCTCTCTTGGAAGGTGGTTTTCCTGGTTGCGCTCATCTACGCTCGCAGAGTTTGCGAGCTCCAGGCCCTTGTGGTGGAGGCACCTTAGACCAGGTTCTACAAAAACAGAGTGGTGCTTCGCACACACCCCAAATTGAGATGGTGCTCCCTGCCTTCTTTCCAAGACCTCACTCCAGTCTTGCGGAGACGGTCCTTCACATCTTGGACTGTAAGATGACTTGTCCTATATCCAATGCACTCAGGGCCACTGCAAAGCTTCTCACCTTTTCATCTCCTACGACCCCAGTAGGCTGGGGGAGGTGGTGACTAAGCGTATGCTGTCCACATGGGTGGCAGGCTGTATCGCCCTCACTTATGAGCAGACGGGGCTCCCGCTGGAAGGCTGCATCACAGCGTGCCGTGTCAGGGCCATGGTGGCTTCAGTGGCGAACTTGTGCTCTGTCCCAATGGTGTACATCTGCCTGGCCGCCACCTGATCTTCAGGCCGTACCTTCGCAACCCATTACTGCTTGGAAAGAGAGTCCCGACGGGACAGTGCCTTTGGCCAGGCTGTGCTCCTTAACCTTTTCGGGGTTTAGGCAACTTCTACCCTCCTACCCTTCTGTGTTCAGGCTATCAGAGTGTTAGTTTCAACGGTCACAGGGGTCCTACCGTGATCTGTGTACATGGACTAAATGCTGCTGCTTTCGGCTCCATGCGAGGGAGCCCCTATTTTTGCTATGGGCTTTCGGTAGCCTGTAGTTGGAGAGTCCCATATGTGAGGACTGACTTCCTGCTTGTTCCCAGAGAAAGCGTAGTTACTCACCTGTAACAGCAGGAACCTGTCCTCACAACCCTCCCTCCTCCCCTTGGAGTTGCTCCTTTACCATCTTTTATTTTTGCCATCTTTTAGCTATGTCATCTGACTGAGCAAGATGGCACCCTTGGGTGGGAAGGGAACCATGCATGCGTGGTGGCATCTCCCAAAGGTTTTCTTTGAAAGCTGGAGGGATGCTTCCGCGAGGGCTCCATTAGTGCCAACGTTACTCATATGTGATGACTTATTCCTGCTCTCCCCTGAGAACACCTGTTACAGGTGAGTAACTACGCTTTCTTTGTAGCCTCCCATTTAACTAGATTTTTGCCCAGTCAGTCACTTTAGGGTCCATCCCAAGGGAATTTAGATTATTTATAAGTCGCTGATGCATGTCGCCCAAGAGTGGATGGTTTGGAAGAATGTATCCTTGAAGGATACTACCAAAAGCAGAGAGGTTCCAAAAAAGAGTAAAGTAGCCCAAATGCCCTCGAGTATGGAGCAGACAGAGCTTAAAGATCCCAAATTATCCATGTCTACCAATAGCCAAATTAATATGAATAAAATACAATCTCTAAAATGCTTGTATTCAAATGCTAGAAGTCTAAAAAATAAGATGGGAGAGTTAGAATATATAGCACTAAATGAGAGGTTAGATATCATTAGAATATGAGAGACATGGTGGAAGGAGGACAACCAGTGGGACACTGATACCTAGGTACAAACTATATCGTAATGATAGAGCTGATCAAATTGGTGGAGGGGTTGCGCTCTATGTTAGAGAGGGCATTGAGTCAGAAAGGATTAAAGTTTTGCAGGAAACAAAATTTGCTGTAGAATCTCTATGGATTGAAATCCCACGTAAAAAGGGGAAGGCAATGGCAGTGGGGGTGTACTATCGACCGCCTGGCCAGAATGAACAAATGGATGATGAAATGCTCAAAGAAATCAAGGAAGCTAACAAACGTTACAGCGCAGTAATAATAATGGGTGATTTCAATTACCCCAGTATCGACTGGATCAGTGTCACGGCAGGACATGCTAGGGAGATAAGGTCCTAGATGAAATAAATGACTGCCTCTTGGAGCAGCTGGTTCATGAACTGACCAGAGGGGAAGCCTTAGTGGAACACCAGATCTAGTGCAAGAGATGAGGGTGTTGGGGCCACTTGGCAATAGTGATCATAGCATGATCGCCTTTGATTTAATTAGTGGAGGAGGGATAGTAAGGAAATCCACAGTGCTGCCTTTTAACTTTCGAAAGGGAGACTATGATAAAATGAGGAAAATAGCAAAGAAAAAACTAAAAGGAGCAGTTGCAAAGGTTAAAGACTTACATGAAGCTTGGGTTTTGTTGAAAAATACTAGCTTGGAAGCCCAGATCAGCTGTATTCCACGCTTTAAGAAAAATGGAAGGAAGTCCAAAAAACTGCCAGTATGGTTTAAAGGTGAGGTCAGAGAGGCTGTTGTTGTCAAAAAAGCATCTTTCAGGAAATGGAAAAAAGAGCCAAACGACGAAACCTGGAAACAGCACAAGCACTGGCAAGTCAAATGCAAGGCATTGATAAGGCAGGCAAAGGGAGAATTTGAGAAGAAGCTTACTGCGGAACCAAAAACGCAAAATAAAGACTTTTTCAAATACATTCATAGCGAACAACCTGTGAGAGTGTCAGTTGGTCCATTAGATGATAGAGGGGTTAAAGGGGCACTAAGAGGCGACAAGGCGATAGCGGAGAGACTGAATGAATTCATTGCTTCAGTTACTGAGGAAGATGTAGGGATGTTACCCATGACTGAAGTGGTATTTAAAGGTGCGGAAGAATTAAAGAAATATCGATACATCGGGAAGATGTATTACAACTATTTGATAAACTGAAGAGTAGCAAATCACCTGGACTGGATGGTGTACATCCAAGGGTGTTGAAAGAACTGAAATATGAGATTGCAGACCTGCTATTAGTAATCTGTGAACTATCATTAAAATCATCTCTAATACCTGAAGATTGGAGGATCGCCAATGTAACACCAATTTTTAAAAAGGGTTCCAGGGGTGATCCGGGAAACTACAGACCGGTGAGCCTGACGTCAGTACCGGGAAAAATGGTAGAAACCATCATAAAGAATAAAATTACTCAGCATGTAGACAGTCATGGCCTAATGTGAGACAGCCAACATGGCTTTAGACAAGGAAGATCTTGCCTTACTAATCTGTTATGTTTTTTTGAAGGAGTGAATAAACAGGTGGACAAAGGTGAGTCAGTTGATATAGTGTATCTGGACTTTCAGAAAGCCTTTGACAAGGTCCCTCATCAGAGACTTTTGGCAAAACTAAACAGTCATGGGATAGGAGGCAGTGTACTATTGTGGATCAGGAACTGGTTAAAAGATAGAAAGCAGAGGGTAGGGCTAAATGGCCAATTTTCCCAATGGAGAATGGTAAATAGTGGTGTACCCCAGGGATCTGTGCTGGGTCCGCTGCTTTTTGACTTATTCATAAATGACCTGGAAAGTGGAATAACGAGTGAGGTTATCAAATTTGCAGATGACACAAAACTATTTAAAGTTGTTAAAACCCAAGAGGATTGTGGAAAATTGCAAGAGGATCTTGATAATTTGGAACACTGGGCATCAAAATGGCAGATGAAATTTAATGTGGACCAGTGCAAAGTTATGCACCTAGGGAAGAACAACCCAAACTATGGTTACACGATGCAAGGTTCCGCATTAGGAACCACCACCCAGGAAAAAGATTTAGGCGTCATTGTGGATAACATGTTAAAACCCTCGGCCCAGTGTGCAGCGGCGGCCAAGAGAGCAAATAGAATGCTAGGTATCATAAGGAAAGGAATGGAAAATAAAACAAAAGATGATATAATGCCTCTATATGATTCCATGGTGAGACCACCTTGAATATTGTGTGCAATTCTGGTTGCCGTATCTTAAAAAGGAAATAGCGTTATTAGAAAAGGTTCAGAGAAGAGCCCTCAAAATGGTAAAGGGGATGGAAGGATACTCCTATGAAGAAAGGCTAAAAAGGTTAGGGCTCTTTAACCTGGAAAAGAGACGGCTGAGGGGAGATATAATAGAAGTCTATAAATTAATGAACGGAGTGGAACGGGTAAACGTAGATTGATTGTTTACATTGTCAGAATATAGAAAGACTAGGGGACATGCAATGAAGCTACAGGGTAAACTATTTAAGACTAATAAAAGAAAATATTTTTTCATTCAACGTGTAATCAAACTCTGGAATTTGTTACCGAAGGATGTGGTAAAGGCTGTTAGTGTTGCTGGGTTTAAAAAAGGCTTGGACAAGTTCCTGGAGGAAAAGTCCATAAACCATTATTAAGAAGGGACCCAGGATATCAATGCTTGACCCAGTACAAGCATTGTGGAACCTCTGTCTTTTGGGGAAACTGCTAGGTGCGTATAACCTAGATTGGCCACTGTTGGAAAGAGGATACTGGGCTTGATGGACCTTGGTCTGACCCAGTATGGCATATCTTATGTTCTTATTATGTTCTTATGTTCATATCCCCCTAACCAGGTCTCTGATCACCGCAGTCAAAGAAATCAATCAGATTTGTCCGACAAGATCTACCTGTAGTAAAGCAATGCTTTCTCCGTGGACAAATAGGAAGTAAGTCCTCATGTATGGGTGATTCACTGACAGAGCCCACGCAGAATGCTCCCCTGCTTCCATTGGAAGCTTTTGGGACCTAGGCCGTTTGTGCGCGCCTGTCTTCCCATCTACCGTGGCGCCATCTTCTCCAGTCTCCTTTTTTCCGCAGAGTCCTGCGGGTGTTTTTTCTTCGTAATTTTCACTGCTTCAGCCAATATTTCTTTTCTTTTTCTTTTTGTAATTTTTGTGCTTTTTTCCCCCTGTCCAGGCCTTTTTCCAGCCATCTCAGTTAAGGCATCCGACCTCGCCCGATGGTCTTCCCGGACATGTCTAAGCCAGTAAGTGGCTTTAAGAAGTGCACAAAATGTGTCCGCACTATTTTGGTTACGGACAGGCACAACTGATGTCTGCAGTGCTTGATCATGAGCCCCGTGTCCTGCAACCTTTGCCTGCAGATGACGAGGAAGGGCCTGAAGGGTTGGGAAAAGCAGGAGTCATCCCTCTTCAGAATGTCGGATTCAGCATCCTCGGCTCCAGTATCAGCAACACCGTCTCTGAGTTTCACTGAGGCATCAACTGGGTGGGATAACCAGGCACATTCAGAACAGAGAGGCCGAAGCACTGAGCAACCAGAATCGAGAAATGACCCGACACTTATCCTGTGGGCGTCAAAGTAAGCGTCCGAACACAGAACCAATCCCAAGGTGCATCGGCACTGCAGCTCTTTGTTGTGTGACGTGGACAGTGAGGGCTGGGAGCGGCCCACCAAGCTTTCCTGGTGGGAGGAGTAGGCTCCCAGATGGGAGGAATCAACCCCCAAAGCTCAGGACGGCAGCTGGAAGTCTCCCGATGAGCCCTGTCATCGTGGAGTCCCCGCCAAGGTATCCACACCGGTAGCTGAAGTTGCAATTCCAGCCTCGGCCCCCTCTGAGACAGCAGTATTGGAGGAATGCCTGAGGGCTCTCAGGGCTCACATTGCGGCGGTCTTATCCTTGCAGCAACATCACCGCATGCCATCCAGCCCATCCTGGAGACCTATACCCTGCTGGCGGAGGCAGGCGCATCGGGCAGTAGATTGGAACGACTCCAGTTCCCATGGTGATCTCCCTGTCAAGCGTAACGGGTTTCGATGCTCTGGGACACCCCTGCTCTCCCTCAGGATGCCACAGTTCCCACCTCTGCCCGCCCTCCCCACTCATGTAAGAGGCACAAGGAAACCCATCAATATTTCAATATCCTCTCGGAGTCCGAGTCTGAGGACTGGGAGATGGAGGAGGCTCTGCCATCTCGGACAGGAGATCTCCTCACCTTCCCTCTGATCCATCCCCTCCATATGAGCAGCGTAAATCATCCCCGGAGGCCATGTCCTTCCAGGACTTTGTAAGGGACATGGCCAAGGCCATATCCTTCTCCCTCGAGACAGAGGATGAACAGAGGGTGGAGGAGTTTGAGTTCCTGCAATACCCTTCTGCGCCCAAGGAGGCAGTGAAAGTGCTGGTGCACCATGTCCTACAGAGGCTGCTGTTGTGATTGTGGGAAAATCCCCTCATGGTTCCCACCTTCAGTCAGCGGCTGGACTTGATGTACCATGTCCAGGAGGCACTGGGCTTTGAAAAGCCACAGCTACCAGGTCGGGAGGTCAGGACACTGGATTCCCTCAGAAGGAGGTATTACTAGGGCTCCATGCTGGTGGCTCAGATTCTTTTCTACATGCTGTATATGGGTATGTTCCTTAGGGACATCATGCTGAACCTGGCAGAGTTTGCCGCCTACATCTCTGTCGACCGCCTCAACTTCTTCCATGCCTTGATAGACCATGGTAAAAATTGTTCAAAGTATGCTGTGCGAGCCACATACAATACCTTCGAGTCCGCCAACAGGGTGGCAGCAGTGGGCATCGACAGCTGACCTGGCTCCAGTCCTCCAATCTGGAGCAAAGGGTTCAAGACAAGCTGGCCAATGTCCTCTGCTTCAAGAAAGCTTTTTTGGGAAGCTGGTTGAGGTGAAGACGGGTGAGCTTGAGAAGAAGCACATGACACACTCTAAGCTCTCGAGGAAAACCATGGACCCCTCACTGAAAAATTACCAAGGCAAGAAGGCATTTACCCACGCCTGCACCAGTATTATTCAGTGCCCCAGAGTGCTCAACCAAAGGTGCAGGCCCCATGCCCACAGATGTGGGAGAAGCCTCGGAAGGCCCAACCAGCCCTGAAGCCCAAGCCATGGGCCAGTTTTTGACTGGTTCCTCAGGCGCATAGCCAACTGTCCCATATCTGCCAGAGTTCCCCTTCAGGTAGGGAGGCAGCTCGTCCACTTCGCCCACAGGTGGCTTCTGATCAGCTTGGATGCCCAGGTGCTGCAGCATGTCTGGCAGGGCTACCAGTTGCACTTTGCACAGCTACCGCCTCCCATCACCCAAGGGGAGTACCCCATGGAGCCAGTGCATCGAGGACTGTTGCAGGAAGAGGTCTCCTCTCTGCTGAACAATCTTGCCATGAAGCCAGTTACACTGACTCAGGGCAAAAGCGGGTTTTACTACAGGTACTTCCAGGTACCCAAAAAGACAGGGGGGTTCTGACCCATTCTAGACCTCTGGAACTTCAACCGGTTTCTCATGCACAAGTGGTTCAAGATGGTTACGCTGGTTACGCTGCTGCCTTACCTCCTTGGATTTCAAGGATGTGTATGAACACATCCCGATCCATCCCTGTCACAGAAAATACCTCAGGTTTGTGCTGGGATGCAAGCACTATCAGTACTGAGTGCTCCCCTTTGAAATGGCTTCCTCACCTCGGGTCTTCACCAAGTGCCTTGCAGTAGTCTCCGCCTATCTTTGGACCATGGGAGTCTTCATCTTCCTCTGTCTAGATGATTGGCTCATCAAAGGTTCCACCCCGGATGCTGTCCGGTAGTCAGCTATCTTATCGTTCAGGTCCTCGAACAGCTAGGGTTTGTCATCAACTACCCGAAGTCCCATCTCCAGCCCACGCAGTGGCTGGAGTTCATCAGAGCCCTCCTTTGATACCCCCAAGCCTAGGCATTTCTACTGCTGGACCACATGCAGCGGCTGAGGGATGAGGTCAGCATCATGTGGCGTCTGCGGCACATCACCGCCCGAGGCATGCTGAATGTGCGTGGCCATATGGCCTCCACTGTGCATGTTACCCCCTTAGCCCACCTCTCCATGCAACAGACACAGTGGACCTTCCACACGCAATGGAAGCAGGCCATGGGTCACCTCCGGGACAGAGTAGTGGTTACTCCTCCCCTGGTACAGTCCCTTGGCTAGTGGTTGGAACCATTGAACCTGCTTTGGGGCCTCCCATTCCAAGCAGAGCCTCCCTTCCACAGGATGCTGCCTACCGATGTGTCCAAGCTTGGGTGGGGAGCTCATCTCGATGGCCGTGGATGCAAGAACTTTGGTCAGAGCAGTAGAGCTTGCACCAGATCAACTTCCTCAAGTTGAGGGTCATAGCAAATGCCCTTTGTGCCTTCAAAATGCACCTGGTGAATCAGGTGGTCCTGATCCAGATGAACAACCAGGTGGCAATGTTCTACATGAACAGATAGGGTGGCACAGGCTCGTATTTCCTCTTTTGGGAAGCGGTCAGGCTGTGGCAGTTAGCTCTGCCTCATGGGATGGAGCTCCGGGCAACCTACCTGCCTTTTGCGCTCATCGTCTTAGCGGATCAGCTGAGCAGTATCCTCCAGCCGCACGAGTGGACCCTCCACAGGAGGGTAATGGAGCAGATAGTCAAAGAGTGGGGTACCCCACGATTGACCTCTTTGCCACGTTGCAGAATGCTCAAGTGAGCCGGTTCTGCTCCAGAAGGCTGTCCAATGACTGGCTGGCCTCGGATGCTTTCCTCCTTAACTGGGGTGTGTGTCTGCTCCATGTTTTCCCCTATCCTGCTCATGGCGAAAACTCTGCTGAAACTTGAGACTGGCAAGGGCACCATGATCCTCATTGCCCGTACTGGCCTCGGCAGCCATGGCTCCCCCTGCTGTTCCAGCTCTTCTGGAGGGAGCTACTCCACCAGGGCTCTGCCCCAGATCTCCTCTCGCTGTACAAGTCACTGGTGAGGCCTCACTTGGAATACTGTGTTCAGTTTTGGAGACCATATCTTGCAAAAGATGTAAAAAGACTGGAAACTGTTCAGAGGAAGGCGACCAAAATGATTTGGAGCCTACGTCAGAAGCCATATGAGAAGAGACTTGAAGACCTAAATATGTACACTTTGGAGGAGAGGAGGGACAGGGGAGATATGATTCAGACCTTTAAATACTAAAAGAGAATGATGAACAAACAAACCTCTTCCAAAGACGGGGTAGCTGTAAAACTAGAGGGCATAACATGAAGCTGCAAGGTGGTAAATTGAAAGGCAATGTCAGGAAATATTTTTTCACTGAAAGGGTGGTAGATGCTTGGAATGCCCTCCCAATGGAAGTGGTGGGGGCAAACACGGTGACAGAATTCAAAACGGCATGGGACAAACACAGTGGATCCCTTTATAGAAACAGGATAAAAACAAAATAAACTGAAACATAACTTCTGAACCATCTAACGCAGGGGTCTCAAACACGCGGCCCGCGGGCCGCATGCGGCCCGCGAGAGACCTTTGTGCGGCCCGCGATGCATAGGGGGAAAAAAAAAACACCCCGGCTTCTGCTGCTGCTGCCGCCGCTGCCGTGGCCGGCAATAGCAGCAATATCGCAAGTCCCGCGGGCTCCGCTCCCCCCCCCCTTCCTTCCTGCTTGCCTGCCAGTTCTCCGCTTCGGCTTCGCCTTTCAGAGCCGCGAAGGGAGAGCTTCTCCCTCGCGACTCTGTTCAGCCCGCTGGGGCAGATGGGAAATTTCCCATCTGCCCCAGCGGGCTGAACAGAGTCACGAGGGAGAAGCTCTCCCTTCGCGGCTCTGAAAGCCAAAGCCGAAGCGGAGAACTGGCAGGCAAGCAGGAAGGAAGGAAGGAAGGAAGGGGGGGGGGAACGGAGCCCGCGGGACTTGCGATATTGCTGCTATTGCCGGCCACGGCAGCGGCGGCAGCAGCAGCAGAAGCTGGGTTTTTTTTAAAGTTTAATTTTCCCGGGGGGGGGGAGGGAGGGAGCAGGACTTGATGGGGGGAGCAGGACGGGGGGGGGGAGCAGGACTTGATGTGGGGGGGGCAGGACTTGATGGGGGGAGCAGGACTTGATGTGTGGCTGGGGGGGTAGTACTGAAAATGGGGTGATGGGGGTTAGGACTGGTAATGGACAGATGGGGGTTAGGACTGGAGGTGGTCTGATTGGGGGGCTAAGACTGAATTGGGGTTATGGGGGGGCTAAGAATGAAGATAGGGCGATGGAAGGGTTAGGCCTGGAAGTGGGCTGTTGGGGGGCTTAGGACCGATAATGGGCTAGGGGGGGGGGCTAGAACTGGTAATGGACTGGGGGGGGGGTGCTATGACTGGAAATGGGCCGAGTAGAAGGGGGAGCTTGAACTGCAAATAGCTGATGGGGACAGGGTCTTGGAATGGTAATGGGCTGAGTGGAAGGGGGCTTGGAATGGAAATGGGCTGATGGGGAGGGGGGCTTGGAAAGGAAATGGGCTGTGAGGGGAGGGAGCTAGGACTGGAAATGGGCTGATGATGTGGGGACTAGAAGGGAGCGGATGCTGGGTGGGGCAGGAGCTAGAAGGGAGTTGATGTTGGGGGACGATTAGAATAGGATGGGGCTGGGAGAGTGAAATGGAGAGGGGAAATATAATTTGTGTTGGAGGGAAGAAAAATCTACAATTGGCCGGGTATTGGGAGAGTAAGTGGGGATTGAGGATGGAGGGGTAAAATTTGAGTGGATGAAATAGGAATGAGGAAAGAGCAAAAGGAGAATGATTAGTATGTTAAAGCAGATGTAGAGAGAATGGAAAAAAACTAGGAAAGAAGAAAGGACAAATGGACAGCAGACGATGGAGAGTTAGCAGAAGACACAAAGAAACCAGAAGAAAGTGAATGGAACAATTGCAACTGAAAAAAAAATGCACAAAAGGTAGAAAAATATCTCTTTATTTTGAATTTATTAACTGAAATATGTCAGCTCTTGGAAATGTGCATCTTTAACGTCTGCACTTTATTTAATACAAGAGGAAATCAATGTATAGTTTTATTTCTACAGTGTTGTACATTCTAAGTTTGGCTTTTGGGGTTCCCAGTTTAATTGTCTTCCTGTTTCTAAATTGTGATTCCTTGTTTGGTGATGTTGTATGTTCTGCATGTGTAACTGAGCTGAGGTATTCTGTTTATGTAATTCCTATTTGACATTGCCACTTGTTCTCTTTCCCGAGTAGGTCATGTATTGTTATTCTCTGAAATGTGTTGATTTAATATTTGCAGTGTTGCCTTTTGATAGTTAGGGTATGGTGCTTTGTGAGTCCTGGTAGTGCTATTAGGACACGGCAGGTTTGCTATGGGTTCTAAATGAGCAGTGTTTCTAGTAGTTCCTAATGTGCCTGGCGGTTGGCACTGGTTTATAGTAATGTAGAAATCTTTTAGTCTTTCTTTATCCATACACTCATTAAGAGGCATGTTTACTAAAAGTTAGTGTATGGTAACATTATGCAAATATTTATGCAAATGATGCCCTTATGCAAATGAGGCCTGCGTCTTGTGCGGCCCCCGGGTTACTCTACAAGTCCTCATTTGGCCCTCAAAGCAATTTGAGTTTGAGACCCCTGATCTAACGTCTCAACAAATAGGGGTGTCCTACATGGAGTGGTGGGTTCAGCCCTAAACAAAGACATGGAGAGGGGTGGCCTGCACCTACTCTTGCCATCTTGCTGAGCAGACTAGATGGACCATGCTGGTCTTTATCTGCCATCATCTACTATGTTACTATGAGGGGACTATGTTGCACCCCAACGTCTGCTCCTTGGCCCTCATGGCCTGGATGCTGAGCGGGTAGTCCTCTTGGAGCTCTATTTGCCTGACAACATCACGGATGTCTTTTTGGTGGTGTGAAAGGACTCGATGCGTCGGGCTTATGCAATCAAGTGGCAGAGGTTCACTGCTTGGTGTGCAGGGAGGGCGCTGCATCCCTTCTACTGCTCAGTGGATTAGTTGCTGGAATACCTCCTGCACTTCTCTGAATCAGGCCTGAAATCCAGTTTCGTCCAGGTCCACCTCAGCGCAGTCAACGCCTACCATCACAGCTTGGGGGGGGGGGGGGCAGGCCCATCTCGACTCACTCTTTAGTGACTTGCTTCATTACTACTACTACTATTAATCATTTATATAGCACTACAGGGCATATGCAGATCTGTACGAATACATATAGAAGACAGTCCCTGCTGGGCTTTCTTCTCTCTAGAGCCCCCATTAAGCCCCATCTGATAGTTGGAGATCTCAATTTGGTCCTTACACAGCTCATGCAGGCTCCTTTTGAGCTGCTCAATGCTTGCCCTCTCAAATACTTGACCTGGAAGGTCCTGTTTCTTGTAGTGGTTATATTGGCCCGCTGTGTCCTTAAGCTGCAGACTATGGTGGCTCATCCACCTTACCTGAGATTTCATCAGAATCAGGTGATCTTGGGGATGCATCTGTTCTTTCTGCCAAAGGTGATCTCTGAATTTCACATTAACCAGACGATTGTCTTGCCGA
Source organism: Ichthyophis bannanicus (assembly GCA_033557465.1). NCBI lineage: Eukaryota > Metazoa > Chordata > Amphibia > Gymnophiona > Ichthyophiidae > Ichthyophis > Ichthyophis bannanicus. Next base: position 1,742,059,102 of record CM066031.1, on the reverse strand, counting down.
CCATCTTCCCATGCCTGCATGCTAACCAGGGAGAGGTGCCATTGCACAAGCTGGACCATAAGTGTGCCCTGGCCTTCTGCATCGAGCGCACCATGGCCCACCGGTGATTCACACAGCTGTTTATCTCCTTTGACCCTAACAGTATGGGGATAGCTATCTCTAAGCATACACTGTCCTTGTGGCTGGAAGACTGCATTGCCTTGGTGCATTCCAACGCTGACTTAAACCTGGAGGGTCATGTCACGGCCCATAATGTTTAGGCCATGGCTGCCTCTGTTGCTAACCTGCGCTCTGCATCCGTGGAGGAAATCTGCAAGGCTGCGATGTGGTCTTCAGTCCACACTTTCACAGCCAACTATTGTCTGGATGGGGATTCCTGACAGGACAGCAACTTTGGCCAGAGCATGTTGTGGCACTTGTTCAGTTTTTAAGTCCAATTCCTGCCCACTGGCCCTGCTGTCCATCCAGATTACCCGCAAATGTTGATCGACCTCTGTGCTGCTATACACTGAGGATACTGAGTCTGTGGAGTCCCTAGAGGGGACTACCTTGCTGTTTTTCCTATTTACCAGTCTTCTTGTCCCTGTTGGGCTTGGTCTTCTCAGTCTTTTGGTAGCCTGATCTTCAGGAACAAGCAGGAATGAGTCTTCACATATGGGTACATCGGTACCAACGGAGCCTGCGCGGGAACGCTCCCCAGTGTCCAAAAAAGAACGCTTTTGGCAGCATCCCACACGCATGCGCGCTGCCTTCCCGCCATTCTACTTCCCTCACAACAGTTCTTCGTTTTCCGTGGAGCCGACAGGATGTGTCCTTGTCACCGCAGAAAATTCATCTTTTTTATTTTTATTTTTTGTGGTCGCGCCTGCCTTTGTTCGACGCCCACCGGTACCGTCGGTGCTTTTCTTTCTTTTTCTTGGAAAATTTCTTCTTTTCACTAAGAATTTTTTCTGGTTTAGTGTCTGACCTCTTTTTGGCCACTAGGCCTCTATCCTTTCCATTATGGAAAAGCCAGCCACTATCTTTAGGAAATGTGGAAAGTGTGGCGGTACAACTATGTTAATAGACACTCATTTTTGGTGTCTGCTTTGTGTAGGTCCTGACCATTGTCCTAAAGAGTGTTTCTCTTGTAACAGTTTAAACAGAAGAGCTCTTCAGAACCGAGCACAACTCGGTACCGGGTCTACATCCTCCATGATGTCACCAGTCAGAGTCACTTCTTCTTTCCACGGTCAGGTAACCAAACAGTCTGTTATGACTAGCCAGTCCTCGAGAGGTAGATCTCTTTCTAAGCATCGAGATGCCTCTGGCCTTGCCCTCGAGGACACCATGGCTCAATCCCAGCGGGAGTCTTCAGTCTCCAAAGCATTATCGGGATCTCAGGTTGCTCCCAAAGTTTTTACCTCCGTGGATGCACCTGTGCCATGCTCGGTGGTCTGGACCGCTTCGAGCGGTACCGATACCCCGGCATCGGCTATGGTGTTGGATGAAAGACTCCTCGCCATCGAACGTAGTCTGGCGAATCTCTCAGCTACTTCGGTACCGCTAGAGTCGCCGCAGACCGTTCTTCGACTATCGGCGTCGGTGCTGGCACCGGTGTCGGTGTCAGTATGCGTACCGACATCGGCATTACTCCCGGTGCCGGATTGGGCATCGCTGCAGATGCGGGTATCGACATCGGTACCGGCATCGATGCCTTCAATACCTCCTTCTACAGGTTCGCTTCCTTCGATGCCGAGCCTGGAATCGCTATCTAGCCTGGAGGATTCGGTACCGACTTCGAGGGGTACCGAACACATCTCTTTAAAGAGAATCCAATGCTTCATCTTTCCCGGTCTTCTAACCCCGATGTCGGTGATGCATCCACCGGTACCACAGCTGAGCTTTCAACAGTTCCAGCTTATACTCCTCATTTCAGAGGGTTCCTTTTGGAGGAGATCTCTTTTCAAACTTTCCTGCTTGATATGGCAAGAATCCTTGCCATCTCTATACCTGGGAAAGAGTCTATACCAAGGGATTCAGAAATTCTGCAATCTCCCTGGTTTCCAGAGGAGGCAATCATGCTTCCTTTTCATCAGATCCTACAGGATCTGTTATTAAGAATGTGGGAAACTCCCTTAACGGTATCCCCACATTCCAAGAGAATTGACACTATCTATAAAGTGCCACCTTCTCTAGGTTTTCAAAAGACTCAACTCCCTCATCATTCTATAGTAGTAGAATCAGCAATGAGCCGTGTAAGAGTGCAAAAAAGCACTCCTCTTATCCGCCAGGTCGTGAGTCTTGGACCTTAGATGCTTTTGGCTGTCGATGCTTCCAAGCATCTATGCTTTCAGCATGAATCATTTCATATATTTTCTATATGGGATCCTCTTTGGAAGAGGTTACAAAAAGTTTAAAACTTTTGAACCCTTTCCTTCAGGAACATAAAAGAGCAGACTATTTGTCACTAGTCAATCATGCTCATGATATCTCTACGTTCCTTTATCGTGCTTCCCTGGATTCTTTTGAATCTATCAGCAGATCTTCTGCTATAGCCATAGGAGCACGACGCATAGCCTGGCTCCAAGCTTCAGACTTGGATAAATGGGTACAAGATAAGCTGGGAAATAGTCCTTGTACTGGAGAACATCTCTTCAACAAGGATTGTCTATTTCAGGCTAGTCTGTTAGATACTGATAATCCTCCCCTCAGAGGATTGTCAAGACTTTCCTCTGTCCCAGCCAATAGTAAATCTTCTAAAAAACTTTGTTCTCCTAAGGGGAAAAAGTTATCTCCAGGAACAAGCAGGAATAAGTCCTCACATATGGGTACGTCGGTACCGACGGAGCCTGCGCGGGAATGCTCCCCAGCTTCCCAGAATGAAAGCTTTTGGGGCATCCCACAGCGCATGCGCGCTGCCTTCCCGCCTTTCCTACCAACTCTCCTCAGTTCTTCTTTTTCCGCGGAGCCAGCAGGTCGTGTTCCTGTCACCGCTGAAGAAGTTCTTATTTTAATTTGTTTCTTTGGTCGCGTGTCTGCCTTCCTCGACTCCGGACCGGTACCGCCGGGTTTTTTTTCTTTACTTTTCTTTAAAAAAAAATTAAAAAAATCTTCTTTTCCCCACTTGGTGTATTTTCCCCTTTAGGCCTCTAGGCCTGGAGAAAATTCTCCCTCATGGAGAAACCAGCCTCTGGTTTTAAAAAATGCACCAAGTGTAGCGGTACCATCTCAGTTACCGACACCCATGAATGGTGTCTTAAATGTTTGGGGCCTGACCACTCCATCCCGGATTGCCAGTCCTGCTCTCAGATGTCTAAACGAGGCTTACAGAACCGAGCAGCCAAGTTTCATATGCTGTTTTCCACAGATACTCCAGCATCGACATCATCCAGGTCTTCCTCTCCTGATGGATCTCAGGTAACCAAACATTCTTCCGGCAGGTCCTCAAAGGGCAAATCTCCCTCTAAGTATCGAGATGCCCCCGGGCTTGACCCTGAGGACCCTGCCCCAGCCAAACAACCCCGGCGGGAAGCTCCGGCTTCCAAAGCTCTTCCTATGGGGTTACAGGTTGACATCGATGGCACGGCCTCGACCAATCACCTTTTGGACTGCTCTGGGGTTACCGGCACACTCTTCCGGTACCAACATCCAGGCAGTCCTGGCGTCTATGGATCATACTGTTCAATCCATGCAGCAGGCCATAACGGCTTTTATTAAGGCTGTGACGCCCACGGTACCGCAGCAAGCGGTACCGACTCCGGTTCCGGTACCACAACCGATACTGGTACCCAGGGCATCCACATCGACCAGGATACCGGTTCCGGTTCCTGGTTCCGGGGCGTTTCCCGATACCGATCCGGTTCCGGGTACGCCCGATGTGGATACCGGTCAATACGCTTATCGATCCCTGGAATCCAACAGACGATACTTCGAGTCTTCTGATGATTCCGATTCATCAGATGACTCTCCTGAAGTATCTCTTACTCTTCCTGAGGAGCCCTCTTCTCCAAAGAGGAGAATGTCTCCTCCAGAGGATTTGTCCTTTCAAGACTTCATCATTGAAGTAGCTAAAGGACTCTCTATTTCAGTAACCTCTGAAAAAGAACCTAGACCAAAAAATTAGATATTTTGGGATACTCTAAGGTTCCCAAAGAGGCAGTCACCTTGCCCATTCATGAAATTCTTCAAGAACATTTGATTGACTTGTGGGAGACTCCTCTCACCCTTTCTCCTCATTCTCGTAGATTGGACACTATGTACCGTGTCCCTCCTTCTCCTGGATTTCAAAAAACGCAGCTTCCTCACCACTCTATTGTGGTGCAGTCAGCTATGAAGAGAATAAAGAGTACCAAAAGACACTCTTCTACTCCTCCAGGAAGAGAATGCAGGACCTTGGATGCTTTTGGTAGAAAGATCTTCCAAGCTAGCATGCTTGTTGCCAGAATCAATTCATACAGCCTTTATATGGGTATGTTTCTGAAGGAGGTTGCAGAAAACCTGCACAACTTTCTCCCTTTTATTCCAGAAGATAAAAGGGATGAATTCCTTCTTTGGCTTAAGCATACTCAAGACATTTCAAAGTTTTCCAACAGGGCAGCCTTTGATTCCTTTGAAGGTTATTATTATTACTTTTATGATTTATTATAGTATGATTTGAGGCGAATTGTTAATCAAGTTGCGTGTGATCTATTATGATCTATTGTTATGTGTATTATGTGATGTATTTCTTTTTCTTTGTACCCTCTTTCCTGTTTTAACTTTGGCGTTCCTTTTCCTGGATTGTGGTGCAAATCAAATTTTAATTGTACACCGCTTAATGCTATTGCCATAGCGGTATATCAAATTTTAATAAAGATAAAGATAAAAGATAAAGGTGCCAGCAGAGCCTCAGGCATTGCTATAGCTGCTCGTAGAATTGCTTGGCTCCAGGCTTCTGATCTAGAACCCTGGGTTCAAGATGGTTTAGGAAATCTGCCCTGTACAGGTGAAAACCTATTTGGCAAGGAGTGGCAAATTAAAGCCACTCAAATGGATGCAGAAAATGCTGCTCTTGATAGACTTTCTAAGTCTACCTCCACTCCGGCCAAGAAAAAACCTTTTAAAAAGTCTTTTTACAAAAAGGGCAGATTTCCTTCCACTTCTGGTCAACAGTCTTCTGCAGGTCGCTTTGCTCCTAAGTGTCAGCAACCTAAACAGGCCAGGCCTAAACCTGCAGGGGCTGCTGCAACCCAGCAGTCCCAAGCCCCTCAGGGGTTTTGACTTGATACTAGAGAACTTAACCTTTCTGGCTCTACAACAGCCAGAACCTCTCACCATTCCAGGAAGGTTGGCTCATTTTGCTCCCAGATGGGAGCAAATCACATCAGAGCAGTGGACCCTCTCCATCATCAGAGAGGGCTACAAACTTCATTTCTCAGACCTTTCTCCCTACACCATGGTGAGATATTTCAATTCTCCCACATCTCTCCTCGACCTTCTGGATCAGGAGGTAACCTCCCTTCTGGCCCAGAGGGCCATAGAAGAAGTTCCTCTTCTTCAACAGGGGTCAGGTTTTTACTCCCCCTACTTTCTCATTCCAAAGAAAACAGGGGGATACAGACCTATTCTAGATCTCCGAGAATTGAACAAATTTCTATACAAGGAGAAGTTCAAGATGCTCTCTTTAAGCACTCTCCTTCCATACCTACAGAGTCAGGATTGGCTTTGTTCTCTAGATCTCAAGGATGCGTACACTCATATACTCATCCATCCATCCATCCCACAGAAAATTTCTACGTTTTCTGTTCCAGGGAAAACATTACCAATACAGAGTCCTTCCTTTCGGTCTGGCCTCTGCTCCAAGAGTGTTCACCAAATGCATGGCAATAGTTGCTGCATTTCTGCGCACTCTGGGAATCTTTGTCTTCCCATATCTGGACGACTGGCTCATCCGAGCTCCATCCCAGTCAGAAGCCCAAATTTCCCTTAACACCACCAGGTGCATTCTGCAGTATCTGGGACTTGTGGTAAACCTCCCAAAGTCTCAGCTCACCCCTACTCAGTCCCTAGAATTCATAGGGGCCTGGTTGGACACCACTACTGCAAGAGCCTATCTTCCCCAGGCTCGTTGCCAACGTCTAGTGCAGTTAGCCTCCCAGATTCAGTCGAAGGACCACTTAACTGCCCGGGAGATGCTACAACTACTAGGCCACATGGCTTCCACAGTACATGTGGTGCCCTATGCTCGTCTACACATGAGAGCAGCTCAATGGACTTTGTCCACCCAGTGGACTCAAGCTTCAGGAGCTCTCTCGGACCAAATAGCAAACTCCAAACGTCTCTTTTGGTCTCTCCAATGGTGGATATCCACTCAAAATCTGTTGCTGGGGTCCCCCTTCCAGCCTTTGTTGCCCCAAGCAATCCTCACAACAGATGCCTCCCAAACAGGTTGGGGAGCTCATCTTCAGGACCTATCCACCCAAGGCACTTGGTCCCCACAGGAGACCTCCCTTCATATCAACCTCTTGGAACTTCGAGCAGTGTACCTAGCTCTCAAGGTCTTTCATACCCTCCTCAGCTACCAGACAGTCCTCATTCAAACAGACAATCAGGTAGCCATGTTTTACATAAACAAGCAAGGAGGAACTGGCTCCCTGTCGCTTTGCAACGAAGCTCTAAGATTATGGGCCTTCGCCAGAGAGCATCAAATCCATCTCCTGGCAGTATACCTCCCAGGAATTCAAAACTCTTGGGCAGACAGACTCAGTCGAGTTCTGCTTCCACACGAATGGTCCCTGCACATGGATCAGGTACTCAGAATCTTTCAGGAATGGGGTACCCCAGACATAGACCTATTTGCAAGTCCGTGGAATGCCAAACTTCCCCGGTTCTGTTCCAGAATGCCGTGTCAGGGAGTTCAGGCCAAGGATGCCTTCCTCCTTCATTGGGGTCAGGACTTCCTGTATGCCTTTCCACCCATTCCTTTGATCCCCAAGACTCTGTTCAAACTTCAGAGGGATCAAGGATCTATGATCCTCATAGCTCCACGCTGGCCACGCCAAGTGTGGTACCCTCTACATCTGCATCTCTCCCAAGCCCCCTCCCTGGACTTGGAAGCTGCTCCAGACCTTCTGTCTCAGGAGGAGGGGACTTTGTGGCATCCAAACCCCAAGTCCCTTCACTTCAGAGCTTGGTTACTGAAGGCCTAGACCTTCAAGACTTCAATCTTTCGCAGCAAGTGAAGGATATCCTTCATGCTTCCAGGAAACCTTCCACTAGGCGTTCCTATGCTTTTAAATGGAAGAGATTTTCCATTTGGTGTGCTCAAAAGGGTCTTGACCCTCTGGCACGTCCTCTGAATTCTCTATTAGAATATCTCCTGCATCTTTCCAATGCAGGCCTTAAGACAAATTCAGTAAGGGTCCATTTAAGTGCTATTGCACCATCACTTAAGCCTATCAATGGACAACCTGTTTCCTCTCATCCTCTTATTGCAAGATTCATGAGAGGCCTAACCTTAACTAAACCTCCCATTCGACCTCCTCCGGTGGCATGGGATTTAAATTTGGTTCTTGGTCAGCTTATGAAGCCACCTTTTGAACCCTTAGCCACCACCTCCTTGAAATTTCTTTCCTGGAAGGTTATTTTCCTTATTGCAATCACTTCTGCTCGCCGCATCAGTGAACTGCAGGCCTTAGTGGCTAATCCACCTTATACAAGGTTCCATCATGATAATGTAGTCCTTAGGACAAATCCTCACTTTATGCCTAAAGTGGTCTCACCTTTTCATCTTAATCAAGAGGTATATTTACCTGTCTTTTTTCCAGCTCCTCATGCATCCAGTGCAGAGAGGAACCTTCATACTCTAGATTGTAAAAGAGCTCTTGCTTTTTACTTACACAGGACACAGCAACATAGAAAGTCTTCCCAGCTTTTTGTTGCTTTTGATCCTTCTCATCTAGGACTTCCAGTCTCTAAAAGAACACTGTCCAATTGGATTGCTCAGTGTATTTCTTTTGCTTACCAGAGTAAGAACCTTTCTCTGGAGGGCCATGTCACAGCTCACAATGTGAGAGCCATGGCCACCTCTATGGCTCATCTTCATTCTGTGTCCATCGATCAGATCTGTCGAGCAGCCACCTGGGCCTCGGTTCATACCTTCACAGCCCATTACTGTTTGGACAAGGACTCCCGCCGGGATGCCTTGTTTGGTCAGGCTGTCCTCAGACACCTGTTCCATTCTTGAACAACTCCTGCCCTCCTTCCCTGAATGGATGCCTGAGATCCATAGGAAAACGAGGAACCCTTCAGGGTCTCATACCCTTGGGGATCTCCCAGGCATCTTAGCTAGGGAGTCCCCATATGTGAGGACTTATTCCTGCTTGTTCCTGGAGATAGCACAGTTACTTACCTGTAACAGGTGATCTCTGGGAACAGCAGGAATTAGTCCTCACAACCCACCCACCTCCCCTAGGAGTTGTATCTCTCTCTCTCTCTTTGTCTTTCCTTTACTCTCTCTCTCTATTGTCTCAGCTTTAAACTTGAACTGAGGAAAGTTGGTAGGAAAGGCGGGAAGGCAGCGCGCATGTGCTGTGGGATGCCCCAAAAGCTTTCATTCTGGGAAGCTGGGGAGCATTCCCGCGCAGGCTCCGTCGGTACCGACGTACCCATATGTGAGGACTAATTCCTGCTGTTCCCAGAGATCACCTGTTACAGGTAAGTAACTGTGCTTTATCCATCTTCTACCTTTCAGACAGATGTTTCCCAACAGGGGCAACATCAAACCAGGCTAAGGAAACAGAAACCTCATCAGGCTCAGCAAACCCAATAATTCAGGGTTTCTGAATTCTTTTCCTTCCTATATGAGTTTCACAACCTGTAGACTTATCTTTCTATTGAAAGAGTCATTCTGGTTAGATCTCATCCTGGCTGAGACAACACTGACTAAATTCTAGGCATGAATCTCTTCTTCAACAGAAGTCCACTCTTCTAGTCAAGAGTTACGGAGATATCTCATGCTTACAGGTCACCAGTTTCTACTTCCTTATTTTAAAAAAAAACCCAACAAATATATGGGAAGAAAAATCAAGGAACTTAACAGGATGAGCACTACTTCATCTGTTTGACCTTAGTTGCAGAAGACTTTAACGATAATACTTACTATATAGTACGTTTTTTCAACTCTGTATTACTTTCTATCCGTTAGTCTGGACATCCAGTCTCTAACAGGAATATTATTCAACTGGAGAGCTTCTCCTGAAGCTATAGGAGTTCCTACTCCAGTAAATCTTCCAATATATATATTTTTTTATTTAGCTGTATTTATATCCTGCTTTTCACCGGGTCAAAGCGGTCAATTGGGAGATACATTTAGCACAAGGGGATATGACACACATACGCTAATACGTACAGGGAACATGGGCAATGGAGGTTTAAGTGGCTTGCCCAAGACCACAAGGAGTGCCTATAGGACTAGAAATCCCAGTCCCTCCGGCCTGAGATTGCTGTCCCCAGGTGGGACTTGAACCCCCGGCCCTCCGGCCTGAAGTACCTTGTCCTAACCACTAGGCCACTCCTCCCACAGAGTTTTTTCCCTTTTGGGTCCACTAGGCCACTCCTCCCACAGAGATTTTTCCCTTTTGGGTCCTTCTGCACTGGGGTTTTTACAGGAAGCAGAACAGTATTCTGAAAACTACCACCAAATTATTCTATCCATTTGAGCATAGTCAACTCAGACAGCTTCTAAAACCCTCCATAATGGAAATAACCCACCAAGTGGGTTATATAAGCTTCTTAAACAGATAGCTCACATGGGTTTCTGCCTCTTCCACGCTACCTGCGTAGTTTTGAGTTGACCCCTCAAATATTCTTTTTATGACAGCTTATCAGACAGGAATTTAGTATTACCATTCCTAATCATGTCTGTTAGTCCTTTTTCTGCTGTCCTTATAACAGATGGCTCCGAAATACATTTTCAAAACCCTCTTGTACACTTATCATTCTAAGACAGAAACCCTGTCTAATATCTTGAGCTATTTTCAATTCTATGTTTTCAGAATTGATTAGGTTGCACACTGGCTATCTAACAGCCAGGGCTCTCATAAGCAACCTACAACATGCTCTCTGCAACCATGCAAGGAAGCTTTGCAACTATGGGCCTTTGTCAGAGAGCATCAGAGTCCGCTCCTGGCAGGTAACTTCCAGGTGGTTAAAGAACCTGTAACTGGTGGCCTCTACCGTCATGCGCCCATGCCTGTTGGTTCCTATTTTTTGTTATCTTCCTTAAAATTCTTTTAAAAAGACTAGTCCTCAGATGACCAGGTCTTGAGACGTACATGAAGGAGTGCAAAGGAGATCCTAGGATAAAGGATCTGGGTCCTTCTATAACATCAGAAAAAGTTGGAAGAAAGGAACGCAACATAAGGAAATACCATGCTTGCCTCCTTTTGAGGGCAGTATGAGTATTATGCGTTCTTTGCTTATTATTGACTTCAATGAGGTATTGGAAAGTAGAAAAAAAAATTGCAATAGATAAAGATCAACTGCAATGATTAGGAATGCATCCCTGTTGTAGAAGTTCTTTTGAAGACATAGAACAACCCAGGGAGTGGTGCCATTCCTTAACTTTCAAAGTCGTCTAGGCCCTGGTTCCTTTTCCTTAAAAGAATTTTAAGGAAGATAACAAAAAATAGGAACCAACAGGCATGGGCGCATGACGGTAGAGGCTACCAGTTACAGGTTCTTTGTCACAAGTAAGAAGCATCTTGCTGGTTTCCATGTAACCTTGCACATGATTCTTACACTAATTCATTAATATGAATTCACTGACTTTCCTCAAGAGGGCTGTGACCCTTCTGATTGTTAGTCGGATCACTTTATACAATCTGACCTTGAAATATTGTTACTGTCCATATCAATGCTTTCAGCATACTATGGTATTCTTAAATGGACATCCAATTTATCTGGTAAAATTAGGAAACTCCTTCTTTTAAACTAACCTTTTTTCTGCTTGAATCAGGTTACCTTATATCTGAAGCTCTCTATGTGCAGTTGTTAGCCTAAGTGCCATCACTTATGCGACACACGTCACTGATCTTCAGAAATCGGGGGCTAAACTGCCCAGTACAATTTTTCGTCTGGTTAACCGGGGTTCAAGAAACCCATCCTTTTTTTCTGTAAAGGTCTTGTAACGTTTTGATCCAGACCAGTCAGTTTTGTCTTTTCTTTCTTTCCCTAGACACCATCCCTCTCTAGGGTCAGATGTTTTTCAGACTTGGTCTATTCGGAAGCTTAGCTTCTCTCCAAGGTCCCAACTTCTTATAGAACTCCCCAGTTCCTCTGGGGTTAGTTCTAGACATTTATATTTCTTTTCTCCATCTGTATTGCAAATTGTATTTCCTTTACTCTTCACAGTAAGGGAACTCCATATGAGGACAATGTGATGGTTCTTACAACAGACCCATATTAACCTCCCCATATGTGTAGCTTTGCAATCTTTGGATAAAATCCTTTTCCAAGAATTGGGACTCCTATCCCTTACTAACAGTTATTTCTACACAAGGACACCTTTTTGGATACCTTGTTTAATCCAGCTGTTCCACAGCACTCCCTTTTACACTGTTAGTTCAACTCCTACCCTCCATCCCTTTGGATGCCAGAGGTCCTCGGGAGGAAGCATGGCTCATCCATTAGATTTGCAGCATGCGGGGCCTCTCCAGGCATCTTTAGCTTGGGAGTCCCCATATGTGAAGACTCATTCCTGCTTGTTCCTGGAGATAGCACAGTTACTTACCTGTAACAGGTGATCTCTGGGAACAGCAGGAATAAGTCTTCACAACCCACCCACCTCCCCTAGGAGTTGTTCTCTTTCTTTCTCTCTTCTAATTTGTCTACTTCCCTCCTTCGATCTCAGCTACAAACTCAACTGTTGTGAGGGAAGTAGAATGGCGGGAAGGCAGCGCGCATGCGTGTGGGATGCTCCCAAAAGCGTTCTTTTTTGGACGCTGGGGAGCGTTCCCGCGCAGGCTCTGTCGGTACCAACGTACCCATATGTGAAGACTTATTCCTGCTGTTCCCAGAGATCACCTGTTACAGGTAAGTAACTGTGCTTTATCTTATGAGTCCCATATGTGAGGGCTTATTTCCTGCTTGTCCATTGAGAAAGTGTGGTGTGTCCTTCAACAGTAGGAATAACTCCTCACAACCCTCTCTTCTCCCTGGGGAGTTATGTTCTTGATTACTGCTTTGAAATTTGACTGGAAAAGATGGCCCCAGGCAGGCAGGGAAGGCAGGCATGCATGTATGGCAGAGCTCCCAAAAGCTTCCAATGGAAGCTGGAGAGCATTCCATGTGAGCTCCGTCAGTGACGTAACCATATGTGAGGACTTATTCTTGCTGTCCACAGAGAACACCTGCTATAGGTGAGTAACAACGCTGTCTTGGATCGTATAATGAAACTGCACCATTCTCTGCTTTAGCAGTGTTTCCATCTCACCACACAGGTCAGACTAACTGATCTGCAATTACCAACTTCTTCCTTACTTCCACTTTTGTGGGGAGGAACCACATTCTCCCATCTCCAATCCTCTGGGATCACTTCCAACTCTAAAGAAACATTGAAAAGGTCAGTCAGCAGAGCCACCAGAACTTTCCTAAATTCTTTCAATATCATCTGATGAATCGCGTCCGGCCCCATTGTTTTGTCAACTTTAGTTTTGCTAGCTTCTCACGAACACAGAAAGTCCTACCTTACTTCCTTAAATATTTGTATTTGTTTTCTGAGGTCCCATTGCCAGTCCTTCATCTATGAACACTGAACAGAAATATTTATTAAGGAATTGTGCTTTATCCTCATCAGCTTCTACGTATTCCTTTCCTTCACCCTTGAGTCTCACAATGATACTTGTTTATTTCTTCCTGTCACTGTTATACCTATTAAAAAAAAGGTCTTGTCCCCATGTTTTACTGACCTGGCTATATTTTCTTCCATTTGCATCTTTGGTTTCCTGACTACTTTCCCAGTTTCCCTTAGCTTATCCAGATACTGTTCTTCGTTTTCCTCTTTCGGCGATCTCTTATATTTTATGAAAGCTAACCACTTTTTCTTTGACTTTTCAGCTACTTCTTTTGAAAACCATAGCGGCATTTTTTTTCTTCTTTAATTTACTTTCCTAACTAAAAAATGTGTTGCCTAAAGTATATCCTTTCAGTTTTGCCCACTGTTCTACTTCCCCCGCATGTTGCCACCCAGCTAATGACACCAGGAAGTGTTCTTAACAGGCAATAATAAAATTGTATGTATCGTATAACTTTCAGGACAGCATTTTAGAGAAAATGGAACATCCTAACATCAGAGAAAGACTGAGATAATCAAATGCATAGAGGCAGGGGTTGCGAGATGCCTCTCAGACTCTGCCTCCTAGCTTCGTCTTGACTCTGCCTCCTAGCCCCCATGGCCTTCCCCTCCTGTTCTGCCTGCAGGGTCCCTTCTCCCATGGGCAGAAGAAAAGGGAATGGCTGTAATCGTGGTGGACTCCTGTCTGCCCATGGGAGATTGGATCCCTGCGGGCAGGAGGGGAAGGCTGCTTCAGTCACGGCAAAGACTCTTATCTGCCCGCAAGGATCTCCCTCAGGCAAATAGGAGTCTTTGCAGCAATCACAGTGGCCTTCCACCCTGCCCACAGGGATCTTATCTCCTGCAGGCAGATAGGAGACTGCCACAATCACAGCTGCTCTCTGCGAGCAAATGTTTGGTGGGGCCAGGGCCCGTGTGGCCTACCCAGTTCCAATGCCTCTGCATAGAGGTAGAAAGGAAAAAGAAGGTCTAGGATTACTCTCCTTGACAATCCTCACTACCTTCTCATAAATTCAAGAAACAGTTTCTATACCAAATTAACATCCTAAAAATTATCCTTTTTGGGTTTATTATTCTTTGAGCAATAGTTCTTACGACCTAATAAAGAGTGATAGCAGGATTCATAGATAGGTTTTGCTAAGTAATTAAGTAAATCCAGAACAAAACCTCCAACCAAAAAGTTTGGATAGTTGGGTAAGTCCACCAGATATAGAAAAGAGAATCCCTATCTCCAGGAACAAGCAGGAATGTAGTCCTCACATATGGGTATTGTCGGTACTGACGGAGCCTGCGCGGGAACGCTCCCCAGCGTCCAATAGGAACGCTTTTAGGAGCATCCCTCAGCACATGCGCGCTGCCTTCCCGCCTTTCCAACTGTCCCTCTTCAGTTCTTCGTTTTCTGCAGAGCTGACGGGATCTATTCCCTGTCACCGCAGAAAATTCCGTCTTAAATTTCTTTTCTTGTGGTCGCGTTTGCCTACTGCACGACGCCTACCAGTACCGCCAGTTCTTTTCTTTTCTTTTCTTTCTTTAAAAAAAAACAAAAAACGTAGGCTTTAGACTGTTTCTTTTGAGAAACTTTTCTCTTTGGTGCTAGGCGCCATTTTGAGCAATAGGCCCCATATTCCTAAAACACGGAAAAGCCAACTAGTGGTTTTAAAAAATGTACTAAGTGTGGCGGTACCATTTCCGTCACTGACACCCATGATTGGTGTCTGAAATGTTTAGGACCTGAACATTCTCCAAATGAATGTCTCTCCTGTATGGGGATGACTAAAAGAGGAAGACAGAACCGGGCTGCAAAGCTCGGTAACCTCTTTTCTTCAGATGCCAGATCCATTGCATCGACATCGTCAAGGGCCTCTTCTTCCTCCCATGGATCTCAGGTAACTAAACATAAAGGCCGGTCCTCAAAGGGTAGCTCTCCTGCTAAGCATTGAGTGGCCATTGGCATTGCCCTTGAGGGACCCATACTGGCAAAACAGCCCCAGCGGGAGGCTTCGGCTTCCAAAGCATCGATGGGGCTTCAGGATGTTCTCGAGGCCTCAACCTCGCAAGAAATACCTGTGCCATGCTCAGGGGTTCCGGCCCTTCTTACCGGTACAGACACCCAAGCATCGGCAGTGTCGATAGACCAGAGGTTCCTCACTATCGAGTGCAGCATCGCAGCTCTTCTTTCAGCTGCGGTACTGGTGGTCCCACGGGCACCGACATCGAAACCGACGCCGGTACAGACACCGACGGTACCGGTACCGGTACCGGTCCTGGTAGGAACTCTTCCCATGCCATCTCTGGCTGGAATTGTCAAAGCAGTACCAGGTCAACTCGGTACCGACTTCGATCGGTACTGGGATAGTGCTTTGCAGGAGCATCGGGGTCAGGAGTACTTCAATTCCTCCGATTCCGAAGACTCTGACAATTCTGCTGGTACTAGAGGGTTTCTCCTAGAAGATCCCTCTTCTCCCCAACGCAGAATATCACCTCCAGAGGGCATGTCATTTCAGGATTTCATCCGTGATATGGCCAAAATTCTTTCAATCACAGTAGCTCCTGAGGAGGAACCCAGAGCAAAGGAAATGGAAATTCTCCAATATCCTAAAGCTCCTAAGGAGGCAGCCACTCTACCTATCCATGAAATTCTGCATAGTTTGATGCTCAGAATGTGGGAGACACCTCTGACTACTTCTCCTCACTCTAGGAGACTGGATACTATGTATCGAGTTCCGCCATGTCCTGGATTTGAGAAAACTCAGCTGCCACACCATTCAATGGTAGTGGAATCAGCCATGCGTAGGATGAAAAGTGCAAAGAGGCATGCATCCAATCCTCCAGGTCGTGAATGCAGGACTCTGGATGCTTTTGGGTGCAGAACTTTTCAAGCTTCCATGCTTTCAGCTAGGATCAGTTCATATATCCTATATATGGGAATGTTCCTCAAGGAAGTCACAGGAGATTTGGAACTTATGAGCCCATTTCTCCCAGATGACAAGAGACAAGATTCTCCAGGACCAAGCAGGAAGTCAGTCCTCACATATGGGTGTCATCGGCGCCGATGAAGCCCCAGCGGAGCATTTCCCTAGCTTTCTATGAAAGCCTTTGGGAATGCAGGCACGCATGCACGGTTCCATTCCTGCTTATAGGTGCCATCTTACCTCAGTCTCTTTTTTTCCGTGAAGCCCACCCGGACGTGTGTCCTGTTCTCCCGGTTAAAATTAGATTTTTTCGGCGATTTTCGCTATTTTTTCTCCCGGTTTGTTGCCGGTTCCCCTCCCGCCGGGTTCGGTACACCGGTATGGAGCCCGATTCTTCTTTTTCGGTTTTTGCGCTTTGTGGCTGGTGTTCGCGCCCTTTTTTCCATTTTTCCCTGGAAGGCCGGTCCTTTGACCTCGCGGGGACTCTTTTTTCCCCGATGGCTTCCAGCAGTTTTAAAAAGTGTGATCGGTGTAAGAAATTAATGTCTCTCACCGACACACACGACTGCTGCCTTCGGTGCCTCGACCACGACCCTAAGTTGTGCGGGCCATGTGGAAGGATGTCTTCCAAGGCACTCTGAAGTCGACAGCAGCAAAAAGAAAGGCTTTTCTCGGACTCAGCCTCCGGCTGGGCCCGGACCTCGTCTGAGGCCTCGACATCTCGGGATTCCGATCACGAGCGTCGTCGAAGCTCCTCGGACAGGGGGTCCCCCGATGGGGAACGCAAGAGGAAGAAGCGGCTCGCGAGGGCGTCGTTGGAGGAGGTCCCTGGCTCCTCGAGGGCCAGGTCTAAGACCCCCGACCATCGCCCCGGGCCCATGGAACACGAGAAGCCTGCAAAAGTTCCTCGCGTGGAGCCGCAGTCTGCTGGACACGTAAGCCCTGTAGTCCTCAAGGACTCCCAGGGAGCCGATGTCGGACCCGGCGCCGCTGGGGCCCGAGTCGGTGGCTGCTGCGTCTCCCGAGCTGAGTCTCAGGATGACAGCCTTGGAGAGCAGATTGTCTGCCTTCATGGAGCAGCAGCAGGCACTGATGGCCAACCTGTCTGGCGCATCTGCCCCAACCACCGGGACATCGACTTCGAAGTCGACCCCGGAGACCGAGCCAATACTCGAGTCCATCGTGGCTCGGAGTCGACCTCGGTCGCGGTCTCCCTCGACCTCCCGTTCGGGACCGAGGGCGTCGACGCCAGTGCCTCCGGCGTCGGAGCAGGTGCTCCAGGGCCCCACGGGGTCGGACCCTGACTCCTCCTTGGACGAGTCAGCTTGGGAGACGGAGGACGAGGAGTCTCCTGATACCTTCAAGACTCGGTGCGTCCCATCGGACTCACCGCCGTCTGAGCCCCGGAGTAGGTCCCCCCCCCCCCCCCGGAGGATACTCGGTTCTCGGAGTTCGTCCGGGATATGGCCGCTGCCTTGGCTATTCCGGCGGACTCCGAGGAAGAGCCTAGAGCTGAAGAGCCCGAGGCCCTACAGTATGACTCTCCTCCGAAGGAGGCCTTTACTGTCCCGGTTCCTCCGATGCTGGAATGGCTCCTCTTCCGTATGTGGGAGGCGCCGGTTCTCAGCAAGCGAGTCAACTCGATCTATCGACTCCGAAAGAGCCCTGGTTTTCAAAAGGCACAGCTACCACACCATTCTATGGTTGTGGAATCAGCCATGCATCGTCTGAAGAGCCAGAAGATGCACTCCGCGGTGCCCCCTGGCAGGGAGGCCTGGAACCTCTATGGCGTCGGTAGAAAGTGCTTCCAGGGCTCGATGCTTGCTTGCCTTGTCCAGTCCTACCAGCTGTACATGGGCATGTACTTGCGGGATCTGGCCAAGGAGTTGGCTGGGTTCTCTGCTGGTCTCTCCAGGGAACCCTTGCAGAGATTTAAGTCCTCCTCCTCCGGGATTCGGGACTGCTCGAAGTTAATGTCCCGCGCCGCCTACGATGGCTTCGAGGCTTCGGCCCGAGTTGCGGCAGCCGGCATCGCGGCTTGACGCCAGGCATGGCTGCAGTCATCGGACCTCAAGCCATTTGTTCAGGACAAGTTGGTCGATGTCCCTTGCTGAGGTAAAAACCTTTTTGGCAAGCCCATGACCGAGAAGGCCGCTCAGCTCGAAACTGAGCACCTCACACGGACAAGGCTGTCGAGGAAGACCTCTGCCCCTTCTCATAAAAAGAAGGGCTCGGGTAAAAAGCCCTTTTACCCGAGGAAGGGCACTGCCTACAAACAGTACCCGCAATATCAGGCTGCCCAAGCTGCCCCCCAGGGTCAGCAAGCCAAGGGCCAGGGTAATGGGCCCCGTAGGCAGAGGACCCCCAAGTCTCCAGCCCCTGCTACCACTCAGCAGGGTGGGGGGTTTTGACTCCTTGAGCGTAGCCTCTCCTCCACTGCTCTCCCAACCCTGCACAGGAGGTCGCCTCGCCCTCTTTGCCCACCAGTGGCCTCTTATCACCGGGGACAGTTGGGTGCTGGAGATAGTCCACAAGGGCTATGCCCTGCATTTTCACCAACTGCCTCCACCATATTTCCCAGGGGAGCCTCCAAGGCCTCCCCTGCACACAGACCTTCTTCTACAAGAGCTTCATGGTCTGTTGGTGGACAGGGCGGTGGAGCCTGTGCCTCCCCACTTACAAGGTCACGGTTTCTACTCCAGGTATTTCCTGGTGCCCAAAAGAACCGGTGGCCTTCGACCCATTCTGGACCTCAGGAACCTCAACAAGTTCCTAGTGAAGGAGAAGTTCAAGATGCTTACTCTTGGGACACTTCTGCCCTACCTCCAGCAGGGAGATTGGCTATGCTCTTTAGATCTAAAGGATGCGTACACTCACATCCTCATTCATCCAGACCACAGAAAGTACCTCAGGTTTATTGTGGGAGGAAACCATTATCAGTACAGAGTGCTGCCTTTCGGCCTCACCTCCGCCCCCAGAGTCTTCACAAAGTTCCTAGCAGTGCTGGTGGCCTACCTGAGAAACCAGGGCATCTTTGTCTTCCCCTATCTGGACGACTGGCTCACAGGGGTCAGACGTGCCAGGAGGCCAAACAAGCCACCCTCAGCACTATTGCTTTTCTCCAAAGGCTGGGGTTTGTTATAAACTTCGCAAAGTCCACTTTGCTCCCCTCCCAGAACTTGGAGTTCATAGGAGGAAGGCTGGACTCTCTGCTGGCAAAAGCTTTCTTGCCAGCAGACAGGGCCCAAAGGTTGATGGCCTTGGCAAATCAGTTTCTCAGCAAGCCCCTGGTCTCCGCAAGACTCTGCCTGAGGCTTCTAGGCCACATGGCTTTGACAGTACATGTGACCCCCAATGCCAGGCTCCATATGAGGCCTGCACAGTGGTGCCTTCGGACTCAGTGGTCACAGGCCACAGGCAGCCTCAGAGACAGGATAAGGGTGTCCAGACAATTTCTGCTCTCCCTCAACTGGTGGCTTCACCCACCCAATCTACTGAAGGGGGGGGTGCCTTTTCAGATTCCAGGGTACACAGTAGTGATGACCACAGACGCCTCCCTGCATGGCTGGGGAGCTCATTGTCTGGTCAAGTGCACCCAGGGCCTGTGGTCTCCTTGGGAAGCTGCACAGCAGATCAATTTCCTCGAACTCAGAGCTATTCGATTAGCACTCAAAGCTTTCACTCCTACCCTGGCTCAGCAGTCTGTCCTGATTCAGACAGACAACCAAGTAGCCATGTTTTATGTGAACAAACAGGGCGGGACTGGGTCCAGGATCCTTTGTCGGGAGGCTCAGGACCTTTGTTCATTTGCCCTCAAGCACAACATGCTCCTCAAGGCTGTGTACCTTCCAGGCCAGGACAACTACCTGGTGGACAGGTTAAGCAGAATACTGCAGCCCCACGAATGGCAGCTGCATCCTTCAGTAGTTCAGAAGATCTTCCTAAAATGGGGTCTCCCTTTGATAGATCTCTTTGCCAGCCCAATGAACAAGCAACTGCCAAAGTTCTGCTCCTGGCAACTGCATCCTCTGCGGATAGCAGCGGATGCTTTTCTGATATCCTGGTCTCAGAGCCTCCTCTATGCGTTTCCTCCCACGCCCTTGGTGGCCCAAACTCTCTTCAAGATTCTTCAGGACAAGGCCTCGGTCCTGCTGGTGGCTCCCAGGTGGCCGAGACAGCCTTGGTTTCCACTTCTACTTCAACTGGCGGTGGATCCCCCACTGCCTCTGTGGTTGCAACCCGACCTTCTCTCTCAGGAGCAGGGTTCCCTTCTGCACCCCAATCTCAAAGCTCTCAATTTGATGGCCTGGAGGTTGCAAGGGTAGTTTTTGCTCCCTGGGGCCTGCCTCAGGAAGTTGAGGAGGTTGTTCTAGCCTCTAGGAAACAGTCCACTAGGAAAACCTATGCTCTCAAATGGAAAAGGTTTTCTGTGTGGTGTCAGCTGCGTACAGAGGATCCTTTCTCCTGTACTGTGCCAGTAGTCCTTCAGTACTTACTGCACTTGTCAAATCAAGGTCTTAAATCCAATTCTGTTCGGGTCCACCTCTCAGCTCTAGCAGCTCACCACTCTCTGGTGGAGGGACATTCTCTGTCTGGTCACCCCTTGGTGTCCCGTTTTCTTAGGGGCTTGCTTTTGCTCAAGCCTCCCATCCGTCCTCCTGCCCCTGAGTGGGAGCTGAATGTGGTCTTGCAGCAACTGACTCGCCCACCTTTTGAGCCGATGGCTACTTGTCCACTACGCTTCCTCTCCTGGAAGACACTCTTCCTGATAGCCCTTACCTCGGCTAGGCGAGTAAGTGAGCTTCAGGCCCTGGTCTGTGATAGGCCTTACACCAGGATTTATAGGAACAGGGTAGTCCTTAGGACTCATCCAAAGTTCCTCCCTAAGGTTGTCTCCTCTTTCCACTTCAACCAGGAGGTGGTTCTTCCAACATTCTTCCCTAGGCCTCATGCAAGCCAGGCTGAAGCAGTCCTGCATACCCTGGACTGTAGGAGGGCCTTATCCTTCTACCTTGACCGTACGCAGGGGCATAGAAGGGCTACCCAGCTCTTCTTATCCTTTGACCCCAATAAGTTGGGGTTGGCTGTGTCCAAGCGTACCTTGTCCATCTGGATAGCTGACTGTATCACCTGGGCTTATAAGGCGGCTGACCTTCCTTTGCAGGGTAGGGTCACAGCCCATCGTGTCAGGGCAATGGCTGCCTCAGTGGCTCATCTCCGCTCTGTGCCCTTGGTAGACATCTGCAGGGCTGCAACTTGGTCTTCAAGCCAGACTTTTGCGGCCCATTACCGCCTGGAGAGGGAGTCCCATAGGGACAGTGCTTTTGGCCAAGCAGTACTCCGGAATCTCTTTGAGGTTTAGGCAACTCCTGCCCTCTGTTGGGCTACCGGTGGAGGTTGTGTCCTTGAAAAGCCTTTCTTTGCTGCTGAGACTAGAGGGAGTTCCCTTGTTCAGCCTGGGTTCCTCGGTAGCCCAGAGCTTGGGAGTCACCCATATGTGAGGACTGACTTCCTGCTTGGTCCTGGAGAAAGAGTAGTTACTCACCTGTAACAGGTGTTCTCCAGGAGCAGCAGGAATCAGTCCTCACAACCCTCCCTCCTCCCCTTGGAGTTGCAGTTGTACATAGTTTATTTTTCATTTTTGTGTGCTTTTCTTAGCTATGTCATTTGACTGAGGTAAGATGGCACCTTTAGGCGGGAAGGGAACCGCGCATGCGTGCCTGCATTCCCAAAGGCTTTCATAGAAAGCTGGGGAAATGCTCCGCTGGGCCTTCATCGGCGCCGATGACACCCATATGTGAGGACTGATTCCTGCTGCTCCTGGAGAACACCTGTTACAGGTGAGTAACTACTCTTTTTCTTGCTCTCGTTAAGCATGCTCAGGATGTCTCCAAGTATGTTGATCATGCAGCCTTTGACTGCTTTGAATGCATCAGCAGAACCTCTGCTATTGCCATTGGTGCACGACGGATTGCTTGGCTACAGGCATCAAACTTGGAGACTTGGGTACAGGACAAGTTAGGCAACATTCCTTGCATGGGGGAGAATCTCTTCGGCAAGAACTGGCAGGAAAAGGCTAACGAGTTAGATGCTGACAATTCTACCTTAGATTGTCAAAGTCTACAGCCACTCCAGCCAAAAGGAAGCCTTATAAAAAACCCTCTTTTAGCAAAAAGAGGAAGTTTTATCCTTCCTATACCCAGCAGAGTCAAACTCCAGGTCAGGTTGCCCAAAAGGGACAAACTAGACAGCAAAAGAAGCCAAAAGGCCCGAGAGCCCAACCAGCTCTCCAGGTTCAGCCCCCTCAAGGGCTTTGACTCCTTCCTAGAGAGCTTTGCCTCCCTGCCTCTGAGGGATCCCCAACCCCCCAATATTCTGGGCAAGTTATGCCACTTTGTCAACAGATGGCATCAGATAACAGCAGAAGATTGGACTTTGTCCATTGTAGGAGAGGGGTACAAGCTTCATTTTCACAGCATGCCCCCTCCTACAATTCTAAAGCAATTCAATTCACAAACCTCTGCAGACAATCTGCTAGATCACAAGGTCTCCACACTTCTTGCCCAAGGGGCAATAGAGGAAGTACCCATTCTTCAACGGGTTGCAGGGTTCTACTCCCCCTATTTTCTTATTCCAAAGAAAACAGGAGGACACAGACCCATTCTAGACCTCAGAGAATTGAACAAATATCTGTTTCGAGAGAAGTTCAAAATAATTTCTCTAGGAACTCTTCTGCCATACCTTCAAAGCCAGGATTAGCTTTGCTCTCTAGACTTAAAGGATGCATACACTCACATTCTCATCCATCCAGATCACAGGAAATTCTTACGTTTCCTTTTCAGGGGAAAACATTTCCAGTACAGGGTTCTTCCCTTTGGTCTGGCTTCAGCACCAAGAGTATTCACGAAATGCATGGCAGTAGTAGCTGCATTTCTACGAACCCGGGGGATTTTCGTCTTCCCTTACTTAGACGACTGGCTCATTTGAGCCCCTACAGTTGCAGAGGCCAGCACTGCACTGTCCCATACAATGTGAATCCTCCAATACTTGGGATTAGTAATAAACTTCCCAAAATCTCAGCTAGTTCCTTCACAATGCCTAGAATTCATAGGAGCCTGTCTAGATACCATACAGGCAAGGGCTTTCCTTCCACAAGCCCGGTGTCTTCGCATAATGCAACTAGCTTCTCAAGCAGCAGGCAAATCCTCCCTCACTGCTCGAGAGCTACTGCAGTTACTGGGACATATGGCATCCACAGTTCATGTAGTCCCATATGCTCGCCTCCACTTGCAAGCAGCTCAGTGGACCCTCTCCACACAGTGGACACAGGCTACAGGTCATTTGTCGGACAAAATAATCTCTCAACAACTAATTTTGTCCCTCCAATGGTGGCAATCACTAGAATATCTGACAGTGGGGTCTCCTTTCCATCAACCCCTCTTTCAGGCCACCCTAACAACAGATGCATCACAGGTGGGTTGGGGAGCACACCTGAATCATCTCTCTACCCAGGGTACCTGGACTCCACAGGAGGTTGGTTTGCACATAAACCTCCTGGAATTAAGAGCAATCTATTTAGCTCTTCGAGTATTCCACTCCCAGCTCAGCTACAAGACAGTCCTAGTCCAGACGGACAATAAAGTAGCCATGTTCTATATGAACAAGCAGGGCGGAACAGGCTCTTTGTCGTTATGCAACAAAGCTTTACGACTGTGGCCCTTCGCCAGAGAGCATCAAATTCACCTTGTAGTGGTATATCTTCCAGGCACACAAACTCAGTCGACTCCTGCTGCCTCACGAGTGGTCCCTCCACCTAGACCAGGTGGCAAGGATATTTCATCTCTGGAGCGCTCTAGACATAGACCTCTTTGCAAGTCCACTGAATGCCAAACTTCCCCGGTTCTGTTCCAGGATTCCGGCTCACAACTGTCAGGCAAGGGATGTCTTCCTACTTCAGTGGGGTCAGGACTTCCTTTATGCCTTCCCACCCATTCCCCTCATCCCCAAAACACGCTTCAAGCTTCAGAGAGACAGGGGTCGCATGATTCTCATAGCATCATGATGGCCACGCCAAACGTGGTATTCCCTGCTTCTACATCTCTCTCAAGCGGCACCTCTGGAGTTAGGGCATGCTCCAGATCTCCTTTCCCAGGAGAACGGGACGCTATGGCACCCGAATCCCCAGTCCCTGCACTTCACGGCCTGGTTGCTGAAGGCTTAGACCTCCAAGATTTCAACCAGTCCCAACAGGTAAAAGATATCCTTCAGGCTTCTAGGAAACTTTCCACAAGAAGATCTTATGCCTTCAAGTGGAAACGTTTTACTATATGGTGCTCCAAGAAGGGATTAAACCCCCTGGTTATACCCTTAGAATCGATACTAGAGTATCTCCTTCACTTATCGAATTCTGATCTAAAGACCAATTCGGTAAAAGTCCATCTTAGAGCAATTGCAGCTTCTTATAAGCCTCTGAATGGACAACCAATTTCCTCTCATCCACGCCTATCAAGATTTATGAGAGGCCTTTTATTAACTAAACCTCCTATCAAGCCATCACCGGTGGCATGGGATCTAAATCTAGTTCTCGGGCAGCTCATGAAGCCGCCTTTTGAACCTTTGGCCACTACAGCCCTTAAGATTTTGACCTGGAAGGTCATCTTCCTCATTGCAATCACCTCTGCCCGTCACATTAGTGAATTGCAAGCTTTAGTGGCTGATCCTCCTTATACTAGGTTTCATCATGATAAGGTTGTTCTTCGAAATCACCCACACTTTATGCCAAAGGTGGTTTCGCCTTTTCATTTAAATCAATCAATTTATCTTCCTGTATTTTTTCTGAGGCCTCACGCCTCTAATGCAGAAAGAAACCTTCATACTTTGGATTGTAAAAGGGCCTTAGCCTTTTACATACAAAGAACACAGCAATATAGAAAGTCCTCACAACGTTTTATAGCTTTTGACCCTAGTCATTTGGGACTTCCAGTCTCCAAAAGAACTTTATCTAAATGGATTGCCCAATTCATATCCTTTGCTTATGAGAGTAAGGGTCTTCCTCTTCAGGACCATGTCACAGCTCATAATGTGAGAGCCATGGCAGCTTCTATGGCTAATCTCCACTCTGTGTCTATCGATGACATTTGTCGAGCAGCCACCTGGGCTTCGGTACACACCTTCACAGCCCACTGCTGCCTGGATAAAGCCTCCCGTCGGGATGCCTTCTTTGGCCAAGCTGTTCTTCAAAATCTCTTTCAAACCTAAACCAACTCCTACCCACCAACCCTGGTGGGATGCCAGAGATCCTTTTCAGCAACCCCCACCCTAAGCCATTCTAACAACAGATGCTTCACAGGTGGGTTGGGGAGCCCACCTGCACGGCCTCTCTACCCAGGGTACCTGGACTCCATAGGAGGCCTATCTTTATATCAACCTCCTGGAGCTTAGAGCAATCTTCCTTGCTTTTCGAGTATTTCACACCCAACTCAGCTACAAGACAGTCCTAGTTCAAACGGACAATCAGGTAGCCATGTTCTGTGTGAACAAGCAGGGCGGAACAGGCTCTCTGTCACTGTGCAACAAAGCTTTGCAACTATGGGCCCTCGCCAGAGAGCATCGGATTCATCTCCTTGCTGTGTATCTTCCAGGCATTCAAAACTCTTGGGCAGACACTCAGTCGAGTTCTGCTTCCACACGAATGGTCTCTCCATGCAGACCAGGTGGCCAAAACTTTTCAAATTTGGGGAACCCCGGACATAGACCTCTTTGCAAGTCCGCTGAATGCCAAACTTCTAGAATTCCGGCTCGAGGTTGTCAGGCCAGGGATGCTTTCCTCCTTCATTGGGGTCAGGACTTCCTGTATGCCTTTCCACCCATTCCCCTAATTCCCAAAACCCTGTTCAAGCTTCAGAGAGACAGAGGTCATATGATCCTCATAGCTCCACGTTGGCCACGGCAAATGTGATACCCTCTACTCCTACATCTCTCTCAAGCTCCGCCTCTGGAGTTAGGATCTGCTCCAGATCTTCTTTCTCAAGAGGGCGGGATGCTGTGGCGTCCCAATCCCCAGTCTCTGCGTCTCAGGGCCTGGTTGCTGAAAGCCTAGAACTTCACGGTCTTAACCTTTCCCAGCAGGTAAAGGATTTCCTTCATGCTTCCTGGAAACCTTCCACAAGACGCTCTTATGCATTTAAGTGGAAAAGGTTTACCATATGGTGCTCACAGAAGGGTCTTAACCTTCTTGCGATACCTCTGGAATCATTACTGGAGTACCTCCTTCATTTATCAAATGCAGGGCTTAAGACCAATTCAGTGAGAGTCCATTTGAGTGCTGTTGCAGCTTCTTTCAAGCCTCTAAATGGACAGCCTATTTCCTCTCATCCTCTCATAGCGAGATCTATGAGAGGCCTTCTTTTAACAAAGCCTCCCATTAAGCCACCACCGGTGGCATGGGACTTGAATCTGGTACTTGGGCTGATCATGAAACCGCCCTTTGAACCATTAGCTTCTATCTCTTTGAAATTCCTTTCCTGGTAAAGTTATCTTTGTCATTGCAATCACATCAGCACGTCGCGTCAGTGAATTGCAAGCGTTGGTGGTCATCCTCCTTATACAAGGTTCCATCATGATAAGGTAGTCCTTAGGACTCAAACACACTTTATGCCAAAGGTGGTTTCGCCCTTTCATTTGAACCAAGCGGTTTACCTTCCTGTATTCTTTCCAAGGCCTCACGCCTCAAATGCAGAAAGGAACCTTCATACTTTGGACTGTAAAAGAGCTTTGTCCTTTTACTTGCAAAGGGCACAGCAACATAGAAAATCCTCTCAACTCTTTGTTGCTTTTGATCCTAGTCATTTGGGACTTCCAGTCTCCAAAAGGACACTGTCCAACTGGATTGCACAGTGTATATCTTTTGCCTATGAGAGTAAGAACCTTCCTCTTGAAGGCCATGTCACAGCTCACAATGTGAGAGCCATGGCAGCCTCAATGGCTCATCTTCACTCTGTGTCTGTCGATGACATCTGTCGAGCAGCTACTTGGGCTTCGGTTCATACCTTCACAGCCCATTACTGCTTTGACAAGGACTCCCGCTGGGATGCCTTGTTTGGTCAGGCTGTTCTTCAACACCTGTTCCAGACTTAATCAACTCCTACCCACCATCCCAAGTAGGATGCCAGAGATCCATGTGGGGAAGTGGAGCCCTTTCACAAGGGCACACAACTTTCTGGGGCCATCTCCCTGGCATCTGCAGCTAGGGAGTCCCCATATGTGAAGACTACATTCCTGCTTGTTCCTGGAGATAGCATAGTTTCTCCAGGTCCAAGAGGAAGTCAGTCCTCACATATGGGTGACGTCGGCATCGACGGAGCCCCTATGCGGAGCATTTCCCCAGCTTTCAAAGAAAGCCTTTGGGAATGCAGGCACGCAAGCGCGGTCCCCTTCCCGCCCAAAGGTGCCATCTTGCTCAGTCTGCTTTTTTCCGTGGAGCCCTACGGACGCCTGTCCTTGTCACCCGTGAAAAAAGTTGATTTTTCCTGCGTTGGGTCGAGTTTTTCATCGGTTCAACGTCGGTTCCTTTCCCGCCTGGATTCGGTACACCGGTGCCAAGCCCGGATCTCTCTTTTTCAGTTTTTGTCCTTAGAGACTGCGTTCGCGCCTTTTTTCTTTTCCCTGACAGCCCAATTTTTTGATCTTGCATGGGCCCTTTTTCCCCCGATGGCTGCCAATGGCTTTAAGAAGTGTGATCAGTGCAAGAAACTTATGTTTTTCACCGACACACACGACTGCTGCCTCCAGTGCCTGGGTCCAGACCACGATTCTACGGTCTGCAGTCCCTGTGGCAAAATGTCTTCCAAGGCATTGCGGACCCGTCAGCACCAGCGTGAGAGGATCTTCTCCGAGTCTGCCTCTGGATGGGTCCGGACTTCGTCAGAGGCCTCGACGTCTCGGGAGTCTGACCCCGAGCATCGTTGGGTCTCCTCTGAAAGGGAGTCCCCCTCGAGGGAGCACCGAAGAAAGAAGAAACCCGCGAGGGCGGCATCGGTGGACGCTCTTGGCTCCTCGAGGGCCAGGTCGCATAGCCCCGATCGCCGTCCCGGGTCGTCGGAGTCAGAGAGGCCTGCCAAGCATCCTCGTGTTGAGTTGGAGGCCCCCAAGTCACGTGAGTACTGTAGTCCTCGTGGACTCTCCTCCGGGGGAGCTGACATCGGGCCCGGTGCCATCGGGGCCCGAGTCGGAGGCTGCTGAGTCTCCTGAGCTCGGACTCAGGTTGACGGCGTTGGAGAGCAGATTGTCTGCCTTCATGGAGCAGCAGCGGGTGCTGATCGCCGGTCTCACCAGCGCATCTGCCCCGACCACCGGGACATCAACATCCAAGTCGACCCCGGAGGCCGAGCCGATCCTCGAGACCATGTGAACTCGAGTCGATCCGCGGTCACCCTCGGCCTCCCGTTCGGGACGGAGGTCGTCAACGCCGGTTCCCTCGGCGTCGGGGCGGATGGCGTCGGTGCCCGCCCACTCGGAGCTGCTCGATTCCTCCTCGGAGGAATCGGCGTGGGAGACGGAGGAGGAGGAGTCCCCTGACACCTTCCGGACTCAGTGCGTCCCTTTGGACTCACCGGGCTCCGAGCCTCGGACAAGGTCCTCCCCAGAGAATACTAGGTTCTCGGATTTCGTACGGGACATGGCCAAGGCACTGGCATTCCCGGCGGACGCCGAGGAGCTCGAGGCTGTGCAGTATGATTCTCCTCCCAAGGAGGCCTTTACTGTTCCGGTTCCTCCAATGCTGGAGCGGTTGCTCTTCCGCATGTGGGAGGCGCCGGCCTCGATGCCAGTTCTAAGCAAGCGGGTCGATTCTATCTATCGAGTCCGCAAGAGCCCCGGGTTTGAGAAGGCACAGCTACCGCACCATTCCATGGTGGTGGAATCGGCCATGCATCGCCTGAAGAGTCAGAAGATGCACTCCTCGGTGCCTCCCGGCAGGGAAGCCTGGAACCTGGATGCCCTCGGTAGAACGTGCTTCCAGGGCTCAATGCTTGCTTGCCACATCCAGACCTACCAGCTGTACATGGGCATGTACCTTCGAGACCTGGCAAAGGAGATTGCCGGGTTCTCTGCTGGTCTGTCCGAGGAACCTTTGCAGAGGTTCAAGGCCTTGTCTTCAGGTATTCGAGAGTGCTCGAAGTTTATTTCTCGAGCAGCCTACGATGGATTTGAGGCTTCGGCCCGAGTAGCAGGGGCCGGCATCGGTGCACACCGTCAGGCCTGGCTACAATCCTCAGACCTCGAGCCGTGGGTACAGGACAAGTTGGTCGATGTCCCTTGCCGAGGTGAAAACCTCTTTGGCAAGCCCATGGCCGAAAAGGCTGCAGAGCTCGAGACCGAGACTCTTACCCGGACAAGGCTGTCCAGGAAGACCTTTGCCCCTTCTCAGAAAAAGAAGGGCTCGGGGAAAAAGACCTTTTACCCGAGGAAGACCACTGCCTATAAAACCTACCCTCGCTACCAGGCCTCTGCAGCTCCCCAACAGGGCCAGCAGGCCAAGGGGCAGTGTCATGAGCCCCGTAGGCAGAAGGCCCCCAAGCCTCCTACTCCGGCTCCTGCTCAGCAGGGAGGGGGTTTTTGACTATGCCAGCATAGCCTCTCCTCCTCTCCAGGGCACAGGAGGTCGGCTGACCCTGTATGCAGACAGGTGGCCAGCCATCACAGGGGATACTTGGGTGTTAAGTATCATCGAAAGGGGCTATCTGCTCCACTTCACCCAGATACCCCCTCCTACTTTCCAGGGGAGCCTCCAAGACCCCCACTGCACAGAGACTTACTCCTTCAGGAGTTGGAAGGTTGTCAGATGGCTGCCTGGGTGAGAATGTTCACAGTCTTGGCAAAGGCATATATCAATATGATTTGCAAGGAATTGTGGGAAATGCAGTCCATTCACACCAGACACAACCGCTCACAATAATTAGTTGTGCTTGAGTGTAAAGCCAATAAGATATTTATTTATGGGGTTATTTCTCCCAACACAGATATGCTTGGTAGCACATAAAACAGGATACTTGCTTTCAGTGTTAAACTTAGAAAAACAAAATCAGGAAAACAACAGTTGAACTTGTCAGGCAATCAAAGCAAAAGAATAAAGACCTGGTTGGTAACAAACTGGTCTTTTCTGTAGGCTCTAGCTCAGGGGTCTCAAACACGCGGCCCGCGGGCCGCATGCGGCCCGCGAGACAACTTTGTGCGGCCCGCGAAAGAGAAAAACAAAAAAACCCCAAAACCCTGACTTCTGCCGTTGCCGCCGTGGCAGCGGCAGAATCAATTGTCAAATTTTAAAAAAAAAAGACTTCTGCTGCTCAAGCAGCAATATCACCTGTCCTGCGGCCCCTTCCCCTGTGCCCGGAGATCCGAATCTGCTCATCAGCGGCGTGCTTTTCAAGCCGCGAAGAGTATTCCCCTCTCGCGCGGCTTGAAACCGCGCGAGAGGGGAATACTCTTCGCGGCTTGAAAAGCACGCCGCTGATGAGCAGATTCGGATCTCCGGGCACAGGGGAAGGGGCCGCAGGACAGGTGATATTGCTGCTTGAGCAGCAGACGGCGTTTGTTTTTTTAATTTGCCAATTGAGTCTGCCGCTGCCCCGGCGGCAACGGCAGAAGTCAGGGTTTTGGGTTTTTTTTGTTTTCCTCGGTGGGGGGGGGGGGTATGACTGGAAATGGGCAGATGGGGGTTAGGACTGGAAGTGGGCTATTGGCAGGGGGGGGGGTTATGACTGGTAATGGGCTATGGTGGGGGCTAGGACTGGAAATGGGCAGATGGGGGTTAGGACTGGAAGTGGGCTATTGGCCGGGGGGGGGGTTATGACTGGTAATGGGCTATGGTGGGGGCTAGGACTGGAAATGGGCAGATGGGGGTTAGGACTGGAAGTGGGCTATTGGCAGGGGGGGTTATGACAGGTAAAGGGCTAAGGTGGGGGCTAGGACTGGAAATGGGCAGATGGGGGTTAGGACTGGAAGTGGGCTATTGGCAGGGGGGGGGTTATGACTGGTAATGGGCTATGGGGGGGGCTAGGAATTTAAAAGGGGTGATGGGGGTTAGGACAGGAGGAGGGCTGAATGGGGGGTTAGGACTGGTAATGGCCTATGAGGGGAGGTAAGACTGAAAATGGGGTGATGGGGGATACGACTGCAAGTGGGCTATGGGGGGGACTAGGACTGGTAATGGGCTATGGGGGGGGGTAAGACTGAAAATGGGGTGATGGGGGGGTAAGACTGGAAGTGCGCTATGGGGAGGTTAGGACTGGTAATGGGCTATGGGGGGTCTAGGACTGGTAATGGGCTGGGGGGGTTGCTAGGACTGGAAATGGGCTGAGTGGAAGGGGGGCTTGAACTGCAAATGGCTGATGGGGAGGGGGGCTTGGAATGGAAATGGGCTGTGAGGGGAGGGAGCTAGGATTGGAAATGGGCTGATGGTGAGGCTAGGATAGGACTGGAAATGGACTGATGCAGGGACTAGAAAGGAGCAGATGCTGGGTGGGGCTGGAACTAGAAGGGAGCTGATGTTGGGGGAGGATTAGAATGGGATGGAGCTGGGAAAGTGAAATGGAGAGGGGAAAAATATTTTGTCTGGAAGAGAAGACAAATCTACAATTGGCCAGGTATTGGGAGAGTAAGTGGGGATTGAGGATGGAGGGGTAAAATTTGAGTGGATGAAATAGGAATGAGGAAAGAGCAAAAGGAGAAAGATTAGTATGTTAAAGCAGATGTAGGGAGAGAGAATGGAAAAAAAACTAGAAGAGAGAAGAAAGGACAAATGGACAGCAGACGATGGAGATAGCAGAAGACACGAAGAAACCAGAAGTGGCTGGAGCAATTGCAACTGAAAAAAATGCACAAAAGGTAGAAAAATATCTCTTTATTTTGAATTTATTAACTGGAATATGTCAGCTCTGGGAAATGTGCATCATTAATGTTTGCGCTTTGTTTAGTACAAGAGGAAATTAATTTATAGTTTTATTTCTACAGTGTTGTTGTACATTCCAAGTTTGGCTTTTGGGGTTCCCAGTTTAATTATTGTCTTCCTATTTCTGAATCTTTTAGTCTTTCTTTATCCATACTCATTAAGAGGCATGTTTACTAAAAGTTAGTGTATGGTAACATTATGCAAATATTTATGCAAATGAGGCCCCTTATGCAAATGAGGCCCCACGTCTTATGCGGCCCCCGGGTTACTTTACAAGTCCTCATTTGGCCCTCAAAGCAATTTGAGTTTGAGACCCCTGCTCTAGCTAATATTTTCTTAGCAGTGCATCAAACAACCAGCAAAACCCACAAAGAAGGGAAAACTGTTCTTTTCAGGTTAACTTCTTATATCTTCACACATAGACTCAGAAGTGATTCCCTCAGAGCTCACAAGCAATTAGGTAAGGCTCAATTGCTAGCAGTTACCCAGCTGAAACCCCTTAGCTGGCTTATTTTCTACTGCTTGGCTTAAAATCCTACTCAGGAGCTTTTCTGAGTAGATTAAAGAACAAGTTTATATTTCTTTGTGATGGTTGTTGTACTTTGTAACAGTAAATTACCAAAGGAGTTTAGACAGAGAGCAATCCATGTATTCACAGCCTGTATCTAAGACTTCTCCCCCTTCTTCAACAATCATGGGTTCATTATCATGGATTGGCACAGAGGAATTTCTCAATGGAGCATTCTCAGGAGAATACTTGTTTCCCTGCTGTCTTTCAAGGGTATAGCTAGGGCATAGATCAGTGTTCATACCTGAGCTTCCATTGCTGTTAGATTTCCTCTCTAAATAGCCTGGCCAGTATGTAGTCCAGTTCTTATGTCCAGCCTTCCAATCCAGATCCCTGGACACTGGATCTCTCTTCACATACCTTCTGGCACGGGTCCTAGGGTCCCTTCCAAGTGCAGCCGTCTCCCTCACAGGTACCGTCTGGAGATTCCTAGCTCTGCAGCACCATTCCTCTGGCTTTCCCCAGTCCAATGGTGTATGCTGGCTCTTGGAATGCCTTCCAGTATACGTACTGCTCTGGACTCCTTTAGACCTCCCAAATGCTTTTCTCTTCTTTCTTCCAAAGGGTTTCTTGCCCTCTCTGTTTGTCCGCTCTGGCTTCTGCTTCTGATGATCCTCCAGATGATGAAGCTGTCCAAGATGAGGATATCCAAGCTGATTCTGAGGATCTCCCAGATGAAACTGAGGAAGATTCTGAGGATGATTCTGAGGATAATTCTCTGTAGAATAAACTCTACCTTTATTCTGCTTTGATGAGTGCTCCACCCTAGCACAGCGCAGCTGTGCTGAATCAGGCCCTGCCCTTTGAGATGAGTGCTTGGGGATTACCTCATAGCCCTCCTGATTGAACACACGTTTCCCCACTTCAGCTCCTCTAATGGCTGTTGGAAACCTGGTGCATTCTGGGACTGGTAGTCTTTTATGGGAAAATTCTGTTTTCTTATTTCTACCAGAACTGACAGGTTGCTTGTTCAGAGTCACTTCACCTTTTCTATAGCTCCTTCCTGAACTATGATAAGCTTCCTTATCACAAGGTCTACTGAGGGACCAGGCGGTGGAACCGGTGCCTCACCACCTGGAAGGGCAAGGCTTCTATTCCAGGTACTTCCTGGTACCAAAAAGAACAGGAGGCCTCAGACCCATCCTCGACCTGCGAAATCTGAACAAGTTTCTGGAGAGGGAAAAGTTCAAGATGCTTACCCTTGGAATCTTACTGCCCCTACCTCCAGCATGGAGATTGGCTATGCTCCTTAGACCTGAAGGATGCTTATACTCACATCCTCATCCATCCAAGCCACAGACAATTCCTCAGATTTGTGGTGGGAGGAAAGCACTTCCAGTAGAGAGTGCTTCCTTTTGGCCTCACCTCCGCCCCCAGGGTTTTTACAAAATGTCTGGCGGTGGTTGTGGCCTACCTCAGGAACCAGGGGATCTTTGTGTTCCCTTACCTGGACGACTGGCTAATCAGGCCGGCTCAGTGGCACCTCAGGATGAATTGGCTGCAGGCAACAGGGAAGTTGTCAGACAGAATAAAGGTGTCCAAACCCTTGGTGGACTCCTTACCCTTGTGGCGGCATCTCCCAAATCTGGTCAGGGGTGTTCCTTTTCAGGCCTCCCCACACACTCAGGTACTGACAACCGATGCTTCCCTGCAGGGCTGGGGGGCTCACTGCCAGGGAGCCTGCACCCAAGGCCTGTGGTCTCCATGGGAGGGCCGCCCAGTAGATCAACCTGTTGGAATTGAGGGCCATTCGGCTGGCCTTGCAGACTTTCTCTCAAATCCTGTCTCACCAGTCTGTCCTTGTTACGAACAACCAGGTGGCTATGTTCTACGTCAACAAGCAGGGAGGCACAGGATCCAGACTTCTCTGCCTGAAGCACAAGCTCTCTGCTCCTGGGCTGTCACCCAGTGCATGACCCTCAAGGCAGTCTACCTCCCAGGCCAGGAAAACTACCTGGCGGACAGACTCAGCAGACTCCTGCAGCCTCACGAGTGGCAGTTGGATCCTCTGGTAGTGCAAAAGATCTTTCTGAAGTGGGGTCTTCTGACCATGGATCTTTTTGCCAGTCTGCTCAATAGGCAACTACCCCAGTTCTGTTCCAGGCAACCGCACCCCTTGAGAAAAGCGCTAGATGCATTCCTGATCCCTTGGTCAGGGGGCCTGCTCTCTGTCTTTCCTCCCACACTTCTGGTGGCTCGGACTCTATTCAAAATCCAGCAGGACCGAGCCACGGTGATCCTGATAGTCGCCAGGTGGCCCAGGCAGCCGTGATTCCCTCCTCTTCTGCAGTTGGCGGTGGATACTCCACTTCCTCTGGGGTTGCAACCCGACCTTCTGACTCAGGACCAGGGGTCCCTCTTGCATCCCAACCTCAAATCCCTCAATTTGATGGCCTGGCTGCTGAAAGGCTAGTCCTTGCTCCCTTGCTCCTCTCAAGGGAGGTTGAAGAGGTGGTGTTGGCCTCCAGGAAACATTCCACCAGGAAGTCCTATGCTCTAAAGTGGCGTAGGTTCTCTATTTGGTGTTCTCAACAGCAAGAGGACCCTTTCTCCTGCTCTGTCCAGGTGGTGCTTCAATACCTGCTCCACCTTTCCAACCTAGGACTTCAGTCCAACTCTGTCCGGGTTTACCTCAAGTGCCCTCTCAGCTCACCACTTGCAGGTGGATGGACATTCTCTCTCAGGCCACCCTCTGGTGTCCCGCTTTCTAAGAGGCCTGCTTCTGCTTAAGCCTCCTATTCGTCCACCTGCTCCTGAGTGGGATCTCAATGTGGTCTTGCAGCAACTGACTCGACCACCTTTTGAGCCGATGGCAACCTTCCATTTACGTTTCCTCTCCTGGAAGGTATTGTTTCTTGTGGCACTCACCTCAACTAGGCGGGTGAGTGAGCTTCAGGCCCTGGTCTCGGGTAGGCCGTATACCAGGTTCTATAGGAACAGGGTAGTCTTGCAGACTCATCCTAAGTTCCTTCCAAAGGTAGTGTCCTCCTTCCACCTCAACCAGGAGGTGGTACTTCCAACGTTCTTTCCCAGGCCGCACGCCAGTAGAGCAGAGACTGTCTTGCATACCCTGGATTGTAGAAGGGCGCTGTCCTTTTACCTTGAACGTACGCAGGGGCATAGAAGGGCTTCTCAGCTCTTCATTTTCTTTGACCCTAATAAATTGGGGTTGCCTGTCACTAAGCATACGTTGTCCATCTGGGTGGCAGACTGTATCGCCTGGGCATACAGGTCAGCCGGCCTCTCCCTGGAGGGTCGAGTCACGGCCCACCAAGTTAGGGCGAAGGCCGCATCAGTAGCTCACTTCCACTCTGTTCCGTTGGCAGACATCTGCCGGGCCGCTACTTGGTCTTCAAGCCAGACTTTTGCGGACCACTACTGCCTCGAGAGGGAGTCCCGTAGGGACAGTGCTTTCGGCAAGCGGTACTCCGTAATCTCCTTGAGGTTTAGGCAACTCCTACCCTCCGGCCCTGGTGTTGGGCTACCGTTCAGGTGTGGTCTCAGAGAAGATTCTCTCACTGTTGCTGGGGCTCTAGAGGGAGCTCTATTTTTCAGCCTGGGTTCCTGGTAGCCCAGAGCTAGGGAGTCACCCATATGTGAGGACTGACTTCCTGCTTGGTCCAGGAGAAAGAGTAGTTACTCACCTGTAACAGGTGTTCTCCAGGAGCAGCAGAATCAGTCCTCACAGCCCTCCCTCCTCCCCTTGGAGTTGCAGTTGTATATAGTTCATTTTCTTTTTTGTGCTGTCTTTTAACTATGTCATTTGACTGAGCAAGATGGCACCTTTGGGCCGGAAGGGGACCGCGCATGTGTGCCTTCATTCCCAAAGGCTTTCTTTGAAAGCTGGGGAAATGCTATGCATGGGGGCTCCGTGGACGCCGACGTCACTCATATGTGAGGACTGATTCCTGCTGCTCCTGTAGAACACCTGTTACAGGTGAGTAACTACTCTTACTCACCTGTAACAGATGATCTCCGGGAACAGCTGGAATTTAGTCTTCACAACCCACCCACCTCCCCTAGGAGTTGTATCTCTCTATCTCTCTCTCTTTCTCTCTCTCTTTTGTCTCAGCTATAAACGCAACTGGAGAGGGATATTTGGGAATGGTGGGAAGGCAGCACACAGGCGCTGTGGGATGCTCCCAAAAGCTTTTCTATTGGACGCTGGGGAGCGTTCCCACGTTGGCTCTGTCGGTACTGACGATGTCCATATGTGAAGACTAAATTCCTGCTGTTCCCGGAGATCACCTGTTACAGGTGAGTAACTATGCTTTCTGTAAAGAAATAGTTCCACATATTACTCCTGAGTCTATACCCTTTCACCTTCATCCTATGCCCCCTCGTTGCAGAGCTATCTTTCAATTGAAAGAGGCTCTCCTCCTGTGTATTTATGCCATGGAGGTATTTAAATGTCTCTATCTTATCTCCTCTCTCCCACCTTTCCTCCAAAGCATACATATTGAGATCTTTAGTTCGAATAGAACAAGGAGAAACAGAATGGTTTAAAATCTGCAAAGGTGTACAACAAGGCTACATACGTCCCCCTTCCTGTTTAATTTATATACAGAACAAATCATCAGAAAAGCAGGACTGTATGAAGACCACAGTGGTATGAAGCTTGGTGGAAGACTCAACAGCCTTCGCTATGCTGATGATACCACAATACTGGCTGAAAATTGAGATAATCTGAAACATATGCTTCTCAAAATCAAGGAACATAGTCTTAAAATGGACCTACACCTTAAAGTGAAGAAAACAAAGATCCTGACAACTGGCAAAATCAATAAGTTCATCATTGATGGAGAAGTAATTGAAATATAGTAGTAGACAACTATAACCTGTTTGTATCAATAAACGATAAGCAGTCAAGAAATCTGATGACACATTGCTCTTAGTAGAATGGCTATGAAGGACCTAGATAAGATTCTCAAGAGCAGAAGTATGTCTCCATACAAAGATTTGACTTGTCCAAGCCAAGGTATTTTCAATAATAACAGGGAGGAGTGGTCTAGTGGTTAGGACAAGGTACTTCAGGCCGGAGGGTCAGGAGTTCAAGTCCCACCTGGGGACAGCAATATCAGGCCGGAGGGACTGGGATTTCTAGTCCTATAGGCACTCCTTGTGGTCTTGGGCAAGCCACTTAACCCTCCATTGCCTATGTTCCCTGTATGTATTAGTGTGTGTGTCTCATATCCCCTCGTGTTAAATGTTATCCCCCAATTGACCGCTTTGACCCGGTGAAAAGCGGGATATAAATACAGCTAAAATAAATAAATAAATAAATATGGATTCGAAAGTTGAACAGTGAAAAAGATAGGAAGAAAATCAATGACTTTGAATTATGGTGCTGGCGAAGAATACTGTGTATACCATGGACTATCTGAAGAACAAACCAGTCCATACATCGACTTTCATACTTTGGACATGCAAAGAGAGAGATCATTAGAGAAAGACATCATACTCAACATGGTTAAAAGTCAACACAAAAGAGGAAGACCAGCAATGAGAGGGATCGGTACAGTAACAGCAGCTATGGATGCCACTCTATCAACAATTAGCCACCTGACTGAAGACTGAACACAGTTTAGAACAACTATCCAGAGAGACAACACAGACTCGACAGCACTTAACAACAAGAAGTCTGTTCCCATATGCCTTGTGACAAAGTCCACTGACAATTTTGATAGCCACCCCCTGCACTGACTTCATCCTGTTTATATGTTTTTGAAGGTGTGATTTCCAGAATTGCACACAATATTCCAAAATGAGGTCTCACCAAAGACTTATACCGAGGCACGATCACCTCCTCTTTCCTGCTGGCCATTCCTTTCCCTATGCACTCAAGCATACTTCTGGTTTTTGCTATCACCTTTTCTACCTATTTAGTCACTTTAAGATCATCAGAAACCATCACACCCAGATCATGCTCTTCTTTTATGGACAGAAGTAGTTCACGCTCTATACTGTACCGCTCCCTTGGATTTTTGCAGCCCAAATGCACGACCCTGCCTTTTTAAGCATTAAATCTCACAAGCCAAATTCTCGACCATTCTGCAAGCTTAGTTTGATCCCTCCTTATGTTATCTATTCTTTCCTGGGTGTCGTGTCTATTGCAGATTTGGTATCCTCTACAAAGAGGCAAATCTTACCCAAAAGTCCTTCTGCAATATCACTAACAAACATGTTAAACATAGAAACATAGAAATATGACGACAGAAAAAGACCACATGGCCTATCTAGTCTGTCCTTCCATAACAACAACTACAACAGTCCCCTTTTTACCTTTAG
This sequence comes from Ichthyophis bannanicus, assembly GCA_033557465.1. Taxonomy (NCBI): domain Eukaryota; kingdom Metazoa; phylum Chordata; class Amphibia; order Gymnophiona; family Ichthyophiidae; genus Ichthyophis; species Ichthyophis bannanicus. The sequence goes on along the minus strand of CM066031.1, from coordinate 1,742,020,574 downwards.
AGATCCTCTGTGTTTGTCCCATGCTTTTTTGAATTCAATTACTGTCCTCATCTCTACCACCTCCACTGGGAGACTATTCCACGGATCCACTACTCTTTCCGTAAAGAAATATTTCCGCATATCACTCCTGAATCTATCTCCCTTCACCCTCATCCCATGTCCCCTCATAGCAGAACTTGCTTTCAATTGAAAGAGGCGCTCTCTCTGAACATTTATGCCATGGAGGTATTTAAACATCTCAGTCATATCACCTCTATCCCGCCTTTCCTCTAAGGTGTACATATTAAGATCCTTCAGTCTGTCCTCATATGCTTTATACTGAAGACTACTAATCATTTTAGTAGCCACCCTCTGCACCAACTCCATCCTGTTCACATCCTTTTGAAGGTGCGGTCTCCAGAAATGTACACTATGTTAAAAAAGAATTGGACCAATGACAGATCCCTGCGACGCACCACTGGTAACATCCTTCTCCTTAGACTGAATTCCATTTACCTGTACACTTTGTCAGCTCTCACTCAACCAATTTCTTACCCATTCAGTCACTTATGGTCTATTCTAAGGATGCTCAATTTATTTATGTCGCCTGTATGGAACAGTGTTAAAGGTTTTTCTGAAATCTAAGCATACCACATCTCCCTCAATCCAACTTTCTGGTCACCCAGTCAGATAAATCAATCAAATTTGACAAGACCTACCTCTGGTAAACCCATGCTACTTCAGATTCTACAATCCTTTGGACTCGAGAAACATCAATATGCTCTGCTTTAGCAGCATTTCCATTTATTTCCTCAGCACAGACTAACTGGCCTGTAGTTCTCAATCGCATCCTTCCGCTTTTGTGTAAAGGGACCACATGTGCCTTTCCCCAGTCCTCCAGAACCACTCCCGACTCTAAAGAAGCATTGAAAAGGTCAGACAGTAGAGCCTCTAGATCTTCTTTAAGTTCCGTCAGTACTCTGGGATGTATTCCATCTGGCCCCATTGCTTTGTCTATTTTTAAATTTAGCTAATTCCTCATGAACAGAGTCTTATGAAAATTGTTAACAATCCCCTTCACTACTGTTTCTATTTGTGGATGTTTTCTGAGGTCAATATCCTTTGTTTTATTATCCATTCCTTTCCTTATGAGTCCTAGCATTCTATTTGCTTTTTTCACCACCGCCGCACACTAGGCAGAAGGTTTCAACATATTATCCACAATGACACTCAGATCTTTTTCCTAGGTGGTTGTTCTTAATGTGGAACATTGCATCATGTAGCCATAGTTTGGGTTGTTCTTCCCTAAGTACATAACTTTGCAGTTGTCCACATTAAATTTAATTTGCCATTTGGACACCCAGTCTCCCAATTTATCAAGGTCCTCTTGCAATTTTTTACAATCCTTTTGTGTTTTAACAACTTTGAATAATTTTGTGTCATCTGCAAATTTGATCACCTCACTCATTATTCCCATTGTCAGGTAATTCTGAATATGTGAAAAAGTAGCAGTCCCAACACAGATCCCTGGGGTACTCCACTGTTCACCTTTCTCTATTGCAAAAATTGTTCATTTAACCCTACTCTCTGTTATCTATTTTTTAATTAGTTACTAATCCATAATAGTACATTCTCTCTTATTCCATGGTTTTTTAATTTCCCCAAGAGTCTCTCAGAAGGACCTTGTCAAAAGCTTTCTGAAAATCCAGATATACTATATCAACTGGCTCACCTTTATCTATCTGTTTATTCACACCTTCAAAAAAATATAACAGATTAGTGAGACAGGAGTTTCCTTGGCTAAATTCATGTTAGCTTTCTCCAATTAGACCATGATTATCTATGTTCAACAATTTTATTCTTTATAATGGTTTTCTACCATTTTTCCCAGCACTGCCATCAGGCTCACTGGTCTGTAGTTTCCCAGATCATCCTTGGAATCCTTTTTAAAAATTGATGTTGCATTGGCTACGCTCCAATCTTCAGGTACTTCAGATGATTTTAATGATAGCTTACAGATTACTAATCGTAGGTCTGCAATTTCATATGTCAGTTCTTTTAGTACCCTGGGATGTATACCATCCAATCCAGGTGATTTGCTACTCTCTATGGCATCTTCCTGGTTTATTGAGATTTGTTTCAGTTCCTATGATATAGCACCTTTTATTTATTTTTATTTATTTATTTAACATTTCTTATATACCGCCTTTCACGATATCAAGGCGGTTTACATTGAACAAACTGAAACTACATTGAACGGGGCATTATAACTTGGAGATAACTATTTACAGGGAACATGGGCAATGGACGGTTAATTAGCTTGCCCAAGACCACAAGAAGCACCTGTGGGACTAGAAACCTTCTGACCCAAGGTTGCTGTCCTCTAGTGGGATTTGAACCCCTGACCTTCTGTTCTGAGGTCACTTGCCCCAACCACTAGGCCACTCCTCCCCACCTTTAAATACCATTTCCCTCCCCACCTTTAAATACCATTTCCCTCCCCACTTTTAAATACCATTTCAGACATGGGTAACTTCCCTACCTCATCTTCAGTAAAGACTGTAGCAAAGAATTCATCCAGTCTCTCTGCTATGGCCTTGTCCTCCCTTAGCGCCCCTCTTACTCCTCGGTCATCTAATAGTCCAACTGACACACTCACAAGTATTTTGCTACGAATGCATTTGAAAACGTTTTTATTATGTGTTGTTAAGCTTCTTTTCAAATTGCCTCTTTGACAACCTTACCAGTGCCTTGCATCTACTGTAACTTGCCAGTATTTCTGTTGTTTCCTGTTTTTGTCATTTGGTCCCTGTTTCCATTTTCTGAAATATGCTTTTTTTTTTTTTTTCTAGAACAGCCTCTCTGACCTCATCTTAAAACCATGCCAGCAGTTGTTTGGCCTTCCTTCCACCTTTCTTAAAGCAGATGTTCTGGGCATTTTTATTTTTTTATTTAATAAACACTTATATACCGCACTTTCCCATGGATCAGGTGCGGTTTACAAAAAACACTATTTTAAAGAAACAGGAACAGATATAAAGCCTGTTCTTCTTACGTGGAACATCAACAAACTATGTACAGTAGGCGTGTGCCTTAATACATAAAACTAGAGCTATTAAATGTCCAACTACTATATACATATTAACTTTTTGCAGAGTGTATCGCAACTATGTACATAGAAGATACTATTTTTAAACAACGCCCATGCCTGATGTAAACCTTTAACCTTGGCAGCTGCTCTTTTTAGTTTTTTCTTCACTGTTTTCCTCATTTTATTATAGTCTCTGTTTTGAAAATTAAATGTTGGTGTTGTGGATTTCCTTTCTGTTCTACCTCCATGTATTAAATCAAATGAGTGGAGGTGTGGCCTAGTGGTTGGGGCAAGGTACTTTGGGCCGGAAGGTCGGGGGTTCAAATCCCACTAGAGGACAGCAACCTTGGGCCGGAAGGACTGGGGTTTCTAGTCCCACAGGTGCTCCTTGTGGTCTTGGGCAAGCCACTTAACCCTCCATAGCCCATGTTCCCTGTAAAATAGTTCTCTGTGTGCTGTGCTTTCCTGTCTAATCAATGTGTTTATACCTCAATAATTTCATGTCATGATTTGACAATTTCCAATCTGTAATCAAACCGCTGCTGATCGCTGGAAGTAGCGGTATACAAATGTATACTAAATAAAATAAATAAATGAAATCATGTTATGATCACTAGTGCGAAGTGGCCCAACACAGTTTTCTCTTGCACCAGATCTTGTGTTCCATTAAGGACTAAGTCCAAAATAGCTTCCCCTGGTGTCAATTCATGAATCAACTGCTCCATGAAGCAATCATTTATTTCTTCTGGAAGCTTTATCTCCCTAGTATTTCCTCATATGGCATTGTATCTTTTGCCTATCTTGTTGTTTGTTGTTGCTGCTGCTGATATAAAATTTAGCTGTTGGTTTTACATTCACTTTTGGGAATATTCTGACTGCCTACATTCCTTGTGTAGTCCTTAAATCAGATATCTAAGTGTGCCTTCCGTTCATGTAAGGCCTACTGGCCAAGAACACTTAGGTTCCCACCAACCCTACCCCTCACCCCACCCACCCCAGAGCTGCAGTGCCTATATTGTGGTCACATACATTGACATCTATACTCTTAATTTGGTGTTACGTCCACCTTCTCTTCTTCTTCTAGGACCAAGCATGTCTTGTATTCAGTGCAATAATTGTGGTGCCTTCATTCTGAGAAGAATCACCTAGAACTTAAGAGCTTGCCCTATATGCCTCAAGTTAGCAGCCATGCATAAAGAATTGACTCTATTAAGGGAAGAAGTAGCCGTAATGAAATGCACCTTTTCTACGATACAAACCAAACAAAGTCCACCACCGCTCCCACAAAGAATCAAACATCCCAGGAACAAATGGATCACAGTGGGCTCTGGTGGATTGCGACCTGTAACGCAGAAACACCCTTTACATCATGAGATATCACTGCATAATGCCTTCTCTGCTTTGGTTAATGAGGATGCCCATTCCACGGAAACTGAAGGGCCCTTAAATGAGACAGTCAATGCCCAATCTCCTGATAAAGCACCAAATATGAAGAAAAACTCAAGGAACAGAAAACTACTACTACTTTGTGATTCCATCATCAGAGGCACCAACTTGGGAACACAGTTCAAAGGAGAGAAGTTAGTCAAATGCCTCCCAGGCTCTTCAGCTAGCAGGAATACAAACCAAATTCTCCAGGACCAAGCAGGAAGTCAGTCCTCACATATGGGTGACATCGACATCGATGGAGCCCTTGCGGAGCATTTCCCCAGCTTTCCAAGAAAGCCTTTGGGAATGCAGGCACGCATGCGCGGTTCCCTTCCCGCCTAAAGGTGCCATCTTGCTCAGTCTCTCTTTTTCCGTAAAGCCCATCGGACGTGTGTCCTAGTCCTCCCGGAAAATAGTTGGATTTTTTCGCGATTCCTCCGCTATTTTTTCTCCGGTTCGACGCCGGTTCCCCTCCCGCCGGGTTCGGTACACCGGTATCGAGCCTGCTCTTATTTTTTCAGTTTTTGCCCTTCGTGGCTGGCGTTTGCGCCCTTTTTTCTTTTTCCCTGCAAGGCCGGTCCTTTGACCTCGCGGGGACTCTTTTTTTTCCCCGATGGCTTCCAGTGGTTTCAAAAAGTGTGATCGGTGCAAGAAATTAATGTCTCTCACCGACACACACGACTGCTGCCTTCGGTGCCTGGGTCCTGACCACGGTCCTAAGATCTGTGGACCATGTGGAAAGATGTCTTCCAAGGCGCTTCAAAGTCGTCAGCACCAAAAGGAAAGGCTTTTCTCCGACTCGGCCTCCGGCCGGGCCCAGACCTTGTCTGAGGCATCGACTTCTCGGGAGTCGGATCCCGAGCACCGTCGGGGCTCCTCGGACAGGGGGTCCCCCGACTGGAAACGAAAGAGGAAGAAGCGGCTCACGAGGGCGTCATTGGAAGAGGTCCCTGGCTCCTCGAGAGCTAGGTCTCAGACCCCCGACCGTCGCCCCGTGCCCGTGGAACAGGAGAAGCCGCCAAAAGTACCTCATGTGGAGCCGGAGTCTGCTGGACACGTAAGTCCTGTAGTCCTCGTGGACTCTCCTCCCAGAGAGCCGACGTCGGGCCCGGCGCTGCCGGGGTCCGAGTCGGTGGCTGCTGAGTCTCCTGAGCTGGGTCTCAGGCTGACAGCCTTGGAGTGCAGATTGTCTGCCTTCATGGAACAGCAGCGGGCACTGATTGCCAGCCTTTCTGGCGCATCTGCCCCGACCACCGGCACATCGACATCAAATTCGACCCCGGAGACCGAGCCAATACTCGAGACCATGAAGGCTCGAGGTCGACCTCGGTCGCGGTCTCCCTCGACCTCCCGTTTGGGACCGAGGGCCTCGACGCCGGTGCCTTTGGCGTCGGGGCGGGTGCTCACAGGCCCCGCGAGGTCGGACCCCGATTCCTCATCGGACGAGTCCGCCTGGGAGACGGAGGACTAGGAGTCCCCCGACACCTTCAGGACTCGGTGCGTCCCGTCGGACTCACCGCAGTCCGGAGTAGATCCCCTCCGAAGGACACCCGGTTCTCGGAGTTCGTCCGGGATATGGCCACTGCGTTGGCTATCCCTGCGGACCCCGAGGAGAAGCCTCGAGCCGAGGAGCTCGAGGCCCTACAGTATTCCTCCGAAGGAGGCCTTTACTGTTCCAGTTCCTCCGATGCTGGAACGGCTCCTCTTCCGGATGTGGGAGGCACCGGCCTCGGCGCCAGTTCTCTAAGCAAGCGAGTCGATTCTATCTATCGACTCTGGAAGAGCCCCGGCTTTCAGAAGGCGCAGCTGCCACACCATTCCATGGTGGTGGAATCGACCATGCATCGCCTGAAAAGTCAGAAGATGCACTCCGCGGTGCCCCCTGGCAGGGAGGCCTGGAACTTGGATGGTTTTGGCAGAAAGTGCTTCCAGGGCTCGATGCATGCTTGCCGTGTCCAGTCTTACCAGCTGTACATGGGCATGTACTTGCGGGAACTGGCCAAGGAGCTGGCCGGGTTCTCTGCTGGTCTCTCCGGGGAACCCTTGCAGAGGTTCAAGTCCTTGTCCTCGGGGATACGGGAATGCTCCAAGTTTATGTCCCACGCTGCCTACGATGGCTTCGAGGCTTCGGCCCGGGTTGCGGCAGTCGGCATCGCGGCTCGACGCCAGGCATGGCTGCAGTCATCGGACCTTGAGCCATGGGTTCAGGACAAGTTGGTCGATGTCCCTTGCCGAGGTGAGAACCTTTTTGGCAAGCCCATGACCGAGAAGGCCGCACAGCTCGAAACTGAGCACCTCACGAGGACAAGGCTGTCTAGAAAGACTTCTGCCCCTTCTCACAAAAAGAAGGGCTCGGGTAAAAAGCCCTTTTACCCGAGGAAGGGCACTGCCTACAAACAGTACCCACAGTACCAGGCCTCCCAAGCTCTCCCTCAGGGTCAGCAGGCCAAGGGGCAGGGTAATGGGCCCCGTAGGCAGAGGACCCCCAAGCTTCCGGCCCCTGCTCCCACTCAGGGTAGGGGTTTTTGACTCCTTATGCATAGCCTCTCCGTCCCTGCTCTCCCAACCCTGCACAGGAGGTCGCCTCGCCCTGTTTGCCCACAAGTGGCCACTCATCACTGGAGACAGTTGGGTGCTCAGCATAGTCCACAAGGGCTATCTGCTACACTTCCAACAGCTGCCTCCCCCATACTTTCCAGGGGAGCCACCAAGGCCTCCCCTGCACACAGACCTTCTCCTTCAGGAGCTCCAAGGTCTGTTGGTGGACAGGGCGGTGGAGCCTGTCCCTCCCCACCTACAGGATCAGGGGTTCTACTCCAGGTATTTCCTTTTACCCAAAAGAACCGGTGGCCTTCGGCCTATTCTAGACCTCAGAAATCTCAACAAATTCCTAGAGAAGGAAAAGTTCAAGATGCTTACTCTTGGAACACTTCTGCCCTACCTCCAGCAGGGAGATTGGCTATGCTCCTTAGATCTAAAGGATGCGTACACTCACATCCTCATTCATCCAGACCACAGAAAGTACCTCAGGTTCATTGTGGGAGGAAACCATTATCAGTACAGAGTACTGCCCTTTGGCCTCACCTCCGCTCCCAGGGTCTTTACCAAATGCCTGGCAGTGGTGGCGGCCTACCTGAGAGATCAGGGAATCTTTGTCTTCCCCTATCTGGACGACTGGCCCATCAGGGGTCAGACGTACCAGGAGGCCAGACAGGCCACCCTCAGAACTATTGCTCTCCTTCAAAACCTGGGGTTTGTCATAAACTTCGCAAAGTGGAAGCTCCCCTCCCAGAACATGGAGTTCATAGGGGCAAGGTTGGACTCTCTGCTGGCAAAGGCATTCTTGCCAGAAGACAGAGCCCAAAGACTGATAAACTTAGCAAACCAGTTTCTCAGCAGGTCACTGGTCTCCGCCAGACTCTGCCTGAGGCTTCTTGGCCACATGGCTTCGACAGTACATGTGACCCCCAATGCCAGGCTCTATATGAGGCCTGCACAGTGGTGCCTTCGGACTCAGTGGTCACAGGCCACAGGCAGCCTCAGAGACAGGATAAGGGTGTCCAGACAATTTCTGAACTCCCTCCACTGGTGGCTGCATCCACCCAATCTACTGCAAGGGATGCCTTTTTAGATTCCTGGGTTCACAGTGGTGCTGACCACAGATGCCTCCCTGCAGGGCTGGGGAGCTCATTGTCTAGGCAAGTGCACCCAGGGCCTGTAGTCTCCTTGGGAAGCCGCACAGCAAATCAATCTACTGGAACTCAGGGCTATTCGGCTAGCCCTCAAGACTTTCTCTCCAATCCTGGCTCCTCAGTCTGTCCTAGTTCAAACAGACAACCAGGTAGCCATGTTTTATGTGAACAAGCAGGGCGTTACTGGGTCCAGGCTCCTTTGTCAGGAAGCGCAGGACCTTTGCTTGTTTGCTCTCAGGCACAACATGCTCCTCAAGGCTGTATATCTACCTGGCCAGGAAAACTACCTGGCCGACAGGTTGAGCAGGATTCTGCAGCCCCACAAGTGGCAGCTCCATCCTTTGGTGGTTCAGAAGATTTTCCTGAAATGGGGACTTCCATCCATAGATCTGTTTGCCAGTCCACTGAACAAACAACTGCCAAAGTTCTGCTCCAGGCAACCGCATCCTCTGCGGATAGCAGCAGATGCTTTTCTAATTCCCTGGTCTCAGGGCCTCCTGTATGCATTTCCTCCCACGCCCTTGGTGGCCCAAACTCTGTTCAAGATTCTTCAGGATAAGGCCTCGGTCCTGCTGGTGGCTCCCAGGTGGCTGAGACAGCTTTGGTTTCCACTTCTGCTTCAGCTGGCAGTGGATTCCCCACTGCTTCTGGGGTTGCAACCCGACCTTCTCTCTCAGGATCAGGGTTCCCTTCTGCACCCCAATCTCAAAGCTCTCAATTTGATGGCCTGGAGGCTGCAAAGGTAGTTTTGGCTCCCTGGGGCCTACCTCAGGAAGTTGAGGAGGTTGTCCTAGCCTCTAGGAAACAGTCCACTAGGAAAACCTATGCTCTCAAATGGAAAAGGTTTTCTGTGTGGTGTCAGCTACGTACAGAGGATCCTTTCTCTTGTACTGTACCAGTAGTGCTTCAGTACTTACTGCACTTATCAAATCAGGGACTTAAGTCCAATTCTGTTCGGGTCCATCTCTCAGCTCTAGCAGCTCACCACTCACTGGTGGAAGGACATTCTCTTTCGGTTCACCCCTTGGTGTCCCGCTTTCTCAGAGGCTTGCTTTTGCTCAAGCCTCCAATCCGTCTTCCTGCTCATGAGTGGAAGTTGAATGTGGTCTTGCAACAACTGACTCGCCCACCTTTTGAGCTGATGGCTACTTGCCCTCTACGCTTCCTGTCCTGGAAGACACTCTTCTTGATAGCCCTAACCTCGGCCAGACGAGTGAGTGAGCTTCAGGCCCTGGTCTGTGACAGGCCTTACACCCCCTTAGAGGAAAGGCGGGATAGAGGTGATATGATTGAGATGTTTAAATACCTCCGTGGCATAAATGTTCAGGGAGAGAGCCTCTTTCAATTGAAAGCAAGTTCTGCTACGAGGGGACATGGGATGAGGGTGAAGGGAGATAGATTCAGGAGTGATATGCGGAAATATTTCTTTACAGAAAGAGTAGTGGATCCATGGAATAGTCTCCCAGTGGAGGTGGTAGAGATGAGGACAGTAACTGAATTCAAAAAAGCATGGGACCAACACAGAGGATCTCTAAAGGTAAAAAGTGGACTGTTGTAGTTGTTGTTATGGAAGGACAGACTAGATAGGCCATGTGGTCTTTTTCTGTCATCATGTTTCTATGTTTCTATAGGAACAGGGTAGTCCTTAGGACTCATCCAAAGTTCCTCCCAAAGGTTGTCTCCTCCTTCCACCTTAACCAAGAGGTGGTTCTTCCAACATTCTTCGCTAGGCCTCATGCAAGCTAGGCTGAAGCAGTTCTGCATACCCTGGACTGTAGGAGGGCCTTATCCTTCTACCTTGACCGTACGCAGGGGCATAGAAGGGCTACTCAGATCTTCATCTCTTTTGACCCTAATAATTTGGGGTTAGCTGTGTCCCAAGCGTATGTCCCAAGCGTACCTTGTCCACCTGGGTAGCTGACTGTATCACCTGGGCTTACAGGGCGGCTGACCTTCCTTTGCAGGGTCGGGTCATGGCCCATCGTGTCAGGGCATTGGCTGCCTCAGTTGCTCACCTCCGCTCTGTACCGTTGGTGGACATCTGCAGGGCTGCATCTTGGTCCTCAAGCCAGACCTTTGCAGCCCAATACTGTCTGGAAAGTGAGTCCCGTAGGGACAGTGCTTTTGGCCAGGCAGTACTCCGGAATCTCTTTGAGGTTTAGGCAACTCCTGCCCTCCAGCCTTCCGTTGGGCTACCGGTGGAGGTTCTGTCAGTGAAAAGTCTTTCTTTGATGCTGGGACTAGAGGGAGTTCTCTTGTTCAGCCTGGGTTCCTTGGTAGCCCAGAGCTAGGGAGTCACCCATATTTGAGGACTGACTTCCTGCTTGGTCCTGGAGAAAGAGTAGTTACTCACCTGTAACAGGTGTTCTCCAGGAGCAGCAGGAGTCAGTCCTCACAACCCTCCCTTCTCCCCTGGGAGTTGCAGTTGTACATAGTTTATTTTTACATTTTTGTGTGCTGTTCTTAGCTATGTCATTTGACTGAGCAAGATGGCACCTTTAGGCGGGAAGGGAACCGCGCATGCGTGCCTGCATTCCCAAAGGCTTTCTTGGAAAGCTTGGAAAATGCTCCGCAAGTGCTCCATCGATGTCGATGTCACCCATATGTGAGGACTGATTCCTGCTGCTCCTGGAGAACACCTGTTACAGGTGAGTAACTACTCTTTGTTGATGTACTTAGCGCTGAAAGTGAGCACTCCAAAATTGATGTTGTCATCCACTTGGGTACAAATGACCTGGCTAGAAACAGTGCCACTACAGTTCAAAGGGACTTCCAAACTCTGGGAGAGAAACTGAAGCCCATTGTTAACTCTGTAGCATTCTCAGAAGTTCTGCCTGTTCTTGGGAAGGGGGGCAGAAAGGCTACATCGCATAAACAGCTTTAACACATGGCTCCAGACCTGGTGCAAAGAAGAAGGATTCAGATTTATAGGCGAATGGGGAAACAGATGGACCCATAAGAGACTATACTGTGCTGATGGACTACATCTCTCTGTCACAGGGAAAAGAATCCTAAGTGAAAAATTCAGAAAGTATGTGGATATACATTTAAACTAGAAAAAGGGGGTGACGGATGGGGAAGGTCAAGTTCAGGACGTCACTCCCTGCAAAAGCAGAATAACATCAGAAACAGCCACACTTTTAAACCACACATCAAAAGCAAGTGGGAAGAAGTGGGCTGAACAAAATCAGTGCAAAATACATGCAAGCCAGTTAAATGCTGGAAAGCAATGAGCACAAATGCTCGAAGCTTAGCCAACAAAATTCCGGACCTGGAAGCCCTAATGGTGGAAATGGACTTGGACATTTTGGTTATTACAGAAATATGATTTAATGAATCGCATGATTGGGATATAGCCATAGCTGGCTATAATCTATTCAGAAGAGACAGAGAAAATGGAAAAGGAGGAGAAGTAGCCTTGTATGTCAAAAGCAATATTTAAGCTACTGAAATGCAGGGGGCATGGGGAAAAGAAGAAGCGCTCTAGATTGTGTTGGAAAGAGGAGATGGCACTCATCCATACTGCTGTAGTCTACAGACCTCCGACTCATATTGAAGAGATAGATAACGAACTGATTATAGATATTGCCGAGATAGCCGCAAAGGGGGAAGTGATCATATTGGTTGACTTTAATCTACCCGATGTGGATTGGATTACTCCTAATGCAAATCTGGAAAGAAGCAAAAAAATTGTGGATGCTTTCCAAGATGTGTTACTTAGACAAATGGTGATGGAACCAACCAGGGAAAGCTCAACGCTGGATTTAGTGCTCACCAATGGTGATAGCGTGTCGAATGTCTGGGTGGGTGCCCCTGTGAGCAGCAGCAATCATCACACGGTGTGGTTTGAGATAAAAGCCAAGGTGCAGTCCAATCATAGCAAGCTCAAAGTCCTAAACTTCAAAAACACTGACTTCAGTAAAATGACCAAGTACCTAAAGGAGGAGTTGGCAGGGTGGAAGGGGATAAGGGAAGTGGAATTACAATGGGCTAAACTAAAGGTGGCAATAAAAGGGGCAACAGATAATTATGTAAGAAAAGTAAATAAAAACAAGAGGAGAAGGAAACCTATTTGGTTTTCCAAAGAAGTGGCTGCTCAAATAAAGGCAAAAAACACAGCTTTCGCAAAATTCAAGAGCTTTCAAATAGAGGAACACAGAAATGAATACAGGATCAGACTCAAGGAGATAAAAAGAGAAATAAGGAAAGCAAAATGAAAGGCAGAAGAAAAGATGGCTAAAGATGTGAAGTGTGGCGACAAAACTTCAGGTATATTCGGGAAAGGAAGAAGATCAGAAGTGGAATTGCAGGACTCAAAAGTGCTGGGAATAGACTCGTGGAAAGTGACATTGAAAAAGCAAAATTGCTAAACAAATACTTCTGCTCTGTTTTTACTAAAGAAAATCCTGCAGAAGGACCACCTGTGACTCCCAAATATAAAAATGGGAATGAAGTAGATACCACACCATTCACAGAACATGATGTGTTAGAACAACTTGCAAAACTGAAAGTGGACAAGGCCAAGGGACCGGATGGGATACATCCCAGGATACTGAAAGAGCTCAGAGAGGTTCTTGCAGGGCCGTGAAAGGATGTTTTCAACAGATCCTTGGAAACAGGAGAAGTTCCTCAGGACTGGAGAATGACTGATGTGGTACCTCTTCACAAAAGTGGTGACAGGGAAGAAGTGACAAACTACAGGCCCGTGAGCCTTACCTCAGTGGCGGGAAAAGTAATGGAGATGCTCCTGAAAGAACGAATAGTGGACTTTCTCAAAACGAACAGGTTGCAAGATCCGAGGCAACATGGTTTTACCGAAGGACGATCTTGCCAAAAAAATCTAATTGAGTTCTTTGACTGGGTGACCAGAGAATTAGATCAGGGGCATGCAATGGATGTCATCTACCTGGATTTCAGCAAAGCCTTTGATACTGTTCCTCATAGGAGGCTTATCAATAAACTCAGTAGTTTGGGGATGGGGTCCCAAGGTGGTAAACTGGATCAGAAATTGGTTGACTGACAGACGACAGAAGGTGATGATAAATGGAGTTCACTCGGATGAAAGGAAGGTGATTAGCGTGGTGCCTCAGGGTTCGGTCCTGGGCCCGGCACTATTCAATGTATTTGTGAGTGATATTGCTGAAGGACTGAATGGAAAAGTCTGTCTTTTCGCAGATGACAAAAATTTGCAACAGAGTGGCCTCCCCTGAGGGAGTGGTTAACATGAGGAAAGATCTACAAAAGCTGGAAGAATGGTCTAATGCTTGGCAATTAAGATTTAATGCGAAGAAGTGCATTGTCATGCACTTGGGTAGCAGAAATCCATGGGAAATCTACGTTATAGGGGGTGAGAGGTTGGTGTGCACGGATCAGGAGAAAGACCTTGGTGTGATTATTTCTGAATATCTCAAGGTGCAAAACAGTGCGACAAGGCGGTGGCAAAAGCCAGGAGGATGTTGGGCTGCATACAAAGAGGAATTACCAGCAGAAAGGAAGAGGTACTTATGCCACTATACAGGTCACTGGTGAGGCCTCACTTGGAATACTGTGTTCAGTTTTGGAGACCATATCTTGCAAAGGATGTAAAAAGGCTGGAAACTGTTCAGAGGAAGGCAACCAAAATGATTTGGAGCCTGCGTCAGAAGCCTTATGAGAAGAGACTTGAAGACCTAAATATGTACACTGTGGAGGAGAGGAGGGATAGGGGAGATATGATTCAGACCTTTAAATACTTAAAAGAGAAATAATAAACAAACAAACCTCTTCCTAAGACGGGGAAGCTGTAAAATTAGAGAGCATAACATGAAGCTGCAAGGTGGTAAATTGAAAGGCAATGTCAGGAAATACTTTTTCACTGAAAGGGTGGTGGATGCTTGGAATGCCCTCCCAATGGAAGTGGTGGGGGCAAATACAGTGACGGAATTCAAAATGGCATGGGACAGACACAGTGGATCACTTTATAGCAACAGGATAAAATCAAAATAAACTGAACCATCTAATTTCTCAACATATAGGGGGGGTCCTATAAGGAGCAGTGGGTTCACCCCTAAACAAAGACATGGGGAGGGGTGGCCTGCACAGAGCGGCAGGTGCACCTACTCTTGCCTTCTTACTGGGCAGACTAGATGGACCATACTGGTCTTTATCTGCCGTCTGTTACTATGATACCAGTGTAATTGAAATTGTAGCTTCCCTGATTTCTTTTAGTATTTCATCATCAATCTGTTCATTCTGGCCAGATGAGCGGTAGTACACCCCCACTCCCATTGCCTTTCTCTTTTTACATGGAATTTCTATCCATAGAGATTCTACAGTGTATTTTGTTTCCTTCAAAACTTTTATCCTGTTTGACTCAATGCCCTCTCTAACATAGAGCGCATCCCTTCCACCAATTTGATCTACTCTGTCATTGCGCTATAATTTATATGCAGGTATCAGTGTCCCATTGGGTGGTTCTCCTTCCACCAGATCTCTGAGATGCCAATTTTATCTAATCTTTCATTTAGTACTATATTTTCTAAATCTCCCATCATATTTATTTATTTGTAAAATGTATAATCTGCACACTAACGTAGCGGGGTACAAGAGAGACACAGTATTGTTTAGACTTCTAGAATTTGCATACAGGCATTTCAGAAGTGGTATTTTGTCATATAAACAATCTGGTTATCAGTTGACAGGAGTAATATGAAATGTTTCATCTTGCTTTTTAATTAAAGGCATCTGGGTTGCTTTTACCTTTGTTGGAGCGTGTCTATTGGGATAAACTTTCTTTCCTTTTTTGCTAGTATGCCTTATTCTAGGCTGTACACTCAAATTCAGAATTTTCATTTTATTTTGATTACTACTATTACTGGTATCAAACTAAATTTCTGAAGGACATTGCTAAGTGCTTGTAAATACATCATAGGATTATTAGCATAAAATAAAACATCAGCAGCAAACAGGGCAATACAATGTTTTAAGCTATCTGAACCAAGAAGACCCAGAAAACTTGTTATTTCTAATCAGTTCAGGTAAAGGTTCAATTGCAAGGGCGAATAACAGTGGGGATAGGGGACATCCCATCTAGTCCCTCTATGTAGAGGGAAAGGGGAAGACATGCAGCCATTACTGCATGCTTAGACTCTAGGCAGATTGTAAAGGGAGTTTCTCCAGGAGCAAGCAGGAAGTTAGCCCTCACATATGGGTGACATCTGTGCCGATGGAGTCCACACTGGACATGCTACCACGCATGCGTGATCCCCTTCCCGCCCAAGAGCGCCATCTTGCTCAGTCTCCTTTTTTCCACAGAGCCCAACAGACGGTGCAGTTTCCCCGGAAAAAATACCTGCTATATCCTTAAAAATTAGCTGTTCCCAGTTTGCGTACTGTTGGGGTTTTTCTAGGGTTCCCCTACGATTATTTGAGGAATTTTCTATTTTTTTTTGGCTGTTTGTGTTCAACCCCAACATCGTATATACAGGACCTACCTTAAACAAATTGTTCATGCCGTAAGAGCATGGAAAAAGAAGTAATTAGATCTTACCTGCTAATTATTGTTCCTGAAGGAACGACAGTCCAGTCCCTTTACTTCAGGTTTACGCAATCCTTCCAGCAGCTTGGAGGCTGAGCCCAACCTTTTTGGGATGGAGCGGTATATATACCACTGGTGCCACCCACCAACTCCAGTAACCTACTGCAAAAGCAGACTTGAACAAACATTCCAAAATAGCATAAAGGAACAAAAAAACACCCCAATCCAACCATATAAGATGTACCCTTTTTTTTTTTTTTTTCCACGGGAGTAGAAAGAATGAGAGAGAATGAGAATGAAAATGAGAAAGAATGAGGAGGGGTCAAGGGCGGAGGCAGAATACCTGCTACTGCACGGTCCTCTCACCCCAGTGACCCTCCAGACAGACCTGTGTCCGACCTCGGGCCGAAGCCCGACCCTGAGAAAAATGTCCGGAATGGCAACCTCGGGAGGGAACAGGGACTGGACTGTCGTTCCTTCAGGAACAATAATTAGCAGGTAAGATCTAATTACTTCTTCCTTATCGTCACTCCAGTCCAGTCCCTTTACTTCAGGGAAGTACCAGAGCAGTACCAGCCCGGGTGGGATCCGCCATTCCGAAACGTAGAACAGCATGCGCAAACCTGGAGTCCGTAGCACTCTGCACGTCCAGTCTATAGTGCTTGGTGAAGGAGTGCAGGGAGGACCAGGTCGCCGCCCTACAGATGTCCAGCGGAGGAACTAAACTGAACTCTGCCCAAGAGGTGGCCTGTGCCCTAGTTGAGTGGGCGCGCAGCCCTCCTGGAACTTGCGTCCCCTTGAGGATATAGGCGGAGGCAATCGTCTCCCTGATCCATCTGGAGATTGAGGCTTTGGCCGCCACTTCCCCTTTGTGGGGACCCCCAAACTGTACGAACAGTCGTTCGGACTTCCGGAAGGGGGCTGTGCGGGAGAGGTAACGCTTCAATGTCCTGCGGACGTCGAATAGGAGGAGCCTACTATCTCCCCCTCCTAGCTCTTCCGCCGGAAGAGACGGGAGAGTGATCGATTGGTTGACATGAAAGGGGGAGATGACCTTAGGCAAGAACGAGGGAACCGTCCTAAGGACTACCTTATCCTTGAGAAAGGACAGAAAGGGCGGCCGAGAAGACAGGGCTTGTAATTCGGAGACCCGCCTGGCCAAGCAAATGGCAACCAGAAAGACTGTCTTCAGAGTCAGATCCTTCAAGGAGGCCTTCTTCATTGGTTCGAAAGGTTCCGTGACTAGTGCGTTTAGTACCAGGTTGAGGTCCCAAGGGGGGATGACCGATCTCCTCTGCGGACGGAGCCGTCTGACCGCTTTCAGGAACCTGGAAACGTCCGCGTGCGCTCCTAAAGGCTTCCCGCAGACCTTACCCCTATAGCAAGAGATGGCCGCCAGTTGGACTCGGAGGGAGCTATGCGCTAGGCCCTTGTCGAATCCGGCTTGCAAAAATTCCAGTACCTCCGGGATCGAGGTTGCCAAGGGTTTTCTCCGGCGCTCCACACACCATGCCTCGAAGATGGGCCACACTCTCACATAAGAGAGGCAAGTTGAGCGCTTCCTAGCGCTCAACAGGGTGGTGATTACTGCCGCCGAGTAGCCGTGCTTCAAGAGCCGTGCCCTTTCAATAGCCAAGCCGTAAGCGAGAATTGATCCACGTGTGGCATCTGGACCGGGCCTTGCCTCAGAAGGTCCCTCCTGTTGGGAAGCCGCCAGGGACGGTCGGCGATCATCCTTACCAGATCCGCATACCAGGGACGACGGGGCCAGTCCGGGGCAATGAGGATTACTAGGCCCTGGTGAGCTTCTATCCGCTGGATGACTTTCCCTATCAGTGCCCAAGGGGGAAAGACATAAAGGAGACCCTCCGAGGGCCACTTCTGGGCCAGGGCGTCTAGGCCTTCGGACATCCTTTCTTTCCGTCGGCTGAAGAATCGGCTTGCTTTGGCGGATGAGAACCGAGCCATGAGGTCCATGACTGGAGGACCCCAAAGAGCTACTATCTGGTCGAAGATTTCCTGATGCAGTTCCCACTCCCCGTGGTCTATTTTGCACCTGCTGAGGTAATCGGCGGTGATGTTGTCCGTGCCGGCCACGTGCTGTGCTGAGAGTGCTTCCAAGCGAAGTTCTGCCCACTGGAACAGTGCGTCCGCCTCTTTCTCCAAGGCTGGACTGCTGGTGCCGCCCTGATGATTGATGTAGGCCACCGCGGTGACATTGTCGGAGAGTACCCGAATTGCCTTTCCTAGCACTGAAGACTCAAGGGCCTTGAGTGCCAGAGTGACTGCCCTCAATTCCAGCCGGTTGATAGGCCATTGAGATTCCAACGCCGTCCAACGCCCCTGGACAAACTGGTCCTCGCAATGTGCTCCCCAGCCTGCTAGACTGGCGTCCGTTGTCAAGAGCAACCATTGTGGAGGCTCGAGGGGCATTCCGCGATTCAGGTTCCTTGGGCACCTCCACCAGTGGAGGGACTGCTTGGTTCGAGGGGCGCAGGGTAGCTGAAGGAACAAAGGGTGCTGTTGTGGGGACCACCGACACAACAGAGATCGCTGTAAAGGACGCATGTGCGCCCTGGCCCATGGAACTACCTCTATGGCTGCCGCCATGGTTCCCAGTAGTTGCAGGTAATGCCACGCAGAAGGAAGTCGCCTGGTCATGAACTGCGTGACTAGGAGCCTTAGGTCCCTTACCCTTGTGCAGGACAGGAAGACCCTGCCCCTGCCTGTGTGGAACCTTGCTCCGAGATACTCGAGCTCTTGGGAGGGTACCAGACTGCTCTTTGCGCGATTGATGACCCACCCCAAGTTCTCCAGAACCTGTATCACTCTGGCTGTTGTCCAGCGACTTTCCTCTTCCGACTTTGCCCGGATGAGCCAGTCGTCCAAGTAGGGGTGCACCAAGATTCCCTCCTTTCGTAGTGCAGCCGCTACTACAACCATCACCTTGGTGAACGTCCTTGGCGCGGTCGCTAGGCCGAAGGGCAGCGCCTGAAACTGAAAATGGCCCCGAGGCACTGCGAATCTCAGGAACTGCTGATGGGATCTTCTGACTGGGATATGCAAATAGGCCTCTGTCAAATCCAGTGCTGTTAGGAACTCCCCGCCCCTTACGGCCGCTATAACCGACCGTAGGGTTTCCATCCTGAAGTGTGGCACCTTGAGACATCGATTGACCTGCTTTAGATCCAGGATCGGACGAAAGGAACCCTCCTTCTTTGGGACCACGAAGTAAATCGAGTACCGACCTGTACCGTACTGGCCTGGCGGGACGGGCACCACGGCCCCGAGCTGTAACAGACGGGACAGTGTTGTTTCTATAGCCGCTCTTTTTGTTGGAGAACCGTAAGGTGACTGAACAAATGCTGGAGGTATTTGCTTTGCAAATTCGAGAGCGTATCCCTCTCGGATCACCTCCAGAACCCATTGATCGGACGTGACCCGGGACCAGGCGGGAAGAAAATGCCTCAGGCGACCGCCTACCGGCATCCCGCCCTCCTGGACCCCCGGAATCTCATTGTTGTTTCCTGGGGCCCGAGGATAAGGAGGAGGCGGAGAAACCTCTCCCTGATCCCCGAAAACCTTGGAAGTTTTGTCCCCTACCGGGAAAACGACCCCTAAGAAAGGGGTTCGGTCTTGTCGAACGAAACCTCCGGGGATCCCTAGGTTGGTTCCGTGCTGGTGCTAAGGGCCGCGCTTGTTTTGGCCTGTCCTCCGGAAGCCTGCCGCCATTGAATTCGCCCAGGTCCTTTACCAGCTTATCTAAGTCCTCCCCGAATAACAGCTTCCCTTTGAAGGGCAGACGACTCAGGCGAGTTTTGGAGGAAGCATCGGCAGCCCAATTCCGTAGCCACAAATAGCGTCTGGCTGCCACCACCGAGGCCATGTTCTTAGCTAAGCTGCGGATGAGGTCATACTGACTATCCGCCAAGAAGGCCGTACCGGATTCCAACCTCGCCGCGTTGGCTAATGACCCCTCGGCGGAGACCTCCTCTGCCTGGAGTTGCTGAGCCCACCTCAAACAGGCCCGCGCCACCCAGGCCCCTGAAACTGAAGCTTGTAAGGCCAGAGCGCTCACATCAAAGGCTTGTTTTAGGAGCGTGTCCAATTTCCTATCCTGGGGATCCCTCAGTGCCGCGCTGCCCTCAACTGGGATAGTAATTTTCTTTGTTACTGCTGATACCGCCGCATCTACCCTGGGGGACTTCAGCAGCTCTTTGTCAGATTCAGGGAGAGGGTAGAGGCGGGACATGGCCCGGACCCCTCTTAACCCTGACTCAGGCTGATCCCATTCCTCCTGTATCATCTGACGTACCACTCTGTGGACTGGAAAAACCTTCTGGGACTTCCTGATGGCCTGGATTAAGGGATCCTCCAATGCCTCATCCTCCTCTGGGGTATCTGAGGCTACGTTGAGAGCTTTCAGGGAATCATTAATTAAGGCAGGCAGCTCCTCTCGTCGGAAAACTCTAATTATGCGAGAATGGTCCTCCTCAGGGATCTCCCCTTCTTCCAGCTCCTCCTCTTCCTCCTCTAAATCCTTTTCAGAGCCCTCCTCTTCTAGGGTGCCCTGGGAAAGAGAAGAGAGTGGCTCCTCGTTCAACAGTCTGGGGCGCTTTGGGGGTATTCCTCAGTCCTGAACGCTTGCCCTCAGGGGTCTGGCTACTCTGCCTTCGGTTGTCGAGCCCCCCTCCCCTGTCCCAAGCCCCTGCTTGCGCATGCAATAGGCTTGGTGTAACAAGAGCACGAAGTCAGGGGAGAAGAAATCTCCGACTCCCCCCTCCCCAAAGGGAAGGGCGGAGGGGGGGAGCGGAGGAGGGGGTGCCTCCAAGCGAGAGGGAAGGGATAACTAGGACGCTACTTCCCCCTCCATAGGATCCGAGGCCCCCTGGCATGATTGGGCCATGGACAGGCTGATTTCTTGTTCTACTGAGGTGGCTACTGCAGCACAGCCCCTGCAGACTCCTGCCTCAGATGCAGTACCCCTACGAGTGCCACAAGATGGGCACCTTGACTTGCCAGTCATGCTCTCCAGGGGATATCCTCAAAGAAAACTGAAGCGCTCCGCTAGGCAGCCCGTTGACCAGAAATAAACTTTAAATTTAAATTTGAAATAAAAATAAACTTTAAATTAAAATATAAAAATATAATTAAAATATAATTAAAATTAACTTTAAACCCCCTGCATTGCTCTCTCCTGTACCAGGGATAAGGCAACGAAATCCCCTGAAATAACTGGAGAATAAACAAGAATTAAATTAAACAGAAAATTAAACCAGCAATTACAATGTCCTTACAGCCCATGAGCTGAGTACTTGCGATTTTTTTGTGTAGGCTTCTGCTGTTTCCCGGACTGGAGCGGCGATTCCTGCACCGTTGGCTCAACACGTGGCAGGCCGCGGCCACGTGGAGCTCTGAACGGAGGAACGCGACTGGTCTCAGCGCCTCTCTGGGTCCTCCGACTGAGGAGAAAGGGCAGAGAAAGGACGTGCCCTGCGCAGCCCGGAATGCGGTCTGTTTACCGGCGCTGCGATCGCATCTCCGGAGCTCGCCCCTGCACTCAGCTGACTCGGGGGTAAGGAGCGATCAAGCCTGCGCGCTGAAAATCGCTCTTCCGCTTTGCGTTTCCTCCAGCGCTCAGCCACCGGGGGGGGCTTCGGCGCGAGGACGCAGGCCTTCTGGAGAGCTGAAGAGGAGCAGCAGGCCTAGCCAGCAGCGAGAGGCTCCTGATTCCCCTGCTCGCTGCTGCAGGCAAGATGGTAACACCTCCGGTCCTCGGCCCGGGCCGGGGGGGGGGGGGAGGAAACAGAAAACGGTAGAGAAAATAAATAAGATTGCCTAATGAAATAAATAAGATTTAAAGTAGAGATAAGTTAAAATAAAAGTTAAAAATTAGTAAAAATTAGCCAAATTTAAGAGAAGGTAGGACTCCAGTAAGCCCTAGGCTTACGGAACCCTCCAGCTGCTTGGAGGCTGAGTATACTGGAGTTGGTGGGTGGCACCAGTGGTATATATACCGCTCCATCCCAAAAAGGTTGGGCTCAGCCTCCAAGCTGCTTGGAAGGGTTGCGTAACCCTGAAGTAAAGGGACTGGACTGGAGTGACGATAAGGAATTTTTATTTATCTTGCCAGGTCTGTAACATCACAAGCTTTACTTTTGATTTCTAAGGTACAAATTTCAGTATCAATCCATAGCATCAATACATCTGTATCAAGCAAAGCACCTGACAAAAGGTCCTGGGACAGAGAGAGCCTTACTCCAGTGAGATCAGCTACTGTCTGTCTATTTATCAAAATTTCTTCTCCATATTTATATTCATTTTCAGGCTCAAATTGCTGATACATAGATTTCCTTTCTGTTTCATATTCTCCATTATTTCAAGCAAATCTGCTTCTTAATCTTTAATCCTCTGTTTTCTTTGTGGCATCCTGTCTCTCCATTCTCACTCGCCTTCTGCGAGCCATGTTTCCTGCAGATAAACTGCAGATAAACTGTAGATACTGATGTTCGTCTTCCTTGTTTACGTTCCCCTTTGTTCATTCCAGAGGCCCAGGTGACAGCCTTTTCATTAGCTGTATACCGTTCAGAGACTCTCATTGTGTCAGCTCTCTGGGACAGGATATTAGCTCATTTCATTGCTGAATTTTGCTGATTTTTGAAGTTTCAGTGTGAAAACGTCAGAGCAAACTGTTTCTTATTGTGAAATAGGCCTGAGCTATAGACGTTAGCACAAGATGGAAGACAGTATTACCTGAAGAGGGATTCATTTTCCTTCATTCCCCTCTTGAATCCCACTTCAGGTCCCTCCTGCTGTCCCCATAGTATGCCCTTCTAAACTCGGCCTTCCGGAACCTCCAGTGACACTCACTGAGGAGATGTAGACATGACAAGACAAGGTTGCCACATGAGATCTGAATCCCATTAATTCTATACCTAACATAGGGAACTTGAAAAGAAAGGAAATTCATATAGGGTTACTTGTTACCTGAATATTGGACCGCTACCAAGTGGAACCCCTCTGGAATAAGAGGATGGGATCAGACAGGTTACCATTTAAATTAGTAACTCTAGGTCTACGGCCTAGGGTAGTATATTCACAAGAGCTGGAAGGGGGAAGTAATGTTACTGTTGCCAAATTGGAAGGACATTTAGTGTAATTTCTTTCTTCCTGACAGCTACAGTTTTTCTTGTTATATTCAAGGATAGCTGGAGTAGTCTTATCAGGGGTAGGCTTACTAAAGCACAACAAAATGGAGAAAGAACAACATCTTAAGTAAATAATAACAGCAAGATTACAATGATAACAGAAATTAAATATAGAACTATAAATTCAATCTGCTCGAGGCTTCTCAATTTGCCAATTAACGAAGGGGATTCTACATCAGCAGGTTTGCCAAAGGGATAATAGTGCACAGTCATTTGTGTATCTTCTTCGGGAGTCTTCTCTTCTCTCTCTCTCTCCAGCTGCTAGGGCCTTGGCTGCTCTGATATTGTCAGAAGTACTTGGAACGGTCCCTCACATAGCAGTTGTGGAAGGTGCTGGTGGTATGCTTTTGCCAGGATCCAGTCTCCAGGTTGCAAATAATGACCTCAGTTGGAGCATTTTTCATATTGTACAGAGTCAAAGACAAGACAGTTTCGTGTTTTACAAGGTTTTAAGGTTTTGGAGGTTCCCCCTCTTGGATTGCTGCTTACATACAGCAGTCAATCCTAAGCAGCTCAATTAGCTAATGGATTTTTTTTTCTTTTACAGATCAGAAAAGTTGCAGACAAGATGCCCACACTTCCTCAATTTTACAAATTTAAGATTGTACCAATCTTGTGAAAATTTATGTGGATATCTTTCCTCCTTTCACCTTCATGTGTCTGGCCAGGGCACACAGAGGCAAAATGTAGATAAACATTTGGAAATATCACATGGCCAGTGTAGGTGTTTCCAAAGCCAATCAGGATGCAAGTACGTCTAGCCTGTCTCCGAGTGTCAGTTCCAATTATTAAGCTTATGTCTGGGCTAGGATTGCAGAGTCAAGTGCTCATCATTCCATCAAACTCCTTGTTTTTATGACATACTAAAGTATCTTTATTTGATAAGGGTGTTCTAACATGCCAAATGCTCATTTAAGCCTAACATTGTTTCTTTAAAACTAAAACAATCCTTTAAAAAACTTTATTAAGCATAACATGAAAATTATTAAATGACTATAGTTTTCTCTCTCTACCTGTGTTCTTTCCCAAACCTCTCCTGGATCATTGATGACAAGCAAGATTTTGTTATTTCCAGTCACTTAAGATACTGTCTTTAACCAAATTCTAACAGATTCAAGGGAATGCAAGTTCAAAAGAAACAATAAGATTTTACTCGTCCTGTGCTTGCTCATCTAAAACTGGATATCTGCATAAATGTAGTTCTGTAAGGATCACATTTGATAACATACATACATGAGGATAAACTAGACAAATTCATGGTGCTTAAACATATACTGTATCTGTTTTTCTTAGTTGTTCCTCCAAAACTGAAATCAGGAATGTTTTTCAAAACAAAGTGCATTTTCCTAAAAAACGTATAACTCACACACACAGCAAACAAGGTGCTGCTGTTCTGTTTATCAATTCACAATCATGAGAGGAAACAGGATGCCATATACTTCTCTTTTTATAGCACTGAGCTTTTACAATGCAGCCACAGCAATACCAGAGAACACTTCCTCTCTTTGGTTTTAAATTATTTGAACTGAGCAAATTTACATGTGCTTGGTGTTTAAGACAATAGACTGAGTAAAATCTTGTATTAAGATCTGGAAATAAACTTTCTTATTTCATTTCAGACTATGAGCACAAATAAGTACTTATATTCACAAACAGATAAAACAATGTTAGTCTTTAAACAAAGGAATTTCTTCTCGGGAACCTATGAGCAAGGAAGGAAAAACATGATTGATTAATTATGAACACGTTTTTCTGTTTTTTTCTCCTCTTGCATTTGAAAAATACGTCAGGCATTTGAAAATAGTTTGGGCAAATTGCATTTAAACCTAAAAATTTTTAATCTTAGCTTTCGACCTTACTCTGAAAGGACAAGTTACAGACAAGTATCTGCTTTTGTATATGCAAACAAATCTTTCTCATTTAGCTAATTTTTGGACCATGGAAATTTCTTTTTCTGCCACAGTTCCAGCAACTAAGGGAGCTTCTCTGAAAACGCTATTACTGAGCTGGTCCTGCCCATCCCCCTTTCCAAGTACCCCCGCTGTTTGGTCCTGCCTGGTTCCAAGCCTGAGCATATATGCCGAAATTCTCCCAGGGGTCGTCTTCTTCAATGTCATACTATTCCAAATCTCTAATAATTTCATTTTTTCTGTTTTATAATAGCCCTAAGTTGCTGCTTTTCTGTTTTATTTAAACCTTCTCTTTCTTTTTCCTTCTCATCGTCCTTTTCCTTGTCCTTCTCTTTAACTTATCAAAATCCTCCTGCAACTCTCTTAGTTGTAATGCCATTAACTTTGTCTGCAAACTTTTCATATCCTCCTCAGGTTTTATCTGTTCTTCTTCAGCTAATTTTACAAAATGGTGTATATGTGACTGCTCTCTTGCCCAGGACTCATCTTCTAACCCCACAATCGTGTCAAGTCCTGATTGAACTGATTTAGGCAAAGTATTGCTAAGTGTTTGGAAAAATAGGGGCAGGAAACGTGGGTCTGAATAAACCATCCCAGTCTGGGTTTCCCACAAATCTTGAAATCGGGCAATATATGCACTAATATCTTCTCCTATCTTAAAACGCATTTTAAGTAGTGGCCCCAAATTCATCTGGGTGGGATATAGTTCTTTTATAGAATTCCAAACTCTGGGTCAGTGCTCATTAAACTCAGACCCATCATATCGTGTTTCTGCTACAGTAACTTGGGGTAAATTAGCTCTGGCAAAAACTTGATTTGTTGCATGAGTTCCCAGGAGTTTTGCTAACAGTGCTTTAACATCCAGAGCCCATGTTCCCTGTAAAATAACCCTTAACCCTCCAGAGCCCATGTTCCCTGTAAAATAGTTATCTCCAAGTTATAATGCCCTGTTCAATGTAATTTCAGTTTGTTCAATGTAAACCGCCTTGATATCATGAAAGGCGGTATATAAGAAATGGTCGGAGTTGCAGGAGAAACTGTTTCTAGGTCTGACTCTGCACCGGCCTCCCCGGCGCTGAGCTCCAAGCCCAGCACTTCCTGAGAGGGCCAAGCATCCTTGGAATCCCGCAGTGGTGACTTCTCCGAGAAGACCTCGGACCCTGAGTGAAAGAAGAAAAAATCCTCAGTCTGTCGAGTTTCTGCTTATAATTGTTCAGTATACTCTTTAGAAACATATGGTAACCTCAGCCAAGATAAAAACTCCTCCATATCACTAAATTATCTACTATTTTCAGATACATATAGTCAGCAAAGGCATTACAGATGCATTTGTTTTCAGTTAAGGTTGAGTCATTATCAGAAATAATAATGCTAATTAGACTTGGCACAAAAAACTTTTCATTGGGCTGTTCATAATTTATCAGTTTTGTCATCTTTGTCATATTTCCATTTAGATAATCAGATGGAATTACTCACTTTCTCTGCGAAGACTGGGTTAAGTGTTTCTCTCTTAGCTTTGGCACAATTTTTATAGTACTGAGATAAATACAATTTATGCATTTTCTTATACAGTAATTCTATAATTTCCGTTTTCTCTCACTTGAGCGCAATGTGGGAGGCTCCACTAGTCTTTTTGGTAGCCATAGGAGGAGGGAAAATTGGTTCAGCTCCATGCTCTGATCCTGATAAGCAAAACACAATTAGAGTTACAATAATCAGTCTCTGAGCAAAAAGATTTTTTGTTGGAAGATTGAGGGAAACCCCTCTCGTAGCATTCCTTCCATTTTAATCAAGTATGTAGGCTCGTGCCTGTACACCCAACTTGACACAAAAATAAAACTAGCTAAATTTATCAGGAAAGTTAGTTCTACACAGGCAAAAACCAAACTTTGCCAGCACTGTGTGTACTTATCTGAACTCATCCGAACTGCCAGTATCCAATAACACTGGTCAACACTGAAATCGTTACTGACTTTAAAAGGCCCTAATCTGTAGTATCTTGGTGAGCTGAACACAAATATAACATTAAAAAATTTTATTGGCTCTCGTTTTGAAGATATTGCATATAGTTCATTTTTGACGTTTCACCGTGTAAATTTATCCAGTAGGACATCAACAACATCCCAAATAAGCCTTGAATGATGTAATATTGCATCACATTGCATAATACCAGCATGCACACATCATCCAGAGTTGATTGCATCATTTTCTGATGCAATGCAATACTACTGCCAGATGGCTGCTGAAGCCATCTGACGTCAGCAGTGTACTATACGCAGTCGGAAAGGTTGAGCATTTAAAATATTTCAGACTGTGTGCGAGACAGTTTAAGCTACTGTTACATGTAACTTTTATTAATCATATAATTTTAGCCATTTAGATACAATACAGAACGGTAATGCCGCGAAAGTGCGTTAATACCGTTGACAATTTCTGCTACATTTGTGGGGAAGTGACATTTGCCAACCAGAAGAAAAGTGTCACTTCTCAACTGAAGAAGGCATATCATCTTTACTTTGGATGCAAGATTGGTGACCAAGACAAGCCTCGGGCCCTGCATATATGCTGCGCTACATGTACAACACAGCTTTCACAGTGGTTGAATTGCAAAAGACCATCAATGCCGTTTGCAGTCCCCATGGTGTGGAGAGAGCCAAGCAACCACATAAATGACTGTTACTTCTGCTTGGTTCCTTCTCTTTCCAGCAGAATAACGAAGCAAAAGAAGTTGAGCATAGTCTACCCAAACATTCCGTCTGCATTGAGACCAGTTCCACATGGTGAGGGACTTCCTATTCCAGAACCTCCATCAGAATATTCTCTTGATTCATCTGATGAGGACAAGGGTGAGCCATCCTGTTCTTCGCCTGGTCTGTCAGCATGCAGTGACCCAGATTTTCACTGGGATGCATTATCAACTCCACACAGAATAACACATGAAGAACCAAATGACCTGGTTCGTGATTTGGACTTATCCAAGAACAAGACAGAATTGCTAGGATCAAGACTCCAACAGGAATCTTCTAGAAGAAGATGTCAACATTACTCCATATCGAAAGCACCACCAGCAGTTGGAGCCTTTCTTCAGAAAGGAAAGTAATCTGGTATTCTGTTCCAATATTGAAAGCCTCATGAATGCCTTAAAAATCACTCATGATCCACAAGACTGGAGACTATTTATAGACTCTTTGAAACTGAGTCTGAAGGCTGTGCTTTTGAACAATTTATTTATTTATTTATTTATTTAAAGTCTCTTTTATACCGCGCTATTCAGCATCAGTGCGGTTTACAATAAACAACGAACATACACATTTCCAATAGTACTTTGTGTTTACATATGAACAGGAAATTCAACTTGGTTCAACAATGGAAACCGTATTCCATCTATTCCAGTAGCACATGCCGTCCACATTTATTTATTTATTTATTTAGCTGTATTTATATACCGCTTTTCACCGGGTCAAAGCGGTGTTACATAGGGGTGGGGGAATTAAGTACAAGGGTAGGGCCATCACCGGGGAGGCAACATTGATGATTTTGACATAGGAAAGACTTTGGACATAGGACAGACGTTGGACATAGACAGGTTAGTGTAGCTTTAAGTTAGAGGTTCATTGTGGGTGAGATCAGAGGTTTGTGGGTTTTTCGGTGGGGTTCGAGTTGAAGTATTCCTGGAAAAGGATGGTTTTTAGTTGTTTTCTGAAAGATAGTAGGTCGGCATTGTTTCTGAGATAGCTCGGTAGAGAGTTCCATAAGGATGGAGCATAAAGTTCAAAGGCTCGATTGCAGGTCCGTTGCGAGCACTTGGTTCTTTTGTGAGGGACGGTGAGGAAAATGCTGAGGTTTGTCTAGTAGATCTGCTGTGGGCTGGACGAGCCAGTAGGGTGCGAAGTTGGGTGTCCTGTGTTTGATGGATAGCTTTGTGGGTGAGTAGGATGGCTTTCTATTTTGTCCGTGCTTCGAGGGGGAGAATGTGAAGTTCTTTCACAATTGGGGTGATATGGTCGGTTTTCTTCGCCCTCTGAATGATTCTCGCAGTGGTGTTTAATGCAGTTCGGAGGGGGTTGGTGTGTGTGGCTGGAAGGCCATGGTAGATTATGTTGCAGTAGTCCAGATGTGGGAGTGTCATGGCTTGCATCACTGTTCGGAAGTCTTGATGTTCAAGGAGGGGTCTGAGATGTTGCACTGTTCTTGCTTTGTGAAATATAGTTCCAGAGGTTTTAGTGATCTGTTGCTTTAAGGTGAGGGCTTGGTCAATAATAATGCCCAGGTATCTTATATGTGGTTGTATTTGAATGCTTGTAGTTCCAATGATGAGGTGTGTGGGTGGTATGAAGTCTGGGTCCTTTGTCACTATGAGGGCTTCAGTTTTCTTTATGTTGATGGATAGGTTGTTTGTTTGTAACCAGTTAGAGACTGCAGTGAAGCATGCTGATAGGTGGGTGTTTGTAGGGTTTGTGGTTGTAATGGGAGCGTAGAGCATGATATCGTCAGCATAGATGTGGAAGCTGACGTTGTGGGTGCGTATGACTGTGCAGAGTGGTTGGAGGTAAATATTGAAGAGCATGGCTGATAGTGTGGATCCATGGGGTACTCCCTGGTGTTGTTGGAATGGGGGGGAAGTTGAGGTGCTGGTGCGGATGAGTTGTCTGTTTGTTAGGTAGGATTGGAACCACTTCAGCACGGTGTCCTTGATCCCAATAGTCTGTAGTCGGTGTATGAGGATGTTGTGGGAGATGGTGACATACGATCACTTAAAGCATCTACTGACTTCCATTAACTACAACAAGTACAGCTGGCACCTCTGTGGTGACTTGAAGGTAGTTGCCCTTTTAATGGGACTGCAGCAGGGATATATAAAATACATGTGTTTCTTATGTGAGTGGGATAGCCGAGCAAGGGATTGGCACTACTTGCGGAAGGAATGGAATCGCAGACAAAATTTAACAGTTGGAGAGAAGAATATCCAGCACCCAACTCTGGTTGAGGCTCACAAAATCCTGCTACCACCCCTTCACATCAAACTAGGTTTGATGAAAAACTTTGTGAAAGCCATGGACCGCACTTCGCCAGCTTTCCGATACCTGCATGAAAAATTCCCTCGACTCAGCGAAGCAAAGATTAAAGAGGGAGTTTTTGTGAGTCCTCAGATTCGAGAGCTCTTCAAAGATGACCGGTTCAACAACTTGCTGCAGGGTGATACGAAACAAGCATGGAATGCTTTTCGCCTAGTGTCAACAAACTTTCTCGGGAATGTTAGGGCAGAAAACTACAAGGAACTAGTAGAAGACATGCTGATGCAGTATCAGAAACTTGGCTGCAATATGTCTCTAAAGATCCATTTCCTTGATTCCCATCTTGATTTCTTTCCTGACAACTGTGGTATGGTTAGTGATGAACAGGGCGAACGTTTTCACCAGGATATCGCAACGATGGAGCAAAGATACCAGGGAAAATGGTCCAGTACAATGCTGGCTGACTACTGCTGGACACTCCCCAGAGAAGCTCCCGAACAGCTGTACAAGAGACAGGCGAAAAAATCTAAGAAGTAGTCTATGACTTGTTTTTTTTACAGTATTAACCGAAGGCCTATTATATTTACTATTGACATGCATTTCGTTATGTAAACATTAATTCTTGTAGATTACAAAAAAACTAGAGCCAACTTTGCAATTTCACTGTCATATTCGTGTTCAGCATATAAAAGTGATAAGAAATGACTATTTTTATTTTAGTAACATGACTTTTGTAAAAATTTGTTCACCAGTGTAATCAAATGAAGATTAAGAGCATCGTCTTGTCTGCAAATCCCCGGCAATGATGGAGTTTGTCAGTTAATTTGCAGCATTGAAAAAACTGCCGATAGCCGAACACAGCACTGCGTTTAGGGCAGGATCAACTCTTACACCCTGTATCAACGCTCAAGCCGCTGCACTAGAATAGGGCTCCAAACAAACTTCTCGGACAGCCAAGAAATTCAGTCAGATGTTAATGCCACATGACAAAAAAGAACCAATAGATAAACTATCATGAAGGTTTTGGCTAGTATCTCTTGATGTTGCAGCCTTATATACAAATATTGAGCAACAAGAGGCTATTCGTGTGATTTCAGATTTAGAGATTACCCTGCCACCTAGATTGCCTCGTTCTTTTTTCCAACGACTTCTCCATCTGGTTTTGACAAGAAAATATTTTCAATTTGAGAGACAGTTTTTTCACCAAATTCATGGCATAGCTATGGGGGCAACAGTGGCCCCTTCAGTTGCTACATTATATCTAGCAGATTTTGAAACATCTTTAGTCTATTCCTCTACATGGTTTTCTGATATTGCACTATGGGTCCGGTTTTTGGATGACATGTTTTTTCTGTGGAAAGGGCCTGAACAGCCTCTTTTTGATTTTGTGGATTGGTTGAACTCTTTTCGACCACATTTGAAGTTTACCATGCATCATCACTTTCAGAGATTAGAATTTCTGGTTGTTATAGTTTTTAAACAGGGTACTAGGTTATCCACTACACTGTTTCAGAAGGAAGTCCAGCGGAACACTCTACTTAATTTTTCTAGTTTTCATCTTGCCTCTCTCAAAAAGGGTCTTCCATTTGGACAGTTCCTTCGTTTAAGGCGTATATGTACAAACACACAAGGTTATGTACATCACGCTAAGGATTTGTCATTTTGATTTTTGCAAAGAGGTTACCCTATTGATGTCCTCAAAAAAGCATACACAAGAGCACGTTTTATCCACCGTGAATGGTTAATTCCATCTTCTGATTCTTTGGATGTTTTGATTGGTCTTCATGATAGCTTATCTATTGGGGTTTTTTTGTCTTGTGGCATAACATCTGACTGAGTTTCTTGGGCGTCCGAGAAGTTTGTTTGGAGCTCTATTTTAGTGCAGCGGCTTGAGCGTTAATACAGGGCTTAAGAGTTGATCCTGCCCTAAACGCAGTGCTGTGTTCGGCTATCTGCTGTTTTTTCAATGTTGCGAATTAACTGGCAAACTCCATCATTGCCGGCGGTTTGCAGACAAGACGATTCTCTTAATCTTCATTTGATTATTGGATACTGGCAGTTCGGATGAGTTCAGATAAGTACACACAGTGCTTGCAAAGTTTGGTTTCTGCCTGTGTAGAACATTGTCTTTAACTTTCCTGATAAATTTAGCCAGTTTTATTTTTATGTCAAGTTGGGTGTAGAGGCACGAGAGGTGTGCTTTTTTTCACTATTTTAAGGCTACTAATCTAAGAGCCTACATACTTGATTAAAACGGAAGGACCGCTACGAGAGGGGTTTCCCTCAAGGCTAATCTCCCAACAAAAACTTTTTTGCTCAGAGATTCATTTTTGTAACTCTAATTGTGTTTTGGTTTCTGATCCTGTTAAGGGCCTGTTGAGCAGCCAGAAAATTGGAAGGATTTCAGCTACCTCATACAGCCTTGATGTCCCTTCCCTTCTCCTCTGTCCCCTCTGCTCTTCTCCTCTGTCCCCTCTGTTCTTCCCCAAAGATTGAAGAAGGCTCTCAGGGGTATGCAACAGCAAGCCAGTGTAAAACCAAGAAAATTATTTCATGTTTGTTTATATTCAATTTTAATTGTTAACCACCTAGATATTATTTGTAATAGGTGGGATATCAAATAAAACTAAATGCAATTAATGTCTCCACCTTCTTGCGCTTTTTAATTTGAGCAGATGCAAACGTTACTGTCCTTCCTCATGTTAGAGCTTTTGTCCCATCCCATAAACTATCAGCATCAATTCCTTCAATATCACTCAGTAAAAAGTATTCAGATAATGCTTCCTTAATTTGATTACAAAAAATTGGATCACGTAACAGAGTTATTTAAATGCCAGCTCTAATGTGTTGTTGCAGAGGGCCTATATTACTTTGTTATAATAAGAGTGTGATCAGACCAATAAATATAATCAATTTTGACATCTATTATCTTAGGACAGGCCTTAACAAATTTATTTATTTATTTTGAGACAATTTCTATATCGCAATTTCCAAGGATCATTTGCAGTGTACAGATAACTAAATTTTAAAGAGTGCATTAACAGCTGCATTCTCAAAGTACATGGAACAGGGACAAACTATATATATGAGCTATGTTCATGCGTTGCATGTTAGCATAGACCAGTGGTTCTCAACCTTTTTTGTACCATGACCCCTTTTACCATTGGTCAACTTGTGGTGACCCCCAATGATAAAATCAAATGTGTCTCTCTTCCTTTACCATTAACGCATTGTCGCTGTAATCATTTGTTGAATTAATATATTATAGGCCTTTGCAATATGTTTTTATTTGTAAAATTTACTTATTTAAACCACAATAATTAATCACAATAACAAGTAACAATATTTGATTTCAAAATTATGATGATTTTGTAGTCAAATCACTAATATGAAATAAAATTATTTTTTCTACCTTTGTTGTCTGACCAATTTATTCTCTGATCATGCTGGTCTTGATCTGAGGCTTCTGCTTTCCTGTCTTCTCTTAGCTCTCTTTCTGTGGTCTATGGTCCATCTGCCATTTCTTATCTCTTCTTTCGTTTTCTTCACTTCTTTCCATCAGCCTATTTCCAGTCCCAGTAACCATCCCCAGTATCAGCCCCTTTCCAGTCCTCACTCTCACTATCTTCCAGTGTCAACTTGCATTCCCATGACTGCCACTGGTGTCCATTCCCTTCCAGTCTCCCTCCTTCCCCACTAAGCAGTCCCTTCTAGTACAAATACCATGGCAGCCCCTCTCAGATTCACTCTCTTCCAGTTCCATTCTCCCATCCCCTCGTATCAGCCCATTTGTAGCCTTAGCCCCCAGTTTTCTTCCAGGGCCAGCAGCTCTATCCTCTCCTCCCCACAATCAGCCCATTCCCAGTCGCAGCCCTCCAATCAGCTCGCTTCCAGTGCTAGTCCCCCCTCAACCCCATTACCAGTGCTTGCCTCCCCTAATCAGCCCAATACCATTACTACCCACCCATCAACTCATTACCAGTCCTAGCCTCCCCTAATCAGCTCATTTCCAGTGCTAGTCCCTCCTCAACCCCATTACCAGTGCTAGCCTCCCCTAATCAGCTCATTCCTTATCGGTCCTACAGTTCAGTCCTCCACCACTGGGTAGTGCACCTCCTCCTGCAACATGGAGACTGGACAAGTCAAACTTGTGACATCACCGGGTATATCCTGCTGGTCTTCTCCCATGATCCCCCAGTGTGTCCAGTCTCCATGCAGCATGAGGACGTAGTGAGCCTAGGTGCTGGGCTCACTTGAGAAGCAGTTTAGGAGCAGTTAGTCAGGATTTGATTTACCTTAAATTTATTTTGCCCTTCTTTAGGTGTAATCCTGTAAATTGAATTCATTTTCATTTAATTTCATTTACTTTTACTTTATTTATTTTCACCTAGTCTGCCTTAGTGTAAAGGGGGGTTCTGTCCCTTTTCAAAGTTCACGCTGCCAGCTAGCCTCTCTGCTTGGGATTCTTCGGTCTCTGTGCCCGGTGATGATCTCTCCCCCAGGACTGTACGGGGGAGGAGCTCTGTGGAACACCTGCATTTTGGCAGTGTCCATGCGGCAGATTCCCATCGCGGCGGGAGCCTCAGGCCGTTCGAGGTTCTTTAGCCGGTGGGCCGGGGCTCGCAGCGTCTGCTACTTCTGGTGGCGCGAGGCAGCAGCGTGTCTGGACAGCTCTTCACCCCGCAGCTACAGCGGGGTAACTGCTGCATCCCGACGCCACAAGGGAGTCTCTCGAGTCCGCATGGAGGGGCTCTGAGCTCTTGCCGCCTCTGTGGTGTTTGGCGCCAAACGGGCCTGCTTCGGATTGGCGCCATTTTCTCGGCAGGGCTGAGGCCTCGTGGCGGAGAGCGGAGCAGCCCCGCGTTTGAGCGGACGACGCTGTTCCACGCGGCTACACCCAGATAAGGACTTCCTTTTGCTGTTACTTTTAATTTTAATTTCATGATAGTTTATAGTTCTTTGAATGCAATGTGATTGGTTTGGGTTTTACTTCTTGGGGGGTGCCTTTACCTTTGTCTGCATTCTGGCAGTTAGCGACGTCTGTCAGCAGCAGGTTTCCGTGCTAGGATTTGGCCATTCAGGGTCATCGGCGGCACAACCACCTACAAATTGAGCCCTTTCTGAAATTGTCATTTACATAAGGGTGCTATTTCCATGTTTATACGCTTGGAAATTGTGCAGACAGCCTCTAAATGTCGTTATGCCATCTGCAAATTTGATCGCCATGCTTGCTGATCTCTTTTCCAGATCATTTCAGTGCAGTAGATGTTACCAGATGCCAGTTCCAGTGCAGATCCCGAGACATTCCACTATTTACGGGTCTCCTGTGAGAAAACTGGCCATTTAGTCCTATTGTGTTCCTGTTTTTGATCCATTTCCCATTCTATAATAGCACATCATCTCCTTCCTCAGGAGAAGTTCATAAGGGGCTTTGTCAAGTACCTTCTAAAACATCCAGATACATATCATTTGGCTTACTCACATGTTTATTAACCCTTTGAAAAGACAGCTTGGTGCTGCTTTTCAGAACAAGTTCTATCATTTAACTGGCACTGAACTCAGATTCATTGGTCTGTAGTTTCCAAGATCGCCTTTGAAGCTCTTTAAAAAAAAACAAAAAAAAAAAAAACCAATTAGTGTTACATTAGTAACTCTTCAATCTTTAGAGATCATTAATACTAATGTTATGATTGAGCCTGGCTGATATTATGAATGATCACTATTGGACAAAAATTAGCTAGGTTAAGACACTTTGATTTGGTTTTCTGCACTATGTTATCAGAGCGCAGCTTGCCCATTTGGCGGGAACACTGCCCATCTGGGCCATCTGGGGAAAGGCCCCTGCTGGGGATCGTGAGAAGTGTTGCTGGATGGCACAGTCCGGGGCTTAGTGTTCTAGGGTCCTGGAAGGGTTGATAGCAGCAGTCAGGCCTCCCTGTCTTTGCTATGATGGTCACCTAGGTTCAAGCGTCCTGTGTTTTTGGGTGACCGGAGTGGGACACCTGGACATGTGGTGCTGGATGTTGGATAGGCTCATACTTCTTAGGTGCACTCTCCTTG
Organism: Ichthyophis bannanicus; assembly: GCA_033557465.1. NCBI lineage: Eukaryota > Metazoa > Chordata > Amphibia > Gymnophiona > Ichthyophiidae > Ichthyophis > Ichthyophis bannanicus. The sequence goes on along the minus strand of CM066031.1, from coordinate 1,741,984,675 downwards.
AGTGCGTCTGCATGTCTGTGTTCCGTCTGTGATCTCATGCTCAGGTGATTGTTGCAGCAATGACAGAGATCGCTTGGGATATCGTGAGCGGGGTTGTCATGGTGTTGCATGGGGTTGCCAATGCAAGACGGGGCCATCCTGAGGAGTTTGGGCCTCAGTCATCAGCTTTCCCTTCGATGGCCCGGCTGTCCAGGAGGCACCCCTCCAGATCCGCCGGTCCAGTTCTTCTCTGCCTCTTCTCAATGTGGGCAGGGGGGCTGGCAGATCTGGAAATTCACGTCCACTGCACGTTCTACTGTTTTACCTCTGTCTTGGGGTTCTGAGGTCATATATTCCCAAACATTTGTTTGGTGGGGTGCTGCTGTCTGTTGTGCAAGACAAGGTGGTCAACAGTCGGAGGCTGTCGTCTATTCCCCTTACCCCTGAAGGTGCTCACAATTTAAGTTTTTTGTACCTGCGGAGGTGTATGTTGTTAAAGGCTAGCAGGCGCACCTGTGGGACCAGAATCCTCGGTTCTTCCGACCTTCCGTTGAGGTGCGCATGTGTGGTTTACTCCCTTGGTCGGCTAGCAACTTGCTTCACCCATTGGGCCTTCCCTTTCCTCAAGGCATCGTTGCATCCCACTTCTTCGTGGGGGCTCGCCGCAGGGCCTGGAGTTATGCTCAGCCGGTTCCAGCCAGGGCTGAGTCCTTGGGGGGAGACTCCGATCCTAACGATACAGGGAGTGCAGGGATCTGTTCAACCAGGTTCCTTCGGGCCCAGCGTACGTCGTCTTTTGCTGGCCGGTTTAGGTCTTCAGGTTGTGGCGGTGCTCCGAGAAGACCAGTAGGCTGCACAGTGCTTGTCTTGGAGCAAGCGCGGGATATCTGTAGGTTCGTATTCAAAGCCGTCCGGTTACATGTCCCTCCATTGTGGAATGCTGTACTAGTAGGCATACTTCATATGCTGGGCTTACAAGTTGGCTTCCGTGCTGCTCGGCATCAGCCAAGGTGACTGCCGGTTTAGGCTGTGGAGTCAGCCTGGAGGAGGGGCCTTGCGTTCTCTGGACAATGCCCTGTTCGGTTTGGTTGCCTTGTGGCCCTTATGGAGTTGTAAAAAGGAAAAACAAAAAAAAAAGAAGAATCAAACAGGAAAGCCTTCCTAATTGTCCCACTTCTTTTTTATAAGGTTCTGTCCCTTTCTTCCGGGAGCTTGGCCGGAGCGTGGTTAGACTCGGCTACATTTTGGGGATCCTTTAGGTACAAGGCATTTTAGTGTACGCAGCACGCCCAGTGTTCCATCGTCTGACTGAAACGATACGCGGTACGTCAGCCGTGGCAGGCGTTCACGGACACGGTAGCGGATCAAGCGTTGTAGGTGCTGTCTGAGATCTCCGGGATGGTGGCCTATTTCGATCGGCAGGGTGGAGTCGGTCGGGTGGTCAGGGTGGCCCGAGCGAAGGGCAGCGTGCGCGGTTGAAGCCTTGGCGGCCTGCGTTTCGGTGGGGACAATGTGGTGGCGAATGTCTTTAGCGGGGTCCGAGTGTTTGCCGGAGGAGTGAGATTGCATCAGGCGGTGTGCGCGCTGCGTGTGCTCAGATGCGGTCAGCCCATATTGGACCTCATGGCGACCTGTCAGTCTGCGGCGACGGGTCGATGTTTAGCAGAGGACATATGAGGCTACTGGATAGCGTCGACGCATTGGTACGGGGCCGTGGCCCGGTCCATTCTATGCCTTTCAGAGGTCATAGTGAAAATGGCCGACTGGGTCTGGTTGCTAAGATATGTGCTCTTCATTAGTCAGTGGGGACCATTACCAGTGTATTCTGCAACATTTGCGTGAGCTTGCATAATCTTTACTTGCAACCAATCGAAATAACTGTCCAAAACCAGTTGATGCAGTCACTACTTAAATTTGCCTCGCTTGACAGTAAAAAAAAAAAAAAAAAAGACATATTTATTTTATACCGATAGGTCACTCACAGCATATTTGGCGATTCCTCGTCCTGGTGTTAATCATGCAGATAATTTCTGCTCTAGTTGTGGTGATTTGACTTTTACATCACAAAAATGGCATATGACTGTGGCAGTTCAGAAAGCCTACAATTTATATTTTGGCTGCAGAATAAAAGATCAGGATAAAAGCTAGGCGCCACACATATGCTGCAATACATGTGTAGCAGATCTCAGGCTGTGGATGGATGGGAAAAGACCATCAAAGTCTTTTGCGATTCCAATGATCTGGAGAGGGCCCATGGATCACGTCGGCGATTGCTACTTCTGCATGGTTCCTCCAATTCTGGAGGGCATATCCAGGTGATGTAAGCGGTTGGCCTACTGGCATTGCGTCGTGGGCGTGGCTACCAGAGTCTCCTTTCTTTTTTGTCACACCATGTAAGACTCCACATCTTCTGAAACAACGCTGGACTCTGGGGCACTTGACACCCTCTTATATGCCCTTGGTGGATCACGCTTGGTTTATTGCAACTCATTGCTTAGCTGCATTCCACATTCTCAATTAAAAAGACTCCAACTGGTCCAGGACATAGCTGTAGAGCTACTTTGTGTTGCAAAGAATAAAGCCCTTAAGAGGTGTGACAAATAGGGTGTTTGACGCTGGTGGTTTTTCCATTTCCCTCATTTTGCTTCCCGCCTCTGTCTGGATGGACCTCGGTTCCGTTCTCCCTCGTGGAATCCGGCTGTGCCTGTCTAGTTGTCGGTTTGGGACTTATGCAAGAACACTTTGCTTGTAACCTGCGTTCCTTGGACCTTAGGTGAGGTTCCGTCGCTTTCTGGGAGGTCTGTTCACTGCCTGTCCCTCCGTGGAGGCGGGTTCTGCAGGAGAGCAGCGGTTGCTAACACTTGACACCCTGGTGGGGTCGAGAGCCAAGGGGGAGCTCAAGCGGATTTTTCAGGCAGAGCTCCGGTAGCCTTCTCAGTAGGTCTGTTTCTACGGCGTTCAGTGTGTTTGCGATGGCGAGTTTGTCTTTCTGAAGCACTAGCGCTGCTTGGGGCAGAGTTCTGTGCTGTTTTCACCAGTGAAGAGGATCCAAGTGGGCTCTCGGTCGTGTCTTCCTGGTTGGCTTACCGCCTGTTGACGTGAGGAGCGGGCTGGGGTCGGTGCCTGCTCTGTTCGTTTAGGGGCCGAGCCGACTGGAAGTGGATAGGTCCCTCCCAATGATTACTGCTCTGGTACATCCCAGTGGTGGAGGACTGAACTGTAGGACCAATAAGGAAATGGAAATTACACTTACCTGGTAATTGATGTTCCTTGAGGGAGTACAGTTCAGTCCTCATTCCTGCCCGGGGATGGATGTTTCAGACGCGAGGCGTCAGTTCCGAGTATGCTTTCGGATCCTAGAGTCGGCAACGGGCTCTGATTGGCAGGTAATCGTGAGAGCAACCTTTTCTGCCTATACTCTTCCTTAGTTCTCCTTCCTTCTAGCTCTCTGTCTTCCGCTGTTTGGTGCGCAGGGGGACAGGGGCACGGAGGAGGGTGTTTTCGGCCTTTCTTTTTGGGGCCCTGTGATTTTAAAGTTGACGTTTGAGCATAGCTTTGTATTTAGTACTTTAACTGGTTGTTTGTTTGCTCCTTTGAGTCTGCTTTGACAGTAGGTCACTGGGGGATCATGGGAGAAGACCAGCAGGATATTACCCGGTGATGTCACAAGTTTGACTTTTCCAGTCTCCATGTTGCAGGAGGAGGTGCACTACCCAGTGGTGGAGGACTGAACTGTACTCCCTCAAGGAACATCAATTACCAGGTAAGTGTAATTTCCATTTTCCAGTGCTAGTCCCTCCTCAACCCCATTACCAATGCTAGGCTCCCCTAATCAGCCCATTACCAGTCCTAACCTCCCCGATCAGCTCATTTCCAGTGCTAGCCCCCCATCAGTCCATTACCAGTCCTACCCCCCTATCAGCACATTACCAGTCCCAACCCCCCCTTTATCAGTCCATCCCCAGTCCTAGCCTTCCCTAATCAACCCACTACCAGTCCTAGCCCCCCCCCATCTGCCCATTATAATCCTAACCTGCACTGTCTCTCCCCTCTGTCCAGCATTTATTGCCCGTCTATACAGTATGACCCCTGTCTCTTCCCTTTGTCCATGTCAGCCCCCCTCCCTCCCTCCATCCATCTATCAATCAATGTCAGCCCCCCTCCCTCCCTCCTTGTCAGCCCCCCTCTCCATGTCAGCCCCCCTCTCTCCCTCCATGTCAGCCCCCTCTGTTCATGTCAGCCCTCCCTCCCTCCCTCCATTCATGTCAGCCCCCCCTCTCTCCTTGTCAGCCCCCCTGTCCATGTCTGACCCCTCCATCCATCCATTTATTTTATTTACATTCTCTTATATACCGCGCTATTCTGCATCAGTGCGGTTTACATCGAACAAACTGAAATTACATTGAACAGGGCATTATAACTTGGAGATAACTATTTTACAGGGAACATGGGCTATGGAGGGTTAAGTGGCTTGCCCAAGACCACAAGGAGCACCTGTGGGACTAGAAACCCCAGTCATTCCGGCCCAAGGTTGCTGTCCTCTAGTGGGATTTGAACCCCCGACCTTCCGGCCTGAAGTACCTTGCCCCAACCACTAGGCCACTCCTCCCTCCATCCCTCCATGTCAGCCCCGCTGCAGGTTCCCTGCCCCCTCCTCCCCTCTCCCTGTCTGCCTGCTGCTGCCCTGCTGTTCTTCTACAGCCGCGGCTCCCTGTCTCTTAGGAAACCGCGGCTATACCTGTAAAACAGTTGCGGAGCCTTCCTGTCTCTCGACGGGCTCCGTGCAGCATTGTCCCACCTCCAAAGGAAATGGTAAACAACTTCCTTTGCAGGCGGGACAATGCTGCATGGAGCCCGTCAAGAGGCAGGAAGGCTCCGCAACGGTTTTACTGGCACAGCTGTGGTTCCCTAAGAGGCAGGGAGCCACGGCTGCATTAGAAGGGACTGGGAGGCGGTGAGTTTGCCGCTGCCGAGAAGCGGACTCGGCAGCGGCAACAACTTCGGTGCTTTTTTTTTTTTTTAACGGCGGAGTGAGGTGAGGCGAGGTGACCCCCGCTAAATCCTGTGGCGACCCCCATGGGGGTCGTGACCCACAGGTTGAGAACCACTGACATAGACAGAAACACAATTAAACTCAGATAACTATTTTGTGTGTATTTAGGTGTGTATATAGGTACTTACACATCTTACAAGACAGGAGAAGCTCTCAGGTGAAGCTCATTACCCAAATCAGTCATACACTAAGGACCTGAGATTAGTTAAGCTTCAGGTGAACAAGGTATATTACACGTATTAGGTACAGTTTTATTAGTATAAATATCCATAGCAACCCTTAGTAAGTAAAGAACTTACATCTAAACACAAACTTAAAACTAAGATGCAGACAGCAGTCCAGCAGCGGGATGGGGGCTTTCCAGTCTTTTGCGTTGATTGTCACATGTATGATTTTCTCCCAGTTGGTGAGAGGTCTTACGTGTGCACTAGGTGCAAGGAGCTCTTTGCTCTCAGGGAACGAGTCCGTTCTCTAGAGGCTAAAGTAGCAGACTTGGAAAGCATAAGACAGACAGAGAGGTACATAGACGAGACCTACAGGGATATAGTCCTGAAGTCCCACCTCCAGTCTGGCAGCATCCCTGTTGCCATGGAGGAGAGAGGTCACGTGACAGGAGAGCATCACCCTGGTGTGGCAGGAAGTGATCCTGTAACTAGGACCTGTCCTCCAGGTGATGTAAAACCCTCTCGCACCGAGGAAGTTTCTCCAGGGCCATGTGCCCATGAGGGAAGGGTTAGGACAGCCGTTATAGCTGGTGATTCGATCATTAGGCATGTAGATAGCTGGGTGGCTGGTGGACGTGAGGATCGCCTGGTAACATGCCTGCCTGGTGCGAAGGTAGCGGACCTCACACGCCACCTAGATAAGGTCTTAGATAGTGCTGGGGAGGAGTCTGCTGTCTTGGTACATGTCAGTACCAGTGACATAGGTAAATGTGGTAGGGAGGTTCTGGAGGCTAAATTTAGGCTTTTAGGTAGGAAGTTGAAATCCAGAACTTCCAGGGTAGGATTCTCTGAAATGCTTCCTGTTCCATGTGCAGGACCCAAAAGGCAGGCAGAGCTCCGGAGTCTGAATGCGTGGATGAGACAATGGTGCAGAGATGAGGGTTTTGGATTTATTAGGAACTGGGGAACATTCTGGGGAAAGGAGGGGCTCTTCCGAAGGGATGGGCTTCACCTTAACCGGGATGGAACAAGGCTGCTGGCATTAACCTTTAAAAAGGAGATAGAGCAGCTTTTAAACTAGATATTAGGGGAAAGCCGACAGTCGCCCAAGAGCGGATGGTTCGGAAGAATGTATCCTTGAAGGATACTACCAAAAGCAGAGAGGTTCCACAAAAGAGTAAAGTAGCCCAAATGCCCTCAAGTATGGAGCAGACAGAGCTTAAAGATCCTAAATTACCCATGTCTAGCAAAAGCCAAATTAATATGAATAAAAAATACATTCTCTAAAATGCTTGTATGCAAATGCTAGAAGTCTAAAAAATAAGATGGGAGAGTTAGACTATATAGCACTAAATGAAAGGTTAGATATGATTGGAATATCAGAGACATGGTGGAAGGAGGACAACCAGTGGGACACTGTGATACCTGGGTACAAACTATATCGTAATGATAGAGCTGATCAAATTGGTGGAGGGGTTGCTCTCTATGTTAGAGAGGGCATTGAGTCAGAAAGGATTAAAGTTTTGCAGGAAACAAAATCTGCTGTAGAATCTATATGGATTGAAATTCCATGTAAAAGGGGGAAGGCAATGGCAGTGGAGGTTGTACTATCGAGCGCCTGGCCAGAATGACCAAATGGATGATGAAATGCTCAAAGAAATCAAGGAAGCTAACAAACGTTACAACACAGTAATAATAATGGGTGATTTCAACTACCCCGGTATCAACTGGGTCAGTGTCACGGCAGGACATGCTAGGGAGATAAAGTTCCTAGATGAAATAAATGACTGCTTCTTGGAGCAGCTGGTTCATGAACCGACCAGAGGGGAAGCCATATTAGACCTAGTCCTTAGTGGAACACCAGATCTAGTGCAAGAGATAAGGGTGTTGGGGCCACTTGGCAATAGTGATCATAGCATGATCGCCTTTGATTTAATTAGTGGAGGAGGGATAGTAAGGAAATCCACAGTACTACCTTTTAACTTTCGAAAGGGAGACTATGATAAAATGAGGAAAACAGTTAAGAAAAAACTAAAAGGAGCAGTTGCAAAGGTTAAAGACGTACATCAGGCTTGGCTGTTGTTGAAAAATACTATCTTGGAAGCCCACACCAGCTGTATTCCACGCTTTAAGAAAAGTGGAAGGAAGTCCAAAAAACTGCCAGCATGGTTTAAAGGTGAGGTCAGAGAGGCTGTTGTTGCCAAAAAAGCATCTTTCAGGAAATGGAAAAAAAGAGCCAAACGACGAAACCTGGAAACAGCACAAGCACTGGCAAGTCAAATGCAAAGCATTGATAAGGCAGGCAAAGGGAAAATTTGAGAAGAAGCTTGCTGCGGAAGCAAAAACGCGAAGTAAAGACCTTTTCAAATACATTTGTAGCAAAAAACCTGTGAGTCAGTTGGTCCATTAGATGATAAAGGGGTTAAAGGAGCACTAAGAGGCGACAAGGCGATAGCGGAGAGACTGAATGAATTCTTTGCTTCAGTCTTTACTGAGGAAGATGTAGGGATGTTACCCATGAATGAAGTGGTATTTAAAGGTGCGGAAGAATTGAAGGAAATATCGATACATCGGGAAGATGTATTACAACTATTAGATAAACTGAAGAGTAGCAAATCACCTGGGCCGGATGGTATACATCCAAGGGTGTTGAAAGAACTGAAATACGAGATTGCAGACCTGCTATTAGTAATCTGTGAACTATCATTAAAATCATCTCTAATACCTGAAGATTGGAGGATTGCCAATGTAACACCAATTTTTAAAAATGGTTCCAGGGGTGAACTGGGAAACTACAGACCGGTGAGCCTGACATCAGTACCGGGAAAAATGGTAGAAACCATCATAAAGAATAAAATTACTCAGCATGTAGATAGTCATGACCTAATGGGAGACAGCCAACATGGCTTTAGACAAGGAAGATCTTGTCTTACTAATCTGTTATGTTTTTTTGAAGGAGTGAATAATCAGGTGGACAAAGGTGAGTCGGTTGATATTGTGTATCTGGACTTTCAGAAAGCCTTTGACAAGGTCCCTTATGAGAGACTTTTGGCAAAACTAAAGAGTCATGGGATAGGAGGCAGTGTACTATTGTGGATCAGGAACTGGTTAAAAGATAGAAAGCAGAGGGTAGGGCTAAATGGCCAATTTTCCCAATGAGAAAGGTGAATAGTGTTGTACCCCAGGGATCTGTGCTGGGTCCGCTGCTTTTTGACATATTCATAAATGACCTGGAAAGTGGAATAACGAGTGAGGTTATCAAATTTGCAGATGACACAAAACTATTTAAAGTTGTTAAAACCCAAGAGGATTGTGGAAAATTGCAAGAGGATCTTGATAAATTGGAAGACTGGGCATCAAAATGGCAGATGAAATTTAATGTGGACAAGTGCAAGGTTATGCACCTAGGGAAGAACAACCCAAACTATGGTTACACGATGCAAGGTTCCACATTAGGAACCACCACCCAGGAAAAAGATTTAGGCGTCATTGTGGATAACATGTTAAAACCCTCGGCCCAGTGTGCAGCGGCGGCCAAGAGAGCAAATAGAATGCTAGGTATGATAAGGAAAGGAATGGAAAATAAAACAAAACATATTATAATGCCTCTATATCGTTCCATGGTGAGACCGCACCTTGAATATTGTGTGCAATTCTGGTCGCCGTATCTTAAAAAGGATATAGCGATTTTAGAAAAGGTTCAGAGAAGAGCCACCAAAATGGTAAAGGGGATGGAAGGATACTCCTATGAAGAAAGGCTAAAAAGGTTAGGGCTCTTTAACCTGGAAAAGAGACGGCTGAGGGGAGATATGATAGAAGTCTATAAATTAATGAACGGAGTGGAACGGGTAAACGTAGATCGATTGTTTACGTTATCAGAATATAGAAAGACTAGGGGACATGCAATGAAGCTACAGGGTAAACTATTTAAGACTAATAAAAGAAAATATTTTTTCACTCAACGTGTAATCAAACTCTGGAATTTGTTACCAGAGGATGTAGTAAAGGCTGTTAATGTAGCTGGGTTTAAAAAAGGTTTGGACAAGTTCCTGGAGGAAAGGTCCATAAATCATTATTAAGAAGGGACCCAGGATATCAATGCTTGAACCAATACAAGCATTGTGGAACCTGTGTCCCTTGGGGAAACTGCTAGGTACATATGACCTAGATTGGCCACTGTTGGAAACAGAATACTGGGCTTGATGGACCTTGGTTTGACCCAGTATGGCATATCTTATGTTCTTAGGAGCCAATGCTTTTAGCCTCCTTATGCCCCCCCCCCCCAATATGTCTCTCGCTCTGTTTTCATGTTCTCAAATCTCGCAAGACTAGCACAAGAGTTCCTACACTGCATGGCATCTTTAGACAGAAATATATAGATGACAACCATTATAACTTCAGATAGAAAGTGTCTGTGTGTGTGTATGTATGTATTTATTCATTTATTTAACAAATTTTCTATACCACCTTATCATTTAATCAAGCGGTTTACATTGTAATGTAATTCAAAACTATTACAGAGAACTTGCATAGGACAAACATAACTTAAACCATTACAAGGAACTCTCTAAAGAGAACAAATGGAGGGGTGGTCATACAAGAGGTGTTACCTAGCACGACTTATGTACAGTGGGACATATAAATTCATTTGTTTGTGATGTGTGTGCATGAATCCAGAGGTTACTGGAGATGTTAGGTGTTTCCACAAACGTATTCAATGAAAAGGAGTGTCTTGAGCTGCTTCTTGAAGTCTTTTAAGTCCGAGGTGGTTCTCAGACTTTTTGGAAAGGAGTTCCAGATGGTTGGGGCACCAAGTGAAAAAGCGCTCTTTGCAGTGGAATTGTTGACCTTTGTGAACAAGCTAGGCATAGGTATGATATTTATGGTGCTATGTCTCTCTAGTCTTTTGATGGGCTTTGTACAGACCAGACCTTGTAATATTTCGGCTGATAAACTGTTTTTAATTTTATTTATTTATTGGAAAATTTTTATACCGCATTTTCCAATAGATCAAATGCGGTTTACAGAGAACACAACTTTGAATTGTACAAAGACAGTACTTATTCATTTACATTAAACAGGTAACTATATACAGTTGAATGAGAACAGGTAACTATATACAAGGTCCTGTAAATGTTGTGTTATATTTGATAAAATAGAGCTATTCTGGATGATTTTGAAGATGGTGAGAGCCGATATATATTTGGCATAGGAAGTGATTGGAAGCCAGTGGAGCTGGCTCAGAAGGGGGGTTATGTGTCCGTGTTGAGATGATCCTCTGATGATTCGGGTGATGGTGTTTTGGACTAGTTGCAAGGGATGGATGGTTTGCTTGGGAAGTCCTTGGAAAATGGCATTGCAGTAGTCCAGTGAGGGTGTTATGATGGCCTGACATACTGTGCGGAAGTGATCCTGACTGAGGGAGAGGTTTGAGTCTTCGAACTGTGGCGAGCTTTTGGAAGGCAGACTTAGCGGTCTTGTTGTTCTCCAGTAACAAGCAGGAAGTCAGTCCTCACATATGGGTGATGTCGGCGCCGACGGAGCCCTCGTGCGGAGCAATTTCCCAGCTTTCAAAGAAAGCCTTTGGGATTGTATCGCGTATGCACAGTCCCCTTCCTGCCCAAGTGTGCCATCTTGCTCAGTCTCCTTTTTTCCACGGAGCCCAATGGACGTTGTCCCATTTCCCTCGCGGAAAAAGTTTGTCAAACCTGTTAAGGTTTGCCCTTTTGGATCCGGTTCGATGCCGGTTCCCCTCCCCGCCTCAGCTCGGTACACTGGTATCGAGTCCGGCCAGTTTTTTTTTCATTTTTTGTCATTAGTGACTAGCGTTCGCACTCTTTTTACTTTTAACTGGCAGCCCGGTCGTTCGAACTTGCAGGGGTCCTTTTTCCCCCGATTGCTGCCAGCGGGTTTAAAAAGTGTGATCAGTGTAAGAAGTTAATGTCCCTCGCCGACACACACGACTGCTGCCTCCGCTGCCTCGGGCCCAACCATGACCCGAAGGTCTGTGGCCCATGTGGGAAGATGTCCTCCAAGGCACTTAGAAGTCGGCAGCAGCAACGTGAAAGGATTTTCTCCGAGTCCGCATCCTCCCAGGTCCGGACCTCTTCAGAAGCCTCAACATCTTGGGAGTTGTCTGATCCCGAGCATTGCCGGGGTCTTCTGAACAGGGGTCTCCCTCGCGGGAACACCACAGGAAAAAAAAGCTTGTGAGGGCAGTATCGTTGGAGGCCTCTGATCGACCTGGGCCCTCGAGGAACAGGTCGCGGAGCCCTGACCACCGCCCCGGGTCCTTGGAGTCGGAGGGGCCTGCCAAGCTACCTCGCACGGAGCCAGAGACGCCGTGGAAGGTAACGGCTGTTGTCCTCGTGGATTCTTCTCTGTGAGAACCAGCATCGGGCCTTATGGTATCAGGACCTGAGCCGGAAGCTGCAGAGCCTTCTCAGCTCGGTCTCAGGTTGGCGGCCCTGGAGAGCAGCATGTCTGTCTTCATGGAGCAGCAGCGGGCGCTGATAGCCGGTCTCACCGATCCATCTGCCCCGACCACCGGGACCTTGATGTCCAAGTCGACCCCGGAGGCCTAGCCGATCATCGAGACTCTTCGGTCTCGAGTCGATCCTCGGCCAAGGTCTCCCTCGACCTCCCGTTCGGGACCGAGGTTGTCGACACTGGTGACCTCAGTGTCGGGGCGGTCGGGATCGAAGCCCTCATGGCCAGAGCCGCTCGATTCCTCCTCGGAGGAGTCTGCATGCGAGATGGATGATGAAGAGTCTCCAGACATCCATAGGACCCGGTGTATCCCATCGGACTCACCGGGTTCCGAGCCTTGGAGAAGATCCCCCCCCGGAGGATACCCGGTTCCCCTGACTTCGTCAGGGACATGGCCAAGGCTTTGGCATTCCCGGCGGACACCGAGGAGGAGCCTCGAGCCAAGGAGCTTGAGGCCCTCCAGTATGACTTTCCCCCGCGGGAAGCCCTTACTATTCCGGTTCCTCCGATGCTGGAACGGCTGATGCTCTGCATGTGGGAGTCCCCAGCCTCGATGCCGGTTCTTAGCAAGCGGGTCGATTCCATCTATCGAGTCCGCAAGAGCCCTGGGTTCCAAAAAGCACAGATGCCGCTCAACTCCATGGTTGTGGAATCAGCCATGCACAGGCTCAAGAGCCAAAAAACGCACTCCTTGTTGCCTCCTGGCCGGGAGGGCCAGAACTGGACGCCCTCGGCAGAAAATGCTTCCAGGGCTCAGTGCTGTCATGCTGTGTGCAAACTTACCAGTTGTACATGGGTATGTACCTGCGAGACCTGGCAGAGGAGATTGCCGGGTTCTCAGCTGGCCTCTCCAAGGAACCCTTGCAGCGCTTCAAGGCCTTGTCCACCGGGATTCGGGAGTGCTCGAAGTTTATGTCTCGAGCAGCCTATGACAGCTTCGAGGCTTTGGCCCGAGTAGCCGTGGCTGGCATCGGTGCACACTGCCAGGCCTGGCTAATGTCATCAGATCTGATCTCATGGGTTCAGGACAAGTTGGTTGATGTCCCTTGCCGAGGTGACAACCTTTTCTGCAAACCCATGACTGAGAAGGCTGCAGAGATCAAGTCCGAGTACTTGACCTGGACGAGGCTCTCTAAGAAGACTTCTGCCCCTTCTCAAAAAAAGAAGGGCTCGGGTAAAAAGTCCTTTTTCCCGAGGAAGGGTGCTGCTTACCGCAACTACCCCACTTATCAGGCCACCCCAGCTCTCCAACAGAGGCAGCAGACCAAGGGACAGGGGCATGGCCCGCATAAGCAAAAGACCCCCAAGCCCCAGGCCCCGGCTCCCACCCAGCCAGGAGGGGGGTTTTGACTCCCATGGCATAGCCTCTCTCCCACCAGTGGTTTGTCTCTTTACAGGAGGAAGGCTGACCCTGTACGCTCACAGGTGGCCAGCCATCACTATGGATACCTGCTATCTGCTTCACTTCAGCCAGGTACTGCCCTCCTTCTTTCCAGGAGAGCCTCTCAGACCCCCTCTTCACAGGAATCTTTTCTTGCAGGAGTTGGAGGTCTTTTAGAGGATCAGGCAGTGGAACCAGTGCCCTACCACCTGCAGGAACAAGGCTTCTATTCCAGGTATTTTCTCATACCAAAGAGAAAAGGAGGCCTCCGACTCATCCTTGATTTGCGAAACTTAAACAAGTTCCTCCTGAGGGAACAGTTCAAGATGTTCTCTCTTGGAATTTTACTGCCTTACCTCCACCAGGGAGACTGGCTATGCTCCTTAGACCTGAAGGATGCCTATACTCACATCCTCATACATCCAAACCATTACCAATACAGAGTGCTCCCCTTTGGCCTAGCCTCAGCTCCCAGAGTGTTCACAAAATGCCTGGTGGTGGTGGCGGCTTTCCTCAGAATTCAAGGGATTTTCGTCTTCCCTTACCTTGATGACTGACTCATCAGGGGCCAGTTGCCTCAGGAGGCCCAACAGGCCACTTGCTGCACCATCAACTTTCTACAGCAACTAGGCTTTGTTATAAATCACGCAAAGTCTACGTTGCTTCCCACTCAAAACTTGGAGTTCATAGGAGCCAAGATTAGATACCCTGCAAGCAAGGGCTTACCTGCTGGAAGACAGGGCACAAAGGCTGCTGGCGCTAGTATACCAGATCAGTCACAAGTCTCAGGTCTCAGCGAGACACTTCCTATGCCTCCTGGGCCACATGGCTTCCATGGTACATGTGACCCCAAACGCTCGCCTCCATATGAGGACAGCTCAGTGGTGCCTCAGAGATCAGTGGACACAGGCCACAGGATGACTCAGAGACAGAATCAAAGTGTCCAAACGACTAGTGAGGTCGTTGGCGTGGTGGCTTCAGCCACCCAACTTGCTCGATGGAGTACCTTTTCAGCCTCCCTCGCACACATGAGTGCTAACGACAGGTGCTTCCTTGCTGGGCTGGGGAGCCCATTGCCATGGTTCATGCACTCAGGGTCGGTGGTCTCCTCAGGAGGCCACACTCCAAATCAACCTCCTAGAGCTGCGAGCGATCCATCTAGCTCTTCAAACCTTCTGTCATGTTCTCTCAAATCAGTCTGTCTTGGTGCAGACAGACAACCAGATAGCAATGTTCTATGTGAAGAAACAGAGTGGCACAGGGTCACGAATCCTATGCCAAGAGACACTGGACCTCTGCTCCTTTGCAGTCAGGCAGGATATATCTCTCAAAGCAGTTTACCTGCCTGGCCAGGAGAACTTCCTAGCAGACAAGCTGAGCAGGATTCTCCAGCCTCACGAATGGCAACTGTGTCCGGAAGTGGCCCAGCGAATCTTTCGCCACTGGGGTCATCCGTCCATCGATCTCTTTGTCAGCCCGCAAAATCATCAGTTGCCCAACTTTTATTCCAGACAGCCACATCCTATGAGGATGGCTGTGGATGCGTTTCTGATCTCTTGGTCAGTAGGCCTACTGTATGCGTCTCCTCCCACGCCTCTGGTGGCCCGGACTCTGTTCAGAATCCTTCGGGACAAGGCCTCGGTCATACTGGTAGCCCTCAGATGGCCGAGACAGCCTTCATTTCCACTCCTCCTCCAGCTAGCAGTGGAAACCCCACTCCCGCTGGGGATGCAGCCCGACCTCCTGTCACAGGAGAGGGGCTTCCTCTTCCACCCCAACCTCAGATCTCTCAATCTGACAGCATGGCTGCTGAAAGGGTAGTACTGGCTTCTCTCCTCTTACCGAAGGATGTAGAGGAAGTTCTGCTGGCCTCAAGGAAATTATCCACTTGGAAATGCTATGCCTTCAAGTGGCGTAGGTTTGAGGTGTGGTGTACCCAACACAATGAAAACCCTTTCTCTTGCCTTGTGCCAGTGATGTTGCAGTACTTGCTTCACCTATCAGAGTTGGGTCTCAAATCTAACTCTGTCAGGGTCCATATGAGTGCTTTGTTAGCAAATCACTCTCCAGTGGAAGGACAGCCTCTATCGGCTCACCCATTGGTGTCCAGATTCCTCAGAGGTCTACTTCTACTAAAGCCTCCGGTTCGTCCTCTGGCGACTGAGTGGGACTTGAATGTGGTTGTGCAGCAGCTTACTCTCCCACCTTTTGAGCTGATGTCCACTTGCCATCTGCGCTTCCTCTCCTGGAAAGTGCTTTTCCTGGTGGCACTCACATCTGCCAAACGTGTGAGTGAGCCGCAAGCTCTGGTTTCTGAAAGACCATATACACGGTTTTATAGGAACAGGGTGGTTCTTCGCACCCACCCAAAGTTCTTTCCGAAAGTTGTCTCTTCGTTCCACCTCAATCAAGAGGTGGTTCTTCCGACTTTCTTCCCCAGGCCGCAAGCCAGTCGGGCAGAGGCGGTCCTGCATACCCTGGATTGCAAGAGGGCGTTAGCCTTCTATCTGGAACGTACGCGGGGACATCGAAGGGCTCCTCAGCTCTTCGTCTCTTATGACCCCAGTAGGCTGGGTCTATCTGTCTCCAAGCGTACGTTGTCCACCTGGGTGGCAGACTGCATTGCCTGAGCGGGTGTACAGGGCAGCTAACCTTCCACTGCAGGGTCGAGTCACAGCCCACCATGTCAGGGCTAAAGCCGCGTCAGTGGCTCACCACCACTCTGTTCCATTGGCAGACATCTGCCGGGCCGCAACTTGGTCTTCAAGCCAGACTTTCGCAGCCCATTACTGCCTGGAGAGGGAGTCCCGATGGGACAGTGTTTTCGACCAGGCGGTACTCCGTAACCTGTTTGAGGTTTAGGCAACTCCTACCCTCCGACCCTTTGGTGTCAGGCTTCCGTGGGGGTTGCGTTCTCGGAGGAATTCCTATTACAGCTGCTGCGGCTCTTCTAGAGGGAGCCATTTTTCAGCTATGGGTTCTCAGTAGCCTATAGCTAGGGAGTCCCATATGTGAGGACTGACTTCCTGCTTGTTCCCGGAGAAAGCGTAGTTACCTGTAACAGGTGTTCTCCAGGGCCAGCAGGAATCAGTGCTCATGACCCTCCCTCCTCCCCTGGAGTTGCAGTCCTGTGATTAAATTTTATCATTTTTGCCGCCTTTTTAGCTATGTCATCTGAGCAAGATGGCACCCTTGGGCGGTAAGGGGACCGTGCATGCGCGATGCAATCCCAAAGACTTTCTTTGAAAGCTGGGAAATTGCTCCTCACGAGGGCTCCGTCGGCGCCGACGTCACCCATATGTGAGGGCTGATTCCTGCTGTCCCTGGAGAACACCTGTTACAGGTGAGTAACTACGCTATATGGGCTTGGAGGTTAAGGTGGCTGTCAAGGATGACTCCAAGGTACCGTACTTCATCTTTTATTGGGATTGGATTGTCAACAATGTTGATTGAGGTGGGGGGGGGGGGTGAATGAAGTCTCGCGTGTGATGACAGTTACTTTAGTTTTTTTGATGTTTATGTTGAGGTGGTTGTTGGTAAGCCAGCTTATCATTGTTTGTATACATGTTGACATTGTAACGAAGTCCAGGGAATCCAAATAGAATGGTGTGTATGCCATAATATCATTTGCATGTATGGCACATTGTATCTTATATTTTTTGAATATGTTGCATACTGGTTGTATATATATGTTGAAGAGGAGGGCGGACAGCGAGGATCCTTGAGTAACTCCTTGTGCTGGGTGGAAAGTGGCTGAGTTGAGGGGACCAACTTTGACTCTCTGCTTTCTGTCGTTGAGCTAGGACTGGAACCATTTGAGTGTTGTGCTTTGGAGACCAATTTTCATTAGCCGCTTCAGAAGGGTGTCGTGCAATACCATATTGAAGGCAGAGGAGATGTCAACAAAGACGAGCAGAAAATCTTTCCTTATCTCATCTATTCCTCTGAGCAGGTTGTCAAATAGGTGAGTGAGTAGAGTCTCAACACTATGATTAGGGCAGAAGTCATGCTGGTGGGGATCCAGAGGGGGGTGGGGGGTATCAATGTGGTCCTGGAGCTGACCTTGAACTACCTTCTCAATTATTTTGGAAAGGAATGGGAGGCTGGATATTGGCCGGTAAGCTGATGGGTCCGAGCTATGGGATGTTGTATTCTTCAGAATTGGGCAGATTGTAGCATGCTTGAGCATAGGGGGTATGTAGCCCTTAGTCAGGGAAGAGCTTATTATCTTGTGGATGCAGTTGCTCAGGGCCTCCTTGGCAGACTTGATCAAGGCCACTGGCAGGGGTCTGATGGAGATGTGCTTGAGTTTAGGGTGGTTATAGTGTGGGCTACTTGTTCAGTCGTGGGGATGTAGAAGTTACACCAGCTGTAAGTGTTGTTAGGTCTTTCGTGAATGGTAAATGTGTCAGTGGGTGGAGGTGTCTGTGCATGGAGACTTTGGAAGGGGTTTGTTCTTGGATATGAGGAAGTCAGCAAAGGTTTGAGGGTCTAACTTGTCTTCTTCCTTACAAGTTGGGTCTTTTGTGAGAGTATGGACAGTGTGTCAGCAACACTTCCCTGGTGGCCAGTGGACGCCAGGGCAGGTGGGACACAAAAATATAAGGTTAAGATTGGAGAGTCTTCTAAAGGCCCAAATGGCTCTTGGTCCTTGTAGTTGCTTTAGCTCCAATCTTCAATGAAACAAGCTGAGTGGTGGGAATTAATAAGGCTTCACAGTGGTTCTAAATAGTGGATTACAACTTTAAAGCAAATGTCCTTAATGCAGGTAGAAAACAAACTCAGGGTTCAAAGCAAAAACTGTTATACGTCACAGGAATGGAGGTGCTCAAACAAATAAAGAATGCTCTGCTGGCAATTCACCCAATCACAAGTCTGGCAGTGACTCTAAACTTTCAGAAATACAAAGTGTACAGTCCTTCTCTTGGTCAGATAAATCTCCTGCCAGATCCACTTGCATTGGCACGCTATCAGAAAGCTCTGATTCTATATCCCTGGTTTCTTGTAAAACACATTCAGGGGTTTTGTATATTTTCTGTAGCAGTTCCCAATGTCCTTGGCCTAGCCTAGGGCGTTGGCCACATGCTGTGTTAGGCTTTAAAGTACCCTCTTTCCTTAGAGGCTTTATAGCGGCTTTATTATAGCTTTTACCATTCACAACTTTCTTATTAGGCATACATTTCTCATACCTTGTATGGCAGCAATCCTCCAGTAACCGGCTTTCTTCCACTGCCTGCCTTTCCCAGGCAGCAGCTTGGTGAAATCCTTTTCTATGACGGTTAGGCATACCCTGTAGCCTTTGACTTCCTTCTCCTGGTGAAGGCCTGCCTCTGTACAAGCCCAGCTTCTGGCTTTCTGACCCAGTGTGGCTTGGCTTCTCCAGCTGATTTTTGTTTGGCTTAGGGTTGCAGTTACAGCAGGGCTTTTGCCTCTGAGGGCAAACAGCTCTCAGTTTGGCTTGAGCTGACACCTCCTTAGGTCCTTCCTCAGCTCCTGAGAAATCACCTCTCCCTCCTGGGAATCCTCTAGCACTAGAGTAGTCAGGTTTCCACTTCCACCTCTCTCTCTCGGTGCTGCCAGTGATTCTCCCCTTGCTTCTGCTTGGTCTGCTGCTTCTGCTGGTGCTTCTATCTCCGAGGCTGCCAGTGCTCCTTCTGCCTCTTCTCCTTCCTCTCTTCCAGTCTTCCACACTCCCCTTATGAAGCCCTCCTGCTCTTGAGGATTGGAAGCTGGTTGGCATTTCCTCGTGACCAGCTGGGTGTGGCTCTTCAGTCTCCCTGAAGACACTCTTGCTTCCTCTAGCTGGTTCCTGGGAATATTGCAAGTCTTTTTCTCTGTGAAAAACACCTTTTTTTCTCTCAACTGGGCTCTCATCAGCCCTCGCTGCATGACAAGTGTCAAAGAGCTCTCTGGGCTTATTGCAGGCTTTTAAAATGAGGTTGGTATGGTATTGTTGCTTGTGCTTGTTGATTAATTTGTTGTATTCCTTTTGCATTTGTTGATATTGTTTTAATGCAGCTTCAGACTTGTCATGTCGCCATCGACGTTCATGTTGACGTAGCTCTCTTTTGGTCTCCCTTATTGTATGGAGTACCATGGAGCTGATTATGGCCTAGTATCATTGTGCCTTGAGCTTGCCAGATCTGGGGGTTTAGCTGCAGCGCTGATCGTGATGTTCCAGGTGTTGTTTGCTTCATCCAGATCAGTAACGTCCTGGGGCAGGTATTACATGGTGTCGGTGAGGAACTGGTCCATCTTTGAGCAAATACACATTGTGCCCTTATATCCCCATGCATTTATCCCTTAAAGCTCCAACACCTTCCCCCTGCCAACCACTCTCCTGCTGCCCCCCACTCTGTTCCCCTTACAAACTCTCTCCCCTTTGCCATCACCCTTAGCACCACCATCCTCTGCCCTCCATCCCTCCCCATCCTCCTTTTCTAAGTCCACTGCCCCCTTAAATTTTCCCTGCCTTTTCTTCTTCACTCTGTCACCCCCCCCCCCCCCCCAAATATGTATTTTGCTTCAGGCTTCAGTCTGCGACCCTTCTCTTCTGCCTTACAGAAGGGATCTTAGCCGTGATTGTGACTATAGCAGTGCTTTTCAAACTTTTATCTTGTATGACCCCGTTTTAACAACTGAAAATTCACATGTCCCCAGATGATGATGAAATCAAACTGGCAAATCTCCAGCCTCCTTACCCTCCCTCCACTTATCTAAAGCAGGAAGGCAGCAGCAGTCAGCATAGGGTCTCTTGTATCAGTGTGCAATGTGTACTTACAGACCCCAGTACTTAGCATGTGTTTCCAGTCTGACAGGAAGTTCACCCAGGAGGGGACAAGAGCCTATAAATGTTCACTGGCTCATAGGCCACATGCTGACTGGTGACTGCCCCTACTTGGCATAGGTCATAGTGAAAATCCCAGAGAGGAGAGGAAATGGCCATGTTTCTGTGACCTATTTATTGATGATGTCAACCCCATTTGGGGTCCCGACCCCAAGTTTAGGGACTACTGGGCTATAGTCTCCCCTTCATTGTATGTCGCCTAGTCTTTGTATTTTTGAAGGAGTAAAACCTGATTCACGTTTACCCGTTCCACCTCACTCTTCATTTTATAGACTTTTATCTTCCCTCGGCCCTTTCTTCTCCAAGCTGAAAAGTCCTAACCTTTTAAGTCTTTTCTCATATGGGTATCCTTCCATCCCCTTTATCATTTTGATTGCCCTTCTCTGTAACTTTTCTAATTCCACTATATCTTTTTTTTTTTTTTTTAGATGTGATCAGAACTGCACAAAGTACTGAAGGTGTGGTCACACCATAGAGAGATACTGAGGCATTATGATATTCCGTGTTATATTCCCTATTTATTTTCTAATCATTTGTAGCATTCTATTAGCTTTATTGGGTGTTGCTGCACACTGTACAGATAATTTAAATGCATTATTCACAATTATGCCTAGATCATTTTCCTTGGTGGTGACTTTTAATGTGCAACCTTACGTTATGTAGTTATAGTTTGGGTTGCTTTTCCCTAAGTGCATAACTTTGCACTTGTCAACAGGTCCTCTTGCAATTTCTTGCAGTACTCTTGTGATTTAACAGCCTTGAATAATTTTTTGTCGTTTGTAGATTTGATCACCTCACTTATTCCCATTTTCAGGTCATTTATAAATGTGTTAAAAAGCAGTAGGCCTAGCACAGAGCCCTTGTGCATGCCATTTGTTCACCCTTCTCTGTTGAGAAAATTAGCCATTTAGCCCTACTGTCTGTTTTCAATCTTTTAACCATCAAAACATTCGACCTTGCCATGGCCATGTTCTCGGACATGTCCCAGAATCCAGCAAGTGGGTTTAAAAAGTGCACCAAGTGTGCCCAAACCATCTTTGTTACAGACCAGTAATTCTCCAGGGACAAGCAAGAAGTCAGTCCTCACTTATGGGTGACGTTGGCACCGACGGAGCCCGTGCAGAGCAATTCCCCAGCTTTCAAAGAAAGCCTTAGAGATTGCTGCCACGCATGCGTGGTCCTCTTCCTGTCCCCAAAGGTGCCATCTTGCTCAGTCTCCCTTTTTCAGCGGAGCCCTTCGGACGCACATCCTCGTCCCTCGGAAAAAGTTTTCTTGACTTGGCCTTTTGGCCTTTTTCCGGTAGCACCAGTCCTCTCTCGTCCTCCCCTTCGCCCCTGCTCCGGCTGTGGGCTAGGGGATCCCTTTTTTGACTCTCTTTAGTTGTTTTTCTGTCGGGCCCTTTTCACACCCTTTTTTCCATGACCGCAGACCTCGAGGTTTTCGACCTTGCAGGGCCCCTTTTTGCACCCATGACCACTGGTTTTAAGAAATGTGACAGATACTCCAAAAATATGTCGCTCACGACTGCTGTCTACGGTGTCTGGGGGCTGACCACAACCTAGAGCTCTACTCACTTTGTAAGAAAATGTCGGCTAAGGCCTTGCTAAACCGTAAGCAGAAGTCAGACGATATTTTCCACAAGACAGCCCTGGGATCCCCAGTGACACCTTGCCCTACCGATCCACCACTGGCAGGGTCCCCCGCAGTGACCCTGCGCCCCAGGCGTCACTCCGATCAGGGTTCGCCCGAGGTGGAACGGCGAAAGAAGAAGATCTCAAAGTCGTTGTCAGGGGCTCCGGACCTTCCCTTAGCCCTCCCCAGCATTCCCGAGGGTCGGACAAGGAGTGGCCTTGAAAGGTACCTCGTACGGACACGGAGGCCTCTGGCGATAGCGCCCGTCTCTTGAGAGTCGTCCCGGTGAGGACCCCCTCTCCTCCTCCTCCTCCATGCCAGACCCAGTAACCCCGGCGTCAGCGTTGCAGGGACCCACTCCCGAGTGGGAGTCCTGTATGCTGACACTGGAGCACAGTGTTTCTGCCTTCCTCACTGCCCAGCAGGTGCTTTTGCCGAGCATGGCTGGCTCGCGCCCCGAGACCGAGGGCCACCCGAGTGGGGTCCCGAAAACTGCCTTGGAAACCCCCGAGAGCCGCGGGCCTCGTGAGGGTCCTCTGCACCAGTCTTGCTCACCATCCCATTCCTCGGGGGGCGAGATCTTCCAGAGCCAATGCCTCCGGCTCCAAGCGGGTCTTGGCCACACAGCGCGGGAACCAGCCTGACTTCAAGTTCTTCTCGGACCTCTTGGGCTGGGAATCGGACGGGGACACGTCCCTGGAGACCCACGCCCATAGGGATCTCCCCTCTGACCCATGACCCGCCCGCCTCGCAGAGGCAGTCTCCTCCCGAGGACACCTCTTTCCTGACGTTTGTGCGGGATATGGCTCGGGCCCTCAATCTGCCGACACAGACCGAGGAGGAGCCGAGGGCGGAGGAACTTGACATCTTGCAGTATGAGTCTCAACCCAGGGAGTCTCTTACAGTTCCGGTACCATCCATCCTGTCCCGGCTGCTTCTCCGCATGTGGGAAACACCCGCCTCGGTCCCTATTGTCAGTAGAAGACTTGATGCCATGTATAGGGTCCAGCGTGGCCCTAGGTTTCAGAAGACCCAACGTCCTCACACCTCCATGGTAATCTAATCCGCGATGCGGAAAAAGAAGAGCCTGAAGTCGCACTCTTCAGTCCTGCCTGGTAGGGAATCCCATGCCCTCGATGTCCTCGGGTGCAAGGCTTATCAAGGACCCATGCTGGCCTGCTGCATCCCAGGTGTGCCAGTTGTATATGGGCATGTTTCTTCGTGACCTTGCCAAGGAGCTCGCCGTTTTTTCCGTGGGCCTGAGTGGGGAGCACCTCCTCAGGTTCCAGACCCTTCTGAGGTCAGTCGCAGACTACTCAAAATACCATTCCCGCTCCACATATGACAGGTTTGAGCCTTCTGCCTATGTAGCAGGGGCTGGCATCGGAGCCCGATGCCAGGCATGACTCCAGTCTTCAGACCTGGAGCAGTGGGTCCAGGAGAAGCTCCTGGATGTCCCCTGCCTCAGTGAACAGCTGTTCGGCAAGCCCATGGAGGATAAGGCAGCTGAGATCAAGACAGAGTTCGTAACTCGCATCCATCTCTTTTGCAAAACCTCCTTGCTTCCATGGAAGAAGCAGCACACCAAATAGCTTTTCTTCCAGAGGAAGGGGCTCCCATACCAGGGATACCCACGATACCTGCCTACCCCTGCGCCGACGACCAGCGCTCAGGGTCTCTGGAAACCCATGGGGCCCAACACCTGGACACTGGCGCCACCCCAGCCAGCCCCGGGATTTTGATGCCGAAAGCATAGCTTCTCGCCCCACGGGGACACTTCCACCTGTGGGAGGACGCCTGTCTCTTTTTTCGCCCCCAAATGGGCGGCCATTTCTTCGGACACCTGGGTCTTACAGGTGATCCGGGACAGGTATTGTCTTCGTCTAGACAAACTCCCTTCTCTCCGGTGGAGCCTACCTGGCTTCCCTCGCACTAGGCTTGCTTTCAGCAAGAGCTGAACAATCTCCTTGGTCAACAGGCGGTCAAAAGAGTTCCACCACACCTCCAGGGTCAGGGATTTTATTCCCGGTACTTTCTCGTTCCGAAGAGGACAGGGGCCTGCGCCCCATCCTCGACCTTTGGAACCTGAACAAGTTTCTGGTGCGGGAGAAGTTCAAAATGCTATCCCTTGGCATTTTGCTGCCCTACCTCCGGCAGGATGATTGGCTAGGCTCCTTGGATCTCAGAGATGCTTATGCCCACATTTCTGTCCACCCCAAGAACAGGAAGTACCTGCGTTTCAGGGTGCAGGAAGAACACTTCCACTACAGAGTGCTCCCCTTTGGGCGTTTGCGTCTGCTCCGCAAGTCTTCACCAAGTGCCTGTCAGCGACTGCGGCCCACCTCCAGCTGCAGGGCATACCCATCTACCCTTACCTAGACGATTGGCTCGTCTTGGGCACCTCAGCGGAGGAGGCTCATCTCTCGGTGTCATGCACGGTACTCCTCCTCGAGCGCCTTGGTTTCCTGATCAACTACTCCAAATTCCACCTCAAATTCCACGCAGCCCCCACATTGTGGAACGCAATTCCAATAGAACTACGACAATTACCTGAAATCATGGAGTTTAGAAAAAGACTCAAAACTCATCTATTCACACTGCACTATGGTTCCGAAGCAAACTCACCCAGCACCGCCCAGCTTGATAAAGGATAACTCTACCATAGCTGATACATATTAAGATAAGGGAAAAGGTACTGTGGCAATAAAATAAGATATTGAAAACTGAACAACAAATAACCCTGTATATAGTTTAATCCTGTACAAATGTAAATAGTTCTCTAATTGTTAATTGTTAACTGATAATTTGTAAATGTAGCCTTCAAGTTACTACTGTTATATGTAAAACAGCCTGCTCTGTTAATTGTTGTTATATGTAAACCGCATCTGATCAATGGAAGAAGCGGTATAGAAAAACCTGTTAATTAAATTAAAATTAAATATCAGTGCGGACCCTGGAGTTCATTGGTGCTCTTCTCGACACAGAACGTGCGACCACCTTTCTCCCTCAAGCACGCGTGGATCGGCTCTGTGCTCTGTCTTCCAAGGTCCAAGGCCTGCCCAGAGTCTCGGCGTGGGCCATGCTGCGCCTCCTGGGGCACATGGTCTCGACTGTACACGTCGTTCCTCGCATGCACATGCGAGCGGCCCAATGGGCCCAAGCCTCGGGCCACCTCCGGGACCCCGTCAGGGTGTCTCGCAGTCTAGTCGCGTCCCTAGTCTGGTGGCAGGACCCCCAGGGACTCCTTCGGGGCATGCCCTTCCAGACTCGTCCACAGAAACTCATCTTGATGACAGACGCCTCGCTGTTGGGCTGGGGAGCCCACTGCAGCCACCTCTGCACCCAGGGGCGATGGTCGCCCGAGGAATCTCGACAGCAGAGCAACCTGCTCGAGCTTCGACCGCTCCAGTTGACCTTGAAGGTCTTTGAGTACCACCTGAAGGGCAGGTTGATGCTCGTG
Source organism: Ichthyophis bannanicus (assembly GCA_033557465.1). Taxonomy (NCBI): domain Eukaryota; kingdom Metazoa; phylum Chordata; class Amphibia; order Gymnophiona; family Ichthyophiidae; genus Ichthyophis; species Ichthyophis bannanicus. Next base: position 1,741,959,669 of record CM066031.1, on the reverse strand, counting down.
CAGACCGACAACAGAGTAGAGATGTTCTACATAAACAAGGAGGGGGGGCATGGGCTCATGCCTCCTCTGTCAGGAGGCAGTCCTCCTCTGCTCCTTTGTAGTGCACCCGGGCATGATCCTAAGAGCTGTCTACCTTCCAGGCCAAGACAATGTTCTCGCGGACAGGCTCAGCAGGCTTCTCCGCCTGCACGAGTGGCGCCTGAGTCCGGAGGTGGTTATCCACCTGTTCCGCCGCTGGGGGATTCCATCCATAGACCTGTTCGCCAGCCCAGAGAACGTGCAGCTCTCCTGCTTCTGTGGGCCGACACCACACTTGAGCAGGGTGGCCCCGGATGCATTCCTCCTGAACTGGACCTCAGGGCTTCGGTATGCATTCCCTCCCACTCCTCTCCTGGCGAGGACCCTCCACAAGATCCAGTGTGACTGAGCCTCGGTGATTCTCATGGCTTCTTAGTGGCCTCGACAACCTTGGTTCCTACTTCTACTCCAGCTCTAGTCGGAGCCTCCAGTTCCCCTGGGCAGTGCCACCTTGGACGCCCTTGGCAGAAAGTGCTACCAGGGCTCAATGCTCTTCTACCACATCCAGGCCTACTAGCTGTACATGGGCATGTACCTAAGAGACCTGGTGAAGGAACTTGCCGGGTCTCGGCTGATCTCTCCGAGGAACCTTTGCAGCAGTTCAAGAACCTGGTCAAGGCAGTCTGGGAGCGCTCCTAATTCATGTCTCGAGCAGCCTATGATGGGTTGGAGTCGGCGGCCCAGGTAGCTGCGGCTGGCATCGGTGCATGCCGCCAAGCTAGGCTACAGTTGTCTGACCTCGAGTAGTGGGTTCAGGACAAATTGGTCAGTTTCCTCTGCCAAGGAGAGAACCTCTTTGGCAAACCCATGACCGACAAGGCTGCCGAGATGGAGACCGAGTTCATGACGAGGACCAGGCTTTTTAAAAAGACCGCTATCCCTACCCAACAGAAGGGCTCGGGTAAAAAGTCATTTTACCCTAGGAAGGGAGCTGCTTACCAAAACTACCCACCTTATCAGGCCTCCCTGGCTCCCCAACAGGGTCAGCAGGCCAAGGGACGTGGGCATGGCCCGCGTAAACAGAAGGCTCCAAAGCCCCAGGCGCCGTCCCAGCCAGGGGAGAGTTTTTGACTCATTGAGCATAGCCTTTCTACCCCAAGGAGATCAGAAACCCTCAGGGGGACGTCTGGCCCTCTATGCCCAGAGGTGGATTTCCATCACCACCGATTCCTGGGCACTTCAGGTGGTCAGGGAGGGTTACCTCCTCCATCTGACTCAGACACCTCCCCCTTATTTCCCGGGAGCGCCCCTCAAATCTCCCCTCCACCAGGACCTTCTTCTGAAGGAGTTGGCAGTTCTTCTCGAGGACAAGGCGGTGGAACTGGTGCCCTACCATCACAAGGGGTTCTACTCCAGGCACTTTCTCATGCCAAAAAGGACAAGGGGCCTAAGGCCCATCCTCGACCTGCGCAACCTCAACAAATTCCTTGTGAGGGAGAAGTTCAAGATGCTCTCCCTTGGAACTTTGCTGCCATATCTCCAGCAGGGAAACTGGCTATGCTTCCTAGACCTCAAGGATGCTTATACCCATATCCTTATCCACCCCAACCAAAAGGCAGTACTTGTGGTTCGTAGTGGGGGACAGGCATTTCCAGTACAATGTGCTTCCCTTTGGCCTGGCCTTTGCCCCAAGAGTTTTCAGAAAATGCCTGGTGGTCATAGCCTCCTTCCTCCAGCTCCAGGGGGTCTTCGTCTTTCCCTACCTGGACGACTGGCTCAAAAAGGAAGGCACGGCCTCAGAAGTGCAGCAGGCCACTGCATGCACCATCCAGCTCCTACAGCACTTGGGGTTTGTCATAAACTACCCCAAGTCTCACCTCCTTCCGACACAGTGTCTGGAGTTCAATGGGGCAAGGATCAACACTTTCCAGTCTTAGGCTTTCATGCCCAAGGACCGAGCCGATTGTCTCGGGGCTCTGGCTCAGGACGTACGGTGCTGTCCCTCAGTGCCCGCTCGGCTTCTCCTGCGCCTCCTCGGGCACATGGCCTCCACGGTCAACGTCACCCCAGACACTCGCCGCCACATGATTCCATAATGCCCTAGATCAAATTCTGTTTGATTTATTATTTCCTTTTGTGACTTCAAACAAGTAAAATAATTTTGGAGGCTAATTGAACACTTCTTTGGATCGTTATCACTTTTCTTACAAAGGAAAGTTTGTTAGAAGATGCATTTTGATTGGGCTTCTAGTCTATAATGTTACAGCTGATTTGAAGTGAAGAAGATTTAATATGAATTGCAGTCATGCACTTGGGATGCAGAAATCAAAGGGAATTGTATTTGATAGTGGGCATGAGGTTGCATCAGAAGGACCTCGGAGCGATTGTTTCTGAGGAACTCAAGGTGGCGAAACAATGTGACAGAGCAGTAGCCAAAGCCAGAAGGATGCAGGGTTGCATACAGAGAGGAATAATCAGCAGAAGGGAGGAGGTATTATGTCCCTGTACAAGTCATTGGCAGTCCTCACTTGGAGTATTGTGTTCAGTTTTGGAGGCAATGTCTCACAAAGAATATAAAGAAACTGGAAACGGTTCAGAGGAAGGTGACCAAAATGATTTGGAGCCTGTGCCAGAAGTTGTTTGAAAAGAGACTTTGAAGACCTTACTATGTGTATCCTAGAGCAGGCATGTCCAACAGGTAGATCGCGGAGGAGTCAGAGGTAGATCGCCAGCCCCACTTGGCTCCATCTCTCCAGCCCCACTTGGCTCCATGTCTCCAGCAGCTCGCCCCGTCGCTAGGAGAGAGCTTGTGCCGGCAGGTTATCTGCCGAAGACTGGCCACCGCTGCTGATCCTTTGCCTGGCTTTTTTCCCTGCCTGCAGGAATCTCGCTTGTTGTTTTCGTGCCAATAGTTTGTGGGTACCCCAGGGGGTCGCCGCCCATGCCCCGCGACGAAACGCCACAGGCCCGGAGTCATACCTGGTCTCCTGCCTCTCAGAATCACCCATTCCTGCCCCCGCCCCAACACCACTTAGAAGTGTGTTATATACCAGGCGATATCCATTCGCCCGGGCTTTACCTGAATACACTTACCGTATTAGTAGTGTCGTGTGCTGGTCGTTGGTTGCTTTATAGTTCGCTTTCATTAAACATTTTTGGGCAGACACAACGAAATGTCAAGAACTTGGTAATTTTGGTGGGCTTTTCCAATCTTGCCTTCGAATTGGTTCAAACCACTCTGACTTTTGCTTGCCTCTTCAGTTTTGTTTTGCCTAGCCTTTGCGTTGATTCTACACTGCAATTTTATTTTGCCTTGCCTTTGCGTTGATTCTACACTGTGTGCAGAAATTATTAAATCGCGTATGGTGGTATATGAACTTGTTTGGCGGTATTTGATTTTATCTGGTTTGCTGGACAGGTGTTTGAGGGTTTTTTTGATGATTGTTTGGTGGTATTTGATTATTGGTGCCAGTATGATGAATTCTTATTTTTACTTTTAGAACTGCATGTGTGGTTTTGGCATCTCCAGTCCTTGTATTGCACATCATCCAGAGGTCTTCAGTTCCTGTTGATCTTTAATACTTTGGGACAGTGACAGCCACCCCAGTATAACCAAAATGAGTGTTCCAAAGAAGAGCAAAACCTACCACTTTCATGATGAATGGGAAATGGACTACTTCTTCATCATGGTGAAAGACAAGTGTTGTCCAATTTGTACCGCCCCAGTATCCTTGCCCAAAAAGGGTAATCTGGAACATCATAAGGCTCTGCGTAGCAATACGTTTGATGCTGATTTTCCACCCAAAAGTGAAATTCGTAAACTGAAGCTCAAAGAACTTAAATCGAAATTGGCTACCCAGCAACAGTTGATGGCGAAGCCAAGGTCACATTCTGTCAATGCAACCATAGCATCCTTCAAGGTCAGCAACCTGATTGCAAAGAAATGCAAACATTTCACTGAAGGGGAATTTGTAAAAGATTGTTTTTTTGAAGCAACTGACAATCTTTTTGAAGGATTTAAAAATAAGAAAGAGATCATAGCTGCTATTCGTCGTGCGGCGAATAGAAAAGATGTGTGGAGACACAACTGAACAATTGTTGGAGGATGTTTCAAATTGTGTTGCTTTCTCACTCCAACTGGATGAATCTACAGACATAAGAGACATAGCCCAGTTACTAGTCTTTATCCGGATGGTTTTTGAAAACTTCAGTGTTAAAGAAGAACTACTTGGAATGATTTCTTTAAAAGGGAGAACTACCGGTCAGGAAATATTCAGTTCTTTCCATTCTTTTGTGACAGTGTAATCTTCCATTGCATAGACTTGTTTCCATCACTACTGATGAAGCAAGATCAATGACAGGTGAGGTTAACGGTTTCATAGCCCTCTGTAGACAGCATGATGACTTCCCAGATTTCCTTTCTTACCACTGCATCATTCACCAGCAAGTTTTGGCAAGCAAGAGACTCAATACAAAGACTGTCATGGACATCACTTTCAAAATTGTAAATTCAGTTTGTGGAAGATCACTTCAAAGACGGCTTTTCAATCTTACTCTTGATGAAGGGGCAGCAGAAATCATTTTGCACACAGATGTAAGGTGGCTAAGTAGGCACAAATTTCTGCAAAGATTTTTTGATTTGCTGAATGAAATAAGACATTTTTTGAAGGAGAGGGGAGATGACCAAGCAGAGTTGGAAGGTGAAGAGTGGTTATGTGATCTGGCATTTCTTGCTGACTTTACAGGCAATCTAAGTGATACGAACCTTGAACTACAAGGTAAAAACAAATGCATTGGCGAGATGATGAGTACAGTTTCATCCTACAAGAGCAAATTTGAGCTAATGATGACTGACCTTGCAAACAACACTTTTGATCATATTACTAATACTCATGACCATCTGGGACAATATCCAAATTTTGTTTTTCAGAACGAGAAGTATGTGACAGAAATCTGTTCTGTTATCCAGAAATTCGAAAATAGATTCTGTGACTTCCAAAAAATTGGAACAGTTGTGGAGTACTTGTCATACCCATTCAAAGTAGATGTGGGCATTAAAGAAACTGCAGCTGCTATCAGTAAAAATCACTCATTGAACAAGCCATCTCTTGAAAACGAAATATTAACCTTTAAAAATTACATTTTTCTCAAGACCCGTGCTGAGCAAGAATCGTTTTGGAAGCTAGTGCCTAGAGACAAATTTCCCAATTTGAGAAGATGCAGTGAAGCTGTACATTCCTGTTTTGGTTCAACTTATTTGTGTGAATCTGCGTTTTCCCATCTGAAAATGACAAAGAATACACAACGTTCCAACATGACAGATTAACATCTCCAGGAGTCCCTGAGACTGGCCCTCACGCAATATTCACCCAACTTCAAAAAGCTGGTGGATGAAATGCAGGCTCAGACGTCTCACTAATGAGCAAGAGCGAAATATTAAAGATTGTGCAAGATCAGCCTGGATCAATACTCAACCTAAATTTAACACAAATTACTTAATAAAAGTTAAAGAAAGTTATTAAGACAGTTAAAGAACGTTATTACTCAATAAAACTTTAAGAAAAAATGTACCTTCAATTTCCCCTCGCAGTTCTTACTGGATCTTCGTCTCTCTGTTTTGTTTTTGCTTAATTTGCTTAACAGCTGATCACATCCAAGTAAATGACAGAAGGTTCATTAAAAATGGGGGGGGGGAGGAATCCTCCAACTTTATTGGGTTAAAATTTAATTTGAAACTTAATTTTCATGGTGGTAGATCACCGTCACTTTTGGCCGGAAAAAGTAGATCACGACCTGTTCGAAGTTGGACATGCCTGCCCTAGAGGAGAGGAGAGGAGAGGAGGGACAGGGGAGATATGATACAGATGTTTTAAATACTTAAAGGGTATTAATTGAACAAACAAACCTTTTTCAAAGACAGGGAAGCTGTAAAACTAGAGGGCATAACATGAAGCCCCAAGGGTGTAAACTTAAAAGCAACGTCAGGAAATACTTTTATACTGAAAGGACAGTAGATGCTTGGAATGCCTTCCCGATGGAGGTGGTGGGGGCAAATACAGTGACCAAATTCAAAATGACATGGGACATTGGAAAGAGGATAAAATCAAAATAAACGTAAATGTTTCTTATACCTCAACAAATAGAGAGGAGGGTTGACCTGCACAGAGCAGCGAGTATACCTACTCTAGCTACCTTACTGGGCAGACTAGATAGGCTGTACTGATCTTTATCTGCTGTCATATACTACGTTACTGTGTTTCTTAAACATATAACTTATTCTGGGTACCTGTCACGATTCCCTACCTCCTTTGTAAATTTATATTAACTTATCATAGTTTTCTTTCTTTGTATTTTTTTTCTAGTGGACAGGAGCTATGAGGACCTACAGTGGCTTCTTAAAATGGCTCAGACTGATGATTTACCATATATCAGGTAGTATATAGATATGGGTTTTTTATATTTTATCTTTGTGAAATGATTTTTAAAAAGTGTATGTGCTACTTGCTGTTATTTGCAGCAGTCGCCTAGCTCAGCTGCAGGAATAAAAAAAAAAAACTTTTATCTTGGCTTAAATTGTTCAGTTGGGTTTTCATAAAATGTAACCTTGAGGGGTCAGTGATAACCCTGTTCAGAATCTCTGTAGTCCACATACTGCAGCTGCAGAATAGGGAAGACAGTTGGGAAAAAATTGTTTGAATTCAGATCAAATGAGCTGGCAACTGACATGACAAAGTTAAATAAAGTAAGAAATTATAGTAATTGTTCAGTAAAGGTACCAATAGAGTAAAGTATGTATGGTTAAGATGAACCATACTATTTGTTATCCTCTTCAAATAGTAAAGGAGACATAGCTGATTGAAAGCCACATTTGTATATATCCTAGTATATTACAGAAATGTCATTGTATAGATTGAACTACTGCTGTAGCTGTCATTTTAGGCAATATTGTGACTATTATGCATGCAATCTGAAACTAGTCTGTTTAGCAGAGAGAATGTCATTAAGGAAAAAAGAGTGTATGAAAGGGATACCATTATCTGGCATTAGACAGTTGCCAACAGAAGCCAATGTATCATTACTCACTGAGAGATTCAAGATTCAGATTTGTGTTTTTGTGATGTCTTTATTTGCCTTCTGAAGGCACACCAACTGCAAAATTGCAGCTTATCATTAAGCAAGTTTTTTGTTTTCTTCTTAGCCTCAACAAAGATTCTGAGTTGTAAGCAGTGCCTAACCTTGTGCTTGAAAGTTCAGCTAAAAGCTGATGTAAAGACTGCTATTCCTCTGTTATATAAAAGATACATCATTCCAGCTGGATTAAAGCTTAGGCTATTCTAAAGCACAAATTAACTCTTCTTGGGCTAGCCCTGTGATTCAGGCAATAGCATTGTGTTCTATGGCACGTGGGATTTGTGTTCTGATTTCTCAAATATCAGGATAGGGTGTCTTAAGCTTGCCCAAAAGAGGTGCATTCAGGTTGAGGAAGAAAGAGTAGAGTACTCCGGGAAAAAGCAAGAAACTCACGCGGATCCACTCCCTAGTATTGAAAGAAAGTCTTTGGGAGTTACACCACGCATGCACGGTCACCTTCCCGCCTAAGTGTTCCATCTTACCTCAGTCTTCTTTTTTCGGCAGAGCCCTGTAAATGTGCTGTCTATGCACACCAGATAAAGTGATTTTTCCACTGTTCTTCAGTAATTTTCTTCTGTTTTTTCACCGGGATCAGTTTGACCTTTCCACCACCTGAATCCACCACCTCGATTTCATGCTTTCCGCTCAGGTATATTTATTTTGTTCCTTTATTTTTTGGTGCATGGGGTTTTTGCTCGTGGCCTAGCTGGTCGAGACGTTGGAGTTTGATCTCACGGGAGCCGTTTTTCCTGCTATGTCTTCGACTAGCGGATTTAAGCAGTGTGGCAAGTACAACTGCACTATATCCCGTACAGACACCACAGCACTTGCATTAAGTGCCTTGAGGCAGACCATTTATTTATTTATTTAGTGTACACTTGTATCCCGCTACTTCCAGCGATCAGCAGCGGCATTCTATACATAGTGGTGCGGCTGTACAGGCCGGATTTGGAACATACAGTGTGATTTCAGGGGTGGGTAAAAAGCATAAAACTGTCACATGACTTGTCTTCCTGCCCGCTCTGCCTATTGATGTCGGCTAAGGTCCAGAAGAAATGTGAAAGGCGGCAGGGGGAGCTGTTTGCTAAGTCTGCCTCGAGATCAGCATTGGGGGTGGAATCCTAGTTGCTGGCGTCAGGCGACTCGTTGCGTGCCCGGGCTCAGTGGGAGCCCTGAGGTCATCAGGCATCAGAGTCGTCTTCAAAGGACCTTCACTGTGCATTGTGAGCTTCGCCAAAGTCGAGGTCTGACTCCAGCCAGGTGGGTAAGACATCCACTGCACAGGCACGGAGCCCCCGACCCGATGCCATTGATGATGTCCGAGAGTGCCCCTCCAAGCAGCCCTGGCAGGAGGAGTCTTCCATTTGAGTCAGATGATCGGGTTGGGACCCCGATGCAATCACCATCAGGTATTCCTCTACCAGGGGCCCGATGCCGGCCTCGACATTCTTGAAGTCAGTGCATGCTGATGTGGAGCCATCTGGTATTGAGGCCAGGATGGCAGCTCTGGAACGTAGCTTTGCTGTGTTCCTCAAGGCGCAGCGGGGCCCGATTCCCGGTACCTCTGGGTCGTTGGGGCTGTCCTCGACGAGGACCTCCCCGGAGGATGCTCCACCCATTCTCGAGAGGTTGGCTTGAGCGGTGCAGACTATGTCGGTGACTGCCTTGAGACCCGACATAGCATCAGGCGCGGCAGCACAGGAACTCCGATGCCGGGAGTCGTTAATGCCAAGTCAGTCTGATGATTGTGGGGCGCTTGCCCATGACTCTGGGTCAGCGTGGGAAACAGACGAAGAGTCTCCTGATACCATCCTCCACCAGGACAATCCCCTCTGACCCCTCTCTGCCACACCATCGGTGGTGGTCATCTCCAGAGGATCTAGCCTTTCTGGAGTTTGTGAGGGAGATGTCCCAGGCCCTTGCCTTCGTGGCAATGCCAGAGGACAAACCACATACTGAGGATCTCGAGATCCTCGAATACGAGACGACTCCTCAGGAGGCACTGATGGTGCCCATGCTCCCCATCCTGGAACAGCTGCTGTTCAGGATATGGGAGACCCCGTTGATGGTGCTGATTGTGAAGCATTGACTTGATTCGCAGTATCGAGTTGGCCAGAGCCCCGGCTTCAAGAAGACTCCATGGTGGTGGAGTCTGCCATGTGTCGCATTAAAAGCCAAAAGATGCACTTCTCTGTGCCACCCGGCAGGGAGGCTCACACCCTGGATGCTTTTGGCAGGAAGTGTTTCCAGGGCTCAATGCTCACAGCCCAGATCCAGGCATACCAGCTGTACATGGGCATGTATCTGAGAGACCTGGCAAAGAAGCTCACTGGGTTCTTGATTGTGTTATCAGGCGAACCTCTTATGTGCTTCAGGACCCTGGTGTCATCGGTCAAGGAGTGCTGAAGTTTCAAAGTCGGGTAGTTGCGGTGGGCATTAGTGCCTGCCGACTTGCCTGGCTATAGTCCTCCGACATGGACCAGTTGGTTCAGGACAAGTAGGCTGATGTCCCTTGCCGGGGAGAGAACCTGTTCGGCAAGCCCATGACGGAGAAGGCCAACGAGCTAGAGAAGGAATTCATGACCAGAACCAGGCTGTCCAAGAAAGAATCTGAATCTTCCCACAGGAAGACTTCAGGGAAAATGTCCTTCCACCCGAGGGCTTATGGGAACTATTTTATTTATTTATTTTATTTGTTTTATATACCACTTTATCTAGGTAGTTTACATGGAACATTTTCAACTACTGCTCAAGGCAGTTTACAGATAACAGTTACAAGTAATAAATAACAATCTTGTTTGAATTATATATACGAGACATTAATTATGTACAAGGAACATTTAACAAGAACTATGTACAGTATAAAGTGGTAAACAATGGTGTCAGGTCATGCGTTGGCATTCAGTGAGATATTTGATCTTGAATGTTTGTGGTCTATGGCGGGTTGCTCACCCCGGTAGTAGTCTACAAAGAGGAATGTTTTCAGATGTTTTCTGAACTGTGTTAGCTCTTTAATTTCTCTTAGAAAGTTGGGCAGATTATTCCATAGGGCTGGGACATAGAATGAGAATGCCCTGTTAGTTGTGGTTTGGTTTACTTTTCTGACACTCTTCAGAATGGTCAGCATGTTTTTCAAGTTATCTCTTGTTCTTGTGTGTTGCTACATTTTTATCAGTTTGTTGAGATATGTTGGAACTATGTTGTTTATTATGTTGAAGGTGGTCATTAGTTCTTTGAATTTAATCCTTAGCATTACCGGTAGCCAATGGAGGTGGAACAGGATGGGTGTTACAGTGATCTGATCCAAAAGAAGCCTGACACCAGATTGCGGAGGAGCCAGCATCAAAACACCCTCTCAATCGCCACTATCAAGACTAGCACCTCACAAACAGCAATCCAGAGAGTGTTTGAATTCTACAACCCACATCTTTCGAACTCACTCCCTGCCCACCTAAGAGCTATCACAGATACAGCCGACTTAACGAAAAGAATTGAGCACTATGCAAAAAGATCAAATGCACAAAATTAAAGACAATGAAAGACAAAGAGAAATAACGAACAAACAAAAGTCTTCCAAAGACGGGGAAGCTGTAAAGCTAGAGGGCATAACATGAAGCTGCAAGGGGGTAAATTGAAAGACAATGTCAGGAAATACTTTATCTCCAGGAACAAGCAGGAATGTAGTCTTCACATATGGGTATCGTCGGTACTGACGGAGCCTGCGCGGGAACACTCCCCAGCATCCAATTAGGAAGCTTTTGGGAGCATCCCACAGCGCCTGCGTGCTGCCTTCCCGCCTTTCCCAACTGCCTCTCTCCAGTTCTTCGTTTTCCGCGAAGCCAGCAGGTCGTGTTCCTGTCACCGCAGAAAATTATTTTCCTTATTCTTCTTTTTTCTGGTCGTGTCTGCCTTCCTCAATGCTATACCGGTACCGCCGGTTCTTCTTTCTTTAAAAAAAAATAAAATACTTTTTCCAAACTTTTCCAGGTGCACGCGCCATTTTGGGCCTTAGGCCCAAAATTTCCTCCACTATGGAGAAACCCGCCTCGAGTTTTAAAAAATGCACCAAGTGTGGTGGTACCATCTCCGTCACCGACACCCATGAGTGGTGTCTTAAATGTTTAGGTCCTGACCACTCCATCTCCGATGCAGCTTCGGTGGCATCGACGTCTTCCAGGGCTTCATCTTCCTCCCATGGATCTCAGGTAACTAAACATAAGTCCAGCCGGTCCTCAAAGGGTAGATCTCCTTCCAAGCATCGAGATGCCTCTGGCGTTGCCCTTGAGGGTTCCATACCGGCAAAATTGCCCCGGCGGGAGGTTTCAGCTTCCAAAGCATTATCGGGGATCCAGGATGTTCTCGAGGCCTCGACCTCAGCAGAACTACTGGTGCCATGTTCTGGGGTACTGGCTGTCTCCGATATCAACACCCAGGCATCTGCAGCGTCGATAGACCAGAGGTTCCTGGCTATTGAACGCAGTCTGGGGGCTCTCCTTGCGGCATCGACGCCCTCAGAACCGCGTCAGACGGTTCAACCGGTACCGGTGTCAGTACCGGTACCGATAGCATCGACATTGGTATCGGCTTTGCCGGTACCCAGTCATGTGATGCCTTCTGGTGCCGATACACCGGTACCGATTACCCCTGGTACCGACTTCGGTCGGTACGGGTATTGGGTTCTTCAAGAGCATCCGAACAGACGATACTTCGAATCCTTGGAGGACTCTGAGGATTCTGATAGCTCTGCCAGTACCGGGATACTTCTCCTGGAGGAGCCTTCCTCTCCTAAATTATTTATTTATTTATTACATTCTCTTATATACCGCGCTATTCTGCATCAGTGCGGTTAACATTGAACAAACTGAAACTACATTGAACAGGGCATTATAACTTGGAGATAACTATTTTACAGGGAACATGAGCAATGGAGGGTTAAGTGGCTTGCCCAAGACCACAAGGAGCACCTGTGGGACTAGAAACCCCAGTCCTTCCGGCCCAAGGTTGCTGTCCCCTAGTGGGATTTGAACCCCCGACCTTCCGGCCTGAAGTACCTTGCCCCAACCACTAGGCCACTCCTCCACTGAAGGATGTCTCCTCCAGAAGATATCTCCTTTCAAGATTTCATCAGGGAGGTGGCTCGTGGATTGTCCATTACTGTGGCTCCAGAGACAGAGCCCAGAGCTAAGGAGTTGGAGATTTTACAATATCCCAAAGCTCCTAAGGAGGCAGCCACCTTGCCTATCCATGAGATCTTACATGATCTCATGTTGAGAATGTGGGAGACACCTCTCACCACCTCTCCTCACTCTCGCAGACTGGATACCATGTATCGAGTCCCTCCTTGTCCTGGGTTCCAGAAAACTCAGCTTCCTCACCACTCTATTGTAGTGGAATAAGCTATGAGAAGGATCAGGAGTGCAAAGAGGCATGCCTCTAATCCTCCAGGAGAGTGTAGAACTTTGGATCCCTTTGGACATCGTACTTTCCAGGCTTCCATGCTTTCTGCCAGGATCAGTTCCTATATTTTATATATGGGAATGTTCCTTAAAGAAGTCACAGGTGATTTAGAGGTTTTGAGCCCTCTTCTTCCTGAGGATAGAAGGCAGGATTTTCTCACACTGGTCAAATATGCCCAGGATGTGTCTAAGTTTGTCAACCGTGCAGCTTTTGACTGTTTTGAGTGCATAAGCAGAACCTCTGCCATTGCCATAGGTGCACGTAGAATTGCCTGGCTCCAGGCATCCGATTTGGAGCTCTGGGTGCAGGACAAACTGGGAAATATTCCTTGTACAGGTGAGAATCTGTTTGGAAAAAATTGGCAAGAAAAAGCCAATGAATTAGATGCTGACAACTCCACTTTGGATAGGTTATCCAAAGCCATAGCTGATCCTGCGAGAAAGAAATCTTTTAAAAAGACTTTCTTCTCAAAAAAGAAGAGGTTTTATCCCTCTTATTCCCAGCAGGGACGTTCTGCAGGTCAGCCTGCCCGAAAAGGTCAGCAACCACCTAAACAAAGGAAAGTGAAGACTGCTAAGCCTCAACCATCTCAGCAGTCTCAGCCGCCACAAGGCCTTTGACTTTCATCTAGAGTACTTAGCCTTCCTGGCCCTCAATGGACTAGAGTCTTCCACCATTCCAGGAAGGTTATGTCACTTTGCCCCCAGGTGGGAGCAGATAACAGCAGAGCATTGGACACTCTCCATTATAAGAGAGGGGTACAGACTGCACTTACTGAGCATGCCCCCTCACACAATGATAAGACAGTTCAATTCTCAGACCTCTCTCATCAACCTGTTAGATCAAGAGGTCACCATACTTCTTGCCCAAGGGGCAATAGAAGAAGTACCCATTCATCAACAGGGTACATGATTTTACTCCCCCTATTTCCTTATCCCAAAGAAAACAGGGGGACACAGACCTATTTTGGACTTCAGAGAATTGAACAAATTCCTGTTCAAAGAGAAATTCAAGATGATTTCTCTAGGAACTCTGCTGCCATACCTTCAGAGTCAGGATTGGCTTTGTTCTCTAGATCTCAAGGATGCATACACCCATGTTCTCATCCATCCAACTCACAGAATGTTCCTTTTTCAAGGAAAGCACTACCAATACTGGGTGCTTCCCTTTGGCCTGTCCTCAGCTCCAAGAGTGTTCACAAAATGCATGGCTGTGGTAGCAGCATTTCTGCGCACTCTAGGCATATTCGTCTTCCCCTACTTAGACGACTGGCTCATTCGAGCCCCATCAGAGCCACAGGCCAGAGCTTCTCTATCTTGCACAATGCGTATCCTTCAGTATTTGGGTCTGGTCATAAACATCCCAAAATCCAGTCTAACTCCCACTCAGTCTCTAGAATTCATAGGAGCTTTGCTGGATACCAAAAAGGCAAGGGCCTATCTCCCCCAGGCCTGTTGCCTTCGCATGGTGCAGTTAGCTTCTCAAGCAGTGCTAAAACCTCATCTCGCTGTCCGAGAAATGCTACAACTACTAGGCCACATGGCATACGCAGTGCATGTGGTTCCTTATGCTCGCCTCCATATGAGAGCAGCCCAGTGGACTTTATCCACCCAATGGACCCAGGCATCAGGGTGCCTGTCAGACAAAATAGCAAACACAAGTCGCCTTATTTTGTCCCTCCAATGGTGGGAGTCCACTCAGAACCTGTTGCTGGGGTCCCCTTTTCAACAACCCTTACCCCAGGCAACTCTCACATCTACAAGACCTCTCCACCCAAGGCACCTGGACTCCACAGGAGATTCATCTGCATATCAATCTCTTAGAGCTCAGAGCAATCGTCCTTGCTCTTTGAGTGTTCCATACCCTGCTCAGCTACAAGACAGTCCTCATTCATACGGATAATCAGGTAGCCATGTTCTTTGTCAACAAGCAGGGAGGAACAGGCTCTCTGTCGCTTTGCAACGAAGCTTTGTGACTATGGGCCCTCGCCAGAGAACATCAGATTCATCTCCTGGCAGTGTACCTCCCAGGCATACAAAACTTTTGAATCAAAAAATCCCAGAAGCGGTATTCCAACTTGAAATGAACAAATCATTCAGAGATTGGGACACACTTCGATTTCGTTGCCAGCACTTGAGACAGGGGTTTTAGCCCCGAAATGTGCACGTTGTGCAATTGATGAGATAAGTGTGGTTTTAATTTGGTGTACGAAAAGCCTGTAATGCAAACATTATGAGAATATTAAAATGAGAAAAAAGGACATGTACTGTGTTTGAGGGTGAGAGTTTTTTCCTCTCCCTTTTACGGTTTATGCCCGACAAAAAAGTTAAGTGAAGAGAGAGGGGGGATTTGTGGTATTCTTTTATTTGTTCATACAAAACTCTTGGGCAGACAGACTCAGTAGAGTTCTGCTTCCACACGAATGGTCTGTACATGCAGACCAGGTGGCCAAGATCTTTTAAATTTGAGGAACCCCGGACATAGACCTCTTTGCAAGTCCATTGAATGCCAAACTTCCCCGGTTCTGTTCCAGAATTCCGGCTCAGGGCTCTCAGGCCAGGGATGCTTTCCTCCTTCACTGGGGTCAAGACTTCCTTTATGCCTTTCCACCCATTCCCCTAATTCCCAAAACCCTGTTCAAGCTTCAGAGAGACAGAGGGCATATGATTCTCATAGCTCCACATTGGCCACGGAAAGTGTAGTACCCTCCGCTTCTACATCTCTCTCAAGCTCCCTCCCTGGAGTTAGGATCTGCTCCAGATCTCCTGTCTCAGGAGGACGGAATGTTATGGCATCCCAATCCCCAATCTCTGCACCTCAGAGCTTGGTTGCTGAAGGCCTAGATCTTCAAGATCTTAACTTCCCTCAGCAAGTAAAGGATGTCCTTTATGCTTCCAGGAAGCCTTCTACAAGACGCTCTTATGCTTTCAAGTGGAAAAGGTTTACCATATGGTGTTCACAGAAGGGTCTTAACCCCCTTGCAATACCTCTGGAATCATTACTGGAGTATCTCCTTCATTTATCCAATGCAGGACTTAAAACGAACTCAGTAAGAATCCATTTGAGTGCTATTGCAGCCTCTCTCAAGCCTCTAAATCAGTGGTTCTCAACCTTTTTTGTACCGTGACCCCTTTTACCGTTGGTCAACTTGTGGTGACCCCCAATGATAAAATCAAATGCGTCTCTCTTCCTTTGCCGTTAGCGCATTGTCGCTGTAATCATTTGTTGAATTATTAATATATTATAGGCTTTTGCAATATGTTTTTATTTATAAACTACTTATTTAAACCACAATAATTAATCACAACAACAGGTAACAATATTTGATTTTAAAATTATGATGATTTTGTAGTCAAATCACTAATATGAAATAAAATTATTTTTTCTACCTTTGTTGTCTGACCAATTTATTCTCTGATCATGCTGGTCCCGATCTGAGGCTTCTGCTTTCCTGTCTTCTCTTAGCTCTCTTTCTGTGGTCTATGGTCCATCTGCCATTTCTTATCTCTTTCGTTTTCTTCACTTCTTTTCATCAGCCTATTTCCAGTCCCAGTAACCCTCCCCAGTCCCTTTCCAGTCCTCACTCCCAGTACCTTCCAATGTCAACTTGCATTCCCATGACTGCCACTGGTGTCCATTCCCTTCCAGTCCCCCTCCTTCCCCACTGACCAGTCCCTTCTAGTACAAATACCATGGCAGCCCCTCTCAGATCCACTCCCTTCCAGTTCCATTCTCCCATCCCCTTGTATCAGCCCACTTGTAGCCTTAGCCCCCAGTTTTCTTCCAGGGCCAGCAGCTCTATCCTCCCCTCCCCACAATCAGCCCATTCCCAGTCAAAGCCGCCCAATCAGCTCACTTCTAGTGCTAATCCCCCCTCAACTCCATTACCAGTGCTAGCCTCCCCTAATCAGCCCAATACCAGTCCCACCCCCCATCAGCTCATTACCAGTCCTAGCCTCCACTAATCAGCCCATTTCCAGTCATAGCCCCCCCGATCAGCTCATTTCCAATGCTAGCCTCCCATCAGTCCATTACCAGTCCTACCCCACCCCATCAGCCCATTACAAGTCCTAGCCTCCCCTAATCAGCTCATTTCTGATCTCGCTGCTAGTTGATTTTATGTAAATAGTTCAATCGTTATTGTAGATAGTTACCCTTGTTACCCAAGTTTTTGCCCTGTTATCTGTAACTCATACGTGTTTTCAAATGTACTGAGATTGTTTTGTTCCATGTAAACCGCGCTGATGCTGAATAGCGCGGTATATAAGAAACTTTAAATAAATAAATAAATAAATTTCCAGTGCTAGTCCCCCCCCTCAACCCCATTACCAGTGCTAGGCTCTCCTAATCAGCCCATTTACAGTCCTATCCTCACCGATCAGCTCATTTCCAATGCTAGATCCCCCATCAGTCCATTACTAGTCCTACCCCACCCCATCAGCCCATTACCAGTGCTAGCTCCCCCATCAGCCCATTATAATCCTAACCCGCACTGTCTCTCGCTTCTGTCCAGCATTTATCCCGTCTGTCCAGTATGTCCCCCTGTCTCTCCCCTTTATCCATGCCACCCCCTCCCTTCCTCCCTCCCTCCATGTCAGCCCCCATCCTTCCATGTCAGCCCCCTCCCTCTATCCATCCATGTCAGCCCCTTCCATCTGTCCATGTCAGCCCCCTCCCTCCCTCCATCCATCCATGTCAGCCCCCTCCCTCCCTCCATGTCAGCCCCCATCCTTCCATCTGTCCATGTCAGCCCCCCTCCCTCCCTCCCTCCCTGTCAGCCCCCGTCCTCCCTCCCTCCCTCCATGTCAGCCCCCATCCTTCCATCTGTCCATGTCAGCCCCCCTCCCACCATCCAGCCATATCAGCCCCCATCCTCCCTCCATGTCAGCCCCCATCCTTCCATCTGTCCAGGTCAGCCCCCCTCCCTCCATCCATCCATATCATCCCCCTCCCTCCCTCCCTCCCTCCATGTCAGCCCCCATCCTTCCATCTGTCCATGTCTGCCCCCTCCCTCCATCCATATCAGCTCCCTCCCTCCATGTCAGCCCCCCAGCCCTCCATGTCAGCCCCCCTCTGTCGATGTCAGCCGTGTTGCAGGTTCCCTGCCCCCTCATCCCCTCACCCCATGTCTGCCGCCCGTCGAATGCAGCCGCGGCTCCCTGCCTCTTAGGGAACCGCGACTGTACCTGTAAAATCGTTGCGGAGCCCTTCCTGTCTCGACGGGCTCCGTGCAGCATTGTCCCGCCTCCAAAGGAAGTGGCAAACAACTTCCTTTCGAGGCGGGACAATGCTGCACGGAGCCCGTCAAGACAGGAAGGGCTCCGCAACGATTTTACAGGTACAGCCGCGGTTCCCTAAGAGGCAGGTAGCCGCGGCTGCAGAAGAAGGCGGTGAGTTTGCCGGAGTTTGCCACTGCCGAGAAGCGGACGCGGCAGCAACTTGTGCGCATCTTAATTTTTTTTTTTTTAACTTGGTGGAGGCTAAGCGACCCCCACTAAATCCTATGGCGACCCCCAGGTTGAGAACCGCTGCTCTAAACGGACAACCTATCTCCTCCCATCCTCTTAGAGCAAGATTTATGAGAGGCCTTCTTCTAACTAAGCCTCCCATTAGGCCACCACCGGTGGCATGGGACTTAAACCTGGTTCTTGGTCAGCTCATGAAGCCACCTTTCGAACCCTTAGCTACTACCTCATTGAAATTCCTTTCTTGGAAAGTTATCTTTCTCATTGCAATCACATCAGCACGCTGCATCAGTGAGTTGCAGGCACTAGTAGCTGATCCACCTTATACAAGGTTTCATCATGACAAGGTAGTCCTTAGGACTCATCCACACTTTATGCGAAAGGTGGTCTCGCCTTTTCATCTTAATCAAGCAGTCTACCTGCCTGTGTTCTTTCCAAGACCTCATGCATCAAATGCAGAAAGGAATCTTCATACTTTGGACTGTAAAAGAGCTCTAGCCTTTTACTTGCAAAGAACACAGCAACATAGAAAGTCCTCTCAACTGTTTGTTGCTTTTGATCCTTTTCATTTGGGACTTCCAGTCTCCAAGAGAACACTGTCCAACTGGATTGCACAGTGTATTTCTTTTGCCTATCAGAGTAAGAACCTTCCTCTGGAGGGCCATGTCACAGCTCACAATGTGAGAGCCATGGCAGCTTCAATGGCTTATCTACACTCTGTGTCTATCGACGACATCTGTCGAGCAGCCACTTGGGCCTTGGTTCATACCTTCACAGCCCATTACTGCTTGGACAAGGACTCCCGCCGGGATGCCTTGTTTGGTCGGGCTGTTCTCCAACACCTGTTCCATACCTAATCAACTCCTACATGCCATCCCTGGTTGGATGTCAGAGATCCATGGGGGGAAGTGGAGCCTTTCACAGGGACACACAACTTCTAGGGTCTCTCCCTGGCATCTGCAGCTAGGGAGTCCCCATATGTGAAGACTACATCCCTGCTTGTTCCTGGAGCTAGCATAGTTTCTCCAGGACCAAACAGGAAGTCAGTCCTCACATATGGGTGACGTCGGCGCCAACGGAGCCCCCGTGCGGAGCATTTCCCCAGCTTTCAAAGAAAGCCTTTGGGAATGCAGCGCGCATGCGCGGTCCCCTACCCGCCCAAGGGTGCCATCTTGCTCAGTCTTTTTTTTTCCGCGGAGCCCGACGGACGTGTTTCGTTTTCACCCGAGGAAAAAGTGGATTTTGTTCTGTGTTTGACCCGTTTCTTCAGTTCGACGCCGGTTTCCCTTTCCTGCCTGGGCCCGATACATCGGTATCTAGCCCGGTCTTCTTTTTCGGTTTTTGTCCTTAGTGACTAGCGTTTGCGCCATTTTTTATTTTTTTCACTGGCAGCCCTGTCTTTCGACCTCACAGGGGCCCTTTTTCCCCCGATGGCTGCCAGCGGGTTTAAAAAGTGTGATCGGTGTAAGAAGCTTATGTCTCTCACCGACACACATGACTGCTGCCTCCGGTGCCTCAGACCCGATCATGACCCGATGGCTGGGAAACGGAGGATGAGGAGTCACCTGACACCTTTCGGACTCTGTGTGTCCCATCGGACTCACCGGAGTCCAAGCCTCGGAGACGGTCCTCACCGGAGGATACCTGGTTCTCGGACTTTTTGCGGGATATGGCCAAGGCCTTGGCCATCCCCGCGGATCCCAAGGAGGAGCCTCGAGCCGAGGAGCTCGAGGCCCTCCAGTATGACTCTCCCCCAAAGGAGGCCTTTACTGTACCAGTTCCTCCGATGCTGGAACGGCTGCTCTTCCGCATGTAGGAGGCGCCGGCCTCAACGCCAGTTTTGAGCAAGCGGGTTGATTCCATCTATCGAGTCCGCAAGAGCCCCGGGTTCCAAAAGGCACAATTACCGCACCACTCCATGGTTGTGGAATCGGCCATGCATCATCTGAAGAGTCAGAAGATGCACTCCTTGGTGCCTCCCGGCCGGGAGACCCAGAACCTGGATGCCCTCGGTAAGAAGTGCTTCCAGGGCTCTATGCTTGCTTGCCGTGTCCAGATCTACCAGCTGTACATGGACATGTACCTTCGAGACCTGGCAAAGGAGATTGCCGGGTTCTCTGCTGGTCTCTCCAAGGAACCTTTGCAGAGGTTCAATGCTCTATCCTCGGGTATTCGTGAGTGCTCGAAGTTTATCTCTCGAGCAGCCTATGATGGCTTCGAGGCTTCGGCCGGCATCGGTGCACGCCGTCAGGCCTGGCTACAGTCATCGGACCTCAAGCCATGGGTGCAGGACAAGTTGGTCGATCTCCCCTGCCGAGGTGAAAACCTCTTTGGCAAGCCTATGGCTGACAAGGCTGCAGAACTCGAGACCGAGACTCTTACCCAGACAAGGCTGTCCAGAAAAACCTCTGCCCCTTCTCAGAAGAAGAAGGGCTCGGGGAAAAAGACCTTTAACCCAAGGAAGTCATCTGCCTATAAACAGTACCCTCATTTTCAGGCCTCTGTAGCTCCCCAACAGAGCAGGGACATGGGCCCCGTAGGCAGAAAGCCCCCAAGCCACCAGCTCCGGCTCCTGCACAGCAGGGAGCGGGGTTTTGACTCCAGTGGCATAGCCTCTCCTCCTCAGCTGGCCCCTCTCAGCACTGGAGGCCAGCTGGCCCTGTACGCCCACAGGTGGTCAGCCGTCACAAGGGATACCTGGGTACTAAATATAGTCCAGAAGGGCTATCTCCTCCACTTCCACCAGGTACCCCCCTCCTATTTTCCAGGGGAGCCTCCCAGACTTCCTCTGCACAGGGACTTACTCCTGCAGGAGTTGGCAAGTCTTCTAAAGGAACAGGCAGTGGAACCGGTGCCCCACCACCTGAGATTTCATGGCTTCTATTCCAAATACTTCCTGGTACCAAAAAGGACAGGAGGCCTCAGGCCCATCCTAGACTTGCGAAATCTAAGCAAGTTCCTGGAGAGGGAAAAGTTCAAGATGCTTATTTATTTTTATTTATTTTATTTATTTACATTCTCTTATATACCGCGCTATTCTGCATCAGTGCGGTTTACATTGAACAAACTGAAATTACATTGAACAGGGCATTATAACTTGGAGATAACTATTTTACAGGGAACATGGGCTATGGAGGGTTAAGTGGCTTGCCCAAGACCACAAGGAGCACCTGTGGGACTAGAAACCCCAGTCCTTCCGGCCCAAGGTTGCTGTCCTCTAGTGGAATTTGAACCCCCGACCTTCCGGCCTGAAGTACCTTGCCTCAACCACTAGGCCACTCCTCCACTCTTACCCTTGGAATCCTGCTGCCCTACCTCCAGCAGAGAGATTGGCTATGCTCCTTAGATCTAAAGGATGCTTATACCCACATCCTCATTCATCCAGACCACAGACAATATCTCAGATTTGTAGTGGGAGGAAACCACTATCAGTACAGAGTATTGCCTTTTGGCCTTACATCCGCCCCCAGGGTATTCACCAAGTGCCTGGCGGTGGTAGCGGCCTACCTCAGAGTTCAAGGCCTCTTTGTCTTTCCCATACCTGGACGATTGGCTCATCAGGGGTCAATCCCCGCAAGAGGCCAATCAAGCCACCCTTCGCACTGTCGCTCTCCTTCAGCCCCTGGGGTTTGTTATAAACTTCGCAAAGTCCAGTTTGCACCCCTCCCAGAACATGGAGTTCATAGGAGCTCGACTGGCCTTTCTACCAGTGGCCTTTCTACCAGTGGACAGGGCCCACAGATTGATGGATCTAGCCAGGCTATTCCACAGCAATTCTCTGGTCTCCGCCAGACAATTCCTGAGGCTCTTAGGCCACATGGCATCCATGGTCCATGTAACTCCGAATGCCCGTCTAAACATGAGGCCTGCTCAATGGGGCCTCAGGACTCAGTGGCACCAAGCCACAGGACGCCTCACAGACAAAGTGAGGGTGTCCAACCTACTACAGTCTTCTCTGCAGTGGTGGCTTCATCTGCCCAATCTGGTGCAAGGGGTGCCTTTTCAAGCACCTCCACACTCTCATGTACTGACAACCGATGCTTCTCTTCAAGGTTGGGGTGCACATTGCCAAGGAGCATGTACTCAAGGCCTGTGGTCTCCTTGGGAGGCCACACAGCAGATCAATCTCTTAGAACTGAGAGCTATCCGCTTAGCCCTGAGAACTTTCTCCCATCTCATCTCTCTCCAGTCCGTCTTGGTTCAGACGGACAATCAAGTTGCTATGTTCTATTTGAACAAACAAGGGGGCACAGGGTCCAGCCTTCTATGTCAGGAAGTGCAGAAACTGTGCTCCTGGGCAGTCAATCACGGCATTCTTCTCAAAGCGGTCTATCTCCCAAGTCAGGAAAATTACCTGGCGGACAGATTGAGCAGGATCCTGCAGCCGCACGAGTGACAGTTGAATCCTCTGATGGTTCAACAGATCTTCCTGAGATGGGGTCTTCCAACCATGGATCTCTTTGCCAGTACTCTGAACCGTCAACTTTCCAGGTTCTGCTCCAGGTAACCGCATCCTCTCAGAGTTGCAGCGAATGCGTTTCTCATTCCATGGTCTACAGGCCTTCTCTATGCATTTCCTCCCATGCCTCTAGTGTCCAAGACACTATTCAAGGTGATCAGGGACAAGGCCTCGCTAATCCTGGTGGCCCCCAGGTGGCCAAGGCAACCCTGGTTCCCACTTCTTTTGCAACTAGCGGTGGACACTCCTCTTCCTCTGGGGATGCAACCCAATCTCCTGTCTCAGGAGCAGGGATCTCTCTTACACCCCAATCTCCAGTCCCTCAATTTGATGGCCTGGCTGCTGAAAGGGTAGTTCTAGCGCCTTTACTATTGCCTAGGGAAGTGGAGGACGTAGTCTTGGCCTCTAGGAGGCAGTCCACCAGAAAGTCTTATGCCCTTAAGTGGCGTAGATTCTCTACCTGGTGTACTCAGCACAACGAGAACCCTTTCTCGTGTCTGGTACCAGTGGTGCTGCAATATTTGCTTCACCTGTCCAACTTAGGCCTTAAGTCCAATTCTGTGAGAGTTCATCATCTCCAGGAACAAGCAGGAATGAGTCCTCACATATGGGTATGTCGGAACCGATGGAGCCTGCGCGGGAAAGCTCCCCAGCTTCCCAGAAAGGAAAGCTTTTGGGGCCTCCCACAGCGCATGCGCGCTGCCTTCCCACCTTCCTGACCAACTCTCCTCAGTTCTTCTTTTTCCGCGGAGCCAGCAGGTCGTGTTCCTGTCACCGCTGAAGAAATTATTATTTTAATTTGTTTCTTTGACCGCGTGTCTGCCTTCCCCGATTCCGGACCGGTACCACCGGTCTTTTTTCCTTTATTTCTTTTAAAAAAAAAAAAACAACCTTAATTACTTTTTCCCCACTTGGTGTGTTTGTTCTGTGAGACCTCTAGGCCTTCTCAAATTCTCCCTCATGGAGAAACCAGCCTCTGGTTTTAAAAAATGCACCAAGTGTACCGGTACTATTTCAGTCACAGATACCCATGAATGGTGTCTTAAATGTTTGGGGCCTGACCATTCCATTCCGGATTGTCCATCCTGCTCTCTGATGTCCAAACGTGGCTTACAGAACCGAGCAGCCAAGTTTCATATGCTGTTTTCTACGGATACTCCAGCATCAACATCCTCCAGGTCTTCCTCTCCTGATGGATCTCAGGTAACCAAACATTCTTCAGGCAGGTCCTCAAAGGGCAAATCTCCCTCTAAACAGCGAGAGGCCCTTGGGTTTGACCCTGAGGACCCTGCCCCAGCCAAACAACCCTGGCGGGAAGCTCCGGCTTCCAAAGCTCCTCCTATGGGGTTACAGGTTGACATCGATGGCACGGCCTCGACCGATCACCTGTTAGACTGCTCTGGGGTACCGGCCAACACCGGTACCGACATCCAGGCAGTTGTGGCGTCTATGGGTACTACTGTATAATCCATGCAGCAGGCCATACTGGCTTTCATTAACGCTGCAACGCCCTCGGTACCGCAACAATCGGTTCCGACTCCGGTTCCGGTACCACAACCGATACCGGTACCCAGAGCATCTACTTCCAGTAGCATGCCGGTTCCGGAGGTTTTCTCGATACCGATCCGGTTCCCGGTACGCCCGATGTCGATACCGGTCGGTACGCGTATCGATCTCTGGAAGCTAATAGGTGGTACTTTGAGTCTTCTGAGGATTCTGATACCTCAGACGTTTCTGCTGATGTCTCTTTTACTCTTCCTGAGGAGCCCTCTTCTCCAAAAAGGAGAATGTCTCCTCCAAAAAGGAGAATGTCTCCTCCAGAGGATTTGTCCTTTCAAGACTTCATTATTGAAGTAGCTAAAGGACTCTCCATTTCTGTAACCTCTGAAAAGGAACCTAGAGCAAAAAAATTAGATATTTTAGGATACTCTAAGATTCCCAAAGAGGCAGCCACCTTACCCATACATGAAATTCTTCAAGAACACATGATGGACTTGTGGGAGGCTCCTCTCACCCTATCTCCACATTCTCGACGTTTGGACACCATGTATCGGGTTCCTCCTCCTGGGTTTCAAAAAACTCAGCTCCCTCACCACTCTATTGTGGTGAAGTCTGCTATGAAAAAGATAAAGAGTACCAAAAGGCACTCTTCTACCCCTCCAGGAAGAGAATGTAGGACTCTGGATGCTTTTGGTAGAAAAATCTTCCAAGCTAGCATGCTTATTGCCAGAATCAATTCATACAGCCTCTATATGGGCATGTTTTTGAAAGAGATTGCACTGAAGATACGTCATTTTCTCCCCTTTATCCCAGAGGATAGAAAGGAGGAGTTCCTTCTTTTGCTAAAGCATACTCAAGATGTTTCAAAGTTCTCCAACAGAGCAGCCTTTGACTCCTTTGAGGGAGCTAGCAGAGCCTCCGGCATTGCCATAGCTGCTCGCAGACTTGCTTGGCTCCAGGCCTCTGATTTGGAACCCTGGGTACAAGATGGCTTGGGCAATCTGCCCTGTACAGGTGAAAATCTGTTTGGCAAGGAGTGGCAAATCAAAGCCACTCAAATGGATGCAGAGAATGCTGCTTTAGATAGACTTTCTAAGTCTACCTCTACCCCTGCCAAGAAAAAATCTTTTAAGAAGCCTTTCTATAAAAAGACCAGATTTTCCACAAATACTGGCCAGCAATCTTCCCAAGTTCGCTTTGCTCCTAAGCGTCAGCAATCTAAACAGGCCAGAACAAAGTCTACAGGGGCTGCTACAGTCCAGCAGTCCCAACCCCCTCAGAGTTTTTGACTTGATTCTAGAGAACTTAACCTTTCTGGCTCTGCAACAACCAGAGCCTCTCACCATTCCAGAAAGGTTAACTCATTTTGCTCCCAGATGGGAACAAATCACATCAGAACAGTGGACCCTCTCTATCATCAGAGAGGGCTACAAACTACATTTCTCCAGCCTTCCTCCCCATACCATGGTGAGACAATTCAATTCTCCCCCATCTCTCCTGTACCTGTTGGGTCAGGAGGTGACCACCCTTCTTGCCCAAAGGGCAATAGAAGAGGTTCCTCTTCTTCAACAGGGATCAGGGTTTTACTCCCCTTATTTTCTCATCCCCAAGAAAACAGGAGGGCACAGACCCATTCTAGATCTGAGAGAATTGAACAAATTTCTATACAAGGAGAAATTCAAGATGCTCTCTTTAGGTACTCTCCTTCCATACCTACAGAGTCAGGATTGGCTTTGTTCTCTAGATCTAAAGGATGCGTACACACATATACTCATCCATCCATCCCACAGAAAATTTCTACGATTTCTGTTCCAAGGAAAACATTTCCAGTACAGAGTACTCCCCTTCGGTCTAGCCTCTGCTCCAAGAGTGTTCACCAAATGCATGTCAATAGTGGCTGCATTTCTACGCACTCTGGGAATATTTGTCTTCCCATACCTGGACGACTGGCTCATCTGAGCTCCATCTCAGTCCGAGGCTCAGACTTCCCTGGACCACACCAGACGCATACTGCAGTATCTGGGACTCGTCATCAATCTGCCAAAGTCTCAACTCACCCCTACTCAGTCCCTAGAATTCATAGGGGCCTGGCTAGATACCACCACTGCAAGGGCCTATCTTCCTCAGGCCTGTTGCCACCGTCTAGTGCACTTGGCCTCTCAAATTCAGTCCAGAAGCCACTTGACTGCCAGGGAGATGCTACAACTGCTAGGCCACATGGCATCCACAGTTCATGTGGTGCCTTATGCTCGCCTACATATGAGAGCAGCTCAATGGACTTTGTCCACCCAGTGGACCCAAGCATCAGGAGCTCTCTCAGACCAAATAGCAACCTCAAAACGTCTTTTTTGGTCTCTCCAATGGTGGATATCCACTCAAAATCTGTTGTTGGGGGCCCCCTTCCAACCTTTGTTACCCCAAGCAACTCTCACTACAGATGCCTCCCAAACAGGTTGGGGAGCTCATCTCCAAGACCTCTCCACTCAGGGCACTTGGTCTCCACAGGAGACCACCCTTCATATCAACCTTTTGGAGCTGCGAGCAATTTTCCTTGCTCTCAAGGTCTTTCATACCCTCCTCATCAACATGACAGTCCTTGTTCATACCGACAATCAAGTAGCCATGTTCTACATAAACAAACAAGGAGGGACTGGCTCTCTGTTGCTTTGCAACGAAGTTCTAAAATTGGGGGCCTTCGCCAGAGAGCATCAAATCCATCTCCTGGCAGTATACCTCCCAGGAATCCAAAACTCTTGGGCAGACAGACTCAGTCGAGTTCTGCTTCCACACGAATGGTCCCTGCACATGGATCAGGTACTCAGAATCTTTCAGAAATGGGGAACCCCGGACATAGACCTGTTTGCAAGTCCGTGCAATGCCAAACTTCCCCGGTTCTGTTCCAGAATTCCGTGTCAGGGAGCTCAGGCCAAGGATGCCTTCCTCCTTCATTGGGGTCAGGCCTTCCTGTATGCCTTTCCACCCATTCCCTTGATTCCCAAGACTATATTCAAACTTCAGAGGGATCAAGGATCTATGATCCTCATAGCTCCACGCTGGCCACGCCAAGTGTGGTACCCTCTACTTCTGCATCTCTCCCAGGCACCCTCCCTGGATCTGGGAGCTGCTCCAGACCTTCTGTCTCAAGAGGAGGGGACTTTGTGGCACCCAAACCCCAAGTCCCTTCACCTCAGAGCTTGGTTGCTGAAGGCCTAGACCTTCAAGACTTCAATCTTTCTCAACAGGTGAAGGATATCCTCCATACCTCTAGGAAACCTTCCACCAGGCGTTCTTATGCTTTTAAATGGAAAAGATTTTCCATTTGGTGTGCTGAAAAGGGTCTTAACCCTCTAGCACTACAGTTGAATTCTTTACTCGAATATCTCCTGCATCTTTCCAATGCAGGACTTAATACAAATTCTGTAAGGGTCCATTTGAGTGCTATTGCAGCATCTCTTCAGCCTATCAATGGACAACCTGTTTCCTCTCATCCTCTTACTGCAAGATTTATGAGAGGTCTAACTTAACTAAACCTCCCATTCGGCCTCCTCCGGTGGCATGGGACTTAAACGTGGTTCTTGGTCAGCTTATGAAGCCACCCTTTGAACCCTTAGCCACTACCTCCTTGAAATTTCTTTCCTGGAAAGTCATTTTCCTTATTGCAATCACTTCTGCTCGCCGCATCAGTGAACTGCAGGCTTTAGTGGCTAATCCACCTTATACAAGGTTCCATCATGATAAGGTAGTCCTTAGGACAAATCCTCACTTTATGCCTAAAGTGGTCTCACCTTTTCATCTTAATCAAGAGGTATATCTACCTTTCTTTTTTCCAGTTCCTCATGCATCCAGTGCAGAGAGGAACCTACATACGTTAGACTGTAAAAGAGCTCTTGCCTTTTACATCCACAGGACACAGCAACATCGAAAGTCTTCTCAACTTTTTGTTGCTTTTGATCCTTCTCATTTAGGACTTCCAGTCTCAAAAAGAACACTGTCCAATTGGATTGCTCAGTGTATTTCTTTTTCTTACCAGAGTAAGAACCTTTCTCTGGAAGGCCATGTCACAGCTCACAATGTGAGAGCCATGGCCACATCTATGGCTCATCTTCATTCTTTATCCATCGATCAGATCTGTCGAGCAGCCACCTGGGCCTCGGTTCATACCTTCACAGCCCATTACTGCTTGGACAAGGACTCCCGCCGGGATGCCTTGTTTGGTCAGGCTGTCCTCAGACACCTGTTCCATTCTTGAACAACTCCTGCCCACCTTCCCTGAATGGATGCCTGAGATCCATAGGAAGATGAGGAACCCTTGGAGGGGGATCCCCCGGCATCTTAGCTAGGGAGTCCCCATATGTGAGGACTCATTCCTGCTTGTTCCTGGAGATAGCACAGTTACTTACCTGTAACAGGTGATCTCTGGGAACAGCAGGAATTAGTCCTCACAACCCACCCACCTCCCCTGGGAGTTGTATCTCTCTCTCTCTCTCTTTCCTTTCCTCTCTCTATTGTCTCAGCTTTAAACTCGAACTGAGGAGAGTTGGTCAGGAAGGCGGGAAGGCAGCGCGCATGCGCTGTGGGAGGCCCCAAAAGCTTTCCTTTCTGTAGAAGATGTTCTGTTTGCCTTGCATAAGGACTCCACACGATGGGCATATGCCTTTAAGTGGCGCAGGTTTTCATTCTGTCTGCAGACGGAAGTCTTAACCCCTTCTCCTGCATGATGCTGGACATCTTGCAGTACCTCCTGTATCTGTCAGGGGCTGGCCTCAAATCCAGCGCAGTCAGAGTGCACCTCTGTTGCCATCTCGGCTCACCACCACACGGCAGAGAGCCAACCCGTAACGATGCACCTCTTGGTGGGCCGGCTCATACAAGGCTGCCTCCTCTCCCGTCCCCCGAATTATCCGCCACCAGTGGCATGGGACCTCAATGTGGTGGTGGGAAAGCTCATGACTTCACCCTTCGAATCCTTGGCTATCTGCCACCTCAAGTACCTTTCAACCAGGCGTGTGAGCGAACTGCAGGCCCTGGTGGCCCATGCGCCATACACCAGGTTCCACAGAAACAGGGTCATCCTTCAGATTCACCCAAAATTCTTGCCAAAGGTCTTCTGCCTTCCATTTGAATCAAGAGATGGTGTTACCCACCTTCTTTCCCAGGCCTCATTCTTCCAGGGCGGAGGCCTCCCTACACACACTGGACTGCAAATGTGCCTTGTCTTCCTACATTCAGAGGACACAGTCTCTCTTGACCCCATTCAACTTGGGGTAGCAGTCTCTAAGTGCACCCTCTCATGCTGGGTGGCTGATAGCATTTCCTTCACCTATCAACAAGCGGTGCTTTCTCTGGAGCATCATGTGACTGCACACAATGCGCATCCCATGGTGGCCTCGGTGACCAGCCTGCACTCAGTGCCCTTACTGTACATCTGCTGAGCGGCCACATGGTCCTCTTTGCACATTTTCACAGCGTGCTACTGTTCGTAAGAGACCTCCCAGGGGGATAGCGCCGTCAGCCAGTCAGTACTCCGTTACCTCTTCGGGAAATAGCGCAACTCCTTCCTTCCAACCTGTGGTACCAGAGAGAGGATTGCATTTTCGATTCTGCTGCTGCAGTGTCAGACTTCCAGCGCTCCTTGCTGCTCTGTACAGTCTGCTTTTGGGTCATCCTTGGCTTTTACAGGTTCTTTTGGTAGCCTGTAGCTTGGGAGTCCCATATGGAGTGGAGGAGTGGCCTAGTGGTTGGGGCAAGGTACTTCAGGCCGGAAGGTCGGGGGTTCAATTCCCACTAGAGGACAGCAACCTTGGGCCAGAAGAATGGGGTTTCTAGTCCCACAGGTGCTCCTTGTGGTCTTGGGCAAGCCACTTAACCCTCCATAGCCCATGTTCCCTGTAAAATAGTTATCTCCAAGTTATAATGCCCTGTTCAATGTAATTTCCGTTTGTTCAATGTAAACCGCACTGATGCAGAAAAGCGCGGTATATAAGAGAATGTAAATAAATAAAAATATGTGAGGACTGACTTTCTGCTTTTTTGCCATCTTGTGCTATGATATCATACTGAGGTAAGATGGCACCCTTAGGCAGGAAGGTGACTGCGCATGTGTGGTGTTACTCTCAAAAGCGCCGACTTCACCCATATGTGAGGACTGATTCTTGCTGTCCCCAGAGAACACCTGTTACAGGTGAGTAACTATGATCTCCAGGAACAAGCAGGAATGAGTGTAGTAGCGAAGTGCACGCAACGAATACACCAGGAGTCTATTTACTAGAATTCAAACCAGTTTATTTGTGCACAGTCTCAGACGCTTGCCAATTGTCACTTTCAAAATGGTCTGAGCATGGCGTTCAGTAAAACAACAGCATTTATAGTTTTCTTCATCAGTTCTATACAGACAAACTCCTCATTAGTCCCGGTGGCCCCCTCACCCCCCCATCCAATGGAAATTTCTGACCGGGCCCACACCGCTCGCTCTCCCCCTGCTCTCAGGCCTTCCTAGCCATGGCTCAGTATCTAGACATAACATATTCTGCCTTGCTTTTCGCTTACAAGGTCACTCTGCAGTACAGAAGCTGTGTGAAAGCCAGGATACTGAAATACAACTGTAAATAACATAACAAACTCAATGGAAAAGTTTTATATTCTTATCAGAGCAACTTGAAGCAGATTTCTATTTTCTCTGGCTTTCAGCTGTGTTCAGCTATAATATTCTGAAGTGGGTTTGGGGTCTCAGGCCTAACCTACAGGCTTCCGCTACATAACATACATTTACAGGCTATTCTAGGCCATAGCCTATCACATTCCCCCCTTTGATTATTCTCACCCGCAAGTGAGAAAGGGTGAGAATTAAATCACACATGGTACTCTACACTAGGGTGGAGGGATCACTTTGTGGTATAGGGTTAGGGTAGTAATGCTACATGGCTAGTATCTGCGAATCGGCCTTGCGTTCAACAATTCTATCAATGGTTGGGTTCAGCATACGCAAGCATAAGGGAAGGAAACATGGGACACATAAGCACACAGCCACAATTAAGAATACTATCACTACAAGTGTCTTCAGGCCGCCCATACTTGAAAACCGCGAACCAAACCAGCCATCAAGTTGCAAGCCATGCCAGGTTTGGACTGGGACATAAGTTTGTTTTCTCATGTGATTGGCTATGTCTTCTACAACTTGCCCTTCATTATCAATTTGCAAACAACAGTTAGTTAAATTAAGCTTACCACATACGCCTCCTTCAGCTGCAAGCAGATAATCTAATGCTAAGTGGTTCTGGTAAATGGCTGTACGCATCTGTGTGGCTTGTTTGGCTAACAAGGTTAGTGCTCTACTAGTTTCATTGGTTATAATTTCAACAACAGCTTGCAAACGTATAATACGATCCAACATATACACAGGAGTGCGGTAGCCCCAAGAACCATCTTGTGCCCAGGTAGCAGGTCCATAGTAAGAAACAATTCTCTCTGGCGGCCATTCTTCAGAGGTTGCATCCCATTTGTCCCACTGGCCGATTTTGAGAGCCTCTCGCTTTTGTCGGCTTTTGTATACAGGAAATCCCAATTGTTCTCCGTGGGAAAGGGGCAAAAGGAAGAAAGATGGTCGTATAGTTCCTAGAACACATGCTCCTCCCCAATTGGCAGGGAGTTTAGCATATGCTCTAGTGCCACAAATCCAATAAAGTCCAGGTGGAGCTTGCCAGGTGCTATGCGTAGCCAGATTTGTCCATATCCTGGCCAAGTGAGGAAAGACGATCAAAGGATTAGAAGGTTCCGGAGTATTGGCACCTGACCACCAAGATGTCTTCTCAGTAGTAGCATTGTAATATTTCTGGTTCAAACAGACCAACTGTCCTACTAATGCAGTCAATTGTGGTCCTGCTCGTACAAAACATATTTACCCACTATGGAGTGGGCGAGGACCCATTCATTGGTAGTGTTATGAACATCAGTCTGGTTATATGGTACGGAATAGTTCAGTTCTTGTGCTTCCCAAGGCCATTGGTCTCCCATCTGAGTTCCTCCACAAAAGAGACAGTCTGAGACATGGAGGCTGGAGGCCACAGCTCCAGCTAGTTCGATGAACAAATTCTGCGAAGTGTGGGGAACTACAAATTCTGCTTTCATGGCCTCGTGGAAGGTATGTTGTATGAGATAAGGTGAAGAAACATGAGTCTTTACATTCAGTTGGATGAATACGATGGTTCCAGGATCAGTTCCACCTCCTGCTATGCGCAGGCCAAATCGAAATCCATGCTTCCATTGACTGGGGTCAAAGATCTGGAGTCGTAGGGGATTGCATGTACTCTTCTTGCACTTGGGTTCTAGTAGGGGTAATCTTTCCAATATAGCTTTACGATTATCTCCAGTTTGTCCTGTAGGGCCACCAGACCAGGTGGCATAGTACACACAGTCCCACTTCGGACAGTAGTAGTCTGCTTCTGATGATTTGCTATACGTTGTTGGTGAGTGTGTTCCAGTGCACATTCCCCATCTGTATGCACCTTCAGGACACATATATTTCTCATCATAATAGTAAGCTTGTTCCCATGATCCACACCTGTAGTAATTATTTCTGTTAATTAAGTCACAAGCATCAAAATACAGGTACGCAGGTTGGGTGGGATCAGAGAGTTGACTTGTAGCGTTGACGAGGGCTCCATCTTCATCATTCCATCTCAGTTCCAGGACATAGTAAGATGGATTCTGCCGAGGTCTGAAACAAGTACGAGTCTTTCCCTTTGTATAGACGTTCAGTTCTGTACCATTATAGATACACTGGCTGACTATGCCAGTACAAGTATAGTAAGAGTGATAAAGTAGAGTCTGAGTGACCTGCATTCCAGTTCGGGTGGTGGTTATACAGGCTGCACAAGGGGGCAAGGCAAGAAAGGTTCTCAAGTGTCCCAGGGCTACCGCAAGAATAAAACAGTAATGAGTAAGCATCATGATCATAGTCTCTAATAATTGATGAGGTAGGTAATGGTTGATTGGTTGATAGAGTCTGCAATGTGGATACTGCAAAACTGAAGGACGGTTCTTTCGTTGATGTCCAGGAGTAGGTTGGCAAAGTCTTTACGATGATGGATCTTGTCTTCGCAGTGTGAGTCGCATTGGTGATGCAGGATTAGCAATCGAGGTCCAGGGGTGACTCTCAGGAATTGCTGCTGGCTTTACTCGACTGTGGTGGATCCAGGTGTCGATTTCTGCCACTTTGACTGCTGTTGGGGTTGACAGCAAGACGATGTATGGCCCTTTCCAATGAGGCGCCAACGGTGTCTTCTTCCACTCTTTTACCCACACCGAGGCTCCAGGCTTGAAAGGACGCAAGGGCTCTGTTAGATTGATAGGCAACCAGTCTTGCACCCAAGCATGAAGGCCCTGTAAAACAGAACTTAGAGCCAACAATTCTTGCCTAGTGATTACTGATCCAATTTGATTCATATCCCCCCTTATCCCCTGAATTATGGGCGGGGGCCTCCCATACAAAATCTCAAACGGGGATACTCCTAATGGCGTGGTGGGGGCTGAACGTATCCGTAGAAGGGCTATGGGGAGAGCTTGGAGCCATTTCAGGCGGGCTTCTTGACAGAGCTTAGATAACTGAGACTTCAGGGTTCGGTTCATTCTCTCTACTTTCCCTGAACTCTGGGGTCTATAAGCTGTGTGTAACTTCCATTGTATTTGCAGGGCATGGGCTAGCTGCTGGGTTACTTGTGATACAAAAGAGGGCCCATTGTCAGACCCCATGGTCAAAGGTATTTCGAATTGGGGGATAATCTCATGGAGCAAGGCTTTAGTGACTTCCCTGGCCTTCTCAGTTCTAGTGGGAAAAGCTTCCACCCATCCAGAAAAGGTACAGACTAGGACTAACAAGTAGCGATATCCATTCGCTCGTGGCATTTCTGCAAAGTCTATTTGAATATTCCCCATAGGGGTAACTCCTACTGACTGAGCTCTTGGGGGTGGGACAGGACCTTGTCGGGCATTGTTCTTGGCACAAGTCACACATCTTCGGGCTACTGAGGTGGTCAGAGGTCCCAGCAACGAGATATAAAAGTATGGTTTTAGAGCGTCTGCCATTTTGTTTTTTCCATAGTGTGTGGCTTGATGAAAGGCTTGGACAAAGGCAGGGCCTAGGGCTTCGGGAATCATGGTCATACCAGGGGGTGAGCTCCCTTCAGGCGGTGGCAACACATATGGGTATCATCGGTACCGACGGGAACGCTCCCCAGCGTCGAATAGGAAAGCTTTTGGGAGTGTAGTAGCGAAGTGCACGCAACGAATACACCAGGAGTCTATTTACTAGAATTCAAACCAGTTTATTTGTGCACAGTCTCAGACGCTTGTCAGTTGTCACTTTCAAAATGGTCTGAGCATGGCATTCAGTAAAACAACAGCATTTATAGTTTTCTTCATCAGTTCTATACAGACAAACTCCTCATTGGTCCCGGTGGCCCCCTCACCCCCCCATCCAATGGAAATTTCTGACCGGGCCCACACCACTCGCTCTCCCCCTGCTCTCAGGCCTTCCTAGCCATGGCTCAGTATCTAGACATAACATATTCTGCCTTGCTTTTCGCTTACAAGGTCACTCTGCAGTACAGAAACTGTGTGAAAGCCAGGATACTGAAATACATCTGTAAATAACATAACAAACTCAATGGAAAAGTTTTATATTCTTATCTGAGCAGCTTGAAGCAGATTTCTATTTTCTCTGGCTTTCAGCTCTGTTCAGCTATAATATTCTGAAGTGGGGGTTGGGGACTCATGCCTAACCTACAGGCTTCCGCTACATAACATATATTTACAGGCTATTCTAGGCCATAGCCTATCACAGGAGCATCCCACAGCACCTGCGTGCTGCCTTCCTGCCTTTCCCAACTGTCCCTCTCCAGTTCTTTGTTTTCCGCGGAGCTGACAGGTCGCACATCCTGTCACCACGGAATCTCCAGTTCTTCGTTTTCCACGGAGCCAACAGGTCGCACATCCATTCACCGCAGAAAAAATTCCCTTCTTATTCTTCTTTTTTGTGGTCGCGTCTGCCTTCCCTCGATGCTACACCGGTACCGCCGGTGGTTCTTTCTTTTTTCAACCCCCCCCCCCCAAAAAAAAACCTCTTTCTTTTTCCAGTAATTTTCTCCTCAGGTGCCATGTGCCATTTTGGGCACTAGGCCCAAATTTTCCTTCAGAACGGAAAAACCCGCTTCGGGTTTTAAAAAGTATTCTAAGTGTGGCGGTACCATCTCCGTCACCGACACCCATGAGTGATGCCTGAAATGTTTAGGTCCTGACCACTCTATTTCAGAGTGTGTTGCCTGTGGGATGATGTCGAAAAGGGGCCGGCAAAACCGAGCTACTAAACTT
This sequence comes from Ichthyophis bannanicus, assembly GCA_033557465.1. NCBI lineage: Eukaryota > Metazoa > Chordata > Amphibia > Gymnophiona > Ichthyophiidae > Ichthyophis > Ichthyophis bannanicus. The sequence continues at coordinate 1,741,924,275 of CM066031.1, read as the reverse complement.
AGCACCCTTTTTCCCTACGATGCAGCCTCTGTGGCATCGACGTCTTCCAGGGCTTCGTCTTCCTCCCATGGATCTCAGGTAACTAAACATAAGTCTAGCCGGTCCTCAAAGGGTAGATCTCCTTCTAAACATCGAGATGCCTCTGGCGTTGCCCTTGAGGGACTTTCACCGGCAAAATTGCCCCGCCGGGAGGCTTCGGCTTCCAAAGCACTAATGGGGCTCCAGGATGTTCTCGAGGCTTCAACCTCGGCAGAACTACTGGTGCCATGCTCTGGGGTTCTGGCCACTTCAGCCAGCACCGATACCCAAGCATTGGCAGTGTCGATAGACCAGAGATTCTTGGCTATTGAACGCAGTCTTGGCGGCTCTTCTCATGGCCTCGATGCCCCTGAAACATCTTCAGACAATTCGGTACCAGCACCGACTCCGGTACCGGCACCAACTGAATCAACATCGGCAGGTATTCTACCGGGGCCAAGTCATGCGTCTCTATCCGGCATCGAAAAGTCAGTACCGGACCACTCCAATGCCAACTTCGATCAGTACCGGTACCATGCCTTGCACGATCACCCAGATCAGAGATACTTCGAATCCTCAGATGAGTCTGAAGACTCTGAAAGCTCTGCTGATACCAGAGTACTTCTTCCTGTGGATTCCTCTTCTCCTCAGTGTAGGATGTCTCCACCAGAGGATATGTCCTTTCAGGATTTTATCCGAGATGTGACCCAAGGTCTTTCCATCACAGTGGCTCCTGAAAAAGAGCCTAGGGCAAAGGAATTAGAAATCCTACAATATCCTAAAGCTCCCAAGGAGGCAGCTACCTTACCTATTCATGAGATCTTGCATGATCTTATGTTAAGGATGTGGAAAACACCTCTAACCACATCTCCTCACTCTCGAAGAGTCGACACCATGTATCGAGTTCCTCCTTGCCCTGGCTTTCAGAAGACTCAATTACCACACCATTCCATGGTGATGGAATCAGCCATGAGACGGATAAAGAGTGCAAAAATGCATGCATCTAATCCTCCAGGACGTGAGTGTAGGACTCTTGACTCCTTTGGATGTCGAATCCTTCCACGCTTCCATGCTTTCTGCTAGGATCAGTTCCTATATCTTGTATATGGGAATGTTCCTTAAAGAGGTCACAGGAGTTTTAGAGCTTATGAGCCCTCTCCTTTCTGATGACAAAAGGCAAGATTATCTCGCTCTTGTCAGACATGCTCAGGATGTTTCCAAGTTTGTGAATCGTGCAGCTTTTGACTGCTTTAAATGCATAAGCAGAACCTCTGCCATTGCCATAGGTGCACGTAGGATTGCCTGGCTCCAGGCATCTGACTTGGAAATTTGGGTACAGGACAAATTAGGGAATATACCTTGCACAGGAGAGAATCTCTTTGGCAAGAATTAGAAGGAAAAAGCTAATGAGACAGATGCTGACAATATCACTTTGGATAGATTGTCTAAGTCTACAGCTGATCCTGCGAGGAAAAAATCCTCTAAGAAACCATTCTTCAGCAAGAAGAAAACGTTTTATCCCTCCTATACCCAGCAGGGACATCAGCAACAACCTAGGCAAAGAAAGACAAAAGCAGCTAAGCCTCAACCGGCTCAGCAGACTCAGCCTCCACAGGGGCTTTGACTCCTATCTAGAGAACATTGCCTTCCTAGCCCTGAACGGCCCAGAACCCTCCACCATCCCAGGAAGGTTATGTCATTTTGCCCCCAGATGGGGTCAGATAACAGCAGAAAATTGGACTCTGTCTATTCTAAGAGAGGGGTACAAGCTTCATTCTCCAGGACCAAGCAGGAAGTCAGTCCTCACATATGGGTGTCATCGGCGCCGATGAAGCCCCAGCGGAGCATTTCCCCAGCTTTCTATGAAAGCCTTTGGGAATGCAGGCACGCATGCTGTGATGCAGCAGACCAGCAGGGAATAGAAGAAAATGTTTTAAAAGCGAAAAAAGGCATGCACAAGCTGCGGTATTCTCAGGAACCTGGTAGGGGGAGCAAGAGGGACCTCTGGAAGACTGAGGATCCACGCCCCACAGGGTGTGACCTAAAGCTAGCCAGCCTCCAATCCAGGAGGGCAGGAACTCCTTTTAAAGAAAGTCTGGAAGACTGGAAAGGGAGAAGTGGCGGTAAAGAGGAAGGTGGCTGTAGAAGCAGAAGTGTCTGTAAAGCCAGAAGCAGCAGAGAAGGCAGCAGAGAAGTTGCAGAGCCTTCAGAAGCCGGAGAAGTAGCAGAAACTGCAGATGCTGGAGAAACTGCAGAAGCTACAGACGCTGCTGGAGTGCAGGAAAGAGGTACAGGCCAGAGAGACCTGAAAGGACAGGGAATACAGAAGGGTCCAGGAGATTCAGGAACGAAAAAGCCGTACTGTGACTGCTGTGTGAAAAACCCAAGCCATATTGCAGGAGCAAGGCAGGATCTCACCAGGAGTAGGCCTCAAGCCTCGTCCCAAGGAAAGAAGCCAGAGTTACAAGATAACCCATACTTTGTTGGAAGCCTTCAGAGGGCTAGCGTATGGAGAGGACAAGAAACAGAAGCTCCCTGTTCGTGTCCCACTTCTCAGGAGACAAGGTATGCAAAGCTTTTATCAAATAAGAAACTTTTAAATAAGCAAGGTTTGCAGGAAGCAAATGTAAAACCGTTGAAGAGAGAAGGATATTCACACTATAGAACAGCTCATGACCGACGCCCCACGCTGAACCCCAAGCACTGGGAGCTCATACAGCGTTTGTGTGAAAAGCCTGATTATAACTTGCCAGGAACCATTAACTTTGGTTCAGATACGCTTGAGCAAGAACCGATGCAAGTGGAAGTGGTAGAGTCCCTTTCAGAGGAAGAAATGGATTGTAGCTATTGTACCACTGGAAGCTTGGAATCCCTGTGTAGCAAGTGAGCAGCAAACTTGTGAAATTAGAAACGCTTGTTTTCGTATCCTCTGTGAAGAAAACAGTTTTTGCTTTTGAACGTGAGTTGTACCTTTTCTTTCTAACCTGATGTAAGGACATTTCTTTTGTTTGAATCTGATCCGTTTGAACCTTTTGCAATACAAGGGAAATAAAGCCTTATTTTTCCCTCCACTCGAAGACCTCTGTTCTCTGGGTATTTGGTAATAAGGACGCTACCCAGGCTATACATCCATGGGCCCTAGAAAATACATACCAAACCCAATCTTATTTATATTTATGTCCAACCTGCCTTGGCGCCCCTTAACCACCAGGGTGGCGTTGTGACATAAAAATGGCGTAGTTGTTGGATGCCGGATCAGAGCCGTTAAACTACTAAAGGAAAGAAAAATAAAGCTCTTGAGTTTAAAAGTAAAAACTCAGATTGTTCTGCTGGAAAACCAAGAGTGAAAACAAGACCCGGAGTGGATTACTTGAAAAACCCGGATTGGAAGGAGAAAGACCCGGAGTGGAATGGGTGGAATCCGGAGCGGGTTGTGAAAATCCTGAAAGCAGAAAATCCTGTTGCCGGTTTTCGGAGTGGTGAGCTGCGAATGCAACAGCAACTGATGTTCCCGAGCTGAATTCAACACTCACCTCAGGTAAAAAGTAATTAAGCCGGGGCAGTGTTGGATGTCAAGGTTCACCATGGAGCCAAAGGAGCTCTGTGCCTGGATGGCACATCAGTTCGACAAGCAAGCCGAATTCGCGCAGAAGAACCAAGCCCAAGCTCTTCGGGCCATGCAGGAACAACAACTGCCGGTATTGCAGACTATGGAGAACTGGTTAGCGTTACAGCGGGAGGAGATGGCAAAGGCGAGCGCTGAGAAGCTGCAGGCAGCCGGACCGACCAACCCAGCGAGCGGACAATGGACATGCCACGATCTTATTGTGGGAAAGCTAAGTCCCAATGATAATGTCGATGACTTTTTAGATTCGTTCACGAGGATTGCAGGTTCAGCAAATTGGCCGCCTGAACAGTGGGCCATTCGACTCGCAGCGTCCCTTACGGGGGAAGCCCTTGCTGCATACAGGTCGATGCCCCCAGCCCTAGCTAACACCTATGAGGAGGTAGTCACCGCCATAAGGGATCGGTTAGGCCTTACACCATTATCCTATAATAAAATGTTCAGAGCCACCACCCTTAGGGCTGATGAAACCCCAAAAGCCTTAGGCCATAGGATACGGGGTCTGGCGAATAAATGGCTACAGCCAGAAAAGAAAAACGTAGACACATTAATGGATGCGATAGTACTTGAGCAGTACATGTCAGCCATACCAAGTAGGGTACAGAATTTCTTAATCTTGCAAAATTGCTGTACAACTACCGACGCAATAGTTCTCACGGAGCGCTATTTAGAGGCCGAGAGAATCACCCAACCTAGGGTAGGGACTCCCAAACTGACACTGGGTATGGAGGCCCAAAGAGTGGAAAGCCCCTCACGGTCCCCATACGGTGTGGTGAAAAATAACAAGCCTCTAGCAAAAGAGAATGTCAAGAGGTGCTTTGCATGTGGGAAAAAGGGTCATCTGAAAAGTGACTGTTACTCACGTACTGCTCTGGTAGGGGAAGGCCCGAGAACAGTACGGGAGGGTTTTGTATTGAATGTGAAGATTGATGGAGTAGACGTAAAAGCACTCCTGGACTCAGGAGCTGACCAAACCATGATTTCGAAGAGGTTATGGTTGGTGATCAGGGATGGTCAGTTCTGGAGTGTCCGGAAGGTAATATTAAAATAAAATCTATCCATGGAGCGGCTACCCGCTACCCGGTGTATAAGCTGTGGGTGAAGGGATTGGGCATTGAAAAAGAGATGTTAGTAGCCGTCGTGCCTAGGCTACCACAAGAGTTGGTATTAGGCCGCAATTGGCCACAATTTAGGAAGAGTCTGAAAGAGGGCTTATCCTCTCAGACAGTGCCACCTTCCACTTGCATTCGGCATGAGCCTAATGAGAATCCCAAGCCACAGCAAAATAACCCAGAGAAGGGTACCGGTCCTAGGGAAGCCCTAGTTTCTACGCGGTCGCATGGCCAAGATGCTGAAAAGCCCTCGTGTTCGGAAGAAACTTCCTTAGGAGACCTTCCTTCACATGAGGAACTAATAGGTGATCCCCCGAGGAGGGACCGAAAATCCAAAGCTGAGCGGAGGAGAGAAAGAACGTGCCGTTCTCAGGGAAGAGCGGAGTTGGAAGCTGGAAGAGGGATGCCATGGGTGCCGGCGGACTTAATGGAGCGGTTCCCCTCTTTCAAGATGGAGCAAAGAGCAGACCCTGCACTAGCCCGTGCATTTGAACATGCGCAGGAAAGAAAGGATTCTTTCCCCAGATTCCTCACGGAAGAGGACATACTTTATCGGGAGACTAAGGACCCTCGTACCGGAAATATACGGAAACAGTTGGTGGTCCCAAATACCTTTAAATCCCTGGTTTTGCGGCTGGCCCACGACCATCCAGTAGGGGGCCATAAGGGAGCACAAGGCACTCTTGAACAGATTTTAGCCCGATTTTACTGGCCAGGAGTCTTCCTGGAAACATCTCTCTTTTGCGAATCTTGCGCATCATGTCAAAGAGTCACTCCTCATCGACCACCTGAAGTACCGCTGGTTCCGATGCCCATAATCTCGGATCCCGTAAGGAGACTTGCCATGGACATAGTTGGACCCCTCATCAAAACACCCAGAGGATTCCAGTATATCCTGGTGATTATCGACCAAGCTACCCGCTTCCCATGGGCGGTTCCCCTGAGAAACATTTCGGCAAAGTCAATTGCCATAGAATTAGTCAAGTTATTCTGCGAGATAGGGTTCCCGCAGGAGGTCTTGACAGACAGAGGTAGTAACTTCTTGTCAAAATACCTCGCTCAAGTTTGGGACGCTTTTGGCATCCATCATGTGAAGACAGCCGCCTACCACCCCCAATGCAATGGTCTGGTGGAGCGATTAAACCAGAGCATAAAACAAATGCTTTGTCGAGCATTGGGTGGCCAAATGACGGAGTGGGACACCATGTTGCCATTTATCCTGTATGCCTGTCGGGAAAGAAAACAGAATTCCTTGGGTACCTCGCCTTACGAACTCATGTATGGACGACCACCCCGAGGTATATTGGATGTTCTAAGGGAACAATGGATTGAACCCGTTGAGACAGAAATAGGCGTACCTTTATTCTTAAAGAACTTAAGAACCCGCCTGGAAAGAACCTCCCGGTTCGCAGGCGAAAGTCTACAGGAGAGTCAACAAAAGCAAAAACGATACTATGATAGGCATGCCAGACCCCGGCAATTAAAGGTCGGAGAAAAGGTGATGGTCTTGATATCGGGCGCCACTTCTAAGTTTGAAGCCCGGTGGAAGGGGCCTCATACAGTAGTTAAGCCTATAGGATCAACCTCCTACTTGGTCCAGGATGAAAAAGGACATACACAAGTATATCATGTCAATATTCTTCGACCCTGGCATGAACGGTCAGTTTTGCTGGCTTCTACTGAGAACATATTCCACCCTGAGCCGATACCGGTGGACAACCGTCGAAGGAAGTACGGGACCAGTCAGCTGCAGAAGAGCGCGGTATCGCGTATTACGTGCTGTGTAAAAGAAACTTCACCAGCCCGTAATATTTTAAGAAGGGGGATGTGTGATGCAGCAGACCAGCAGGGAATAGAAGAAAATGTTTTAAAAGCGAAAAAAGGCATGCACAAGCTGCAGTATTCTAAGGAACCTGGTAGGGGGAGTAAGAGGGACCTCCGGAAGACTGAGGATCCACGCCCCACAGGGTGTGACCTAAAGCTAGCCAGCCTCCAATCCAGGAGGGCAGGAACTCCTTTTAAAGAAAGTCTGGAAGACTGGAAAGGGAGAAGTGGCGGTAAAGAGGAAGGTGGCTGTAGAAGCAGAAGTGTCTGTAAAGCCAGAAGCAGCAGAGAAGGCAGTAGAGAAGTTGCAGAGCCTTCAGAAGCCGGAGAAGTAGCAGAAACTGCAGATGCTGGAGAAACTGCAGAAGCTACAGACGCTGCTGGAGTGCAGGAAAGAGGTACAGGCCAGGGAGACCTGAAAGGACAGGGAATACAGAAGGGTCCAGGAGATTCAGGAACGAAAAAGCCGTACTGTGACTGCTGTGTGAAAATCCCAAGCCATATTGCAGGAGCAAGGCAGTATCTCACCAGGAGTAGGCCTCAAGCCTCGTCCCAAGGAAAGAAGCCAGAGTTACAAGATAACCCATACTTTGTTGGAAACAGCCTTCAGAGGGCTAGCGTATGGAGAGGACAAGAAACAGAAGCTCCCTGTTCGTGTCCCACTTCTCAGGAGACAAGGTATGCAAAGCTTTTATCAAATAAGAAACTTTTAAATAAGCAAGGTTTGCAGGAAGCAAATGTAAAACCGTTGAAGAGAGAAGGATATTCACACTATAGAACAGCTCATGACCGACGCCCCACGCTGAACCCCAAGCACTGGGAGCTCATACAGCGTTTGTGTGAAAAACCTGATTATAACTTGCCAGGAACCATTAACTTTGGTTCAGATACGCTTGAGCAAGAACCGATGCAAGTGGAAGTGGTAGAGTCCCTTTCAGAGGAAGAAATGGATTGTAGCTATTGTACCACTGGAAGCTTGGAATCCCTGTGTAGCAAGTGAGCAGCAAACTTGTGAAATTAGAAACGCTTGTTTTTGTATCCTCTGTGAAGAAAACAGTTTTGCTTTTGAACCTGAGTTGTACCTTTTCTTTCTAACCTATTTTTATTTTTTTTTTATTTAGCATACATTTATAACCCGCAACTTCCAGAGTTCAGTTGCGGTTTACAATAAAACAACAATCCACAAAGCAAAAGCTTAGTTTTACATTGAACATTTTGTAACAATAAAAGTAAATGTAAACAGCATGAACTTATGCATAATAACAAAATTGGCTGGTAAATTATATACAATAAACTATATACAAATATATGTTGTGGGTACTTTAGAATTGAATCATGGTGTTTTTATAATAGTGTATTGTCTGTTAAGTTGTTGGAAATAGTATTGTAAGCACATTTCTTTTGTTGTTTGAATCTGATCCGTTTGAACCTTTTGCAATACAAGGGAAATAAAGCCTTATTTTTCCCTCCACTCGAAGACCTCTGTTCTCTGGGTATTTGGTAATAAGGACGCTACCCAGGCTATACATCCCTGGGCCCTAGAAAATACATACCAAACCCAATCTTATTTATATTTATGTCCAACCTGCCTTGGCGCCCCTTAACCACCAGGGTGGCGTTGTGACAATGCGTGGTTCCCTTCCCGCCTAAAGGTGCCATCTTACCTCAGTCTCTTTTTTTTCCGAGAAGCCCACCGGACATGTGTCCTGTTCTGGATAAAAGTGATATTTCTTCGGCGATTTTTCGTTATTTTTCTCCGTTTCGATACCGGTTCCCCTCCCACCGGGTTCGGTACACCGGTATCGAGCCCGCTTATTTCTTTTTCGGTTTTTGCCCTTTATGGCTGGCGTTCGCGTCCCTTTTTTCCTGGAAGGCCAGTCTTTTGACCTCGCAGGGGCTCTTTTTTCCCCGATGGCTTCCAGTGGTTTCAAAAAGTGTGATCGGTGAAAGAAACGTATGTCTCTCACCAACACACACGACTGCTGTCTTCGCTGCCTCGGCCCTGACCACGACCCCAAGTCATGTGTGCCATGTGGGAAGATGTCTTCCAAGGCACTCAAAAGTCGACAGCATCAGAAGGAGAGGTTTTTCTCGGACTCTGCCTCCGGCCGGGCCCGGACCTCGTCGGAGGCCTCGACATCTTGGGATTCTGATCCCGAGCGCCGTCGAAGCTCCTTGCACAGGGGGTCCCCTGACCGGGAACGCAAGAGAAAGAAGCGGCTCGCGAGGGCGGCGTCAGAAGAGGTCCCTGGTCCCTCGAGGGCCAGGTCTAAGACCCCCGACCGCCGTCCCGGGCCCGTGAACCAAGAGAAAACTGCCAAAGTTCCTCGCGTGGAGCCGGAGTCTGCTGGACACGTAAGCCCCGTAGTCCTCGTGGACTCTCCTCCCAGAGAGACAACGTCAGGCCCGGCGCCGCCGGGGCCCGAGTCGGTGGCTGCTGCGTCTCCCGAGCTGAGTCTCAGGATGACAGCCTTGGAGTGCAGATTGTCTGCCTTCATGGAGCAGCAGCAGGCACTGATGGCCAGCCTGTCTGGTGCATCTGCCCCGACTACCGGGACGTCGACTCGAAGTCAACCCCTGAGACCGAGCCGATACTCGAGACCCTCGTGGCTCAAAGTCGTCCTCGGTCGAGGTCTCCCTCGACCTCCCATTCGGGACCGAGGGTGTCAACGCCGGTGCCCCCGGCGTCGGGGCGGGTGCCTCAGGGCCCTGCGGGGTCGGACCCTGACTCCTCCTCGGATGAGTCCGCCTGGGAGACGGAGGACGAGGAGTCTCCCGATACTTTTAAGACTCGGTGCATCCCGTCGGACTCACTGCAGTCTGAGCCCCGGAGTAGATCCCCTACGGAGGACACTAGGTTCTCGGAGTTCGTCTGGGATATGGCCGGTGCCTTGGCTATCCCTGCCAATCCCGAGGAAGAGCCTCGAGCCGAGGAGCTCGATGCTCTACAGTATGTCTCTCCTCCGAAGGAGGCCTTTACTGTCCCGGTTCCTCCGATGCTGGAACGGCTCCTCTTCCGGATGTGGGAGGCACCGGCCTCAGCGCCAGTTTTGAGCAAGCGAGTCGATTCCATCTATCGACTCCGCAAAAGCCCTGGTTTCCAGAAAGCACAGCTACCACACCATTCCATGGTTGTGGAATCGGCCATGCATCGTCTGAAGAGCCAGAAGATGCACTCTGCGGTGCCCCCCTGGCAGGGAGGCCCGCAACCTCGATGGCGTCGGTAGAAAGTGCTTCCAGGGGTCTATGCTTGCTTGCCATGTCCAGTCTTACCAGCTGTACATGGGCATGTACTTGCGAGACCTTGCCAAGGAATTGGCCGGATTCTCTGCTGGTCTCTCCGGGGAACCCTTGCAGAGATTTAAGACCTTGTCCTCGGGGATTCGGGAATGATCGAAGTTCATTTCCTGCGCCGCCTACGATGGCTTCGAGGCTTCGGCCCAAGTTGCGGCTGCCGGCATCGCGGCTCGACGCCAGGCGTGGCTGCAGTCATCGGACCTCGAGCCATGGGTTCAGGACAAGTTGGTCGATGTCCCCTGCCGAGGTGAGAACCTTCACATAAAAAGAAGGGCTCGGGTAAAAAGTCCTTTTACCCGAGGAAGGGCACTGCCTACAAACAGTACCCTCAGTATCAGGCTGCCCAAGCTGCCCCCCAGGGTCAGCAAGCCAAGGGCCAGGGTAATGGGCCCCGTAGGCAGAGGAACCCCAAGCCTTCTGCCCCTGCTTCCACTCAGCAGGGTGGGGGTTTTTGACTCCTTGAGCGTAGCCACTCCGTCCCTGCTTTCCCAGCCCTGCACAGGCGGTCGCCTTGTACTCTTTGCCCACCAGTGGCCTCTCATTATCACCGACAGTTGGGTGCTGGACCTAGTCCAAAAGGCTATGCCCTGCATTTTCATCAACTGCCTCCTCCTTACTTCTCAGGGGAGCCCTTGAGGCCTCCCCTGCACACAGACCTTCTCCTTCGAGAGCTCCAAGGTCTGTTGGTGGACAGGGCGGTGCAGCCTGTGCCTCCCCACTTGCAAGGTCACGGATTCTACTCCAGATATTTCCTGGTACCCAAAAGGACCGGTGGCCTTCGACCCATTCTGGACCTCAGGAACCTCAACAAGTTCCTAGAGAAAGAAAAGTTCAAGATGCTTACTCTTGGAACACTTCTGCCCTACCTCCAGCAGGGAGATTGGCTATGCTCCTTAGATCTAAAGGATGCGTACACTCACATCCTCATTCATCCAGACCACAGAAAGTACCTCAGGTTCATTGTGGGAGGAAACCATTATCAGTACAGAGTACTACCTTTTGGCCTGACCTCCACTCCCAGGGTCTTTACCAAGTGCCTGGCAGTGGTTGCGGCCTACCTGAGAAATCAAGGCATCTTTGTCTTTCCCTATCTGGACGACTGGCTCATCAAGGGTCAGACGTCCCTGGAGGCCAGACAAGCCACCCTCAGAACCATTGCTCTGCTTCAAAACGTGGGCTTTGTCATAAACTTCGCAAAGTCCACTTTGCTCCCCTCCCAGAACTTGGAGTTCATAGGGGCAAGGTTGGATTCTCAACTGGCAAAGGCATTCTTGCCAGAAGACAGGGCTCAAAGACTGATGGACGTGGCCAAACAGTTTCTAAACAGGTCCCTGGTCTCCGCCAGACTCTGCCTCAGGCTTCTGGGCCACATGGCTTCGACAGTGCATGTGACTTCCAATGCCAGGCTCCATATGAGGCCTGCACAGTGGTGCCTTCGGACTCAGTGGTCTCAGGCCAGAGGCCGCCTACGAGACAGGATAAGGGTGTCCAGACCCCTTTTGGCCTCCCTCAGCTGGTGGCTACATCCACCCAATCTGCTGAAGGGGGATGCCCTTCCAAATGCCAGAATACTCGGTGGTCCTCACCACCGACGCCTCTCTGCAGGGCTGGGGTGCTCATTGTCTGGACAAGTGCACTCAAGGCCTCTGGTCTCCCTGGGAGGCAGCCCAACAGATCAATCTCCTAGAACTTCGAGCTATCCGCTTAGCTCTCAAGGCTTTTTCTCCTGCCCTAGCTCACCGCTCAGTCTTGATTCAAACAGACAACCAGGTAGCCATGCTTTATGTGAACAAACAGGGCGGGACTGGGTCAGAGCTCCTTTGTCGGGAGACTCAAGACCTTTGTTCTTTGCCCTAAAGCACAACATGCTTCTCAAGGCGGTGTACCTTCCAGGCCAGGAGAACTGCCTGGCCGACCAGTTGAGCAGAATTCTGCAGCCCCACAAGTGGCAGCTGCATCCCTTGGTCGTTCAGAAGATCTTCCTGAAGTGTGGTCTCCCTTGGATAGATCTCTTTGCCAGTCCGCTGAACAAGCAACTTCCCAAGTTCTGCTCCAGGCAACCGCATCCTTTGAGGATAGCACCAGAGGCTTTTCTGATGTCCTGGTCTCAGGGCCTCCTGTATGCGTTTCCTCCCACGCCCTTGGTGGCTCGAACTCTTTTCAAGACTCTTCAGGACAAGGCCTCGGTCCTGCTGGTAGCTCCCAGGTGGCCGAGGCAGCCTTGGTTTCCACTTCTGCTTCAACTGGCAGTGGATTCCCCACTACCTCTGGGGTTGCAGCCCGACCTTCTCTCACAGGAGCAGGGTTCCCTTCTGCACCCCAATCTCAAAGCTCTCAATTTGATGGCCTGGAGGCTGCAAGGGTAGTTTTGGCTCCCTGGGGCCTGCCTCAGGAAGTTGAGGAGGTTGTCCTAGCCTCTAGGAAACAGTCCACTAGGAAAACCTATGCCCTCAAATGGAAGAGGTTTTCTGTGTGGTGTCAGCTTCGTACAGAGGATCCTTTCTCCTGTACTGTACCAGTAGTGCTTCAGTACTTACTGCACTTATCAAATCAGGGACTTAAGTCCAATTCTGTTCGGGTCCACATTTCAGCTCTAGCAGCTCACCACTCACTGGTGGAGGGACATTCTCTGCCAGGTCATCCCTTGGTGTCCCGCTTTCTCAGGGGCTTGCTTTTGCTCAAGCCCCCCATCCGTCCTCCTGCTCCTGAGTGGGAGCTGAATGTGGTCTTGCAGCATCTGACTCGCCCACCCTTTGAGCCGATGGCTACTTGCCCTTTCCTGGAAGACTCTCTTCCTGATAGCCCTCACCTCAGCTAGGCGAGTGAGTGAGCTTCAGGCCCTGGTCTGTGATAAACCTTACACCAGGATTTATAGGAACAGGGTAGTCCTTAGGACTCATCCAAATTTCCTCCCTAAAGTTGTCTCCTCTTTCCACCTCAACCAGGAGGTGGTTCTTCCAACATTTTTCCCTAGGCCTCATGCTAGCCAGGCTGAAGCAGTCCTGCATACCCTGGACTGTAGGAGGGCCTTATCCTTCTACCTTGACCGTACACAGGGACATAGAAGGGCTACTCAGCTCTTCGTCTCCTTTGACCCCAATAAGTTGGGGTTGGCTGTGTCCAAGCGTACCTTGTCCATCTGGGTGGCTGACTGTATCACCTGGGCTTACAAGGTGGCTGACCTTCTTTTTCCTGGTAGGGTCACGGCCCATCATGTCGGGGCAATGGCAGCATTGCTAGGAAAGGGGAAGTGCTACTGATAGGAGATTTCAATATGCCAGATGTTGATTGGCACATTCCTGCTGCAGTATCATCTAGAAGTAAGGAGATCCTGGATTCTCTACAGGGAGAACTATTCAGGCAATTGGTAACAGACCCCACACGTGAAGGGGCCATACTGGACTTGGTGCTTACCAATGGTGAAAGTGTTTCTGATGTTGTAGTGGGAGATCATTTTGCATCCAGTGATCACCAGATGGTGTGGTTCAGTATTAGGACTAGGGCTGTTAGAATCCATTCAAAGGCGAGGATCTTAGACTTTAGGAAGACTAACTTTGCGAAGATGGGCCAATACCTCAGGGAGTCATTAGTGGGATGGGAACAGCTGAGGGATGTAGAAAAACAGTGGGAAAAACTGAAAGGGGATATTTTAAGGGCAACCAACCTTTTTGTTAAAATGGTAAATAAAGGTAAAAGGAAAAGGAGACCGCTATGGTTTTCAAAAGAAGTAGCTGATAAAGTGAAGAAAAAGAGGGAGACCTTCATGAAATACAAGAGATCACAGAGAGAGTAAGACAGGCATCTGTGTTTGGAAAAACTTAGAGAAGCTAGCAAAGTAGTCATGAAGGCAAAGATTCAAAAGGAGGAGGAAATAGCCAATGCAATAAAATGGGGGGATAAGACATTTTTCAGATATATTAGTGAGAAGAGGAAGGGCAAAAGTGGTATTGTCAGACTCAAGGGTGCAGGGGAGGAATATGTAGAAGCTGATAAGGATAAAGCGGAATTGCTTAACAAATATTTTTGTTCTGTGTTCACAGATGAAGAACCAGGAGCAGGACCTCAGAAAACACCCACAAATAGGAACAGAAGCAAAGGACATCTTGAACAATTTTCAAAAGACTGTGTTCGTGAGAAACTATCTCAACTTAAAGTAGACAAAGCGATGGGACCGGATGGGATACACCCGAGAATACTGAGGGAACTTTGGGATGTTCTAGCAGCTCCACTGACTGACCTTTTCTTTTTTTTTTTTCTTTTTTTTTTTTAAATATTTTATTTATGAAGATACTTTTTACAGAGTCATAATAGATAAACAAATTACAACCAATAATACAGCAAAATAAAGGAAGAATATAAACCGAGACAGGTAATCATCATTAAACTTCCAAACCACGTCTCGGGGAGAGTCTAATCAAACCATGAAATTGTAGTAAGAAAATCAAGGCTCAACCACAAGGGCTGCAGCCAACCTAGCCAGGCGAGTTTCCTCACTGCTAACCTGTTATTCAGGATACACTATGGACCTTTTCCCGCTCAACTAACCAGTTCTCTAAATCAGATGAAGAATAAAAGACAAATTTATCATAACGCTCCCCCTGACTGACCTTTTCAATGCTTCGTTGGAGTCGGGAGTGGTGCCAAAGGACTGGAGAGAGGCTCATGTGGTGCCTTTACACAAAAGCGGAAGTAAGGATGTGGTTGAAAACTACAGCTCGGTTAGTTTAACTTCAGTGGTGAGTATATTATTGGAAACGCTGCTGAAAGAGAAAATAGTGAGGTTTCTGGAGTCCAGCGGATTACAGTATCCGAGGCAGCATGGATTCACCAGAGGCAGGTCTTGTCAGACAAATCTGATTGAGTTCTTTGATTGGGTGACCAGGGAGTTAGACCGAGGGAGAGCCCTAGATGTGGTGTATTTAGATTTCAGTAAAGCCTTTGACACTGTTCCTCACAGGCGACTTATAAACAAACTGAGCACCCTAGGGATGGACCCTAAAGTTACTGCTTGGGTTAGAAATTGGTTGGGTGGTAGGCGACAAAGAGTACAAGTAAATGGAGCTCACTCTGAGGAGAAGGATGTTATCAGTGGTGTGCCCCAGGGATCTGTCCTTGGTCCGATTCTTTTTAACATCTTTGTTAGTGATATAGCGGAAGGGCTTTCAGGTAAGGTTTGCCTCTTTGCGGATGATACCAAAATCTGCAATAGAGTAGACACCCAGGAAGGTGTAGATAACATGAGGAGGGATCTAGCTAAACCTGAAGAATGGTCTAGAATTTGGCAACTGGGATTTAATGTTAAAAAAATGTAAGGTCATGCATTTGGGCTGCAGCAATCCAAGGGAGCAATATAGTATAGGGGGTGAAGTACTTTTGTCCACTAAAGAAGAGCGGGACCTAGGTGTGGTTGTGTCTGATGATCTTAAAGTAGCTAAACAGGTAGAAAAGGCGACGGCAAAAGCTAGAAGGATGCTTGGGTGCATACGGAGAGGAATGGCTAGCAGAAAAAAGGAGGTGATAATGCCTCTGTATAAGTCTTGGTGCAACCTCATTTGGAGTATAGTGTGCAATTCTGGAGACCGCACCTTCAAAAGGATGTGAACAGGATAGAGTCGGTGCAGAGAGTGACTACTAAAATGATTAGTGGTCTTCATTATAAAGCATATGAGGACAGACTTAAGGATCTTAATATGTACACCTTAGAGGAAAGGCAGGATAGAGGTGATATGATTGAGATGTTTAAATACCTCCGTGGCATGAATGTTCAGGGAGAGATCCTTTCAATTGAAAGCAAGTTCTGCTACGAGGGGACATGGGATGATGGTGACGGGAGATAGATTCAGGAGTGATATGCGGAAATATTTCTTTACGGAAAGAGTAGTGGATCCGTGGAATAGTCTCCCAGTGGAGGTGGTAGAGATGAGGACAGTAACTGAATTCAAAAAAGCATGGGACAAACACAGAGGAACTCTAAAGGTAAAAAGGGGACTGTTGTAGTTGTTGTTATGGAAGGACAGACTAGATAGGCCATGTGGTCTTTTTCTGTCATCATATTTCTGTGTTTCTATTTTACTTCATTTTTAATGTCAAGAATGGATCCATTAATGATTATGTTGGGTAGTATGTAATTTTGGTTTCTAGATATTATTAGTGCTTCTGTTTTTTTATAGTTTGTTTAATCCATGTGTTTTGAGCCAAGTATCGACTTCTGTGAAGCATGATATTATGGGATCAATGGTGTGCGTTACTACATCAAAAAGCATGTATAGCATTATGTCGTCGGCGTAGATGGCAAAATCTATTTTGAATTTTCTTATTAGATTGCAAATGGGCTGTATGTAAACATTGAATAGAAGGGCTGATAGTGTTGATCCTTGAGGAAGTCCTGTAGTTTGGGTTTAAGTGTCTGAGAATTTTTTGTCTATGTTGACTTGTTGTGTTCTGTCTGTTAGGTATGATGAGAACCATTGGAGGGTGGTTCCATTTAGGCCAATTTGTAAGAGTCTTTGTAGAAGCAGTGTATGTATGACTGAATCAAAGGCTGCCACGATGTTTATAAATATTAATATGAATGCTTGGCTGGGGTTGTTTATTCCTTTTATTAATTTGTTGTTTAGGATTAGCATTAGGTTCTCCAGGACCAAGCAGGAAGTCAGTCCTCACATATGGGTGACGTCGGCGCCGACGGAGCCCTCGCGGAGAAATTTTCCCCAGCTTTCAAAGAAAGCCTTTGGGAATTGCAGCGCGCATGCGCGGTCTCCTTCCCGCCCAAGGGTGCCATCTTAGCCAGTCTTCTTTTTTCCGCGGAGCCCTACAGACGTACCCGTCGTGTCCCCGCTGAAAAAGTTGATTTTAGTGATTTATTTCTCTTTTTTCCTTCGACCGGTCTTTTTCCTGCCCGGACTCGCGACGCCGTTGCGAGTCCTTCTCTTATTTTTCGGTTTTTCTGATTTTGGTCAGTTTCGTTTTTCGGTTTTTCGCTGGCAGCCCGGTCCTTTGACCTTGCAGGGGCCCTTTTTCCCCCGATGGCTGCCAGTGGTTTCAAGCGGTGTGTTCAGTGTGACAGAAATATGTCACTCACTGACACACACGATAATTGCCTCCGCTGCCTGGGCCCGGATCACGAAGAACTGATCTGTGGGGCCTGCGGCAAAATGTCCTCCAAAGCGTTAAGGAGTCGGCGGCACCAGCGGGAACGAATCTTCGCTGACCCCGGCCGTACCCAGACCTCGTCGGAGGCCTCGGCGTCCAGAGGTTCCAGCTCTGACCATCGCCGAAGTTCCTCCGACAGGGGTTCTCCCTCCGGGGACCATCGACAGAAGGTAAAACCCGCGAGGGCGGCGCCGGTGGACGCTCCTGGCTCCGCGAGGGCCAGGTCGCATAGCCCCGATAGCCGTCCCGGGTCTTTGGAGAAGGAGCACCTCCCGAAGCGACCTCGTCTGGAGTCGGTGTTGCCTGCTCGGGTAAGTCCTGTAGTCCTCCTGGACTCGCCTCCGAGAGGTCCGACGTCGGGCCCGACGCCGTCGGGGCCCGAGTCGGGGGCTGCTGGGTCACCTGAGGTCGGACTCAGGTTGACGGCCTTGGAGAGCAGACTATCTGCCTTCATGGACCAGCAGCGGGCACTGATCGCTAGCCTCGCTGGCGCCACTGCCCCGACCGCCGGGACGTCGACGTCTAAGTCGACCCCGGAGACCGAGCCGATCCTCGAGTCCATGCGAACTCGAGTCGATCCTCGGTCGAGGTCACCCTCGGCCTCCCGTTCGGGACCGAGGTCGTCGACGCCGACTCCCTCGGTGTTGGGGCGGCTGACGCCTCCGCCTGCCCGAGCCGACCCCACCGATTCCTCCTCGGAGTCGGCCTGGGAGTCTGAAGAGGAAGAGTCACCTGCTTCGTTTCGGACTCGGTGTTTCCCCTCGTACTCCCCTGAGTCCGAACCTCGGAAGCAGTCCCCTCCGGAGGATGCCCGGTTCTCGGACTTCGTCAGGGATATGGCCAAGGCTTTGGCCTTCCCTGCGGATCCCGAGGAGGAGCCTCGAGCCGAAGAGCTCGACGCCCTTCAGTATGACTCTCCCGCCAGGGAACACTTTACTGTACCGGTTCCTCCCATGCTGGAACGACTACTCTTCCGCATGTGGGAGAGTCCGGCATCGTCGCCGGTATTAAGCAAGCGGGTCGATTCCATCTATCGAGTCCGCAAGAGTCCTGGCTTTCAAAAAGCACAGCTGCCGCACCATTCCATGGTAGTGGAATTGGCCATGCATAGGCTTAAGAGCCAAAAGATGCACTCCTCGGTGCCTCCTGGCAGGGAGGCCCGTAACCTGGATGGCCTTGGTAAGAAGTGTTTCCAGGGCTCTATGCTTGCTTGTCGTGTCCAGACCTACCAGCTCTACATGGGCATGTATCTCCGAGACCTGGCTAAAGAGATAGCCGGATTCTCCGCTGGGCTGTCCGAGGAACCTTTGCGGAGGTTCCTGGCCTTGACAACTGGTATTCGGGAATGCTCCAAATTCATGTCCCGAGCAGCCTATGATGGCTTTGAAGCATCGGCTCGAGTGGCCGCAGCCGGCATCGGTGCCCGCCGACAGGCTTGGCTTCAGTCGTCTGACCTTGAACCCTGGGTGCAGGACAAGTTGGTCGATGTCCCCTGCCGAGGTGAGAACCTCTTTGGCAAGCCCATGGCTGAAAAGGCTGCACAAATCGAGACGGAGACTCTCACCAGGACTAGGCTTTCTAGGAAGACCTCCGCCCCTTCCCAGAAAAAGAAGGGCTCGGGAAAGAAGTCCTTTTACCCGAGAAAGGCGGCTGCCTATAAACACTACCCTCAATATCAGGCCTCCGCAGCTCCCCAACAGGGCCAGCAGGCCAAGGGACGGGGTAACGGGTCCCGTAGGCAGCAAGTCCCCAAGCCTGCGCCACCAGCCCCTGCTCAGCAGGGTGGGGGTTTTTGACTTCATCAGCATAGCCTCTCCCCCTCAGCTGGCTCCTCCCAGCACCGGAGGCCGGCTGGTTCACTTCGCCCACAGGTGGTCCAACATCACTTCAGATGCCTGGGTGCTTCAAGTCGTAAGAGAAGGCTATCTTCTCCACTTCCACCAGGTCCCTCCCTCTTATTTTCCGGGAGAACCTCCACGACTCCCTCTGCACAGGGACTTACTCCTTCAGGAGTTAGCAAGTCTTCTTCAGGAACAGGCTGTGGAACCGGTGCCCCACCACCTGAGAGGTCAAGGCTTTTATTCCAGGTATTTCCTAATACCAAAAAGGACAGGAGGCCTCAGACCCATCCTGGACTTGCGCAACCTCAACAAGTTCCTCGTGCGGGAAAAGTTCAAGATGCTTACCCTTGGAATCCTTCTGCCCTACCTCCAGCAGGGAGATTGGCTATGCTCCTTGGATCTAAAGGATGCCTACACGCACATCCTCATCCACCCAAGCCACCGCCAATACCTAAGGTTTGTGGTGGCAGGAAATCATTACCAGTACAGAGTACTGCCCTTTGGCCTATCCTCCGCACCGCGAGTCTTCACAAAATGTCTCGCGGTGGTGGCGGCGGCCTATCTCAGGCTTCACGGCCTCTATGTCTTTCCGTACCTCGACGACTGGCTCATCCGAGCATCGTCCTCTCCGGAAGTCACCAATGCCACACACCGCACGGTGACTCTTCTGCAGTACTTGGGTTTTGTCATAAACTTCGCAAAGTCCACTTTGCTCCCCTCACAGGATCTCGAGTTCATCGGCGCAAGACTGCACACTCCTCAGGCACGAGCTTTCCTGCCTCTCGACAGGGCTCAACGGCTCATGGACCTAGCCGGCCGTTTTCGCAGCCAGTCCCTGGTCTCAGCCAGGCGCTTCCTGAGACTACTCGGCCATATGGCTTCCACCGTCCACGTGACCCCCAATGCCCGCCTGAATATGCGGCCTGCTCAATGGTGCCTTCGCAAGCAGTGGCAACAAGCCACCGGCGGACTAGCCGACTTAGTGCGCGTCTCCGGGCCGCTGGCCTCTTCTCTACAGTGGTAGCTTCATCGGCCGAACCTGGTGCTCGGAATGCCTTTTCAGTCACCTCAGTCGGCTCAAGTGCTGACGACCGATGCTTCCCTCCTGGGTTGGGGAGCACATTGCCAAGGGGCATGTACTCAAGGTCTCTGGACCTCGTGGGAGTCTGCTCAGCAGATCAACTTCCTGGAGCTCAGAGCAATCCGTCTGGCTCTCAAGGCTTTCTCCCACCTGACTTCTCACCAGTCCGTCCTTGTCCAGACGGACAATCAAGTTGCCATGTTCTACGTGAACAAACAGGGGGCACGGGCTCCTTCCTTCTCTGCCGAGAAGCTCAGAAGCTCTGCTCTTGGGCCGTCAGTCACGGCATTCTTCTCAAGGCAGTTTATCTCCCAGGCCAAGAAAATTGCCTGGCGGACAAACTCAGCAGGATCCTCCAGCCGCACGAGTGGCGTCTGGATCCCTTGGTAGTTCAGAAACTTTTTCTGAAGTGGGGACTCCCCACGATGGATCTCTTTGCCAGTCCTCTCAACCGGCAACTTCCTCGCTTCTGCTCTCGTCAGCCACATCCCCTTCGAGTAGCGGCAGATGCTTTTCTACTCTCATGGTCGGAGAGCCTTCTGTATGCTTTTCCTCCCATCCCGCTAGTCTCTCGAACTCTTTTCAAGGTTCTCCGTGACAAAGCTTCCATGATCCTGGTGGCTCCTCGCTGGCCCAGACAGCCGTGGTTTCCACTCCTGCTGCAATTAGCGGTAGAGGATCCGTTCCCTCTGGGGTTTCAACTGGATCTCCTAACACAGGATCAGGGGTCCCTGCTACACCCCAACCTCAGATCTCTCAATCTAATGGCCTGGCTGCTGAAAGGGTAGTCCTTGCTCCCCTTCTACTGCCGGCAGAGGTGGAAGAGGTCATCCTAGCTTCTCGGCGACCTTCTACCCGCAAATGCTACGCCCTTAAATGGCGTCGCTTTTCCATTTGGTGTGCCCAGCAGTCTCAGGATCCCTTCTCCTGCTCGGTGTCGGTGATCTTGCAGTACTTGCTCTACCTCTCTAATCTGGGACTTAAGTCCAACTCCGTCAAAGTTCACCTCAGTGCCCTTTCAGCACATCATGTGCCAGTGGACGGCAGACCTTTTTCCAGCGACCCTCTCGTAGCGAGGTTTCTCCGAGGTCTCCTTCTACTTAAACCACCTCTGCGCCCGCCAGCTCCTGACTGGGATCTGAATGTGGTTTTACAGCGGATCACCTGTCCGCCTTTTGAACCTATGGCTACCTGTTCTCTCCGTTTCCTTTCTTGGAAAACTTTATTCCTGATAGCCCTCACTTCCGCTAGACGCGTAAGTGAATTGCAGGCCCTCGTGTCTGATCCCCCTTACACTCGGTTCTACAAAAATAGGGTAGTCCTATGGACTCACCCAAAATTTCTTCCAAAAGTGGTCTCCCCTTTTCACATCAATCAGGAGGTGGTACTTCCGACCTTCTTTCCCAGGCCACACTCCAGCCGAGCTGAAATGGTCCTACATACCCTGGACTGTAGAAGGGCATTGAACTTCTACCTTGACCGTACGCGGGAGCACCGTAAAGCTGCTCAGCTTTTTGTGTCTTTTGACCCCAATAAATTGGGGCTCCCGGTCTCCAAGCGTACTCTGTCCATCTGGGTTGCTGACTGTATCGCTTGGGCTTATGGGGCAGCCGGACTCTCGTTAGAAAGTCGAGTCACGGCTCATTGTGTTCGGGCGAAGGCTACGTCAGTGGCTTACCTCCGCTCTGTTCCGCTGGCAGACATCTGCCGGGCCGCTACTTGGTCTTCGAGCCAGACTTTTGCGGTCCATTACTGTCTCGAGAGGGAGTCCCACAGGGACAGTGCTTTCGGACAGGCAGTCCTCCAAAATCTCTTCGAGGTTTGAGCAACTCCTACCCTCCATCCCGGATGGGGGCTACCGGTGGGTAATAATTCAGTGAAGATTCCTTCCTTCTGTGCCGCTGAGCTAGAGGGAGCTCATTTTTTTGCTTAGGGTCTCCGGTAGCCTTAAGCTTGGGAGTCTCATATGTGAGGACTGACTTCCTGCTTGGTCCTGGAGAAAGCGTAGTTACTCACCTGTAGCAGGTGTTCTCCAGGAGCAGCAGGAATCAGTCCTCACAACCCTCCCTCCTCCCCTTGGAGTTGCAATCATCTGCTTAAGTTTTTTTTTGCAAATTTTTATGCTGTCTTTTAGCTATGTCATCAGACTGGCTAAGATGGCACCCTTGGGCGGGAAGGAGACCGCGCATGCGCGCTGCAATTCCCAAAGGCTTTCTTTGAAAGCTGGGGAAAATTGCTCCGCGAGGGCTCCGTCGGCGCCGACGTCACCCATATGTGAGGACTGATTCCTGCTGCTCCTGGAGAACACCTGTTACAGGTGAGTAACTACGCTGTTTCTACACTGTGAAGAGGTCTGAATCCAAATTGGTTTGTGTCTAATCGTGCATATTGATCTATGTGATCTTGCAGTTGGATTTTAATATCTTTTTGACTTGGAAAAGAGAAAGCTGAGGGGAGATATGATAGGGGTCTATAAATTTATTAATGGAATGGAATGGGTAAACTTATATCAATTGTTTATGCCATCAAGAAGTAGAAAGACTAGGAGACCTGCAATGAAGCCACAACGTAACCCATTTAAGACTCTGGCGAGGCCCTCAGGCGCGGGCGCACCTTTGGCGTGCTGGCTCTTTATGTGGAGTCCCCACTGTGCAGTGATGATGGTTCTTGTGAGCAGAGCTGAACAGCCGCATGTAGCAGAGGGAGCTCTGAGCCTCTTTTAGTGCAGGAGATTTTCAAACTTACAGCTGCCGAATATGCTGGCTTGTCCTCTCAGGGGAGCTGTGGTGGATGCTGCAGTCCCCAATGTGCACCAGAGAGAAGGGGTTTCCTTCTGCACGCTACCTCTTTATGGGGAGTCCCCACTGTTCAGTGATGATGATGCTTGTGTGTTAGTCTTAAATGGGTTACGTTGTAGCTTCATTGCGTCTCTCCTAGTCTTTTTACTTCTTGATGGCGTAAACAACCGATCTAAGTTGATCCGGTCCATTCATTCATTAATTTATAGACCCCTATTTATAGACCCCTATCATATCTCCCCTCAGCTTTCTCTTTTCCAAGTCAGAAAGCTTTAAACCAATAAGCCTTTCCTCAGAGGGGTATCCTTCCATCCCGTTTACCATTTTGGTAGCTCTTCTCTGTACCTTTTCTAATTCTGCGATATCCTTTTTAAGATATGGTGACCAGAATCGCACACACTATTCAAGGTATGATCGCACCATGGACCAATAAAGAATCATAATATCCTTGGTTTTATTCTCCATCCCTTTCCTTATGATTCCTGGCATTCTGTGTGCTTTCTGGGCTGCTGCTGCACACTGGGCAGAAGGTTTCAACATATCCACGATGACACCTTAATCTTTTTCCTGGGTGGTGGTTCCTAAGATGGAACCTTGCATCATGTAACCGTGATATGGGTTGTTCTTTCTTAGGGGCATGGCTTTGCACTTGTCCACATTAAATTTCATCTGCCATTTGAATGTCCAGGCTCCCAATTTATCAAGGTGGTCTTGAAATTTTTCACAATCCTCTTGTGTTTTAACAACTTTGAATAATTTTGTGTCATCTGAAAATTTGATCACCTCACTTGTTCCCGTTTCCAGGTCATTTATGAAGATATTAAAAAGCAGCGGGCTCAGTATAGATCCCTGGGGTACTCCACTATTCAGCTTTCTCCATTGAGAAAATTGGCCATTTGGCCTTATTCTCTGCTTTCTTTCTTTTAACAAGTTCCTGATCCACAATACTACACTGCTTCCAATCCCATGACTTTTTAATTTGGCCAAGAGTTTCTCATGAGGGACCTTGTCAAAGGCTTTCTGAAAATCCAGGTACATTATATCAATCGGCTCACCTTGATCTACCTATTTATTCACTCCTTCAAAAAAATATAACAGATTAATAAGACAAGACCTTCCTTGGCTAAATCCATGTTGGCTTTCTCCCATTAAACTATGACTGTCAACATGTTCAGTAATTTTATTTTTTATAATGGTTTTTACCATTTTACCTGGTATTGATGTCAGGGTCACC
Organism: Ichthyophis bannanicus; assembly: GCA_033557465.1. Classification (NCBI taxonomy): domain Eukaryota; kingdom Metazoa; phylum Chordata; class Amphibia; order Gymnophiona; family Ichthyophiidae; genus Ichthyophis; species Ichthyophis bannanicus. The sequence continues at coordinate 1,741,900,293 of CM066031.1, read as the reverse complement.
GGTTTATAGTTTCCCGGATCCTCCCTGGAGCCCTTTTTAAAAATTAGCGTTGCTTTGGCCATGCTCCAATCTTCAGGTATTACAGATGATTTGATAGTTCACAAATTGCTAATACAAGGTCTGCATTCTCATCTGTCAGTTCTTTCAACACCCTTGGATGTATTGATCGGTTGTTTAGTCCATCAAAAAGTAGAAAGGCTAGGGGACACACAATGAAGCTACAGTGTAACCCATTTAAGAGTAATAAGAGAAAATATTTTTTCACTCAACGTGTAATCAAACTCTGGAATTTGTTACTGGAAGATGTAGTAAAAACTGTTAGTGTAGCTGGGTTTAAAAAAGGTTTGTACAAGCTCTTGGAGGAAAGATCCATAAAACATTATTAAAGAGGACCCAGGAAATCCACTGCTTACCCAGAGACAAGCATTGTGGAACCTATGTACCTTTTTGGGAACCTGCCAGGTACTAGTGACCTGGATTGGCCACTGTTGGAAACAGGGTACTGGACTTGATGGACCTTGGTCTGACCCAATATGGCATTTCTTCAGTTCATGACCTTGGTTGGCCATTGCTGGAAACAGGATGCTGGTCTTGTTTGACCATTAGTCTGACTCAGCATGGGAAATCTTATTTTAAGGTACCTCAGCAATTACCTCAGCTAGGAGAGTACAGTAAGTGAACTTCAGGCTTTAATGACATATGAGCCACACACTCAATTTCATCATCATAAGATGGTTCTCCAAATGCTTCCCAAGCTTTTGCTTAAGATAATCACACCTTTCCACCCAAACAAAGAAATATTTCTTTGCATGTTTTGTCTAAAGCCACTTTCAAATTAATGTGAGAAATCCCTACATATTTTACACTGTAAATGGGTTTTTGCTTACTATCTTTTAGGAGGTTCACACAAATTTTGAGTGTCCTTTCATCCTAATAGATTTGGCATACTAGTTGCAAAAGTAACTTTATTAAATTGGCTTTGTGCATCTAATTCTGTTATGGAGAAGTGGATGCTCCTCTCATTTCCAAAGTAAAGTGTCATCAGATTGGTGCTAATGCAGCAACAGTGGCCTTTTTAGAGTCTGCCTTGCTAGATACCATCTGCATAACAGTTGCATGTCCTCCCTTCATGCTTATAGTTTGCATTACTATTTTGGACCAAGCCTCAGATAGGGACAGTGCCTTTGATCAAACTCTACTTGTTCATTTGTCCATCTGAATTGGCAACTCTCACACTCTGCTAATGAACGACGCTTTTAAGACTGAGACAGTCGATTCTGGTTCCCATTTTTGTTAAATTTTCTAAGTTCCTTTTTTTTTTCTCAATAACCTCTTAGTTTTCTTTTAGGCCTAAGGCAGCATCATTGCCCAATTTGAGTTTGCTTAACTCCTTTTCCCAAAATTGGATAAGCCCAGTAGTGCTTTTCAAAAATGCTCTAACTGTTCCAGTACTATCTCAGTAACAGATGAATTTGACTGGTGTCTAAAATGTTTAGGCCCAGACCATGATGTCAAGTCCTGCACTTCCTGTTGCCATATAACCGCTAGAAGTAGAAAGAACCGGAACAAGCAGCAGGCTAAGCTATTTTGAACAGACTCAGCTCCTTCGGTGCACTCCTCGGAAGCGTTGACTCCTTCCAAGTCATCCTATGCTTCCAAGTCCTTATTTTCATTGAAAACTAAGAAGTATTGACTGGAGTTCCCGGAGCATAGGAACAAAAAGACATCGACATCGAGGACATCCCATTCCTTGAGATTGGCATCGGACTCTGATCGCCATCCTCCCCACTCCAATGCAGACCGTCCAGCGAAGCAATCCCAGCGGGAGGTTTCACCCTCCAAAGCCTCACAGGGGTTCAGGGATGCCCCCGGGGTTCAATCCTTGGGAGTGGTAGCCCATTTCGTAGTGTCTTGAGCTATTCCTCCGCTGGTACCAATGCTCGATGACTGCATCATCGCGATTGAAAGGAGCATTGCGGCTATCTTAGTGGCAGTTGCGCCGGCGTCCGCCACCTTGCCTCTTAAAGCATCGACATCGGTGATGCCCATAGGCTCTGCTATACAGCTCGATGCACCTCTTGTTCCTCTGACACCAACAGCTTCGCATCGATCATCGGAACTACCGATACCCCAAGCTCCGGTGCAGTCGGCTCCCCTACGATCTTTGCAGCGTGTTCTGTCTGCACAATACCGAGGTTATCGAAGCCCTGACGGAGACTATTTTGATTTTTTTTACTGGAACAGGTCGATTCCAGTGCACATCGAGATCTGCCATCAGATCTATCACCTCCTTATGAGCCTCGACTCTCACTGCCTGAGGACATGTCCTTTCAAGATTTTATTAAGGACATGGCAGCGGCACTCGATGTTTCAGTAGCCACCGAGATGGAACTGAGAGAGAAGGGAATTGATATCTTTCAGTACCCCTTGGCACCCAAAAAGCTGCAACTCCTCCCAGTGCTCAATATCCTGAAAAACTTGCTAACTAGAATGTGGGAAGCCTCCATCTCAACACCAGCTGTTAGCAAATGCCTAGATACACTTTATAGGATTCCATCATCTCCAGGGTTCCAGAAACCACAACTTCTTCATCACTCCGTGGTGGTGGAGTCTGCCATGAGGAGAATTAAGAGCCAGAAAAATCACTCCTCTGTTCCCCCAAGCAGGGAGGCCAGAACCCTTGATGCCTTTGGCAGAAAGGCTTTCCAGGAAATATGCTGGCCTCCAGAATAGATTCCTACATAAATTCCTACATGCCTTGCATGTTTCTAAGGGACATCTCTAGAGATCTAGCAGAGTTCACATCTCTACTATCCACTGATAAGCAACCAACTTATCAGGTACTAGTAGCCCATACATAGAATACTTCAAAGTTCCTAACAAGAGCTGCTTTTGATGCCTTTGAGGCCAATAGCAGGGCAGCTGCAGCTTGCATTGGAGCCAGAAGAACAGCCTGGCTCCAAGCTTCTGACCTGGAAGAGTGAGTCCAGGATAAACTGATAATTATCCCCTGTAATGGGAAAAAACCTCTTTGGACAGTGCTGGAGAGAGAAAGCAGGGGAATTAGAGATTGATGACCTCACAATGAAGCAGCTCTCAAAAAAGATAGCAGATTTTTCAAAAAATGAAATCTGCACCTAAAAAGCCCTTCTAGCCAAAGAAAAAAAAGTTCTACCCCTCTCATTCATATTCTGCCCTTCAAACACAGCAGAGGCATCAGGCTCCCAAGCAACCTAGGAAACTCAAGGTGGCAAAATCACAGCCTGCCACTATATTTCAGGCCACTCAAAATATTTGACTCTTTCCTAAAGAGCGTAGCCAGTTGTCCAATAAGTTTGCCTACCACTCCGCTAATCCCAAGTAGACTAACCCAATTTGTTCAAAGATGGGCCTTCCTCACTTCAGAACCTTAGACCCTACAATTAGTCAGCAAGGGCCTTTAGTTTCCTTTCAAGAGCCCACCACCATCATACCTCCTTACTTCATCAGGAGATCCACTCTCTATTAACTCAAGGGGAAATAGAGGAGGTTCCTCTATTGCTCCTTGAAGTTCTAGGGTTCCTCTATTGCCTCAAGAGGTTCTAGGGTTCTACTCCCGTTACTACTTAATTCCAAAGAAAATAGGAGGATACGGACCCATTTTTGGATCTCAGGAATCTCAACAAATTCCTTATCAAAGACAAGTTCAAGATGATCTCTCTAGGAACTCTTCTTCCTTATCTCCAAACAAATGATTTGCTATGCTCTTTGGATCTAAAGGATGCATATACTCACATCCTCATACATCCAAATTACAGAAAGTACCTCAGGTTTGTCTTTCAAAACCAACATTTTGAGTCCATATCGAGTCCTCCCCTTCGGACTGTCTTCAGCACCTTGGGTCTTCACAAAGTGTCTGGCTGTCATCACAGCCTACCTCAGGACCTTGGGAATCTTTCTCTTCCCTTATGTAGATGACTGGCTGATAAAGGCAGATACCACCCAGTTAATCGCAGTTGCTCTTCAGCAAACCATCCACGTCCTACAAGACATGGGATTCGTTATCAACTATCCAAAGTCATACCTAGTTCCATCTCAAAACCTAGAGTTCATAGGAGCTCAACTGGTTACCGTTCAAACTTGAGCTTTTCTCCCAGAAGACAGACATATCAGACTACTTACCCTAGCTTCTCATATCCAGCAACAGTCAACAATGACAGCTAGGGCATACTGATGTTTATTAGGCCATATGACCTCAACAGTGCATGTTGTACCCCATGCCCATCTCAACATGCGAGAGAGTCAATGGAACGTTTCACAGCAGTGGAGACAATCCTTAGATCACCTCTCCGATCTCATCACCATCTCTCCCTGGATGAAAGCCTCCCTTCTCTGTTGGACCATACCAGAGAACCTCGACGTAGGGTTACCTTTTCTAAAGTCTTTACTACACTGTGGCAATAGATGCATCAAAGCATGGTTGGGGGACTCACCTCAACGGTCTGACAACCCAGGGCCTGTGGTCTCATCCAGAGACCCGCCTGCATATCAATCTACTCGAACTCTGTGCTATCCGGGTGTTCTCTCACCACCTACTGGGCAAGATGGTCCTCATACAAACCGACAATCAGGTGGCCATATTTTATATAAACAAACAGGGAGGAACAGGCTCTCGCCCATTATGCAGAGAGGCATTAGCCATATGGACCTGAGCAATAGCCCATAAAATTCATCTACATGCAGTATATCTGCCAGGTGAGGAGAACAGACTAGCAGACAGACTGAGTCGAGTTCTCCACCCACACGAGTGGAGGTGAAACCCAATAGTAGTGCAACAATTATTCCACCTCTGGTGGGTTCCCACTACTTGATCTCTTTGCTTCTCCGGACAACATTTAGTTGCCTCATTATTGCTCCAGATTTCCATCACCTTGCAGAAAGAACTTGGATGCTTTTCTCTTACATTGGAGACAAGGCCTTCTTTATGCCTTTCCCCACGTTCCTCTCATTGCAAAGACGCTTTTCAAGCTCCGGAACGACCAGGGAGAAATGATTCTCATTGTGCTTCACTGGCCGAGACAACCAAGGTTTCCTCTTCTCCTTCAGTTAACTCAATCGCCTTCTCGGCACCTGGGGTGTTCTCCTGATCTCCTGACTCAGGAACAGGGAACCTTCCTACACCCCAACCTCCGGTCCCTCCATCTGACAGCCTGGTGGCTGAGCGCATTGTCCTCTCACATCTAGGACTTCAGGAAGATGTGCTACAAGTCTTTACAGCAACAAGTCTAAATCAAAATAAACGGAACCATCTAATTTCTCAACAAATAGGGGTGTCCTACATGGAGCGATGGGGGGAGGAGCGGTAGGTTCACCCCTAAACAAAGATATGGGGAGGGGTGAAGACATGGGGAGGGGGACACCTGCTCCTGGTGGGTGCACCCCTAAACAAAGACATGAGAAGGGGTGCACCTACTCCCAGCACCCCTAAACAAAGACATGGGAAGGGGTGCACCTACTCCTGCCATATTGCTGGGCAGACTAGATGGACCATACTGGTCTTTATCTGCCATCATTTACTATGTTACTATGTAAGTTCTACTATTTTCAGGAAAGATTCCACCAGGCATTCTTATGCCTTCAAGTGGAGAAGATTCTCTCTCTAGTGAAAGGGCCCTAGATCACTTTACATGTCCAGTTCTAGAACTTATACAATATCTCCTCCACTTGTCATCATCAGTGCGAGTACATTTATCTGCCATATTGGCATCTCACCATACTCTAGATAACTGCCAGGTGTCCCTGCACCTATTGGTCTCAAGATTCATGAGAGGTCTTCTCTTGACCAAACCACCCCTTCACCCACTGGCCACGGCATAGGATCTGAATGTTGTCTTGACACAACTGATGTGGCCTCCTTTTGAGCCTTTAGTGTCAACTACTTTAAAGTTCTTAACATGGAAAGTACTTTTGCTAGTAGCCTCAGGCTTTGGTGGACTATGCTTCATATACCAGGTTTTACCATGACAGAGTGGTCCTCCGGACATATCCTAAGTTCTTACCAAAAGTTGTTACTCCTTTTCACTTGAAACAGTCCATTTCACTACCAACTTTCTTTCCCAGACCTCAAGCTCCCTGGCTGAGGTGAAACTGCATACTCTCAATTGTAAAAGAGCGCTTGCCTTCTATATCGACCGCACCAAGGATCATTGTCAATCCTCTCAGCTGTTTGTCTCCTCTGACCAGAGTCATCTGGGGTTACCAGTTTCCAAGAGAACTCTCTCTAACTGGATTGCAAACCGCATATCCTTTGCTTACTTGCAAGCAGGTCTCTCTTTACAAAACCATGTCACAGTGCATAATGTCCATGCCATGGCTGCTAACATAGCCAACCTCCGATCTGTATCAATTTCAAACATCTGCCAGGCAGCCACATGGTCTTCACTGCACATCTTTACCGCTAACTACTGCCTGGATAAGGACTCCAGAAGTGCTGCACAAATTTAGACAACTTGCCTATTGCCCATCCAACCACCTTCCGAGGAGTGCTCCAAGCAAGCTGAGTCTTCTGGATCCCTGCTGCAACCTTTGCAGCACCGGAATCCTTTCTCCTCGTAGGGCGGTCATGTTCTAGGGAGTCCTATAAGTGAAGACTGACTTCCTGCTTGTTCTTGGAGATAGCGTAGTTCCTCATCTGTAACAGGTGATCTCCAGGAACAGCAGGAATCAGTCTTCACAACCCACCCACCTTCCGAGGCGTGCTCCAAGCAAACTGAGTCTGCTAGATCCCTGCTGCAACCTTTGTGGCACCGGAATCCTTTCTCATAGGACGGTCATGTTCTAGGGAGTCATATAAGTGAAGACTGACTTCCTTACTTGTTCCTGGAGATAGCGTAGTTACTCATCTGTAACAGGTGATCTTCAGGAACAGCAGTAATCAGTCTTCACAACCCACCTACCTCCCCTTAAGTTGTTTATCCATATTTTTTCTACATTTTCCTTTTCTCCATTATTCACCTGACTGAGGAGACCTGAAGGGAAGGCAGCCACGCATGCGTGGATGAACGCTCCCAAAAGCATTCCTATTGGATGCCGGGAAGCGTTCCCGCATCGGGCTCCATCGGTACGAACATCATCCATATATGAAGACTGATTTCCTGCTGTTCCAGGAGATTACTTGTTACCTCTGGTTTGGTAATGCTACACCCTTTGAGCAGTCTGTTGTATGGGGAAGCAGTTAAAAATATGTTAAAATAGTATCATGCCATATAATTATTTTTGTATCACCTCAAAATTGGCGTGTGGCAGTTAACTAGTGCTTTGATCAAAAGAGCATTAGAGAACAGATGCTTAGGTATGGGGAAACCAAGGTAAAATACATAGTTGAGTAATGTCTGCACTCTTACAGTAGGCATGGAAAATAGGCTGACTATGGTGTTTATCCCTATCCTTGGTTCCCTTTGTAAATTATTGTACAGGAAAATTCTTCATTTAAGTCAATTTAATGAAGAATTTTCATGTACAATAATTTATCTTGCCCTTTATTTTGCTTTGTCAGAATTCATAAGAATTGGAGAAGCTATAAAAGCAGTCAAGATATAAAAATAACATTTTTTTTTGGATAACAAAAATGTTTTTTTTTTCCACTTAGACATAAGATCCTTCACATGCTAACAAAGAATCCACCATTTACTAAAAACATGGAGTCACCCTTGTGCAATGAAGATCTGGTAGATCAACTTTGGAAATTTATGAATTCGGGTTTGTATTATTAAGATCTTTAACTTCATAATGCTTTCTTTTACTACTCTCTCTGAATTTGACATACATTTGCCGCTAAGGAGCTATAAGCTTAGGCTAAGGAAAGTTCACTCAAGATAGGCATTTTGTAATACATTTTGTATCTTCCAGTTGTATCCTTTGGGGCCATTTTTACTAACGCTTACCATGTGCTAACAGACATTAGCATGCACTAAGTGCCACATAGAACATTTTAATGCATGCTACTGCATGCTAATGTCTGTTCTCCAGGACCAAGCAGGAAGTCAGTCCTCACTTATGGGTGACGTCGGCGCCGACGGAGCCCTCGCGGAGCAATTTTCCCCAGCTTTCAAAGAAAGCCTTTGGGAATTGCAGCGCGCATGCGCGGTCGACTTCCCGCCCGAAGGTGCCATCTTAGCCAGTCTTCTTTTTTCCGCGGAGCCCTACAGACGTCCCCGTCTTGTCCCCGCGAAAAAGTTGATTTTCCTCTTTATTTTATACTTTTTTCTTTCGGTTCGACGCCGGTCGTTTTCCCGCCCGGACTCGCGACGCCGGTCTCGAGTCCTCTAACGGTTTTTCGCTTTCGTTTTCGTTTTTCCCTGGCAGCCCGGTCCTTTGACCTCGCAGGGGCCCTTTTTCCCCCGATGGCTGCCAGTGGCTTTAAGCGGTGTGGTCGGTGTGACCGAAATATGTCACTCACCGACTCACACGACCTTTGCCTCCGCTGCCTGGGCCCAGATCACGAGGAACTGATCTGTGGGCCCTGCAGCAAACTGTCCTCGAAGGCGTTGAGAAGTCGGCGGCATCAGCGCGAAAGAATCTTCGCTGACCCCAGCCGTACCCGGACCTCGTCGGAGGCCTCCCTGTCGAAAGGCTCCAGTTCGGACCGTCGACGGAGCTCCTCCGACCGGGGTTCTCCCTCCGGGGACCATCGACGGAAGGAAAAACCCGCGAGGGCGGCGTCGGTGGACGCTCCTGGCTCCGCGAGGGCCAGGTCGCATAGCCCCGACAGCCGCCCCGGGTCCTTGGAGAAGGAACACCTCCCGAAGCGACCTCGCCTGGAGTCGGAGATGCCTGCCCGGGTAAGTCCTGTTGTCCTTCTGGACTCGCCTCCGCGACAGCCGACGTCGGGCCCGACGCCGTCGGGGCCCGAGTCGGGGGCTGCTGGGTCGCCTGAGCTCGGACTCAGGTTGACGGCCTTGGAGAGCAGATTGTCTGCCTTCATGGACCAGCAGCGGGCACTGCTCGCTGGCTTCGCTGGCGTCGCTGCCCCGACCGCCGGGACGTCGACGTCCAAGTCGACCCCGGAGACCGAGCCGATCCTCGAGTCAATGAGAACTCGAGTCGATCCTCGGTCGAGGTCGCCCTCGGCCTCCCGTTCGGGACCGAGGTCGCCGACGCCGACTCCCTCGGCGTCGGGGCGACTGGCGCCGCACCCTGCCCGAGCCGACCCCACCGAGTCCTCGTCGGAGTCGGTCTGGGAGTCTGAGGAGGAAGAGTCACCTGATTCTTTCCGGACTCGGTGTGTCCCATCGGACTCTCCGGAGTCCGAGCCTCGGAAGCAGTCCCCCCCGGAGGATGCCCGGTTCTCGGACTTCGTTAGGGATATGGCCAAGGCTTTGGCCTTCCCTGCGGATCCCGAGGAGGAGCCTCGAGCCGAAGAGCTCGACGCCCTCCAGTATGACTCTCCCGCGAGGGAGCACTTTACTGTGCCGGTTCCTCCTATGCTGGAACGACTACTCTTCCGCATGTGGGAGAGTCCGGCCTCCTCGCCGGTCCTGAGCAAGCGGGTCGATTCTATCTATCGAGTCCGCAAGAGCCCTGGCTTTCAAAAGGCGCAGTTGCCACACCATTCCATGGTAGTGGAATCGGCCATGCATCGTCTTAAGAGCCAGAAGATGCACTCCTCGGTGCCTCCTGGAAGGGAGGCCCGTAACCTGGATGGCCTTGGCAAAAAGTGCTTCCAGGGCTCTATGCTCGCCTGTCGTGTCCAGACTTACCAGCTCTACATGGGCATGTATCTCAGGGATCTGGCTAAAGAGCTAGCCGGCTTCTCCGCTGGTTTGTCCGAGGAACCCTTGCGGAGGTTCCTAGCCTTGTCCACTGGTATTCGGGAATGCTCAAAGTTCATGTCCCGAGCAGCCTATGATGGCTTTGAGGCCTCGGCTCGAGTAGCCGCAGCCGGCATCGGTGCCCGCCGACAGGCTTGGCTTCAGTCGTCCGACCTTGAGCCCTGGGTACAGGACAAGTTGGTCGATGTCCCCTGCAGAGGTGAAAACCTCTTTGGCAAACCCATGGCGGAAAAGGCTGCACAAATTGAGACTGAGACTCTCACCAGGACCAGGCTTTCTAGGAAGACCTCCGCCCCTTCCCAGAAAAAGAAGGGCTCGGGAAAAAAGTCCTTTTACCCGAGGAAGGCGGCTGCCTACAAACAATACCCCCATTATCAGGCCCCTGCAGCTCCCCAACAGGGCCAGCAGGCCAAGGGACGGGGTAACGGGTCCCGTAGGCAGCAAGCCCCCAAGCCTGCACCACCAGCCCCTGCTCAGCAGGGTGGGGGTTTTTGACTCGCTCAGCATAGCCTCTCCCCCCCCGCTGGTTCCCCCCAGCACCGGAGGCCGGCTGGTTCACTTCGCCGACAGGTGGTCCAGCATCACCACAGATGCCTGGGTGCTTCAGGTCGTGCGAGAGGGCTACCTTCTCCACTTCCATCAGGTCCCTCCCTCCTATTTTCCGGGAGAGCCTCCGCGCCCCCCTCTGCACAGGGAGTTGCTCCTTCGGGAGTTAGCAGGTCTTCTGCAGGATCAGGCGGTGGAACCGGTGCCACACCACCTGAGAGGTCAGGGCTTCTATTCAAGGTATTTTCTGATACCAAAGAGAACAGGGGGCCTCAGACCCATCCTGGACTTGCGCAACCTCAACAAGTTCCTCGTGCGGGAGAAGTTCAAAATGCTTACCCTTGGAATCCTTCTGCCCTACCTCCAGCAGGGAGATTGGCTATGCTCCTTGGATCTAAAGGATGCCTACACGCACATCCTCATCCACCCAAGCCACCGACAATACCTAAGGTTTGTGGTGGCAGGAAATCATTACCAGTACAGGGTACTGCCCTTTGGCCTGTCCTCCGCACCGCGAGTCTTCACAAAATGTCTCGCGGTCGTGGCGGCCCATCTCAGGCTTCACGGCCTCTATGTCTTCCCGTACCTCGACGACTGGCTCATCAGAGCAGCATCTGCTCGGGAGGTCACCAACGCCACGCGCCGCACGGTGACTCTTCTGCAGCACTTGGGCTTTGTTATAAACTTCGCGAAGTCCACTTTGCTCCCCTCACAGGATCTCGAGTTCATCGGCGCAAGGCTGCACACTCCTCAGGTGCGAGCATACCTCCCGCTCGACAGGGCTCAGCGGCTCATGGACCTAGCCGACCGCTTTCGCAGCCAGCCCCTGGTCTCCGCCAGGCGCTTCCTGCGACTACTCGGCCATATGGCTTCCACCGTCCATGTGACCCCCAATGCCCGCCTGAATATGCGGTCTGCTCAATGGTGTCTCCGCCAGCAGTGGCGTCAAGCCTCAGGCGGCCTAGCATACCTAGTGCGCGTCTCCGAGCCGCTGATCTCGTCTCTCCGGTGGTGGCTCCGGCAGCCGAACCTCCTATTCGGAATGCCTTTCCAGTCACCTCAGCCGACCCGGGTGCTGACCACCGATGCATCCCTCCTGGGCTGGGGAGCACATTGCCAGGAGGCTCGTACTCAGGGCCTCTGGACCACGTGGGAGTCTGCTCAGCAGATCAACTTCCTGGAGCTCAGGGCGATCCGCCTGGCTCTCAAGGCCTTCTCCCACCTGACTTCTCACCAGTCCGTCCTTGTCCAGACGGACAATCAAGTTGCCATGTTCTACGTGAACAAGCAGGGGGGCACGGGCTCCTTCCTCCTCTGCCGGGAGGCACAGACGCTCTGCTCTTGGGCCGTCAGTCACGGCATTCTCCTCAAGGCAGTTTACCTCCCAGGCCAAGAAAATTGCCTGGCGGACAAACTCAGCAGGGTCCTCCAGCCGCACGAGTGGCGCCTGGATCCCTTGGTAGTTCAGAAGCTCTTCCTCAAGTGGGGCCTCCCCACGGTGGATCTCTTTGCCAGTCCTCACAACCGGCAACTTCCTCGCTTCTGCTCTCGTCAGCCACACCCCCTCCGGGTTGCGGCGGACGCTTTTCTGATCTCATGGTCGGGGAACCTCCTGTACGCTTTCCCTCCCATCCCGCTAGTCTCTCGAACTCTCTTCAAGGTTCTCCGAGACAAAGCCTTCATGATCCTGGTGGCCCCTCGCTGGCCCAGGCAACCGTGGTTTCCGCTCCTGCTGCAACTGGCGGTGGAGGATCCATTCCCTCTGGGGGTGCAACCGGATCTCCTCACTCAGGATCAGGGGTCCCTACTGCACCCCAACCTCAGGTCTCTCAACCTCATGGCCTGGCTGCTGAGAGGGTAGTCCTTGCTCCCCTTCTCCTGCCGGCGGAGGTGGAGGAGGTCGTCTTGGCTTCGCGACGGCCTTCTACCCGCAAATGCTACGCCCTTAAATGGCGTCGCTTTGCAGTCTGGTGTACCCAACAGTCTCAGGATCCCTTCTCCTGCCCGGTGTCGGTGATCTTGCAGTACTTGCTACACCTCTCTAATCTGGGACTTAAGTCCAACTCCGTCAAAGTTCACCTCAGTGCTCTTTCAGCACATCATGTGCCGGTGGACGGCAGACCTCTTTCCAGCGACCCTCTTGTAGCGAGGTTTCTCCGAGGTCTTCTTCTACTTAAACCACCTCTGCGCCCGCCAGCGCCTGACTGGGACCTGAATGTGGTTTTGCAGCGGATCACCTGTCCGCCTTTTGAACCTATGGCTACCTGTTCTCTCCGTTTTCTGTCTTGGAAAACGCTGTTCTTGGTAGCCCTCACTTCCGCTAGACGCGTAAGTGAATTGCAGGCCCTCGTGTCTGATCCCCCTTACACTAGGTTCTACAAGAATAGGGTAGTCCTACGGACTCACCCAAAATTTCTGCCTAAAGTGGTCTCCCCTTTTCACATCAATCAGGAGGTGGTACTTCCAACCTTCTTTCCCAGACCACACTCCAGCCGAGCTGAGACGGTCCTCCATACCCTGGACTGTAGAAGGGCATTGAACTTCTACCTTGACCGTACGCGGGAGCACCGTAAAGCTGCTCAGCTTTTTGTGTCTTTTGACCCCAATAAATTGGGGCTCCCGGTCTCCAAGCGTACTCTGTCCATCTGGGTTGCGGACTGTATCTCTTGGGCTTATGGGGCAGCCGGACTCTCCTTAGAAAGTCGAGTCACGGCTCATTGCGTTCGGGCGAAAGCCACGTCAGTGGCTTACCTCCGCTCTGTTCCGCTGGCAGACATCTGCCGGGCCGCTACTTGGTCTTCGAGCCAGACTTTTGCGGTCCATTACTGTCTCGAGAGGGAGTCCCGTAGGGACAGTGCTTTCGGACAGGCAGTCCTCCGTAATCTCTTTGAGGTCTGAGCAACTCCTACCCTCCATCCCGGTTGTGGGCTACCGGTGGGTGATAATTCAGCGAAGATTCTATCCTTCTGTGCTGCTGAGCTGGAGGGAGCTCATTTTTATGCTTAGGGTCTCCGGTAGCCTTGAGCTTGGGAGTCCCATAAGTGAGGACTGACTTCCTGCTTGGTCCTGGAGAAAGCGTAGTTACTCACCTGTAACAGGTGTTCTCCAGGAGCAGCAGGAATCAGTCCTCACTACCCTCCCTCCTCCCCTTGGAGTTGCAATCGTCTGCTTATGTTCTTTTTGCAAATTTTTATGCTGTCTTTTTAGCTATGTCATCTGACTGGCTAAGATGGCACCTTCGGGCGGGAAGTCGACCGCGCATGCGCGCTGCAATTCCCAAAGGCTTTCTTTGAAAGCTGGGGAAAATTGCTCCGCGAGGGCTCCGTCGGCGCCGACGTCACCCATAAGTGAGGACTGATTCCTGCTGCTCCTGGAGAACACCTGTTACAGGTGAGTAACTACGCTTTATCACTTGATGTTGTAGTTAAGTGCCGTCAAGTCGGTGTCGACTCATGGCAACCCTCTGGATAGTTGTCCTAAATTGTGTTCGATCTTCAGTCAGGTGGCTCATTGTTGATAGACTGGCACCCATAGCTGCTGTTATTGTATCAATCCATCTTATTGCTGTCCTTCCTCTTTTGCGTTGCCAAGCATGATGTTCTCTCTCACATGATAAGCTTTAGTAAACTTGGCCCCAAAGGATACAACTGGAAGACACAGAACGCATGCTAATGTCCATTAACATATGATAGGCTTTAGTGAACATAGCCCTTATTTAAGAGAGGCTGCCATGTCACTCAAAACTACCTCTATTTTGTAGATTAAAGACTAAATACATGCCTTTATATAGGACGTAGTAACTATGCAAAGCCAATTGAAATGAGAAAATGAAAGGTAAATAAGCTGTCCACTGACAAACATTGGATGTTCTGTTATTTACCTATTTGTCATTACTTGTGCCTAACTATATTCCAGACTTTGAATAGCTCTTTCTACATTAGTATTGTATTTTATGGTATTGGACTTTGAGGCTCTCTGTTCATTTCTGCGTTATTTATTTTTGGTAGGTTTGCAACCATTCTTGAGGGTAGTGTGAAGGGTTGTTGTTAGTTCAATCTAGAAAAAATACAGTTGTGGGCAACAATATTGCAGTTCAATCTCTTAACATCCAACATCTCCTAAAAAAAAAAGTGGCCAATGAAATAGCTTTGGACTATATATGTACATGTATTTGACATAAAAAAGAATCAAATAAAACAAGACCAATTAAAAAAGGAAGTAGTAGGAAATAGTATAAAAACTGGGACATTGCCAGGACATGAATATTACCAAAACAAAAGTAACACCCATATATCATATGACCCTACGCAGATTTCTAACTCATACTTTGGAAGGATGTCTCGCCCAATGAAACTGTAACTTAAGGAACCTCGCTCTAGGTTAAACTTGAAGGTGTTATCAGCTACGATAGTAGCTCATTGTGTTGTTTTGGGCCATATATTTCAAGAGTTGAAATGATGAATAATAGATCATGTCCCATCTAGTCTGAGAGGTGGGGATCGTTTGGTGTGATTACAATAAAAAGAGCAATTGTGGATTTTCAAGCTACATATGGTGATACCTCAGGGATTAAATTCAGACGTTGATTGGTGGAGCCCACTATAGTTGGTTATACTCGTAATTGGGAGAGTAATTCATGTAAATCATATATCTCATCTGATTTTATCGGTCTTCAGAGCAGGTATGCAGTAATGAATGGTGTCATTCTACGAGGTATAGAAAGATATGTAGTTGTTTTAGAAGGCAGTGGTGTCCCTTTATTGAACTAATAACTGAATTAGCAATTAAATCATGATTTGCTTGATTTACTTGAGGACTGGCATCTGGCACTTTATAAAAGAAGTACCTTGCTCATTTTAGGAATTACAATGCTCAGAGGACAGAAGAAATCAATCTGGAACAGAGCAATTGCTTGAGAAAGAGCCGTGAATTTACAGCGGCTGGAAACATGGTACTGTGTTGCGTTAGCGTTTATCAATGATTTGGACTTAGTGGAGTTGTACTCGATCCTACCTGGAGGCTACAGTGGTTGAAGTAGGAGACATTTTCGTCTGCCCTTTCTCAACTAGAAGACATGGAATGATAAGCTTTATACCCCCGTTCCACCTTTTTGGCTGCCATGGATCCCAGTGGACTCTTGGGCTCGAATTTGCAAACACTTCTGAACACCTTAGAAGTAGTTCAGTTACACAAGATAAGTGATACTGAAGGCTCGCTAATTGCGTGGTTCCTTGGGTTTTAAAGTTTAGCATTTGAGCAGTTTTGTTGCTCTTAATAAAGAAGAAAAAGGAGGGTTTGCTATGAGAAAAGGTTTCTTCTCAAGGCAAATGATCCAATAAAAGAAAACAAATTAATATAAAACAAAAACATTTTTTTTGATCCTTGAGTTAGAAATTTGAGTGGGGTCATATGACATATAGGTGTTACTTCTGTTTTGGTAATATTTTGTAGTAACCCATTTTGGTCTTTAATGTTTGAGGACATGGTTATTGGCACCCTTATAAACAACTCAGTTTGAAAAGAAGAACCACATTCCCATTACAGTAAAGTTAGACACACCTGTGATCGATTGTCAGTACTCACATGACTAGAATCAAACAGTGAATGATGGCTCTAATGTTTAAATGGCCACATTGACTCCCTGTTCCATTCTCACAATGTGAAGACAAGAGAGTTTTGTGAGACCATCAGAAAAGCCATTATCACCAAACATGGAACTTCAAAGGGGGTACAAGACCATCTCCAGAAACCTTAGAATTCCTGTGTCTGCAGTTTGCAATGTTATTAAGAGGTTTTCTGCTCATGGAACAGTCAAGAACCTCGCAGGATGTGGTGGGAAGAGGAAAATTAATCCAAGAAGTCTTTGAAGATTAGTGCAAACTGTTGGAAAACACCTTGCACAACATCCAAAGAGCTTAAGGCTGATCTGGAGCAAACTGGAGTGGTGGTGTCAACCCACACCATATGCCACACACTAAATAAAGAAAGGCTTCATTGATGAAGGCCAAGGAGGACCCCACTGCTCAAAGACAGACATAAAATGGCACATCTGATATTTGCCCAAACCCACCTTGAGAAACCACAATCCTCCTGGGTAAATGTTCTGTGGACAGATGAAACCAAACTTGAGCTCTTTGGCAATGTAGACCAGCAGGCAAAGAAATGAAGCTTATAAGGGTAAAAAACACCCTTTTTACAATTAAATATGGTTGGAGGTTCCATAGTGTTTTGGGACTGTTTTGCTGCCTCAGGAACTGGAAGTCTCTGGAATGTATTCAAAGAATCATGAAGTCAGAGGACTACCAGAGTATTTTGCAGCAAAATGTGCTACCTAGTGTCAGAAAGCTAGATCTGGGTCGAAGGTCGTGGGTCCTCCAGCAGGTCAGTGACTCAAAATATGCATCCAGAAGTACAAAAGAATGGTTAAAAAGGAACAAATGGACTGTTTTAAACTGGCCATCAATGAGTCCTGATCTCAATCCAATTGAGAACCTTTGGAAAGAGCTGAAATCTGTCACTGGTAAAAAAGGAATCCTAGAAATATTCATGAGCTGGAACAAATCACGGTTGAAAAGTGGGAGAAACTAATAGCAGATTGATGTACGAAACATAGATGGCTACAAGAAACGTTTGGAGACTGTCTTCACTGCCAAGGGTTGTGCAACCAAATATTAGTGAAGGGTGCATTAATCCTTTCCAGGTCATATTTTGTTCTTTTCTCAGAAATTACCGTACTATGTCTAATTTGCACAGACATCTTTTCTTTTGTTGTATACCTTTAAACATACTATTAAAATATTATGATATTTCCAATTATTTCTCAAGATATTGTACACAGCATACCTAAAATGCAAGGTTGCCAATAATGTTGACCACAGTTGTATGTCAGATGTCAGTAACTGAGTATTTCTTAATTCTGTCTTTGAAAATAGTGAATTTATTTTGTTTTTCTTTGCCATGGTTAAAACACTGGGCATTATTCTGCCAGAGAAAATAGGAGAAAAAACTCTACAGATGCCATAAGAAATGAAAGGTCTTTACTATAGATAAATGAAAATTAAATTTGTTACATCATTTCACAAAATTCAAAAGCTTGCAAACAGAGCAACACAGTAAGGAATACAGGAGCAAACTAAAAGAGACAAAAAGAGAAATAAGGAAAGCAAAATCAAAGGCAGAGGAAAAGATAGCTAAGGATGTGAAGTGTGGCGACAAAACTTTCTTCAGGTATATTCGGGAGAGGAGGAAAATCAGAGATGGAATTGCAGGACTCAGAAGTGCTGAATTTCAGGAATATACATGAAAGGAAAACATTTGCAATTAAAATGATCAAGAATAGAGACATTGGTTTCCTCACTCATTACCAGACATAAAACATTGAAATAAAAGGGGTCTTCCATATCGTCCTGCTAGACCAATCCAGATAAGTGGGTTGTGTTCCTCTACCAGCAGATTGATGAGACAAAGACCAATGAAAAGCTCAGGTTTCAGTGTCTCACTCTATGCCTCTGTCAGCCTTAGCCACCAGAGGTCCCTTCGATATTTCTTTGTCTCCAGCAGATGGTGGATGGATTTTCTCCTCTTCATTAGAAAATTTGAAGATTGAGAGGAAAAGAGATTGATTAAATGCTCCTGAACGACCACCTCAAGCCCTAAAGGGGTGACTCTCTCACTTGAGCCCGATGTGGGAGGCTCCACTAGACTGTGGTCTTTTTCGTAACCATAGGAGGGAAAATTGGTTCAGCTCCACGCCCTTATGATAAGGGCCTGTTGAACAGCCACAAATTGGAAGGATCTGGAAGTCTGCCACAGCCTCACACAACCTCAGCGCCCTCTCTTTCCTCCTCCTTCCACCTGCTCTCTCCCGAAGATTGCAGAGGGCTCTCAGAGGGATCTGCCTACCAGCCACCTTTCACACAGTGCTACTGAAATTTAAACCCAGCCAGTGAAGAGGTTTCAGGGGAGTATAGAGCTAATCCCATCCCGGATCATCTGGCCAGGGCTCTCAGGGAGTACCAAGACTTGATCTTGTCATTGTCCTTCTTGGGGCTCCCGATTCCATCTGAGGGATGCAATTCAGAGTGGGCTGCTAGCGACCATTGGCATTGGGTGGGGGTTTCCTGCTATTTTCTGCACGCATTAGTAACAGTTTTGCCTATTGTGTGCCTGTGGATCATGCAGTCCTAACGCACATTCCGCCCAAGCGGCTCCAGCATGCGTTCCTTCCCTACGCCTTTAACGCACGTTCTGTAAAAGTGCAGTTAACGCACACTTGTGGGCCAATGTAGCCTTAACACGTGCTCTAGGATACTTATCCTAACTCTCTCTGTCTTCTTCCAGGAAGCATAGTTTGACCTGTGGCAAGCAAGGAATCTCATTCTTGGATTCTGGACTTTGCCTTTCCTGTATGCAGCTTCTGAATCACCCCTGGAGGGCATGTTTTCCCCATCTCCTCTGGGGGACACAATTAGTCTGCCCTTTCCTGCTTCAGGGAGGAGGTGCAGGATGGCACTAAGGGTAAGGATGTTCAACTGGTCGGAGACTCCAGCGGCCATGCTGTGAGCCGCTTTTCATCCTGTAGGGTGTTTGTGATGGCTATGCCCTCTGGTGTTAGGGAACCTTTTCTGAGAGTAAAGCTTCCAGGGTTCGGTTTGTTCTCCCCGGAATTCTTTTCCTTTCAGCAATAGGCCTGGTCCTTCTGGCCTGGAAATACAGACCCTGCAGCCTCTGGATACTCACGGATGCAGGCTCATACAGGGCAGGCTCAATGCAGAAGTCCTACTCGATTGCCTTTAGCTAAGCGTTCCCGGCGCAGGACACTCACTGGAGATGAGGAACACTTGGGAGCTGTCAAGATGTTGACTATGCCTCGGACCCTGAAAAGTCACTGTTGGGCTCTGATGTGGGAGAGGACCTCCTATTATCTTCAGAAGACTATGAAGAGGCTGGCATGATCTGCCTGTTTCGGAAGGAGGAGCTGGCAGCATTGATTTCCAGGGTCTCATCCGCCTTGAACTTGGCAGGTGGTTCCGGCATGGAGCAGAAGCTGAAAGTACACCCGCTTCTTCAAGGGGTACAGAATCTACTACTGTCTTCCCGTTCCCTGAAGTGATCAAAGATATGATCTTGTCTGAGTGGGACTCGCCCAATCCTTTGTCTAAAGGATTAAGGGTTTATAACAGGGGTCTCAAACTCAAATTGCTTTGAGGGCCAAATGAGGACTTGTAGAGTAACCCGGGGGCCGCACAAGACGCAGGCCTCATTTGCATAAGGGCATCATTTGCATAAGGGCATCATTTGCATAAATATTTGCATAATGTTACCATACACTAACTTTTAGTAAACATGCCTCTTAATGAGTGTATGGATAAAGAAAGACTAAAAGATTTCTACATTACTATAAACCAGTGCCAACCGCCAGGCACATTAGGAACTATTAGAAACACTGCCCATTTAGAACCCATAGCAAACCTGCCGTGTCCTAACAGCACTACCAGGACTCACAAAGCACCATACCCTAACTATCAAAAGGCAACACTGCAAATATTAAATCAACACATTTCAGAGAATAACAATACATGACCTACTCGGGAAAGAGAACAAGTGGCAATGTCAAATAGGAATTACATAAACAGAATACCTCAGCTCAGTTACACATGCAGAACATACACCATCACCAAACAAGGAATCACAATTTAGAAACAGGAAGACAATTAAACTGGGAACCCCAAAAGCCAAACTTAGAATGTACAACACTGTAGAAATAAAACTATACATTGATTTCCTCTTGTATTAAATAAAGTGCAGACGTTAAAGATGCACATTTCCAAGAGCTGACATATTTCAGTTAATAAATTCAAAATAAAGAGATATTTTTCTACCTTTTGTGCATTTTTTTTTCAGTTGCAATTGTTCCAGTCACTTTCTTCTGGTTTCTTTGTGTCTTCTGCTAACTCTCCATCGTCTGCTGTCCATTTCTCCTTTCTTCTTTCCTAGTTTTTTTCCAATTTCTCTACATCTGCTTTAACATACTAATCATTCTCCTTTTGCTCTTTCCTCATTCCTATTTCATCCACTCAAATTTTACCCCTCCATCCTCAATCCCCACTTACTCTCCCAATACCCGGCCAATTGTAGATTTTTCTTCCCTCCCACACAAAATATATTTCCCCTCTCCATTTCACTCTCCCAGCCCCATCCCATTCTAATCGTCCCCCAACATCAACTCCCTTCTAGCTCCTGCCCAACCCAGCATCCGCTCCCTTCTAGTCCCCGCATCATCAGCCCATTTCCAGTCCTAGCTCCCTCCCCTCACAGCCCATTTCCTTTCCAAGCCCCCCTCCCCATCAGCCCATTTCCATTCCAAGCCCCCTTCCACTCAGCCCATTACCATTCCAAGACCCTGTCCCCATCAGCTATTTGCAGTTCAAGCTCCCCCTTCTACTCGGCCCATTTCCAGTCATAGCACCCCCCCCCCAGTCCATTACCAGTTCTAGCCCCCCCCCCCTAGCCCATTATCGGTCCTAAGCCCCCCAACAGCCCACTTCCAGGCCTAACCCTTCCATCGCCCCATCTTCAGTCTTAGGCCCCCAGTCAGACCACCTCCAGTCCTAACCCCCATCTGTCCATTACCAGTCCTAACCCCCATCACCCCATTTTCAGTACTACCCCCCCCCCAGCCCACATCAAGTCCTGCTCCCCCCCTACATCAAGTCCTGCTCCCCCCCATCAAGTCCTGCTCCCCCCCTACATCAAGTCCTGCTCCCCCCCCACATCAAGTCCTGCTCCCCCCCCACATCAAGTCCTGCTCCCCCCCAGCCACACATCAAGTCCTGCTCCCTCCCCCCCCCCCCCGGGAAAATTAAACTTTAAAAAAAACCCGGCTTCTGCTGCTGCTGCCGCCGCTGCCGTGGCCGGCAATAGCAGCAATATCGCAAGTCCCGCGGGCTCCCCCCCCACCCGGCAGATCCCTTCCTGCTTGCCTGCCAGTTCTCCGCTTCTCCCTCGTGACTCTGTTAAGCCCGCTGGGGCAGATGGGAAATTTCCCATCTGCCCCGGCGAGCTTAACAGAGTCGCGAGGGAGAAGTTCTCCCTTCGCGGCTCTGAAAGCCGAAGCGGAGAACTGGCAGCATTGGCAGGCAAGCAGGAAGGGATCTGCCGGGTGGGGGGGAGCCCGCGGGACTTGCGATATTGCTGCTATTGCCGGCCACGGCAGCGGCGGCAGCAGCAGCAGAAGCCGGTTTTTTTTTTTCCCCCCAATGCTTCGCGGGCCGCGTGTTTGAGACCCCTGGTTTATAAGATCATCTACACTCTCCCTGAGGAGGAGCACAATGAGTGGTTTAACATTCCCAAGGTGGAGGCCCAGGTCACAGCTGTTATCAGGTGGACCACAATTCCCATAGAAGGCGGATCAGCCTTAAAGGATATTCTGGACTGCAAGGTTGTTTCCTTGCTGAAGAGTCAATTTGCTGTGTTAACAGCTATTCTGCAGCTGGAGGTTCTTCTGGCCCTAACTGGACCTCAAAGGGGTCAACAAGCACTTGCACGTCCTGCGCTTTCAGATGGAAACCTTGCACTCAGTGATTCAAGCAGTGTGCCGAGAAGAATTCCTGGCTTCTCTGGATCTTGCCGAGGCATATTTTCATATCCCGATCTGTGCGGATCAGCAGCAGTATCTGCGTTTTGCCGGGATTGGCTCTCGTTATCAGTTTGCCATCCTTCCTTTCGGGCTCTTCATTGCCCTAAGAACATTCTCCAGAGTCATGGTGGTGGCAGCTGCGGCATCAAGGGATCTGTGTTCATCCCTATCTGGCCCTTTCTCTGTCAGAAGTGTCTCTGGTGTCGACCCAAGTAGTGTACTTTGAAAGCCTCGGCTGGATGATCAATCAGGAAAAGAGACAGCTTTTGCCTTCCCAGTCCTTGGAGTTTCAGAGAGCACATTTCGACCCTCAAGTGGGCAGAGTTTTTCTGCCGAGGACAAGGTCAGAAGACTGTTGAATTGCCTAGCGATGTTCTGTGTGCAGCAGGCCCAGATAGTCTGGGATTATCTTCAGCTCCTCAGATTGTTGGCAGCAACCATAGAGATGGTCCCATGGGTACGTGCTGACATGCAGCCGCTCCATCAGTCCTTGTTGACTCTATGGTCCACAAGTTCTCAGGAGTTTGAACGCATGCTACCGTTCCCATTGATGGTGAAGTCCAGCCTGCGGTGGTGGTGGCATTCCTATCATCTGAGGAAGGGTGTTCCACTGGATGATATCTCCTGGATTCTGCTGATGACTGATGTCAGTCTCTTGGGCTGGGGAGCCCATTGCTGAGACTCTATGGCCCTGAGCCGTTGGAACCGCAGGTAAGCAGTG